>CM040243.1:91209124-91914168 GCA_022545495.1 Chrysanthemum lavandulifolium | reverse complement strand
TCGACTAATTGCGCAGGAATGTGTACCAATCTTTGCAAGATACCATCACAAGAGTTCATTAAGGACTCATTCGGTGTACCTTTACCATGGTTCCAAGTAAGCACGCATGTAAATACAATTAATATATTCATGTTTTGTTATAGGCTTATAACTAAAGTGTAGTATTTTAGCAAAGTATTGTGATTTGCAGATTTTGATGATATGAGCTGTGAAATGATATTTGGGCAAGAGCCTCCTGCCTTAAAAGATGATCCAGTATTCAAACAACCATGTTATAAACTATGTAATCTCATCACTCCTTTACTAAAATTCAAGTACTAACCTATATACCAGAAAAGAAAAACACATGCATGAGCATATGGTATTTACTATGACAAAAAGATAAAACTATTAAGTATACAATTAACATGTTATTAAGTAATGTTAAGCTGTTTAATAATGTTCTCATATTTTGTATAGGTAATGCAAAACATAAGCATGATACAAAGTGCATCACCTAAGCCCCTGAAGGACATGGAGGACATGGAGGCTGGAGCAATACATAGAGATTCAAGACTGAAGACTAAAATATATACCTACATACGCCAATTTTCAGTCTTGAATCTGTCTATATACTTACATACTTACAAGCCTCCAAGGAAGGACACAATAGGCGATGATATCAAGCTTCTCCTTATTTATGGATCTCTTATAAAAGTAGGAATTTTCAATCTTGTTGGCTTGACCAGACAATTGATCCGGCTCATGTTTGTTCCAAATTGTAAATCTTGTTCCTGTTTTTCTAGTGGCTTGCTAGTTTAATAAAATTCGCCGTCCAAAGAAAAAGGAAGAATTTCATATATATTTCCCATAATCTTCAAAATTACATATATATATATCCAACTTATACTTTAAATAACATGTATATCTTTCTTAAGCACTAAATTTTTCATAATATATCCAATTCACTATTTTTCATACAAATAAAACCCAAAAATACATATGAGATACCAATTAGAAGTTGAGATCAATGTAAATACAAAATTATCTAAAGATCTAACAAGCCAATTAATCATAGCCACTTATTTTTTCATCAAAATAAAAAAAAACCTACTTTCCACCTATTTTTTAAAAATAAAATATCTTTTTTTCTTTTTGGGTAAAGGGTTTCCTAGTGAAAATATTAATAAAAAAAAAAAAATGTTAAGTACATGAAGAGTGGTAGTGAACCACTCTTGAAAGACAACTCCGAACCACATGTTTTGAAAAAGCTCAGAAACACGACACCCAAATATTTGACAACCTAGCGAAATAACAAGACAAAAGAAATACTCCGTATTAAGCACATGCATTTCTCTAGATACAAACCACAACTCAACCTACATTGTTTGCAAGACTAGATAGCCTCCAAGTCCTCCTGAAAAGGGAGGGTTTTACCTGGTTTGAGTCTGTGTGACGGTGAGTTTGAACCCATGAATTAGTCGGCCAAAAGGTCAGAAATAATAGTTACAAAAAAAAAAAAGAAAAAAAAAATGACTGGATAGCCTCATATTCATTACTTGCAAGACTGAATATTTATACGGAATATTTATTAACCGAAAACTAATCTAACAAAAATTAAACTCAAAGCCGCATGCATGCACGGAGATCTAAAACTAGTTCAAAATCAAAGCCAAAATGACAAAGTTATGTTTGTTATTTTTGTCGTGTCTCTTGTTATTCGTCCATGTTTAATAAGCTCTATAATCTAGTTATCACATGGCAAATTAATTAAGTTTAACTTTTTGGATTAAAAAACGTGAATCAAACCCAATACATAAATCACTCATTAATCATATAATACCTTATCAACAACAGCTTAGCATACTGGCTTGTGACGAATCGATCCACATTTAGCACAAATAAAAAATGTGACAAAACGTTTGGTAAATAATGTTAGAGATAGGGTTAACAAAGCATCTACACTAAAAAAATTCTCTTGTTCCCACTTTTCTTTGTATTATAAACACATGCAAATACATATATTTATCTGATTATCTCTAGCCCTAATATTTGTCTTATAAACCAACATACATTTATTCCTCTAGTCCTAAAATTTGCCTCATAAACCATGGAAGCCACCATTTTTTTTACTCATGCTAGAATCGGAATACCATATTCTACCCGAATTAACAATAGTTGGCCTAAACGTAGTCGCCTCACAGTTGTATCTACACTCACACCGCCAACTTCAACTAACAACCTCAAGACGGAGTCTGCAAGCACTCCTAGTATAACTACCTCCACAGGTAAAACGAAAACCGTTTACAAAGACAATTGGTTCAATCATGTTGCCATTAACTATTAGAATTGATTTTCTTGTCCCTTAATTCAAAACACATCATTACAATATATAATTCTTAATAGATGGTTCTAGATACCAAACATTAAACGGGCTAGGCCTATCACTAATATCAAAGCCCAAAATAATACACTCGTCTAACACTCCCCCGCAGTTTGAGCGGGAGAGGGGCGGACACTCAAACTGGTACGGAACTCCTCAAATAGCGCAGACGGTAAACCTTTGGTGAAAATGTCAGCATACTGGTAACGTGATGGCACATGAAGAACACGAACCTGACCACGAGCAACCATATCACGAACAAAATGAATATCGATCTCAATGTGTTTGGTCCGCTGGTGTTGAACCGGATTAGCGATCAAATAAATATAGCGACATTGTCACAATAAACAATGGTGGCGAAAATAATGGTGTATGAAGCTCACGAAGAAGATTACGAAGCCATGCGGTTTAAGAATCGCATTTGCAACACCTCTCAGTACTCGACCTCAAGACTCGATCTTGAGAGAGTATGTTGCCGTTTAGAAGACCACGATGAAGATTATCACCCAAGAAAACACAATAACCGAGTAGAACGTCTAGTAGTAGGCGACTAGCCCAATCGACATCGAGTAAGCAACGGAGAACTAGTAGAAGAGGCATAAAGTTGGAGCCCAAAGTCCAGCGTACCACGAACATAATGAAGAACTCGCTGAGAGGTGAAAAGTGAGGCTCTCGAGGATCATGCATATGAAGGCACACTGTTGTCTTGCGCATAAGATATATCACGGACGAGTAAATGTCAAGTATTGCAAACCACCGCAAGACTGCGATATAAGGTAGGATCATAAACAGGATCCCCGTCAGAACCAAGCTTGGATTCCGTGTCAACCGGAGTCCGAGTTGGATTACATGTAGCCATATGTGCCCGATTCAAAAGCTCCAAAGCATATTTCTTTTGAGAGAGGAACATGCCTTTAGAGTCACGAGTAACAGAAATCCCCAAAAAATAATTAAGGGCCCCCAAATCAGTCATATCAAACTCCTTATGTAGAGATGAGATAATAAGATGAAGTAAATTTGTAGCCGTTAGTACAATATCATCAACATAGATCAACAAATATGCAACCTCAGTACCACGCCTATATATAAACAAGGACGAGTCACATCGACTTGATGAAAAACCAACCCTTAGGGCATAATTTGCGAACCGTTGAAACCAAGCACGAGGTGCCTGTTTCAATCCATATAACGACCTCTGCAATCGACAAACATGATGTGGAAAACGAACATCCACAAACCCTGGTGGCTGATACATATAAACAGTCTCTGAAAGATCACCGTTAAGAAAGGCATTCTTAACATCAAGTTGGTGCACGGGCCAATTCCGAGATAATGCAAGACTCAAAACAGTACGAATAGTAGCCGGTTTAACAACCGTTAGCCATAAGTTGAGCCTTGTACCTGCTCAAAGAACCGTCGGCATGATATTTGTGCCGAAACAACCACATAGACCGAACCACATTAACATTAGGTGGTTTCGGAACAAGAATCCAAGTACCGTTTTTAATTAATGCATTATATTCATCATGCATAGCATCTCGTCAATTAGGATCATATAAGGCAACAGAAGGAGACTTAGGAAGAGGAGAAATATGAGAGACATGACCATGAAAACGAGGATTGGGCTTAATCGTGCCAACTTGGGCACGTGTGACCATAGGATGAGTTCGGGTGGGGGGTTTAGGGGCCGGAGTATGTTGGGTCGTAGGAGGGGGGTTGGGTTAGGATATTGAGCCATAGTGGGTTAGGTCGTAGGCGTTGTGGTTGGCATAGCGGAGGTGTTGGTAGAGGTTTGTGGGGTCGTAGGTGTTGTGCTCATTTGGAGCGAGGTTGGTGCGGGCGAGGTTATAAATAACATGAGGAGTAATAGGAGATGGTGCGGTGTCAAGAAGCGTGTATGATGGTGGGTTAGATGATGTTATAGAACCATACTGAAATTGAAGTTCATCAAATGTTACATGGCGAGAAAGAATGATTTTATTGGTGGAGAGGTCAAGGCGCGATACCACGATGATAAGCGGGATATCCCAAAAATATGCTAGGAGTAGCGAGTGCTAGTTTGTGAGGTGAATCGAGATGTGGGTAACAAAGACAACCGAAAATGCGTGGCGTGAGTAGTCGGGTTGTTGGTTAAATAATTTTGTGCAAGGTATTTCGTTTTGAATGGCGGATGAGGAAGTAGATTAAGTAAGTGGCGGCCATATGTAATGCCTCGACCCAAAAGGTTGGTGGAAGGTGAGCGTGGAAAAGAAGGGTGCGGATGACATTATTAATGGTACGTATCATCCGTTCTGATTTTCCATTTTGTTGAGAAGTCTTTGGGCAAGAGAACCGAATTTGAATGCCATTTTTAGCAAACAAATCAAGAAGGTTGGTGTTATCAAACTCACCACCATGGTCACACTGAAAAGCCGCAATATCACATATAAATTGATTATTAACATACGAACGAAAGTGTAAGAACTTTTGAAAAACTTCAGATTTAGTACGTAAAGGATAAATCCACAAATAATGAGAATAATGATCAAGAAATAACACATAATATTTAAAACCACGGAACTAACAATAGGAGAAGTCCAAATATCGAGTGAGCGATCTCAAAAGAGCGAGTAACAATAGAATTCGAACTAGAAAATGGAAGTCTCACATGTTTGCCAGTCAAACGCATGGCAAATATCGGAGACTTCTTTATTATTACGAAATAAACCGACGAAACAAGAGAACGTAACACTTCTTCACCGGGATGTCCGAGGCGTTGGTGCCACGTGGTGGACCGACGAGAAAGTAAAGCATGAGGTATAGGAGAATTTGGGTAACCGGATAGAGGTCTCCGAACTATCACATCTAAGGAGGATATGGCGGGTCAAGAAATCCTTTACCGAGAAACCAAAGGCATCAAATTCGACAAGACAATTATTATCTCTAGTAAGCGGCGAACATAAATAAGATTTTTGATGATATTAGGGGTAACAAGAACATTATGTAAGTATAAAGGACGATTAAGAGTAGGTAAGATGCTATGACCGGTATTGGTAGCGGTATAGATTTACCATCACCAACAAAACAGATGGATATAAACATTTATTATAAACGGTATTTAAATTACTTGTATGTGAATTGAGATGAGATGATGCACCTGTGTCCATATTCCATGTCGGATCCTGGATAGTCATGGCACTAAAAGCACGTGGAAGTCTAGACGGAGCTGCGCCTAAAATACCCGCTGGTATATTTAACATCCCATTTGACATATTGCTAAATCAAAGAAATAATAATAACAGCAATATAGATAAACAACAATTTTTTATTTTTTATTTTTTTTAGAATTGATTTTCTTGTCCCTTAATTCAAAACACATCATTACAATATATAATTCTTAATGGATGGTTCTAGATACCAAACATTAAACGGGCTAGGCCTATCACTAATATCAAAGCCCAAAATAATACACTCGTCTAACATTAACTACTTCTCTAAAGCCGTCCAAGACACCGTTGGTAATTATACCTTTTACTACATTGTTTGATTTATTTTTACTTTCTTTGAAAGGCAACATGTTTTTAACCCCCAAAAGTGTCCGGTTGATTATATAACGTGTTAGTTGTGGGTCGAAAATGTAGGTATGAGAAATGAGGAGAGAGGGTACGAGAGCTTGGTGGTTGCGGTGGGCATTTTTTGTGGCTTTGACCCGATCCAACAACGTAAATTTGTTGTGAAAGCTCTCCGAATGTTGTTCCTAGACCTATCTCATTCATGGCAAGTAGTTTTTTCGTTTGTTATTGTTTTCTTGATATGTTTTAGCCCAACGCCAAATGGCATTACAATAGTCTATATTGCCTTATAATGAAGATTAGACTCTTTCTCCACAATCTTTTTAAGATTTCCTAAATTAAAGTTTAAGCAGATACATATCATAAAGCAAAATGTACGAACATATGCACCTCTTTTAAAACCCTCTATATCAATAGTACCTTTTTTATTGCAAATCATACAAACTTGTGATACACAAAAGGGGTGTTTAGGGTTGCGTTTGCGACTTGATTTTTTTTATTAACGTGATTCTAAAATGCAATAAATTAGTTTTTGGTGTTCGACAATTTCTTTAGAAAGTGATTAATTGCATTTGCATGGCTTCGAAACCTCAAAATCAAAAGCAAGTATAGACCTACAGTTAGAAAACATACAAAGGAAACCAGAAAAAATAACAAAAGTGCCCTCGACATATTACTTGCCTCAAAATCATGTATTGTGGTCATGGCTATACGAAAATAACATAAAGAAAGTGGTGTTGAAGGCTTGCATTAAAGATAAGAATTTGAGATAGAGAATGAATATTTTATAAAAAAATAGTTTATATAGAACCATAATTTTATTAGTTCTTCATTATTCTTTGCCCAATAAGATTAAATAGTTTATATACATTTGAATCCTAATTATCTGAAAGACCCGTTAAGCAAATATTTTTTTAACAAATACAATTTTAGTGCCTTACATGTTATAAAGGACCATATAAAAATGCTCGCAATAAATATTTTCATTTATTCTTAGATCATGTGTAAAGTAAACTTTTTTATCAAGTTTCTGTTATTTAAAGAAAATAGTTTATTTCTTAAAATCATTTTAACTTGAAATTATCGTCATTTGTAGAGCTACTGTCATGAAGAAACGTATAATCAAAAGCATTAGGTTGCAAAAGAATTTAAATACAGCAGTCTTCGCATGCATGACGTCACGAATACCATGCTAGTTATCATAAGGTCTAATAGTAATTCTTTTGAGTAAGGTTAAAAAATTCGTTACTTAATACTCCCTCCCTCGGTCCCAAAATTATGTCAAAAATACATCGTTTAAGAAAAGTGGGGCCACTACACTCCTCTGCCAATCAAATATCATACGCATCCACTAAACTCTATTGATTTATTGAAAAAAGAAATGGACAATTGTTTTGAGATATCCCAAAATAAAAAGTTGGACAATATTTTTTCGACGGAAGAAGTAATTGTTACTTGAAATTTAGTAACTCAAATTGTGGTTTGAAAATTTATTTGTTTTATTTTTCACAGGTATTCTAGTTAATCAACAGCCAAATATTTTTCACAGGTATTCTAGTTATTTAACAAATAAAGCAGATAAAATATACACATGTGACTATCATATGTCTATAAAAGTATAATTTATTTGACCATTTTATTTTACTCTTGGTTTCATTTTTCAATTTATCCAATGTTAATCAGTTTTATATCATTTTAGAAAAAATAAGAATAATAAAACTTTGTCATATATACAAACTTACGAACGTGCAAAGACTGCAAACATACATACATATGGATTTATGCTTACAAACATACAAAAAACAATAGCTGAAATCTTGTTTTTTTGGCTGAGCAGATCAAAACAGTGATGCGACCTTCAAAGGTTACTAGGGAGTATTTCGCGGGATTCACGACCCTCTTCTTCCCTTGGCTTATTGGTCCATGCGAGGTAGGCAACGAGGCTCATATCTCTTGTGTACATTTGAAGGTTACTATTAGTATTACATCGGGAGAAATCAGAATTATTATACGAGATGATTATTTGGATACTTGGCCTATATATCCTTCAATTTTACATAATACGGAGTATAAGTTTAAGAACTTGTTGAAGAGAATATTTATTCTAGAAAAGTCGAAAACTTTTTTTTTTTTTTTTTTTTTAATTTAACTCTATACTTACGAGTTTTATGTTTTATATTTTCTTTTTATATAAAAGGTCAGAGAATCCGAGTTTGAAGGAAATAAAGAGAGAAATGTTGTCCATGTAAGAAATGCAGGTAATTCTTTTGTAATATAAACTTGGAAATTTTTCTATTTATTGTGACTCTTCTAGTTAAGAATATTTAACTTAGAACAATTTACAACAAATTTAAATTTCATATGCTCATATCACTTTCGTATGAACATGTTCATATGATTTGAATATACTACGAGTGCGATGGCATATTCTAATACCAATTGTAATAATTCAGGTTTTTAGAATCGACTAATTGCGCAGGAATGTGCACCAATCTTTGCAAGATACCATCACAAGATTTCATTAAGAACTCATTTGGTGTACCTTGTACCATGGTTCCAAGTAAGCACACACGTAAATACAATATATTCATGTTTTGTTATAGCTAAAGTTGTGTGAATTTAAGCAAAGTATTGTGATTTGCAGATTTTGATGATATGAGTTGTGAGATGATATTTGGGCAAGAGCCTCCAGCCTTAAAAGTTGATCCAGTATTCAAACAACCATGTTATAAACTATGTAATCTCATCACTCCTTTACTAAAATTCAAATACTAACCTATAACCAGAAAAGAAAAACACATGAGCATATGGTATTTGCTATGACAAAAAGATAAAACTGTTAAAGTATACAATTAACATGGGAGTATTAAGTAATGTTTTTAATAATGTTCTCATATTTTGTATAGGTAATGCAAAACATAAGCATGATACAAAATGCATCACCTAAGCCGCTGAAGAACATGGAGGCTGGAGCAATACATAGAGATTCAAGACTGAAGACTAAAATATATACTTACATATACGCCAATTTTCTGTCTTGAATCTGTCTATATACTTACATACTTACAAGCCTCCAAAGAAGGACACAATAGGCGATGATATGAAGCTTCTCTCTCGTTTATGGATCTCTTATAAAAGTAGGAATTTTCAATCTTGTTGGCTTGACCAGACAATTGATCCGGTTCATGTTTGTTCCAAATTGTAAATCTTGTTCCTGTTTTTCTAGTGGCTTGCTAGTTTAATAAAAATCGCCATTCAAAGAAAAAGAAAGAATTTCATATATATTCCCCATAATCTTCAAAATTACATATATATATCCAACTTATACTTTAAATTACATGTATATCCTTCTTAAACACTAAAATTTTCATAATATATCCAATTCACTATTTTTCATATAAATAAAACCCAAAAATACATATCAAATACCAATTAGGAGTTGAGATCAATGTAGATACAAAATTATCTAAAGATCTAATAAGCCAATCTTAGCCACTTAGTTTTTCATCAAAAAAAAAAAAAATACCAACTTTTTACCTATTTTTTAAAATAATTTTTTTTTGGGTAAAGGGTTTATACCCGGTGAAAATATTAATAAAAAAAATAATGTTAAGTACATGAAGAGTGGTAGTAAACCAGTCTTGAAAGACACTCCTAACCACGTGTTTTGAACAAGCTCAGAAACACGGCACCCAAATATTTGACAACCTAGTGAAGTAACAAGATAAAAAAAAAAAAATTAAGCACATGCATTTCACTAGATACAAACCACAACTCAGCCTACATTGTTTGCAAGACTGGATAGCCTCTAAGTCCTCCTCATATTCTCCACTTGCAAGCTCTTCTTGAACCTAATAGATGCAAGTTTCAAACGAATCACATCTAAAATAATGCTCGAAACCTGCTCAACCCGCTTCTCTCCATTGCCATGAACTCGAATGTTACTCTCTTTCCATATAAAATATGAAGATGCAGCCACAATTAGGCGTCCCACAATACTAGTGACATTATTACGAGTAGAAAGAGGAATCGACCACCTCATGATATCGTCCCATATAGGAGAAGTATTTGGAAAATCAGCGGCCTTCAATACATCACTCCACACTTGAGCCGAGTAACCACTTTCAAAGAATAAGTGCTCATGGGTATCGGGTTGTGCCTTGCATAAAGGATACCTAGGCAGGTTTAAGTCGACATCCAAGCCGACATCCCATTGCTTTAATTTATCTTGCATTTTAAGGCGTTTTCTCATTACTAGCCACAAATGAATAACATGTCTAGGTATCCCAATATCCCATAACACGACCAAACTAAGTGAAACCACTCCAATTCAGCCCCACGTTCACGAATTGTACGCCAAACCTCATAAACAGAAAATGACACACCATCATGAGTCCTCCATTGCAAGATATCTTCTTGGTTCATATTTAAGATAGGAACATTAATGTTATTAAGAACAGGAAACAAGTTATACCAAGCTACAGGCCAAGTCCACTAGTTGTTAGAGATAACATCACCCACTGTTGCTCGGAGATTAAAACCCACATTATAAATAGCTCTATTTGGCAAGTGTCTCTTCAATTAGCTTCCCAGTTATCGAACCACGCTGAGTTCTTCATCCCATTACCAATCGTGTGCCATACATGAAGAATAAGGTTGCGTATTTGCAACAACCTAGGTTGCACGGACACGGACACGGACACTGACCACGGACACGGACACGGCGATCTGGCAAAATCTAAAAATATAAGAAGCGGACACGGCATGGACATATATATATATATATATATATATATATATATATATATATATATATATATATATATATATATATATATATATATATATATATATATATATATATATATAAACATGCATAATCTGCAAAGTGTCTACTACTGTCTAAAAGTCTATGAATAATCTGCAAAGTGCAAACAATATACATATTTACTTATTTACTCTATTAGAAAAGACAAAAGAGTCTACTAAATACTAATATAACACTATAAAAAGTGTTTCTCACTTTTTGCAAAGTGCAAACAATATACCACTACAAAAGAGTCACCATCAGCTGTGAATCTCATTCAACAAACAAAACAAATATCATCACCACCAACAAATCGATCCCTAATTCAACAAATCAAAATCCCTTATTCAACAAATCTAAATCCCAAATTCGGAATTCCCAAATCAAAATTAGTATGCCCTAATTCTTAGAGAGATATGAAGGTTGAAGAGACAAAGATTCAAATTAGAGAAAAAATAGAAGATGGAGACCTGTGTGAATCATGTGGAAGGGACAACTTTTAGGTATTTTTTTCTTATTAATTGATGATCCGTGTCCGCCCCGTGTCCGACCCGTGTCCAAAAACGTGTCCAGCTCAAATCGCACGTGGGACACGGCATGGGCGTGTCCGAGCCGTGTCCGTGTCCGACACGTGTCCGACACCGCCACGTCGAGTTTTTAGGCGTGTCCGTGCTACCTAGGCAACAACTTGCGCCATCCCCAGCTAACATTAGAACCAAGACAAACATCCCAAAAGTTCTTATTTCGAAGCTTGTATGAGTGGATCCACCGAACCCACAAAGACACATTGTTCGTTAAGATCTTCCATATGAGAAGATATCGACGCCACGTTAAAACTATGAAGATTACGAATGCCAAGGCCACCCTCGAACTTAGGTAAACAAACATCCGTCCATTTCACTTTAGCTTTACCGCTCCTCATATCCCCTTGACACCACAAGAACCCACACATCAACTGGTCTATGTCATGCATAATTCCAGTTGTAAGAATAAAAATGGATGCCCAATATATATATGCATAGACGAGAGGACAAAAATAACAAGTTGAAGATGCCCAACAAATGAAAGCCATTTGTTCTTCCAATCCCCTAGAATATATGAAAGGGACACCAAGGTATTTAATAGGAAGAACTCCTTCTTCAAAAGGCAGATCTGTAAGATAGCATTCTTTATATGATTACGAACATTACAAAAAAAAAATAGTGCTTTTTGGAATACTTGGAACAAGGCATGATACTTCCTTGAACTCCTTTAAGGTCTCGGTGAGAAACCTAGCAGAATCAACATAGGGTCTCCTTGGCGCAAACCACGTTTCCCCCTAAAATATCCATAAAGATCGCCGTTCACATTAATGGAAAATGATGTACTAGAAACACATGCCATAATCCATCTAATCATGCATGAGTGGAACCCGAAACCCTCTAGAATATCTTTCAAGAACTTCCAACTAACCGTATCATATTCTTTTTGAATGTCAATCTTGAAAATCTAGGAGGCCCTCTATTCAAGTGATAATTGTGCATTAACTCTTGAGTTAAAAGAATGTTATCCGAGATGCTACGACCCAGAATAAAAGCAGATTGATTATCACTAACGATATCGTCTAATCTATCTTTAATTCTACTCGTACTGATTTTGGTAATGCATTTGTAAATAACATTACAACACGAAATATGACGATAATCGTTCACACTGGAAGGAGTAGATACCTTTGGTAACAAGGCGAGGATAGTATGATTAATTTC
This sequence comes from Chrysanthemum lavandulifolium, assembly GCA_022545495.1. NCBI lineage: Eukaryota > Viridiplantae > Streptophyta > Magnoliopsida > Asterales > Asteraceae > Chrysanthemum > Chrysanthemum lavandulifolium. The sequence goes on along the minus strand of CM040243.1, from coordinate 91,901,703 downwards.
TTGCAAAATTTGACCATTAGAGAAGAAATCTCTAACCGCATTACATACATCCCCATTCACTACATCTCAAGATATTTTGAAGAAAGCCGAGGTATACTCATCCGGACCCAAGATTCTCTAATTTCTGAATTTGTCACTGGCCGAACCATGTGCACTGCTCTAGTGTGGCTAAGACTTTTCGAAATTAACCCCACTTTATTCAAAGGGTTAAAATCAGTTTCAACTCCTAGGAAGTTCGAAAAGTGATTCACAAGAACTTCAGGAACCTCACTGCCTTCATAAAGAATGTCACCAGCTCCCATAATACAATCAATCCTACTACGACTTACCCTTGCTTTGACATACCGATGAAAATATGTGGAGTTGGAGTCCCCCACACGAAGCCATTCCAATCTTCGACTTTTTCTTTAAAAATCTCTCCTAGTCAAGCAGTGCCTGAGTGTAAGACATAAGATACATAGCTTCTTCATCCCGAATAGCAGTAGATGACAGATTCAAGTCTAGAGATTTCCAAAGAGGCTTCTTTATAATTTTCATTCTTTTAACCAATTTAAACATGCTATGCCCACGCACTTCAACACCCCACTGGTTCATAACCACACTCAAGAATTCCGGCTTGTGCACAAGAAAATTAAAGAACTTAAATAGTTTAGGTTTATCTTTTGATACCTTATCCAAATGATGTTCGTGATGGTGTTTATTGTTATCATCATGTTGGTTTGATCAAATTCGATTTGCTATGGATTCCACTCTTATCAGGTTATCAGATTATGCTTCATGCATAATACTAATAGAAGTCACAAATGGATTTGGTTTGGAAAATGCATTTGGAAGTTGGGGAAACTTGGTTATGGGTTTCTTCATGTACATGATCTGGATCGCTAAGATGGCAAAGAAGACTCAAGTGTTTATTTGAGTTGTGATGTATTGTATTTTTATTTTTAGTCATTGTTAGTTATTTGGATTTGTAAGTTATAAGAATGGCCTGTTATTCTTATATAGTGGTTTGGTCGTGTCCTAAGGGACTGAGATGAGGGACTCACTCATCCATTGTACTTCATTGTTTTTTGGTTAATATACTTTACTGTGGTGCAGGATTACTCCCTTTACCCAAAAAAAACAAACTAGAGAGTGGTCGAAATACGATATGGTGGAAGATAGCATAAGAACACGGATACGTGCAGTAAACCCAATATTACACATCACCGATCGATCTTCTTCAAACACCAAAGTCACCTTCGGTTTCGATTCCATGTGTAATGAAGACCCGTGTTATTTACATCCGACACCTCAATACTTGTAACACAATCATTGAAATCACGCACAGACGTATTAATATCGGATGAGCCGTAATAAGTATCTTCAATACAGAGAGCAGAATTAAAATTGCCCATTATAATCCAAGGACTATCATGCACGTATTGTTTATGCACCACTAAACTTTTCCATAATTCTATACGTGTTTTATATGAATTGGAAGCATACACGAAGGTACACTTAGGAGCTTTGTGGTCAGTTTTAAGAATAATTCGAGTATGTATAGCCTGACTAGTACATGCCAAAATCATAACATCTACAACATCATCATTCCACCCAAGAATAATACGCGAACCTTTCAAACAGTAGATACCATTCGATGCTCACTTCCAGGTTGTACAAACTTTAGCACACACATGATCCAACTTCACTATATCCACATGCGACTCTAGGATAGCACATACATTCAACTTATTATCGGCGATAACTTAATGAACCTCCTTCTGATTAGGGGTGCGGTTCAAACCCCTAATGTTCCATGAAGCAATGTTATACATTGGGAACTTGCATGACGGGAGTGCTTGCCCCTGTTCTTTCGGGTCACCAACCATGAATGATGGATTAGTTTCATCATAAACCATTTGAACATCCTCCTCATCCAAAGCATTACCCACGTTAACAACCTTCTATTGTTGCACCATAATGTTTTCCTCTCCCAAAACTTAAAACATATTTGTAGTCTTGATTCCCTCGTCGACCAGTTTCTTCGATGTGCTTGAACCATTGTTTGATATCGGTCTATACACAAAATGCTTTGGTTTATATGGAAAACTAGAAGGGGGGGGGGGTTGAATAGTTTTTCCGATTAAAACTTCGTAAAGTATTTAAATCGACTTATGTCAATCCATTTAGATCGTGTGTTGGATATTGATAGATGGACATATATATGAGTAATGCAAGAGATAAAGAGTAAAGGAACACAAAACAACAACATGAGTATTTCTAGTGGTTCGGCTACAAGGACACCTTCCTTGCCCTACTACACTCCCCGAGCACCCAACTCAAGAGTTTCTAAGCACTACACAACACAAGCTCCTTAATGTGACAGAGAAGCCTTCACAACGTCGCCTACAATTTATCCGGTACAAGGCTAGACACCGAGTTCTTCCACGAGGTAGATACAAACCTATCACAACGTCGCCTACACTTTATCCGGTACAAGGCTAGATACCGAGTTCCATTACAAAGGAGGAACTACTACCCAACACTACTACCCAACACAACTACCAAAAGGAGACAAACTCCTTTTTACAATAATAGAAAGGATATCAATATCCTTTAACCCAATCTACACAACTTGTATACCGACGCACCATATCAAATGTACACCTTTGGCACTTTACACCAATGCCTTTAACACGACACACTATTGGAGGGAGAGAAGAACTATCAACAAGATGCACTTCAGTTGTCTTGATGATGACAAAGCTTAGCAACTCATGAACTTGAGCTTGCACGTCTTCAAGAGGTTGTGATCTCGCCTCTAAGAGGAACCTAGAGAATCACACAAAGATAAAACTACATAGAATGATCTTTTGGATCTGTGGTTAAAGAGGTTAGAACATAAAGAGAAAGTATGTCTAAAAGGGTTGGTGAGCAAGAGAGAAATGGATCACTATTTGTAGGCAAAACATGCCTACTGTTTCACGGTTCCAGCGGATCCCTCACCCAAGGGATCCAACCAGTGCAATTCCAGGTATCCGGCTGCTGGGTCAGCTTAATTCGGATTTTGGGTTGCAAACCGGGTTATTGGTTATGGACCATGGGTCATGGACTTTGGATCATGGAACCCAACAAGATACAATGAACCTAGTCAATAAGTTATGGATCTTGGGTCATGGGTCATGGACTTTGGGTCATGGATCATGGATATTATCCAACATGACTTCATGCATGATGTCATGAAATGGGTCACGGGTTATGGATCATGCTCTATGGGTATGGGTTACGGACTTTGGTTTTTACCCAACAAGATCATTGTACATAGTCAATGGATCATGGGTCTTGGGTCATAGGTTATGGACTTTGGTTTTACCCATTATTTACCCATTACAATTTATACAGTACATATACATTTTATAAAATGTAAGTAAGCGATATTACTTGTAAGTGTTTTATAAAAAATGGTTTTGGTTTTATATAACTTATTTGACTAAATATGTTTTGATAGTTTTAATATGTTTAGTAAAAGTGTGTTGGTAAACTATTGGCTCAAAGCTTTTACGTATTTTATTTATTTCGTTAAAATGATTTTACGTGTGTTATCGACAAAACATTAGAAGATCGTAAAATAAAAATTAACGTTTTTATGGTTTATTTTTATTAACAATCTCCCCCTTTTTGTTGATGACAAAACATAATATTATTTTAAGTAAAAAATAAAATTAGTAAAAATTTGAATTGAGTTTTACTCTCTTCTCCCCTTTTGTCGAAACAAAAGAGCGTCGAAAGAAACTAACACATAGTAGAAAAGATTTTGAGAAAACTTGTGAAAAGGAAGGAAAAATGAGAATGTGTTAGAGAAAGAAATGTAAAGAGAAGAAGTAGTAAGGAAAGAAACAAGTTCTCGTTTTAGCTCCCTCTTGACGGATGCTTCCCTTTGGTGATGGCGTCAAGTAATTAGGAAGACTAAACGAGTGTATTGCAAGTATTTTGCAACGTTTTTGCTTTGACAAAATGCTCCCCCTTGACGAATGTTCCCTTTTGATGAGGGCGTCAAGTAGTTAGGAAGGCTAAGTGAATGTATTGCAAGTGTTTTGCAATGTTTTGCTTTGATGAAAAGCTCCCCCTTGTTGAGGGCGTCAAAGTCTTCATGTGTATTTTGAAAATCTACATAACAAAGGTTAGAAAACAAGTATATGGTGCATTGTTTCCTGCAAATGAGCTTTAAGTTAGCTCAAAAATTGCATTCTGTTCACCGGTTCTGCCGGATCCTTCATTTGAGGGATCCGTCCAGGCAAAATGGAGGGAACCGTGTATCTGAAACTTAGCAGCAACAATGTAGATATAAATAGTGACGTAAATGTCTAAGTAAGTTATGTATTGTTGCACCAACCATGTTCACATAACTATATAACATACAAACATGTAGTTTCATTTAACAAAATAAGAGAAATGATACACATATCTCTAAAACTAAGAAAATAATACAAACATGTATTAAAGTAAAAGTCATAACAATCTAAGTTGCGTCTAAGACTAGAGGAAACACCACTTATGCTTGTATTCCTAGGTTTAGGGACGATTAGATTTGTTGACTTCATCAAAACGTTCAAGAAGGTGATAGAACATGAAACGTAATTCATCACGTAGTTCATGGACTAACCCTTGGATATGTTGACAATGAAAGCAATCATTGTCATGACTAGGAAATGGTGGTGGTATGAGTGGAGCGATTTGAGGAGGTAACTTTGATGAGGAAGGTGGAGGTTCCACAAAGGATAGAGGGTTTTGTGGAGGTAATGTTGATGAAGTAGGTGGTGGTTCTATCAAGGATGAAGGTGGTGATATATATGTTGGTGGAGGTAAAGAAGTATCCACTTCCATATGGTCCGGTTGTTGAGGTTGGATATTCATCATAATCCAAAATGGACCATTTGAGGGTGAAGGAGAGTAGGACACGGGTGCTAGTAAAGTTCCAACACCAAGGTTTTGGTAAGAAGGTTGTTGTGGTACCATTTTCTCAATTGATGAGAATGTGGGCAATGGTGGTGGATGAGAAGGCCTAGGGGCAAGTCTTTTAGAGAGTAAAGGTTTGGAGATGAAAGAGGTGTGGTGAAGGAGAGGGCTTTAGGATCTTGAGTTGAGAGTTTGGTTGTTGTAGTGGAGATAGGAGTGTTTGGTTTTGTAAGTGATTGGTTATTATAAACACACTAAACACACAAGTATATGGATCGAATATGTAAGAGTTTAGAGAGAAAGTAGAGTTGGGAACTTTAGAGAGAAAGTGAAAGTCATATGATTAAGCTCCAACCCTCTACCTTGGAGGGTAGAGGGTATTTATAGTTTTTACAAAATACGCCTCCTACGGGCTGTGGATCAGGTATACAATGGGTAAAGACCCGTCCGTCCTCCACGGTGTTACTTAACTAACTAGTTACTAATGACTAAACGTCTAAGACTACGAACTTTCTAATGCTAACAAATACCCGGGGTGACCGAGTCTTTTACTTCTGGATTTACTAAATCCTAACAATCTCCCCTAAGGAGGTCACCCCATAAAATACATTTTGAATTCTAGCATTCTATTACAAGTTCTTGATCTTCAAGCTCGTAGTCTTTGATTCTTCAAAGTACGCAATCTTTGTACTTCCAGTGGTGATCTTTGAATGTTCCTTGACTTGGTGATCTTTGAGCTTTCTTCGAGATCATCATCCAAAGTAAATCTCTGAATCATCCTTAGTTGTATCACCTTCATGTGATATTGTGACTTTTGGACCGACATGCTCACACTTTGTTGGATCATGATATTGTGCATCGAGTTGCGGAAGCATTGTTGTAGGTCTTTAGATTATCATGATTTCTTTAATTGTGAGCTTGAAGTGTGAGCATGTGGTTATGGATTGACTTCTCAATTTCCATCACCGCAACCGTTAGATGTTCCCGCAAACAACGATTAGCAATAAAACACACGAAAGTGTCTTTGTTCACTTTCGTTGAATATGGTTGCAAGAACCACGGTTCCCATTGATCAATATAAATACCGCCTTGTGATCGGTAGAATTCGAAGAATCTCCTTGACGGGGTTTCGTGACTTGAGCTAGCCGTTCTCAAACCGAGCGTCTCAAAGTAGACAACACGGAGTGAGTGAACCAAATAATTGAGATTCACCGATTGATGAGAAATTGATTTGAAAAACAATCGCGTATTCTCAAAGAGAGAGTTTTTGCAATACGACGAAAGTTTTATGAGAAAAATCAAGTTTCAATCATAAATACTTTTGTTTGAAAAAATTTAAGCGATCGATGTGCTAGAAAAGCAATTGTTGAGCACATCGAAAGGTTTTTCCAAAAGTATACGTCAATCCATTTCCTATTGGAACAAGGTTGATTCAAAAGTGAATCGCCCCATCGTTTCTTTCCAGTTGTCACAAGTTTGATCCATGAAGGATCTCACATGTCACCCACCAAGAGCTTGTTTGATGTTGGCTCTAGAAGGATTTCCATCTTCATTGTGAATACTTTACATATCACTCGGATGTTCTGGCAATACCACAAGGATAATGCGTAGGACTCTTAATGTATATTTTCTTACTTTTCACAGTGTATGAAACAACAAGTCTTCATGAAAGTGTGTCCTAATGAGATTTATTGATGATCTCTTGGCTCTAGACTCAATAGTGCACTTTGGTTTTCCTATGCGGAGACTAGGGAGAGGGTCTGCTTTTAAATATCAACCATCTCGAAGAGAGAGTCGTTAGATTACATCGGTTCCCCGTGAGAGTGAAATAAGTCCTTTTAAGAGAACTTGAGTAGCTAGGAAGTTTAGTGTAGTGCGTCACTGGGTCCATGATGTCTTGTCTTCAATATCGGCGTTACCTTGGTAACCACCAGTAGCATATGTATTGAACCCGATTTATGCCCTAAGGTTGAATTATTGGAGGGCTATTTCTTTTCACCCTTTCACTTTACATTTCTTTTTCATTCTTCAACCCCTTTAGTGCTTACCGAGACTTCATCACTAGAACCTTGTTGGGTTTGTTCCAGTCCTAGCTCCATCTCAGTCGGCACTCTTCCCTTATTCTCACTTTTCTCCTTTTTAATCATACCTAAGGACTTCTACACTATCTAGTGGATTGTCCCTGGGTAGATCCCTCCGCTCTGGCGGGATCGTGGGAACTAATACCTAACCTTACCATCCTTATAACTCCAATAAAGTAAATGCAAGGTCGGTCTTTGGTGTTCCTCCACAATTGCCATTGAAAACCAATTGAAAAACCAATCAAGGTACTTGTGATAGAATATCAAAGCATTTGTACCTCAATTGTTTTTTATCTTTTATAAATGCTCCTCCTCAACATGTGCATCGGTATTTGAAATCGTTTAGCACATGGAGGAAGGAGTGCTTGTTTGAGTCTTAAACAATCACCATTTTATCAGATTTAATATTTAAATCACATTCTCTCCCCCGATCAAAAATTTCAAACCTTTTGAGATTTGTGATCCCAATTGATTTAAATAATTTAGAAAATTTTGGGGAAAGATGTGGTCTGGTTTTAATATTTACTGATAAGGAACATTTCAACGCTCCCCCTCAATTTATGAGGAGATTGTTAGTGTCAGGTATGATAATTTTGAGAGATCTTTAAGTAAAAGAAAATTTTCATTTTGAAAGATTTTTGAGTATAACGAAAGATCATACACTGACACATAACACCAAAACTTTATTCACCACTTTATAATGTACAAATGGACTCATTTGATGATATATCGTTTGAAAATATGAAATTTGAAATCACTCTCCCCCTCAATCGATGACCCAAGTCATTGATTGAGTGATAAAAATTTATGAAAAATTGAGTCCGATTGATTTTCAAAAATTTGAGTCCGATTCATTTTCAAACAATGTTACCACCATGTACAATACAAATATTTTCCTGAAGAATCTTAGAATGAAAAACATTTGTATAGGAACAACAGTCTTTTTGGCGACGTGCTTTCCTCATTTTGTTTTAGGATAAGTGCTCGATATTTATAAAAATCGATTTTGCGCAGCACTTTCCTTTCTTGAAAAGCGGGTTCTGATCGAAATAATCGCAAGCCATTGTTTAGGCATGTTTTGAAAAACATTTGATGTTTGAAAAACTTCATCTAAAACCCCGTGTCATTATTGAATGACATTTCTAGGACTGTAGATGTTATCGATATCAGAAGACATGCCTTGAGAAAACAAAATTTTTGGAATTTTATGATTTTTCAAAATTTTATGGGTTTTTGTTGGTTTTATATTTTTGTATTTTGATTTTTGATAACTATATACAAAGAATTGGTGAAGCAACTCCATTACTCCTCATTCTCTTCCTGAAGACGTTTGAGTGTTTCCGGCTGCAGACTCTTCATGCCGAGTCGTGGGAGGATAAACTGAAACCGATCTCTTGGAAGAGCTTTTGTGAAGATGTCTGCCAACTGATACTCAGTCCTTACAAAGTAGAGTTCAACCACACCGTTCTCAACTTGTTCCCTGATGAAGTGATGTCGAATGTCAATGTGCTTTGATCTTGAGTGTTGGACATTGTTGCAGCAGAGAGCGATGGCACTTTTGTTGTCATAGTACAGAGGAATTTTGTTGAATACAAAGCCATAGTCAGATAGTTGGGATCTCATCCATAAGATTTGAGCACAACATGCTGACATGGCAATGTACTCAGCCTCTGTAGAAGATATAGAAGTACTCATTTGCTTCTTTGACGACCAACTCACTAATTTATCACCGAAAAATTGAGCACCTCCTGACGTACTTCGACGTGTATCTTGACACCCTGCATGGTCAGCATCTGCATAGGCTGTTAGTGCCATGGCGGTGTCCTTCGGATACCAAATACCCATGTTAATGGTTCCTTGGAGATACGGAAAGACCCCTTTAACCATTTCAAGGTGCTTATTGGTAGGCTTAGCCTGGTAGCGAGCACACATGCATACACCGAACATAATATTTGATCTACTAACAGTGAGATACATCAAGGATCCAATCATACTACGATACTTAGTTTGATCAATCGGGATCCCAGAGAGGTCCTCATCCAGTTTTGTTCTCTCCACCATGGGAGTGTCAACAGGGTCACTAGAATCAAATCCAAATTTCTTTAATATTTCATTAGCATATTTAGATTGATTTATGAAAATGCCTCCGGGACTTTGAGAAATTTGTAAACCTAAGAAAAATGACATTTGTCCCATCATTGACATTTGAAATTTAGAACTCATCTCTTTAGAAAAACGGTCACATTCATTTGGGTCGGTCGAGGCAAAGATAATATCATCAACATATATTTGAACATGAATTAAATGTTTGCCTGATTTCCGAGTGAACAGTGTAGGATCAACAACACCTTTGTAGAATCCGTTTGCCAAAAGGAACTTTGACAAAGTATCGTACCATGCCCTTGGAGCCTGCTTCAAGCCGTAGAGGGCCTTTTTCAGACGGTAGACATAGTTAGGATGCTCGGGATTCACAAATCCTTCGGTTGACTGACATAGACCACTTCTTTGAGATCGCCATTAAGAAAAGCAGTCTTTACATCCATTTGGTAGACTATCATATTCTTGCTAGCAACATTAGCAAGGAAGATTCTGATAGCCTCTATTCGTGCAACCGGAGCGAATGATTCCTCAAAGTCAATACCCTCCTCTTGTCGATATCCCTTAGCAACAAGTCTTGCCTTATTCTTCAGAACGTCACCGTGCTCATCAAGTTTCACCTTGAAGATCCACTTGAGAGCGATAATCATTGCACAATCTGGAGGTGGTACTAATTCCCATACATCAAGTCGATCGAACTCGTGAATTTCATCTTGCATAGCATTAAACCAGCTGTCCTCAGACATTGCAGTCTTGACATCATTCGGTTCGACCTTTGATAGTACATAATTGAAGAAGCACCATAAGGCATCTGTGGCAAGTTGCTTTCTTGTAGATACTGGACGAGAAGGATTCCCAATGATGTTATCCAATGGATGATCATGTGTCCATTTTCTGAGATGTTCATGTGGTTGAGGATAAGGAATTGATGTGGCAGAGTTAGGATCCCTTGATGAAGATGCCTCTGGAGTGGGTTCAGGGGCAAAAATGTTCTCGAATGGAGCATCTTCAGGAGTAGCAAAGGGGTTAACTTCAAAAGAATTATCTACTGCAGTGCCTTGATGTACTGAAGAAGATTGGGGATTCGATGATGATGGTGAATGGTCAGCAGATGGAGCTTCTTGAGTTATGGAAATAGAGACCGATGGACCATTTGGATTGGTTGGAGCAGGAGCAGCAACAGCTGGTGGTGCAGGAGTATCATCAGTTGTTGGCTCAAAGTATTCATCAAACATCGGATCAAATAGAATCTTCAAATCTTCTTCTGAAGGAGGTACATAAGGAGTTGCAGGCGTGGGATTTTGTACAAGACCCGAACTAATTGGTCCAGGTGTCAAAAGTTGAGGTGTGGGTCCAGAACTGGTGTGTCCAGGAGCCATTTGCTCAGTCAGCTCATCAAACGTAACGTGAATAGTTTCCATAATATCTCGGGTTCTTTTGTTGTAGATTCGGTAACCCTTCCGATCTGGTGCATAACCAACAAAAAATCCAATATCAGCTTTAGCTTTCAACTTTCCTAGATCTTAACCATCATTGGTTGGATAGCATAAAGCCCCAAACACACGTAGAAACGAGAGATCCGGTTTTCTGTTGTGCACTAATTCATATGGAGTTTTTCCATGCAGAGTATGTATTAGGGATCGATTTTGAGTGTAACACGCGAGTGGCAATGGCTTCCCCCAGAGAAACATTGAGGCCTTTGAGAAAATTAGCATAATCCGAGCAGCTTCCACAAAAGTACGATTACGCCTTTCAACAACACCGTTCAGCGAGGAGTGCGTGGAACACTTTTTTGGTGACTAATCCCAATGCTTTCATAATACTGAATGAGTTGTTTGTTTACAAATTCAGTTCCATTGTCTGTCCGAATGATTCTGACGGTTTTGTTAAGCCTAACTTGTAGTTGTTTGATAAGCTTAATGATAACCTCAGGAGTTTCATCCTTGGTTCTCAAAAACTTTACCCAAGTGAACCGAGAGTAGTCGTCAACAACAACTAGCACATACTTCTTCCCATTGATACTTTGCACTCTCATGGGTCCACATAGATCCATGTGAAGGGTATGAAGAACTTCCATGATGGTATTGGCAGGTTTGGGTTTATGGGCATACTTTTTGCTTTTGCCCAGTTGGCAAGCAGAACAAAGATGATCTTTTTCATATTTTAACCGGGGTAAACCTCTCACAAGGTCCTTTCTAGTAAGATCATTGATGGTGCCGAAGTTCAAGTGATTGAGTCGACGGTGCCATAACCATGATTTGTTCTTTGATGCCTTTGATAACAAGCAAATAGGAGAAGACCTCATCATGTCTTCGATAGAGATGGTGTACAAATTGGTGCCACGAGATCCCTTAAGAAGATCAACACCATCTAATTCTCTAACGAAACATGTGTGTTTTCTGAAGGCTACTTCGAGATTAGAATCACAAAATTGACCAACAGAGAACAGATTATGGCCAAGTCCTTCCACATAGTATACCCGGAGATAACACTGTCACCAAAAACATAATCTCCATAACCCGTAATTGCCCCAAAATGATCATTCCCAAATCTAACAGTCCCGATAAACTTATTCACAAAGTTCTTGAGCCGTAAGCGATCCCCAGTCATATTTTTTGAGCAGCCTGAATCCAAATACCAAAGGACGATTTGTACGACCTACATTTGAAAATAGACGAGAATGGATAACTAGAAGCAGTGGATCCCCACGTGAATATGGGGTCCGATTGGTTAGCACAAACAATCTGTAGACCTACAACATCCCTAGATGCCATGACATTATTAGTGGGGGCAGCACTAGTAGAGGCACTGGACTCAGTCACAGTGTGCTGTGTTCCTAAAGGAATAGTTCTACCTGTGGGTCTCCATGTCTTAGCATGCACTGTTCTAGGTAAGGCAGTTCTAGTTGAAGGACAGTGTTCACTAAGTTTGATTTTACGACCTGTGGGTTTCCACTGATAACCCATATTAGTGAACTTTTTCCCTGTAGGTTTCCAAGATTGCTTAACCTGTTTTGCTTTCCAAACTTTATCAATTGGGGTTTTAACAAAAGGCCTCAAATATGACACAACACATTCATCATGATTACCATAAATTAAACAGTTATTACAAGTTTTGCAAACAAAGTAGAATTCGAATTAATTACAGTACGCTTATAGCTAATACTAGAATCAACACGATTCATATTGTTCAACTTAAACTTATTATTCCTATGGTGGTCTTCTACTTTCTTCACTTGATCACTTTTAGCTTCATGAGGTCCTATCTTGCTTTGTATTGCCTTTAGGCTTTGACCCGCTAGCTTTAGTGTCACCGCTACTGCCTCCTGTAGAAGTAACGACGGAATATTAGTTTGTTTCACTGCTTTTGCATTTCTGGCCTAGAAGTCTTTGGGTTCGAGGCTTTGGAGGTACATCAAAGGTAACATGCTTGATCTTAGGCATGGAAGAGGTGCAACAAGTCTATCTTGCTTATTATCACTTTTAGGATAAGTGCCTATGACATATTCTAACATTTCTTGAGATTGTTTAGTGTAAATGCAAGCATCGGCAAAATCACTATCTAGAGGCTTCTCTATTCTAGCATCTTCAACGATCTCACGAACAATATCTAGGCTATCCTTAAGGCGTGTGAGATAAGCTTGACACAAGATCCTATTGTTCCTAAGAGGAGGGGAATATACTTAACATTAATAGCATACTTCTTACAAGCAGACACCTTTGGTACAACATTATCACAACTAGTGATTGGCATTTTCCTTTTACCTGAGTCTTTAGATTCTCAATTTCTTTAAGCAAAGAAGTTATCTTTTCATTGTTCTTGTCACGAGTGACCTTAATTGATTCATATAACTCTTTGAAATGCAATTTAACTTTAGCATTTTCAGCTTGAAAACAATCATTTTCTTGTTGCAATTCATTGATGATGTTTTGAAGTTGGAAATTCTGAGAATCTAAAGGCGGAGGTATATGGGAGCCAGTCACTTCACTCCTCTTTCCCTTCAATTGGGAAATTTGAGTTTTCAATTTTCGGATTGTGTTACAGTGAGCTTGAATTCGTTCATCACGTGCGCTTATTTCAAAATATGCATCAAATTCAGGAGCATCCACAGATGTCTTGGCATTTGAGGTTTGATTCTTTCTTCTAGATGTTGATATTTTAATTGCAAATCAAGATAATCAACCTCTAATTTAGAAAAATGCCTGATCATGTTATCATGATCATCTTTTTGGATTTTTTCTTGCAATTTTAACTTCTCGGCTTCAAGCTCATTGACACGATCTTGGGAAACTTTAAATTCAATTGACAAATCATGAAATTGAGAAGCAGTTATGGCATAGTTTGTGACAGTATAAAACACATCCTGGGCAATACATCTGGCAATCAAATTCTCATTAAGGATGTGAATATTTTTCTCTCAATCTCATAGCTTTTAAGCTCATATGCATTATTTCTTGCCTCGTTTTCCATTTCATTAAACATCTTTTTCATTTCTTTAACTCGAGTATCTAGGGCCTTTTGAATACCCTCAAATGTTCTTTCAATTGTTTAAAGAATGGAATAACCTCAGCAAGATAGCACTCTTTTGTTTGCTCAAAACCCCTTTCCCCTTCAGTAATACCCGTTGGTGTGATTATCTTCTTACATGTTTGATTGAAATCAACAAATAGTTGATAAATTACGTATATGCTAATTAAGGTTTTGCACTGTGTAGGAAGAGTTCTAGGCACTAAATGCATCGGTGTATTGGGAGGATACACCGTAGCCGCAGGTAATTTCCTAAGGGGAGGATTATTTTCAACAAGTTCTTCGGCCTTTCTCTTATCCATATCTAACTTCCAAAACACTTGTTCAGGGGTTAATTGAGTTTGAGGTTTGAACGTGGCTAAGAAGTTTTCCTTAGGATAGTTGGGAGTTTTGAAATTTAATCTTTTCTCCACACATTTAGGTTATTCATTTTCTTATCCATTTTCTCTCTAGAGGCATTTTCTAACTCAATGTCCTCTTCTGTTATTTGTACACAAGTTGGCTTTTGTTTGAGCTTAAGAATCTCACTACCATCATAAATCACTTCTTGAGCCCGTTTGGCTTTCTTAAGGTACACAGGATTTGGGTCTTCTACAAGGTTTTCACTATGTTTATCACTTAAAACTCTGTGATTATTAATCATGTGAGCAGTCTGAATTGTGTTGCCTTGTACGTACAACTTTTTTTCAAGTTTATTCTTCAAAGTTTTAAGGTTGGAAAAATCATTTAGGAGTTTAGATTCCTTTTCTTTGAATTCTTGTTTAAGCGTTTTTACATTTTCTTGTATTTCTTGTTTCTGCTTAACAGTTTGTTTAAGTTTCTCTTGTAAGGACTTTAACTCTTGTTTTAACGTTTCTTCCTTTAAATTACATTTAGTGATATGTGTATGCATTTGGCAATCCATTTCCTGCTCACGTGTGGTTAGCTCAAATTTAGCACGTTGTTCATAGATGGCAACTTGATCCTTATATATATTTAGCTTAGTGGTCAGGGAGTCATCAGGCATATATTCAGTGTACTCATTAAACACATATTCATCATTAATGGCAGAAGATGCACCACTTGGTACAATAAGACTTTCATCGTGCTTCACATATTGCTCATATGGGATAACATTGCTATTTCCCATATTTACAATATCTGACTCAACAACTTCTGTCAGTTGTACTTTGTTGGGAATCTTTTGCTCATCAACCACATCATATAGTTTTAGTACCTCTGATATGACTGAAGCATTGGAGGGACCAGCTTGTTGAGGTGATGAAACCATGGGAGAAATATTAGCCATGAATATAGTCTGTGCCGTTGGTTCATCATCAACATCAGAGTTGAAGGCATCACACTCAGCAACCTGGAAGATGTTGGGATTATTCTGTGCCAAATCATACACTGGTTGCTCATCCACGTCAGCATCAAACGTGTTGGCACTCCCCTCAGCGAGAAACAACTCCTCCTCATCCAACACTGCTCCACTATCTTGTGCCTGCATCAACAACATCTTATCCCTGAAGTAATCAGCATTTTGTGGACGCTTTGGTTGAGTACAGTTCCTAGCAATGTGTCTCACACCACCACATTTGTAACACTTGATATGTTTGACTTGACCTTGAACCACTATCCTTCCTCTGTTCTGAGCCCCACATAACCAGCTGCAACATTTCCCGTGCAACATTTTGTCGTCCTTGCACATTCTGTACCACAACCCTTCCATCCTCCACTGTAGCTTGATTGTGTGGATTAGATGAGGTTCTAAGTTGGTTGTTGGTTTGGGGAAGTGAGGTTCTGAATTGTTGAACCAATAGAGCAACTTGGTTCGAGAGGTTTTCAATCAACTTGTCTGTTGGGGTATATCCTGAGTCTGGTTGAATGACCTGATTCTGATTCTGGGAAGATGAGGAGTACTGGTAACCTTGAGCAGGTGATGATCGAGTGAGTGGCTGAACATTTGAAACAAATGCAAGTGAATCATTTGTTGTAGTTGTTGTTGTTGTTGGATTGAGTTTTTCCATGATCAAACGGTCATGTGCAGCATGCTTCTCATGTTGAAGTAAATAAGCGTACAACTGCTCATAGTTCGTATTTCTCAATCCTTTGTTCAGCTTCACCGTGGTAACAAACTGTTCCACTCAGGTGTCATGTTGTTTACGAACTTGGAATTGAGTTGAATATTTGGCATAGTCATCTTAATATTCCTCATATCATTCACAAGTTTGTGAAACCTCACATGGTATTCTGTAATACTCTCCCTTGAGTTCATCTTGAAGTTCTCAAAGTCATCGTACAATTGTGACTCTCGATCTTCTTTTGTCGATTCGAGCCAAAAGAAGCATTTTGACATTGTCCCAAACTGCTTTGGCTTGGGTGTTGTGATTGATCAGCTTGTATATATCCTTGGGAAGACCTTGAAGGATGATGTTGGAAGCTTTGATGTCAGCATCATATCTTTTCTTCTCCTTCTTATTGATATCATCGTAAGTCCTTGGTCTATCCATTCCCAGAGTGACACATCCATCTTCACCAGTTGCTAGTTCATCTCTGGTGGTGCCCATCTGGTATGGTCCTTCATCAATTCACTGAATGATGTTAAGACCATTCTCTTTGCCCAAGCAATACAGTCGGATTCTTTGTGCCCAAGAGTCATAATCTGTTCTATCCAGCATAGGAGGCGGTATCGGACCCAAAGGCTTGAACATCGTCGGAAGCAAGAGACATGATGTCCAAATAAACGGGATTTTACAACTCTTTGATTTAAACCGAGAAATCGAATCTTTCGCGGGATTTTACAAAATCAAGAGGAAACCGTAGAACCCAAACCGCAAGTATCAAATCTCAGGTCTTCAAGTCGCAAAGTCTCAAACCGCAAACACATCAAGGCGCAAACTTGACAAAATGCAAACAAATCTCAAGTTCTTCAAACCGCAAGAACGACAAACCGCAAGAGACAAATCTCAAAATCTTCAAACCGCAAGATCGACAAACCGCAAGAGTCAAATCTCAAAATCTTCAAACCGCAAGATTGACAAATCGCAAGAGACAAATCTCAAGATCTTCAAATCGCAAGCGGACAAGTCGCAAGACTCAAATCTCAAAGATCTTCAAACCGCAAGAATGACAAATCGCAACAAGTGACAAATCGCAACAATCTTCAAATCGCAAGCCTCAAATCTCAAGCCTCAAATCAAAGCAACTCCAAAAAGCAACTTGGACAAACCGCACGAGACCAATCGCAACCAAAGACAAGTCGCAAGACCAAAACAAACGAAAAAACCGCAAGTCACTTTCAACAAAGTACAAGTGTCACTATCGTCTGTTTTGTCTTTTAGCTAAATGTCAAACCGCAAGTTTTGTCCTTATCTTCAAATCGCAACAGAACAATATTATAATAAACAAACCAAACTTCAAAACATCAAACCAAAATGTCAAATCATCAAATCTCAACAAAGAACAGCCAACTCGCAACCAAGAACGGGTCAAATCGCAACAAAGAACAACAACTCTAAACTCACGTATGCAATCAAAACACCACAAACAAGATGAAACAAGCCTTCCAAACCCAAAACTAAGCTAATATGATAAACCTAAACAAGAAAGTACAAACAACTAACAAATTTAACCACTAAACAAGCTCAAACTAGTGAAAAACTCTCTAACTATTCGAACCCACATAAAACCTCAATAACCAATCTAAAAATCCGAGCACACATGAAGTAGATGATCAAACCATGGCTCTTGATACCAATTGTAAGAGATTGGTTATCATAAACACACTAAAACACAAGTATATGGATCGAATATTAAGTAGAGAACTTGAGAGAGAGAAAGTAGAGGTTGGGAACTTCTACGAGAATGAGTGTTTGAGTAATGGTTTGTAAGTATAAAACAAGTGGTTTATAAAAGAAGAAATTAGGCAAGTGAATTAAAGCCTAAACCACTAAAATTATTCAAATTGCAACTATTTGCATGCACAAGAGTCAACTAAAGCGTTGTTCGTTCTAGGAGTCATTTAAGACAATGTAGAGTGTTTAGATTAACAAAGAGGGTTTGAAATGATTATATCAAGTGAGAAAGCATTATGTGCACCGGTTCTCACGGAGCCCTTCCTTGAGGGATCCGACTAGCTTTAAGATAGGGATCCGACTCTTAGAAGCCAAGAAAAAGGGTGACTAGGTTCTAACAAGGTCTAGCACCTATATATCTTGAGTGATTTAGTCTATTAAGGTATCTTAAATAGTATAAGACTTAAATGATCAAGCATAATGAGTGAGGATAGCTAATGATGACTTTTACGAGAAAGAAATGGAGTTTTCATGAACACCAATGAGTGATCAAGGATGACACTAAGAGTTTTGAGGATGGCAAATGGTTATAGAAACCAGATGGTGATCAAAGAAAAATTTAGAAAATTCCTTAAAAATCACAAGAAATTTAGAGCATTTTAAGGTAAAGATGACTAAACTCAATTTGTCAAAATTGAGAGAAATATCAAACTAGGTGTTTTGAGATGAGAGAAACAATGTGTGAACATTGGAGCAGAAAGATGGTGAGTTTTGAAGTAATGATAAATCAAAAACACCTTGAATGTGATCCTAAGTCATCCATGAGTGAATGTGAGATCAACTGAGCTTAAGGAAAGTTTAAGTGATCCTAATGTAGCATGTTTAACTATTCCAATAAGGTGCGGAAGGTTGGATTGATACAAGGAAGCTAAGAATGAACTTACGTCACCCGGATCCCATAGATCCTTCCTTGAGGATCGACTAGTTATAGCCAAGGGATCCGGCATCTGAGACAGATTTCCATAACAGAATGGTTGCAAACTTTTGCTCTACGTATCGAATTTTGAAACTAATGATTTCTAAAGCAAGCATATATGTATATAAGTAAAGCATAGTAAGTATAGTATGTAGAAGCAACATATGGGCATATAAATAGGATAACGGCCAACTTTTGATATAAGATCAAAAGTGGTAAAATTCCTACTTAGTTGTTTCTTGGTTAAACCAGCCATGTTTTCATCAAGCTACGACATAAGTTTTAGTTCTAACAAATGACAATAACATTGTTTAGACATACATGACAAGTTTTAGATTAGGATCATACAAATCACCTCCAAATATCAATATCATCTTCACTTCTTCTTTTTACCCATGAGGAAGTGAGCAATGCATGAACATTCTCTTAGTTTGTTGAAATTCTTGTGAAGGACTTGGAATATCAGGCGATTGATCAATGTATGAGGCGGGGTCAAGTTGATAGTTGTGGATGGGATTGCTAGATTTTCCTTTAGTTTCCTCGGATGAGTCGGTGGGAGGATGAGGCCTTTTTCATCAACCATGAACCTTGTTGTTCGTCCCTCGGTGAGAGGTACCATGACCCGATTATAAAAGAAGTGATCATCCGTCAAGGAAAAGGTTCCAAAGCATTCACAAAGTTTGCTAGATGGGTGAGAATCATAGCATATGGAAGCACCATTTTTCCGTTCTAAAGACACTTGCCATCCTCTTGACCATGTAATAGGCTAGGTTGAAAGGAGTTTCATTGATGAGGCAACATATCATGTAGAAAAGACATGCATTTGGATGATCCTTATTCTCGACCAAGAAAATAACATTTTCTATAAGAATTTGTTCCCATTTTTTAAAGTGGGAACATCTCAAAAGTTCCATTTGAAATGGGTCTCGGTGGATGACTTTGGAAATTCTAGTGACACGGGTTTGTGAGGTTCTTTGAATAAAGACGGCATCCTTACCGTGGCGGGTTCATCAACCATATCATTGAGTTTGGTGAGTGACACAGTACATACACACAACTTTGTATGTTATGCGGAGGATTCGTGCAAGCTCGACAAGAGTTAGGGTGAAGTTTTGATTGTTGATGACAAAAGCGATAGAGATGGTTCCATCATGATTTCTAATGATGCGAACTTCGTGTAGAACTCAAGGACAAACAGGACAAATTTGTTCATTGATATCAAGTGGAAAATCGAAGTTGATCGAGAGAAGACTTTGGGGATATCGGTATCATCGATGAAAGATTGATTAATAATACATCACTCATGGAAGAACCGTTTTTGAAGCATTTTGAATATTTTTCGGTCCTTGGGCGTAAGACCGTCCTTACGGTGATACATTGATATGTAGTGGGCGGTGTCTTGATAATCTTGTTGAGTTGAGCTAGGCATGTTTGATCCTAAACAATAAGACCACAATATGGTGTTAATTTTGGGAAGAGTTATTTTCTAGGTTTATCACAATTTTGCTCAAAACATCATTCTTTTTATTTCATTATGAGCTTTAATTTGTATTAACAATGTTTGTTCTTTGATTAGTTATCTTAGATAGCTAATTAAAACAATGTGATAGAAAATTATGACAAACCCACTTGAATCAAAACTCTAAAGATGTTAAAATTGTATTTACTAAGAACTTGAGAATGGAAATCACAATGTAGTGAGAGAACGTACACAAGTGATTGGATAGCTTGAATTGATGAGAGAAAGCTCCGGGAACAGTAGTATTGAGTTTAGGGTCATGTATGAGAGAGTAAAGTGGAAGATGAGAATGTACGGTGGATTATCAAATACATGTTCTTTTCTTTGATGTGCAGTTCCACGGATCCTTTGAAAAGGGATCCGACACATTATAGTCGAGGATCCGCTATTGAGAAGTTAACAGATTTAGTAGGTTTGATAATTTGCACGAGAGGTTTTGATTTCGAGTTTTTGTCAAGGGTTTTATCTAGAGGTTTTGATTTGAGTTTTGTCAAGGGTTTTCTATTCCGTAGAGTTCATCTATTAGAGATGTGATACAAGGTTTGTGAGTCTTTGTGTTTATGAAACACATTTGACGAAGCACTTTTATGAGTAAACCATGAATCGAGAAAAGAACAAGAATCATATCAAATTCCATTTTATTGTGATATATAAATAATTAAATAGATGATATTGATGTAGATTACTAATGCAACAAAAATATCTCTATGCAAGGAATGATGGATCAAGACTTTTAATTAGCAATATTTCTTTTCAAGACAAAGGCGTAAATTGACTAGCTTATAACGTCTAGGAGATCAAGGAGGAATACTATTCCTGATGATGTGTTGAGATGGAAAGTAGTGAAGAGAAACTTTTTAGAGAATTGTGACTTTAATGTCAGACACAAAATCTACGTAACTATACACATAGTATTAAATATATGAAAGGTCTTTATAAGAATGCTTATCATGCGAGAGAGACACATACCATTATTTTATCCACAAACAATTAGCATATTTTTAGATCAACTAGTTGTGGTTAAGAGAACATACCTTTGCTATATATCCTCTTTATGATTTTTAGAAATCATAGACGCGAAATACTTCATGAGCTTTTAAAATACTTAATCGTATTTTTGAAAAGCAAGTTGTGATCACTTTAGATTCTTCTTTGGGTGTTGACTTTATTTTTCTTCGGATAGAATGAAGTCATTGGAAAAATCCTAGCATGAAAATTTCTCAAAACAAATGTTAGAATGATTTATCAATATCCAACATTTGTTAAAATACAAAAATTTCTAAAACATGAAATTTTGTTTTAAGAAATTTCCTTCTTTGTAGTATTCAAACATACATGGTCGTATCAAATTTTAAAGTACAATATACTCTAAGAAACTTGGTAACAAAGCTCTGATACCAATTGTGGAAAACTAGAAGGGGGGTTGAATAGTTTTGCCGATTAAAACTTCGTTTTAAAGTATTTAGATCGACTTATGTCAATCCATTTAGATCATGTGTTGGATATTGATAGAAGGACATATATATATAAGTAATGCAAGAGATAAAGAGTAAAAGAACACAAAACCACAACATGAGTATTTATAGTGGTTCACCTACAAGGACACCTTCCTTGCCCTACTCCACTCCCCAAGTACCCAACTTGAGAGTATCTAAGCACTACACAACACAAGATCCTTAATGTGGTGGAGAAGCCTTCACAACGTCGCCTACACTTTATCCGGTACAAGGCTAGACACCGAGTTCTTCCACGAGGTAGAACCAAACATATCACAATGTCGCCTACACTTTATCTGGTACAAGGCTAGATACCGAGTTCCATTACAAATGAGGAACTACTACCCAACACAACTAACCAAAGGAGACAAACTCCTTTTTACAATACTAGAAAGGATATCAATATCCTTTAACCCAATCTACACAGCTTGTACATCGACGCACCATATCAAATGTACACCTTCGGCACTTTACACCAATGCCTTCAACACGACACACTATTGGAGGGAGAGAAGAACTATTAAGAAGATGCACTCCAGTGGTCTTGATGATGAGGAAGCTTAGCAACTCATGACCTTGAGCTTGCACGTCTTCAAGAGGTTGTGATCTCGCCTTTAAGAGGAACCTAGAGAATCACACAAAGATAATACTACATAGAATGATCCTTTGGATTTGTGGTTAGAGGGGTTAGAACAGAAAGAGAAAGTATGTCTAAAATGGTTGGTGAGCAAGAGAGAAATGGCTCACTAGTTATAGGAAAAACACGCTCTTTGTTCAGCGGTTACGCGGATCCTCACCAAGGGATCCGGCCGTCTGCAATTCGAGGATACAATTTCTTGGGTGACTTATCACGGATTTTGGGTTGAAAACCGGCTTATGGGTTATGAGTTATGGACCATGGGTCATGGACTTTGGATCATGGATACCCAACAAGATACAATGAACCTAGTCAATGGGTTATGGATTTTGGGTCATGGGTCATGGATCATGGATATTATCTAGCATGACTTCATGCATTATTTCATGCAATGGGTCATTGGTTATGGATCATGCTCCATGGGTATGGGTTATGGACTTTGGTTTTTATCCAACAAGATTCATTGTACTTAGTCAATGGATCATGGTGGGTCATGGGTTATGGACTTTGGTTTTTAGCCATTATTTACCCATTGCAATTTATACAAAGTACATATATATTTTTATAAAATGTAAGTAAACAATATTACTTGTAAGTGTTTTATAAAAATGGTTTTGGTTTTATATAACTTATTTAACTAAACATGTTTTGATGGTTTTAATATGTTTAGTAAAAGTGTGTTAGTAAACTATTGGCTCAAAGCTTTTACGTATTTTATTTATTTCATTAAAATGATTTTACGTTTGTTATCGACAAAACATTAGAAGATTGTAAAATATAAATAAACTTTTTTATGGTTTATTTGTATTAACAGTTTATATCCATACGACTTAGTTTGTTGCTTCTTACTTTGGTTCCTATTTTTCAACTGTTGGAAACCATTATCAGGAACCTCAACAATAACTTTAGAAGGGGCTTGTTTAATCGTATGAGGGCAACAATCTGTATTGTGTCCAAATATCTTACAATTAGGACAGTGTGGAGGTTTCCACTCATACTCGATTGTTACCTTCTCACAACTATAACCATCATCCTCAAGATTCGGAATAGCAAAGACCATTGACTCCTTTAGATCTTTCTCTGAATGGATTTTGACCATTGCTCTAGCATAACTACTCCTACCCCATGACTCATTACACACAGAACTCATATAAGAATCAAGCATTAGTGGCTTACCAATTTTCGTGGCTATAGCACTCAAACCGTCTGCAGTAAATGCCGCCATAGGAACATCATGTATCTTGACCCACACAGGAACCTTAGTCACATTCTCCTTTGCTAAACTCACAGAAGGTGTCCATTTTTTCAAGATGATAGGTACATTTCGGATCATCCATGGGCCATATTCAAGCACATCATTTACACCTTTCATTGACACAAACTTAAAGAAGAAGAACTCTTTAGCATTCATCATAACTTTTTGGATACCACATTTTCAACAACCAAAAAGGCCACACGCTTACCAATAAAATATCCATATAATGAATTACTTAAATTATCATTCACTTCTCTAAAAGACGACACATGTATCTTGAGTTCAAATTCCCCATTTTCAAAATCATTTAACTCGAGAGATCGGATGTTAACTTTTGAGTACGTTCTGCTGTCACCACATTAGCAAAGGAAAACCTAGGTGAATATTGCATAGTTGATTCCTTTACTATGTTCAACTCAACTTCCATTTCATTACCATCCTTATTACGACTATCCATTGTTTCACTAACCACAACAATGTTTGTCCCCATGTCAATACCATTCTTATTACCCTTGTTAGGTCACTAGTTTTACAACACAAGCATCAATATAAGAAATATAGAGGAGAAGAGATTGGTTGAACACGTTAAACACACATACACGTTAAGAGTAGCACGGTTAGGCGTAGAGTGAAAGAGAGTGAATAAAATGAACAACCAACCCTCAAGTGAGGATTATTACATGGTATATATAGGAGGGAAGCTAGGGCAACACTCCTAGTTCCCATCCTTTCTCCTATGGGCTTGGGCCTAAGCTCATGGGCCTTCTACATAAGCTTAAGGCTAATAACAAACATAAAGGCCATAATTAAGCTAACTATTACATATGAATCACTAACACTTGATTTAGGTTTAGGAGTGATTCCAACAATCTCCCTTAAGTGTTGGTGATGAATGAATATGAGCGGTGAAGGCGTTGATGTAATAGTAGCTGGCGTCTTCGACATTCTTCTTTCTTGTGAGAAGAATTGCCTTGATTCGAACAATCTCCCAAAGTGTAGAAATTGTCTTCTATGAATAGTTACGCTTAACGTCATAATTATCTTTGTTCTTTGTTTTTGTGATGAAAGTGATAGTATGTTGTTGTTATGCGCATCAAGTGCGCCTCAGTGCAGCTTCGTTGCTCGGTGTCTCCACGTCATTCTTCAACATGCTCACGCGCTCTTTGACGTTGGATTTCGATCTTGATGAAGTTCTTTAAGTCTTTAACTTTGTAGATTCTTTGGCTTGACGAAGAATCATTCGACTTTGTGTTGCTTTTAGATAGAACTTCCATTAGTGATGATGTTGGCATGAGCATGTGAAGAATCGCACGATCATTCCGCTCGAGCTTCCATAAGAAGAAAACATGAAAGCGGTTAGTAATAAGCGGTTCCGCACTTACAAGTTTGAACTTGAGAGTGTTAATGACATAGTGTGAAAACACAACTCTAATTCTTACAAAGGCCGTTCTGAACCTGAGTCCCAAGTGAGATAACACGATGTACCGAGGTACACCTGGATTCAGATGAGTCATTGAGGTACACCAAGCATCACCTCACGATGTAGACCGTTTGAGACACACTAAGCGTAATCCACGGGAGTTACCGAGTGACTGCTTTGTCGGGCTGTTTGATGTTGACCACAGCGGAGTTTCCATTCAATCACCGAGGATCACATATATGAACCTCTCATAAATGTTCTCGACAGTTGCTAAGATCGTGAAGGACTCGATAATGTACCATGATGTTCTTATTGTTGAACATCAAATGACGAAATGTCAAGTGTACCTAAGAGATCTTTTGATGAATCTCGTGGCTCTAGACTCAATAGTGTGTTTTGGTTTTCCGAGCAAAGACTAGGAGAGGGTCTCCTTCTTCAATACCGATCTCTAGGAGAAAGCCAATAGTTTACGTAGGGTTCCCTGTGAGAATGAAACAAGCTTCTTTTGAGAGAAACTTGAGTGGCTAAGAAGGTTTAGTGCATGCGCCTTTGGGTCCATGACGACTTTTAATCTTCAATACCGGCGTCACTAAGTGACAACCGAGTATATGAATTGAACCGGTGTACGCCTAAGTTGAATAATTTGGAGGGCTATTTCTTTTCACCCTTTTCTTTGCATTTCTTTTAATTCTTCAACTCATTCTTTCTCGATTCTCATTTCTCCTTTTTGTAATCGTACCTAAGGACTTATAAGTACTAACTATTTGTGATGTCCTTGGGTAGATCCTCCGACTCTGGCGGATCATAGGACAGTTATTCCTAACCTTAGTCACCTTATAACTCCATGACTAACCTATGTTGCCATAAAACCAATTTTCAAGAAAATCTCTCAAAGTGTTTGTGAATGAAAACATGTTTGAACACTTCAAGAGTTTTAGATTTTGAAATACTCCCCTCCACATGTGCTTAAGAGTTTTATGGAAATCGCACAGTGAGGAAAGAGCACGCACTTTATGAATTGATCAACTCAAGATAGACAATTCCCAGGGACAGGTTCGTTGCATAGTTAAAGAGATACATTGTCGGTTTTAGGTGACAACTAGCTCTAATAACTACCTTGAAGGTGTGGAAAAACCTCGAAGGTTGTCAAACCCGTCAAAGTTCATGTCTATCAAGAGCTTCTCGAATAGGTACAATTTACTTGGATAAGTCTTTGGAAGACAAATCTTTTCAATGTAAGACTGTTAGATCCCGTCAATTCATGGGTTGAAGTCTTTTCACACGTGGATTCAACTAGCAAAACATAACATATTTCTTATCACATATTTTCTCCCCCTCAAAAATGTCATATACATGTTGTTTTTGAAGAAAAGTTGAGAATAAATATGACCATTTGAGTGTTTCGGAAGATGACCACTTGTGAACAATTTGTGAACAAAGTTTTAATGCAAATACTCCCCTCAACAAGTGATATAAATGGTTGAGGTTTTGAAAAATCATACGGGAAGTACTTGTTCTTTTGAGCAAAACCTTGAAAATGAAAGGTTTGATAGGTTTTACTCAAAAGTAAGAAGCTTTCACTCCTTTTATAAGGATTGTGTGAAGCGTACCACGGGGTTCTTTCTTGACAAGAGCGGGTTGTACATCGATATGTGTGCACAAGCCATAGTCATAATTAATCATACATCCAAATTATTATGAAATAGAAGCGGTTCAAGGGGTACCGGGAAGTCCGGTGATGTTGCGGAGTGCGAACAAGGCGTTGATAGCCGGTGATGTTAATCTGGGTCGACCACCAACAAAGCTTTCCAATGTTCTAAAGCGATCCCTTGATACAACCTTTCATCAATCATTCGATGATCCTCGCACATCCCATACGTCACGAGAGTTCCATCGCTTTTGAGACCCTATGCCTTCATATATCGCCTTCAACCGATAAGCCAATCCGTCCCAACCTTCTTCAAAGTGTGATCCCCAAACTTGTGAAGATCTCTACACGCCATCAAGCAATTTCGTTGAAGTTCACTGCGATAAACGGCGCCAAATTGTTTGGCGATGAGTGTGTATTGTGGAAGTGGTTGATGTCGGGAAGATCTAGGCGAGGTGGAGTGAAGTTGACACGGTGCGATATGATTCAGCGCAAGTTGTAGATCTTCTACACGTTCTGTATGACTATGCTTCCGATGAATATTAGCAAGGACTTGATGTATTCACGTTGTACTTGATCGAGAATTGTCTCATGCGTCCCTGTACTTTGGCAAGATACGATCTTCAATGTCGTTGAGAGAAAATACGAAAGTCCGCTTCATTTGAATGCATAATCTCTTTCGTCTTGTCTTTTGACCACGATATTCTTGAGAAAAGTGTAGTCCCATTTAGACAAAGATCAACATGTTTTAAAGAACGATTCCTTTAATCTTGAACACTTCATTTTGAGACTTGAACTTGGCGACACATAGTAGATAGAGTCGGCGTTCGGCCAATGGTGAATCCTATACATTGCATCACGGTCATACAATTCCACATTGTTAGAAAACATGTGGGTAGCCTTTTCCTCGATGGCTATGCGGTTTGAGTATATGGTGCCGGAGCGGAAGTGTCGGAGATGTAGCATATTTCCTTGAATCATCAACGCCGTGTAGAAGAAATTCAAGTCTTTGTTGAAGAAATAGCAAATGGAATCTTAGGTGATCTGGTTGTCCAATTATCGGTAGAGGTTTAGACCGATCGGTGTAATATGGAGGATTGTCCGTTTGGTGAAGTCAATGTTTGCTACAGGTTGAACCAATCCATATTGTTAGACATGGCTCGTGCTATATTGTCAAGGTGCTACTCAACTTCAATAGCACTTTCGAGTTGTCTTTGAGAAATTGAAATGCTTCATTCTTGATTCGCTTCAACTCGAATTTCGTCATCTTCTTCACGGAATTTTTCTTGCAAGAACTTAGCATGATCCAATGTATTACCGTCTACCGGTTCTTGACCTTCATTTGGATAGGGTGGAATTAACAAGTGTGAAAACCATTCAAATTCTTACGTGTCATCTTCATCTAGCAATGATACGATGTCGATCGTCAAGGCGTATTCTTCTTCTTTTCTTAGGCCTAGATGAAGATTCGGTTTCTTAACTTGTTTAGGAGAGGTGGGTTGTTGTAGGGCTCACGGACTTCCTCATCGTCACCACCCGTATACTCAAAGTGATC
The DNA here is from genome assembly GCA_022545495.1 of Chrysanthemum lavandulifolium. Taxonomy (NCBI): domain Eukaryota; kingdom Viridiplantae; phylum Streptophyta; class Magnoliopsida; order Asterales; family Asteraceae; genus Chrysanthemum; species Chrysanthemum lavandulifolium. The sequence goes on along the minus strand of CM040243.1, from coordinate 91,873,781 downwards.
ACCGGTTTTACGAGTCGGGGTGGTAATTCGGAAGAGTCTTGAGGTTTTCGGTAGAAGAGCGAGGAGAAACCTTTGTTGGTGTAGTCCGTTGGGGTGGAGGTTGCATAGAAGATGATGCATCGAGACTTCTTGAGCGTTTGGGCTCGTTATCCTTATCGATCTTTGTCTTCATCGTCTCTTGAGCGTTTAGGCCTTGACTTCTTCTGCGTATCTTGACACGAGTTGGTATTCCAACAATGCTTCAAACAATTTAGCTTCGTGGGAGGCAAAGCGTTGCGAGCTTTTCGACATTTGAGCTACTAGCGGTTCACCAATTCATCATCCGAGAAAATTGTGGGTTCAATTGGATTGATGCTCACATTCATTGGAGATGATTTCATGGTTTGCTTGGCGGATGTAAGAGATTCGGATAAAGTTGTCGGTATACATCTCCTTTTTAGTTTAGGAGCGGCGTCAAGAAGGAACTTGTGAGTGTATCCTTTAATCATCTCGTCCATTTTCCTTGAAGATCATCTTTCATGAGCTTACGGACATACTCCTTTCAACTTTCATCTCGTCGTTCTCATCATGAAGATCTTGAATCGATCGTGAAGAAATTCATCTTCTTGTAGAGCATGTCTTTCTTTCGAACTCTTTGTGACTTTAACGATTCGTGTTTTAGCTTGAGAGATCCAAGATCTGATTGGCTTCTTCACGATTTGGATGTTGATTTGGTTGATCTTTTTGATGGTGGTGGAGAAGAGTGAGATGATGAGTCGATGAGGATGAGATGTGAAACTCGGGTCCTTTGGTGGTTGAAGTTATCTCCTTAGACCGTGCGGAATTTGTCAAGAAGAAACTTTTCATAATCAACATCTTCATCATTTCAGACTTAGCTTCTTCATCGACTTTATCTTTCTCGGACTTCTCATTATCGGTTCCTCAATGTCAAACTTAATAGACTCCTCCTGTTGCTTTTGTTGTTGCTCGAGAGTGGTGGCACAGGTTCCTTATCGGGTCGATTAACGCATCGGGATCGGTGTAGGTTGAACTTCACCACTTGACCCTCGGGGCCACCATTTGATCTTTGGCGAATTTCTCCATAACTTGTTGGAGTCTAACAAATTTGAACTTCCTCTGTGTCGGTTTCGGTGGCTCTTCTTGAGCTTTCCTCTTCATAAGCCACAAGTACTAGAGTCTTCTCTTTTCCTTGGATAGGCGGTGGTGGGAGGTTTTGCTCTTGAAGGAGGTGCTTGATTCTTGATTCGGAGTAGAAGACCTCTTCATCGATTGTGTATCTTGAGCTTTAGTCCACTAGCTTTCTTTGTGGTTCAAGCTTTGGAATGGGAATAGGACCGACTTCCTTAGAAGGAGCAGTCTTTTACGAGGAGGATTCCTCTTGGGAACTTCCTCGACTTTCGATGCTTGCAGCACTTCCCATTGCCTCTTACGGTTCTCCGTGTGGGTGTTCGAAGACTTCTCATCGAGATGACCAACTTTGCCTACTTTAGCGCTTCCGGATACCTTTTGTATGTGTAGAGCTTTTGATTTCGTCGAGACGGAAGGTGATTAGGTAACACAGATACCTGTTTCTTTGTTGTCGATTCCTTGATTACGGTGATAGAATAGGCTCGAGACAACATGTCGTGATTGTTGGGGTCATTGAGCCTCTTGGGAATATCGGGATGAAGCCCAGTGCTCTACGGATCAACAGTTTAGTGTATCGACATAGAATTTTGAGCCAAGCTTTTTGAGAAATGACATCATGTCATCCCATATCGAGCTTCGATTCGATGTGCTTCATGTTGATTAATGACCAAAAGATTTGCGGTTCCATGAGCTTGGGATGCTCATAGCCACTATCACGACCAAAAGCAGTTTGGTGATGATGATGTGAAAGTTCTCCACGGTTGAGGAATGTTCTTAAGCTCCACATGAGAATGCTTAGAGATAGTTCACGAAGCTTCATCATAGCCAATATCAATCAAAATTGTAAAAGCTGTCTCTTGACAGGTGTGGCATAGAAGTCGGTTGGCTCGATGTCGGGATGAGAAGAACGACCCGTAAGTCTGTATGTGTGATGGTGACTGTTTGTGATTGAGCGTCACTGTCACGCACTGACCTTTGACCTTTTGCATTGAATTCCAAAGCGGTGAATGTAGATCTCGGTATTGTAGCGAGAATGTGAGAGCATGTTCGATAAGGATGATTCTTTAGAATATCCACAACAATCAAGCAGGAGGATTACGAGCAAGGTGAGGGTTTCAAAGTCAACCCGAAGGTTGTTCTTTCCAATCTTCCTCGGATAGCCATTAGGAAGATATCGGCCATTGTGAGAACATCTGGTGCATCCACATTCATTTGATCGACCATGTCTTGATGCGAAATAACATTAGCCAAAAGAACCAATATATCGAAAGACATAATGTTAGTCAGCGAAGGTTTTATTGTCTAATTATTGAATGTGCAATATCAATGATAGTTCTGAGTCAAAGTCACTTGTTTGTTCAATAGTCCAATGACATCGTGATAAGTTTCGTGAGTTAGTTAACTTTAAGTTTTAAAGTTTATGTTATCACTTATTTAACACAACATATTAAGCGTTTAAGCTTATTAGTGACATTTTGGTTTCGTGACGTTATGATTTATTATTTACAAGTTTGCACGTAACAATTCATAATGAAGGTTTGATCAAGGCTTATGCGTGAAATGGTAGCTTATGCGTAAACATGAGAAGTATCTGGCGTGAGCCGCAAGCTTATCGTGGGATCCTTACTACGCGTAAGAAATGTTCAGCGTGGGAAAAGGAACCTTATGCGTAAAGCTTACGGCGTGGCGTATATAAAACATTACGCGTAAGGCTTACTTGTAAGAGTAGACCTTATGCATAGAGGTCTTTGTTTACGCATATCCTTCACGGGATACAGCGTGGTCCCTTTGTAGAACCTTACGGCGTAGCGACGCGGCGTAAGATTTCTCTTCGCATAACTTTCTGGCGTAAGGTGATCCTTATGCGTAGATTTTCAATAACCTTGATTACGAGTTTCACGGTAGCAAGCACGAAATAACATCATCATAACATCAATATTAGCATTAACATTCATTCTAAGACAGATCATGGCATGAAACTCATTAATCAGTTTACGCGTAAGATTACTTACGCGTAGACTTAAACCCTAAAGTTCAAGAGTAACGCGTATGAAATTTAGCCATAGGATTTGCACCAAAGTATTTCTGGGAGGTCTAAGATGCATATAGATTATGTTTATCCAAGTTTTAACATCAAATATGTCAAGAATCAAAAGTACCCAAACCATATGAACATAAACCCTAATTTTCAAATTATGAATCATTAGTGTTTCGGAGTAGTTTCTGGGCTTAGATATGATTAATTCTACTTGAAAACAACCTTATACAACTATCTTTCTCACCAAAAACGTTCTCATTTGAAAACACCCAAAACCACGCATAAACCCTAATTTTCAAAATCACTCAATTCGTGTATCTGGGTATGTTTAAATGATGAAAATGTATTCATTGATGTAAGAAAGACATTTTGACACTATCATTTCAATCATAAACACACAAATTTGATCATGTATTCATACGCATATGCGTAGAACACAAAATCCCTTCTAGGAAAAAATCTAACCGTTAGTTTGAAAAACGATTCAAAACCCATGTTTAGATTGTTGCAAAGAATGTATAAACACTTACAAATTGATGATCGAAAGCACGGTTTGTCTTTAACTTCCATTTTGGTTACCAAACAAAGAATACTTGAAATAACTTTGACGATACTCCCCTCGACTTTTGAAATAATGAATTTTGAATACATTTGAGTCGAGAGAGTATTTGACAAAAATGTGATCCACCATTTTGGAAGAAACAACATATTTTTGAAAACATGCAAGTACAAGGTTTTATGAAGCGGAAAATATTTACTTTCTCCCCTCAACACTTGTTCGGGAAAAATAGTGAAAGATTTGATAGAACAAAGTGTTGTGAAGATTTGTACTTGCGATGTTTGAAGAAATTTAGATAGAAGAATATTTTTGAGATTTTATCGATTTTATATTTTTGTATTTTGTTTTGGAAAAATATTTACAAAAGAGGTTTTGGTGTTTGTTGGTTTTAAGAATGTTTTAAGAGTTCATCTAGTTCCTCTTGAGTCAAACACCTCATACCAATCCGGTGGACCAACTCAATAAACCTAGCGGGAGCTAAGGCTTTGGTGAGGAGATCTACCAATTGGTATTTTGTACCACAAGGTATAATTCAAGCGCACCACATTCCACGTGGTCCTTGATGAAATGATATCGAAGATCGATGTACTTTGATTTTGAGTGTTGAGCGAGTTGCGAGATCACAATAGCACTCCGATTGTCGCGATACATCGGGATTCATCAAATCACGTAACCATAGTCTTTGAGTTGTGTTCTCATCCAAATGACTTGAGCACAACACGCCGACATGGCTACATATTGACCGGTTGATGGCGGCGATGTACGATCCTGCTTCTTGATTGCCAAGACACGGTTTATCACCAAGAAATTGTAATGCTCGTGAAGTACTTTTTCGTGAGTCTAGGCATCCTGCGTGATTAGCGTCGAAAAAGCTATTAGTTCAAAACCGAATCCTTGGATACGGATCCCCAGTTAATGGTTCCTTGATGTATCGGAGGATTCTTTTAGCCTCGAGAGGTGGGTTTCGATTGGTCTCGGTGATAACGGAGCAAATATAACGGCAAACACAATATCGGGCATGCTAGCTGTTAGATACATGAGAGACCCAATAATATTATGGTATTTGGTAGTGTCCACCAATTTTCCATGTAAATCGACATCTAGCTTCTTGGTATGAGCCATTGGTGTGGCATAGGTGTCACAGTTTTGCATTCCAAATTTGTTTAACAATTCAAGGGCATATTTGGGTGACTTAAAAAATACCACGGGGGATTGGTGAACTTGCATTCCAAGAAAGAATGTAAGTTCATCCATCATTGACATTTCAAAATGTTTTGTCATTAATTTTGCAAAAGCATTTGAGTATTTTAAGTGTGTTGACCCAAAATGATGTCATCACATAAATTTGAACAATTAAGATGTGAGCCCGTGATATTGTATGAAGAGTGTAGGATCGACCTAACCTTTGGTGAATTTATTAGCAATGAGGAAGGATGATAACTTATCGTACCATGCACGAGGAGCTTATTTGAGACCATACGAGCTTTGTTCGGTTTGTAGACATGATTCGGGAACTCGGGATCAACGAATCCTACGGTTGGTGACATAAACCGTTTCTTTAAGTTGCCCATTGAAAGCGGTTTGACGTCCATCCGAAAGACCATTATATTCATATGAGCATGACGCGAGAAAGATCGAACAACCTCAAGGCGAGCAACCGGAGCAAATGATTCTTCAAAGTCAATATTCCTCTTCACGTCTATAACCCTTAGCCACTAGGCGTGACTTATTTACGATTCGTTCCTTGACATCAATTTGTTTTCCAAATCCATTTGAGACCAATAGCGTAGACCCTGTTGGTCTTTCAACCGATTCATACTTTTGGTTGATTTGGGTTGCCAATAATGTTCTCAAGAGGATGGTCTTTTGTCCATCGATGTGTAGAGGTTGATGTTGGTATACATTTTGCGATTTTGAGGATTCAAATGGTTTGTTGATGATTCCGCGACATCGGTGTAGCAGATTTCATTGGCAAGCGGGTTAAAAACGCATTGGATCAAAATCTGCGGTGGGGTACTTCATTAAGAACATCATCGGTGGTTCATCGTCGTTGGAAGCGGTTTGTTCAAGCTGTTGTTGTAGAGTCAATGGTGGTGCTTCTTCATGATAGTTGTTGTAGCAGTGTATCGGTATAAGAGTATGATCGGGTTGAGCATCGGATACACAGAGCACGTTCATCAATGTCATCACTAAACAAGAGCAAATAAGTTCCATTTGTTAATGAGTAAGCTGGGGGCTTAGTTCGGTGATGATGGGGTTTGAGGAAGTTTAAGCGGTTGTGACGGGTTCTAAGTATTATGCTCGAAGTCATTTCCGTAAGTTCATCAAAATTAGCATGAATCGTTTCCATAACTTGCTTTGTACAACGATTCGGATCCGAAACCTTTAAAATTTTCACAATATCCTATAAAGACTCCAATGTCGACTTTGGCTTTGAGCTTTCCAAAGTCATCACGATCATTATTTGGGTAGCAAAGGGATCCAAATACATGAAAGTGTTTGAGATTCGGTTTATGGTTGTGGATAAACTCAAAAGGTGTTTTGTTGTGGCATTTAGTAATCATTGAATGATTTTGAGTATAGCATGCAGTTGATACATCTTACGCCTACAAGTAATCTGGAAGTTTAGCATTGATTAACATTGTTCTTGCGACTTCCACTAACGTTCGGTTTAGTCTTTCAACAACTCCATTTTGTTCTGGTGTACGTGCAATAGATGTCTGATGCTCAATTCCCACTTTCTCATAAAATTCTCGAAGAGTTTGATTTACAAATTCAGTTCCTTTGTCTGTTATGATTTGGCGGGCGGTGTTCCAGAGCTAAACTTAAATTTTAGTGAGAAAGGTGATGATCATCTGTGGAGGTTGATCTTTACTTCGAAGAAAGTAGACCCAAGTCCATCGTGAGTAGTCATCGATAATTACCAAGATGTAGCGTTTGCCATTAATCGTTTGCACGCGCATCGGGCCACACAAATCCATGTGAAGAAGATGAAGCACATGTTGAGAGCTGTGTTCCACCTTTGAAGGAAAATGAGCACGAGTGCTTTTCCCTTGTTCACTGGTGAGCAAGGTGATCTTTAGAATCTGGAATCTCGGAGACCTTCAACAAGTTTATGTCGAGCGAGGTTGGTGATGGTTTGAAAGTTTAAATGTGAGAGGCAGCGGTGCCATAGCGAGGATTTTGTTGATGTTGCCTTTGAAAGTAGCGGATGGGAGATGAAGCAACCTAACGCTACACGCGTCGTTCGGGGTCAAAGGAACTTCCTTTTCTTGAGCAAGTTTTATAACACCTAGGCGATGAACCTAATCGTTGTAGTGTAGTAATTAGGGTAAGCCACGGGTATTGATATCGTTCTCTGGGGAATAGGAATGCTAGTAGGGAGTTACTACGCTAAGGTTAAGGTTGAGGAAGATTATTTTTATCTTTTATATTTTATGAAAATGGAAAGGTACGAATCTCGGGTATTGGATTTGGGGGTTGGTATTTCTACCGATTACTCTACTATTATCTAATTATCTAAACTAAGGTTGTGGGAGTCTATGTCTAATTAATGTGTGCTCGTATGATAGTTTAAAGATGTGTTTACTTAGTTTGTATTACTCCTTAATTATCTCCTATTGATGGTTGAGTGTCACGTCTTATTCCTAGTTGCGTTGTGTTTCTAAAGTTGTAGGGTATCGTTTCTCCTAACTCTTTGAACTTACCAAAGGGTCTTGTCTACAAATCCACTTAGAGATTATAGACTCCTACTCTAAGGCGCTCTTGGATGGTTTAGCCTACAATCACTCGGTAATCATACTCTAAGGTTCACAAAGATGAATCAAGCATTAAGTACACAACGAATGACCTATCGCATTACTAGATCATTAATCAACTAAGATAAGAAACAACCAATCAATATTCAATAATTAAGTTTCATACTTCTAAGCAAACACACAAATAAATTAGCGGGACATGGAGAACATGCAAGCATACACACAAATAATCAAAGACATAATTGAATTAATGAAGCAAAGACTTATCTTGGTGTAAGATAGGGTTAAAACCCTAAAATCTTGTACAAGACACCTTAGGTTCGGTTTTAGGTTTTACTCCAAAGACTCTCCACACAAAGGCGAAAAATTCGGATTCTATATATAAGATTACAATTGCGGCGTCACCTTATGTTTAGTGGCGCCGTCGTGTCGCCGCCTCATTAGGGTTTCGTCTTGGCCACGTTAACCTTGCGACGGCGTCACCTTATGTCCGTGGCGCCGTCCTCTTGACCGGCGTCGTGCGGATCGCATCTAGGCCGTGCGAGTAGCGACGGCCTACTCTTTCACAACTAGGCGCCGTCTCTTGAAAACACGAGTTTTGAGTTCGACCGTCACAATAATTCTCCGGCGGCGTCGCAAATAGCTCTGACGCCGTCGCCTTCTACATTCGGTATTGTGAGTGTCTCGATTTCGACTTTGGCCATTTTCTTCATATATTCGCGCCTTTTCGTCCAAATAAGTGCCATTCCGACATTTTGCCTTCACGAGACCTAAAAGTGAAAAGGCGATATTAAGCAATAACGGATACAAAGTGATCAAATAAGGACTTAAATGACCCTCAAAATGGTACCTTTTAAAACCTTATCAAATATCCCTACACTTGTTATTTGCTTGTCCTCAAGCAAATGTGCTTTAACCAATTAATTTATAAGTTAGGGGTCATTCGGCATTAATTCAAAGCGGTCCACAACACATATAAGCCCATAAAAGTCATAACAAGCACGGAAATTACATACTAGCACCTCACATGGGGTGTTTGGATACTCACATCTCTCTCGGTGTATAAATGAAATATAACAATATAGGAAATGGAAGATAAACACTCATTAACGGTCCTAGTACATAGATTACCATAGGCTTGAGAATAGATCAAACCTCCATCGCTTTGGCGTAAGCACCTAGGAAAGACTATCAAAGAGGTCTTTTAAAGGGTTGTAATGTTAGGCTTACGGTAGGAAATAAGGGTTTGGTGGGATAGGCTATTTAGTGGTGGTAAGTCAAAAATCTTTATGTTAGCGCATATGAAGAATGGCGTTGCTAAGCCAAGACTCGACACTCTAAACTCTAGATAAGCTGAAATAAACAAACATAAATTTAAAGGATAGATGTAGGATGGTAGCCCGTATGTATTTTTTTTTTTTTTTTTTTTTTTTTCACTTTTTTTTTTTTTTTTCTATTTTTTTTTTTTTTTTTTTTTTTTTTTTTTTTTTTTTCATACACTTTTACTCTACCATCCTCTAAGATAACATCAAAATACTAGGGTTTATAAGCATATCCCTACACTTGAGTTTTATTATTCTAACACTAATTTGACCCGAATTGAAAAGATCAAAACACTTGGGGTACATTATTACGTAAACAAAGGAATTTGAATTTAACGTTCCCTTCCGTCATTTCATAAACTTTAACTTTTCCATGAATCCCAATCATCCCAAAGCGTATACAAAGGATATGACTCGACTTAGCAACTTATGCAAGCAACTAGATAATTGAACTAAGGGTTTAGGGTGATAACAAACATTTGCACTAAAAGTGAGTGCATAAGGGGTAGGCTAAAGGCGATTTGGGTGTATATTTGGGGTGGGGTGTAAACAATGCTCTTCATTGATATTCGGAAAAACCGAAATATCACGAGAACCGCGAAAAGGATAGGCTCGAGGGGTTAACTAGGGGTATCGTGTACTAAAGATGAGTACAACGCAAAGGGTGTGGGGAATTACTCAACCGATGTGGAAGAAGTAATTATATTACGGTGTCAAACAAGGGTTATCCTAATGCCTCTTATCATTTAGTTATTCCTAACTACACAAGTGTAGCCTCACTTGCGATCTCGGAATGCATCACAAAACAAGTTCTAGAATCTAATATACTACGGTTCACACTCTAAGCATTAAAGATGAATGCTTTAATTCCTACTAATCTAAGGCGATCCTCGCATTTTGGGTGGAATTTGGGTGGTAAGGGTTTTGTGCTAGTCATATAACTTCCTATCCATGAGGCGCTTTTGTTAAGACTAATGGCCCACTCCTATATGTCATGAAAAATTTTAAATTTGGTGCCAAAATTACCCTAACCGACATTTTCTCATGGTTTATTACACAATCACAATTGGACAAAGCAAATAGTCAAGGATAAGCATAGTTTCAAAGTTCCGTTTATTTTCCTCCTACACTTAAAGCGAACATTGTCCCCAATGTTCCCGAAAATATCAAAGTTATGATAAAGAAGGTAATTAAAAGCGAAGAAACTAATACTCCACGATTAGCTCGGTAGGATCCGTGTAAAGTGGTGGTTAAATTCTTTTCAAGAAGAATTATTGCGTGAAAAGCTCCTTCCAATCTTATGTAACTTCTTCTTGACAAACTAAACTGCACACTTGAAGAAAACAAAGCGAAACCTTCGCGTAAAATCGGCGGTAATAATATATATAAGACTCGATTTAAACTAGGATATAATGCTTGTGGAATGGATGTTTCTGAATTTCTAAGAAAATTAAGACACGGAAAATTCCAAAATTTATAAGTAGCTCGAAAGCGAGAAAAAGTAATCGATGTTTTACTCCTTCACGGCGCCGTCGGTTGCAATCTGACGCCGTCGGTTATCTGACAAAAAGCGGTGCGATTTTACGGAAAAATTTACGGAAAATTTACATCTTTAGAATCTGGAAAAATTTACGCAAAACATTCATTATGACTCGATACAAGCATTTGACTCGAACAAACAAACATATATATCTTTTAATTAATTGTTATTCTCATGTTTACGTTTCTTTTGAAAGCGTGTGTAATCCTCCTACACTTATCCCTTATGTAAAATACCTTTATATGTAATTAAGGCGAAGTTAAAAACAAAATAAAGCATTTTACAAATTTAAACATGAGGATAAACAATTAATAAAAGATATATGACACTAACAAGCAAACAATTAAGCATGGGTTGCCTCCCGAGCGCTTTTCTTTATTTAAGAGTCTTGTAGCTAGACTCGTAGTCGTGCTCTCTACGTTTTCTCACCACCGTTCTCTTGTGGCCTCTAATGGGGATTCCATGTTGTAGAAGTGCCTAAAATGCGCTTCTCTAAGAGTTCATCCTCTCCCCATTCGGTCTGTATTCGGTCCTAGGCTCAAACAATCCTTGTAGAATCCGAAAATCTTAGCCATAACATAATCAACACCTTTCTCCCTATCCTCATCATTCCTATAATAGACCGATAGTTTAAGTTCCTTTTCATCATTAGAGTGATGAAAACTTCTCAATCTTAAGCGGCATTTGGTAAGCTATGTCATCGTTCTTATTCTTGAATCGCACTACTCTAATGAGGGTCATAGGTCATTCGGTGCTTTCTATGAAAGGTTTTCCTAGAATAACATGGGATAAGCTAGGGTCTATGGGTGTGCTAATATCATCCACAATTATGAAATCCGTAGGAAGCGTGAAACTACCTACATAAGCGGGCAATCCCTTAACTCTACCAAGAAAATTGCAACTAACATTAGGATCATTGGGGTCTTGCCTAGTTGGAATAGGCTTCTTCAATATCCAATTGTAGTAGGTGCTAGTCATTATGTTGATTGGGGACTTGCGATCAATGTAAGCTTTGCCACAAAAGGTGTCCTATGACACATGGTATGTTAAGATTCCAAGGGTTCCCAAACTTAATTCGAGGACTTTTCTAACATACATGTGACGGAGGTCACGCACTAAGTGAGGGTGGCGAGATAGTTCTTCGTCCGTAGGAAATTCGTTGAAATAGTCAATGTCTACTTCATCTATTTCCTCGGGTATTTCCTCATCCACTAGTGTATAGTCCTCTTCGTCATTTGTTTCATCGGGTTCAACTAAGGCGATGGTATTGTGAATTGGACATACTTTAGCTTGCTTGGATCCTTAATCTCTATGCACGAAGGCTCGGGAGTTGAGATAGCACTAACCTTCTTATCACTATTAGCTATGGCTTTCAAAGGTTGTCTATTTTCCTATCCATCTCGGCTTGTTGATTATTAAAGCGGTCCGAGAGCTTAGCTATTTGGGTTTCTTGGGATGTAACTAGGTTTTGCAACATCCCTTGATGTTTTGTTGGTTAGGACCGTTAGGTGGGGCCATGAGAAATCATTAGAGGTGAATTCTTTGGTTTGTCCCAGTGAAATCGGGCTTTCCTTTCCATGCCTCTCGGGTTTCATTGAAATTCCTAGGTCCGGGTGTTGTAGGAATCTTCCTCCGTTCCATTGTCTGCGAGGATCGTAGTCAGCGAGCGTGTTCGGGGATCGGGTGCTATTGCGCGTGTTATGAGGATCACAAAGCGGCTCACATGAAGAGAAGCTTTGTTCACATGGTGTGAAGACTTAGGATTTTCGTAGGAACTCATGAGGAATTTAACACGATCTTCAAGTTCGATCATCCTACGGTCGGGAGGAGGCAAGGAGATTGCCTTGGCGGTTTGGGCGCTCACGGGGTCATCCCAACTTTCGTTGTCATAGAGGCAAGGTCCTCTATTATTTCCCATGATTCTTCTGCGGTGAGATCACTAAGTTTTCCACCGGCCGCTTGGTCAATGGATCGCTTAGTGGGAAAGTTGACATGATCATAAAGATTTGGACTTGGAGCCAAAGATCAATGCCGTGATGAGGACTTTATGAAGTAAGTCCTTGAATCGGGTCCATGCTTCGTAGAGATTCACCTTGGCGTTGTTGGAACATCAAGATGTCATTCCTAAGCTTAGTGGTTCTCCCGGTGGGAAAAATTGAGCAAGGCGAAGTAAGATCATCCCAACTTGAGATGGAGCCGGCGGGAAGTCGCTCAAGCCAATTACTAGCTTGGTCCCGTAGAGAGAATTGGAAGAGGCGGTAGCGTGGTCTCCCAGTAGTAGCATCAAGGTCGATGGAATCGGCGATTTTGAGAAATCCTCGGATCTTGATTTGGATCTTGAACGAAGTCCATGGAATGCACATCCGTTTTGCACCAACCGGATGGTGTCGGATCATGAGGCCGTAGTTTGGGCTTGGTCGGGAAGCTCAATGGTGTTCCTATAGCCTAAGTGGCTTGGTCTTGAGTATTCACCAAAATGCGGGCTCTTGGCGGGTCATTTGGTGGTATGTTGATGAATGGTAGTGGGTTATCACCTTCCATGATGAAAAGTGATGAGGTTACGAACAAAGGTTACGAAGAAGGGGATAGACTAAGAGAAATCTAAAATGAGAAAAAAAGTTTACTTGATAGGAATCAAGCAAAGAAACCTAAGCGAGGTGGACTACTAACTAGCTATTCTATTCCCCGTGGCGCCAAAAACTTGATAACGCTACGCGTCGTTCGGGTCAAAGGAACTTCCTTTTCTTGAGCAAGTTTTATAACACCTAGGCGATGAACCTAATCGTTGTAGTGTAGTAATTAGGGTAAGCCACGGGTATTGATATCGTTCTCTGGGGAATAGGAATGCTAGTAGGGAGTTACTACGCTAAGGTTAAGGTTGAGGAAGATTATTTTTATCTTTTATATTTTATGAAAATGGAAAGGTACGAATCTCGGGTATTGGATTTGGGGGTTGGTATTTCTACCGATTACTCTACTATTATCTAATTATCTAAACTAAGGTTGTGGGAGTCTATGTCTAATTAATGTGTGCTCGTATGATAGTTTAAAGATGTGTTTACTTAGTTTGTATTACTCCTTAATTATCTCCTATTGATGGTTGAGTGTCACGTCTTATTCCTAGTTGCGTTGTGTTTCTAAAGTTGTAGGGTATCGTTTCTCCTAACTCTTTGAACTTACCAAAGGGTCTTGTCTACAAATCCACTTAGAGATTATAGACTCCTACTCTAAGGCGCTCTTGGATGGTTTAGCCTACAATCACTCGGTAATCATACTCTAAGGTTCACAAAGATGAATCAAGCATTAAGTACACAACGAATGACCTATCGCATTACTAGATCATTAATCAACTAAGATAAGAAACAACCAATCAATATTCAATAATTAAGTTTCATACTTCCTAAGCAAACACACAAATAAATTAGCGGACATGGAGAACATGCAAGCATACACACAAATAATCAAAGACATAATTGAATTAATGAAGCAAAGACTTATCTTGGTGTAAGATAGGGTTAAAACCCTAAAATCTTGTACAAGACACCTTAGGTTCGGTTTTAGGTTTTACTCCAAAGACTCTCCACACAAAGGCGAAAAATTCGGATTCTATATATAAGATTACAATTGCGGCGGCGTCACCTTATGTTTAGTGGCCGTCGTGTCGCCGCCATTAGGGTTTCGTCTTGGCCACGTTAACCTTGCGCGGCGTCACCTTATGTCCGTGGCGCCGTCCTCTTGACCGGCGTCGTGCGGATCGCATCTAGGCCGTGCGAGTAGCGACGGCCTACTCTTTCACAACTAGGCGCCGTCTCTTGAAAACACGAGTTTTGAGTTCGACCGTCACAATAATTCTCCGGCGGCGTCGCAAATAGCTCTGACGCCGTCGCGCTTCTACATTCGTATTGTGAGTGTCTCGATTTCGACTTTGGCCATTTTCTTCATATATTCGCGCCTTTTCGTCCAAATAAGTGCCATTCCAGCATTTTGCCTTCACGAGACCTAAAAGTGAAAAGGCGATATTAAGCAATAACGGATACAAAAGTGATCAAATAAGGACTTAAATGACCCTCAAAATGGTACCTTTTAAAACCTTATCAGAGGAAGCACATTAGTATCTTGTGTTTTGTCGAGAAGGCAATTTGGGTTCTCGTTTGCTAAGTGTTACAGGTGCAATTTTCTTAATGATGCTAGGATGAACTTGTTCATACTTTCCTAAAATTTCCCTTAACTTAATGATAGTGTGCACCAAATCTTGATTTTCAGAACGAAGATTTCCAGAAAAATTCATGACTTCTTTAGTGTATGCAAGATAATGATCAAGTTCGTTTGATGCTTCATTACGAGTCTGTTTGAGTAAATCAAATATGCCACCATATCCATTTTTAACTTTTGCAAGTTCTTGTTCATATTTTGAGATTTGACATTTCAAATACACGTTTTGATCATCCAGTTGCTCAATTTTAGGATTAAACGTTTTTATTTCAAGCTGGTGGATTTTGTTTTGCAAAGCAAGTTCAAGATTTTGACAATCTTTTGACACCATTGAAGGCGGCGTTTTGAATTTGAAAGTTCATTTAACAATCGTTCATTTTCAACTTTTAAAGATTCGATCGATGCACCTTATCGGTATTCTCAACGATTACCACGAGTTAACGAATCGGAAGAGATATGATCGGATGCATGTGCAACATATTGTAATAAAACAAGATTATTGATATCAAGACGAGATAACATCTTCCAAGAGTCGATCAACATCTTTTCTCAACAATTTCTTTTTATGTTTAGTATTTGAAATCGATGTTTACATTTTCTAAAAGCTGTTTTCATGAGACCGAGTTCCTTGTGAAAATCCCTTTCCCAATATAGTGCACAAGTTTTCAAATTTTGACATGGGGTAAAATCGTTTTCGAAGAATATATCTTTGTTCTCGCCATTGGCGATTGAAAATGTTCAACTTTTATTTGAATGAAATTCAATCTCACGTTCAAAATTTTGAGGTCGACCATAAGAAAGTGTCAAAGTATTTTATAACGCGACAACTTTCGACTTTTGTTTAACTTCACTAAGTGAAGGTAAAGGACCTTTATATGGTGCACCATTGTGTTTGGGACTAACTTAGAAACTAGTGTGATAACAAAGGTTTGTTAGAAGTATCTGTTGTGTGACAAAAGTTATGGCTTTTGAATAGTTGAATGGTTTGTTATAAACGACATTTTCCATTTTGACCGACTCGTCATGCATCTAATTCCTCTATCGATTATATTCAACAACAGTCATAATTGAATCATCAATTCTATATTACTTTGTAAACTTGATTTGGTTTGAATGCTTTGTTTGAAAACTTACGTTTATAATCGGCAAGAATTGGTCCATATCCATTTGGATTTGGTTTTAAAGTAAACTTTTGAATAGTTGTGATTGACTCACCATGTTTTATAAACAACATTTGAAACTCTTTGATTTTGTGTTGTAAGTCGACAATTTCTTCAAGATAATTATCTATTCGTTTCGTGGAATCTTTTTGTACTCGAGAACTGTTTTGACAAGTTAACAACTCGACCTTAGCTTTTGAGTTTGAAAAGTAAGGCGTTAAGTTGTTGTTTATGTTCATGTTTGATTGTTCTATTTGAGACAACAAAGCATTCTTGAGGCGGCTAGATCACGTATCCGTCGTTCTAATGATTTTTCGTTTTGATGAGATTTAGCAAAGCGACTTCAAAACCTTCTTCACGTTTTCTTGAGTTTTAAAAAATTGATTTGTCGAATTAAGCATTCATTATCCCTAATTAACAGTGCATTTTCTCTTTTAATTTAATGCAAATTTCCAAGCGAGAGTGCTAGTCTTTAATTAAAGAGCTCAATTTCTCTATTAGACAAAAGCTCATCGTGTTCAGCGTGAGTCTCATCATGATCATTATATAGATCCTCAAATATAACCACGGAGTCAACTTGATTATCAATATTAACCAAAGGTTATCTTGATCATCAAATATAACTAAGGGATCTATTTGATAATCATCGAATGAGATGTGGATGGCTCATGTTGAACACTCGATCCTTGTCGGATGGAGAAATTGGCGGAGATATCGGTCGAGGATGAGTATATTTTGTTCGGTACACGAGACAAGCCATCGATGTCATACTGGGCTGTGTCACTCATGTGTAGAGCTTGCATTTGTGCCATCAACATCACTGCTTTGCATTAGCTGCAAGCCCTCCATATCATCATCGAGTGCATACGCCATAAAGCTATGTTCTTGTTGGTAAGAGTTCCACCGACTTCATCCTTGAGAGACAAAACAGAGCCTCTTTGTGATAAGCACGCCTCTTGTCCTCGGCTTAGGACATGCATTAGCGGTGACCCTTCTCATTGCGGTTATAACAACGAAGACCATTAACCCCATTCGAGCATTCCCTGTTCAACCACTTGACCCCTTTGTTGCGGAGCACCATGTTATTCCTTCCAATAGCATTAAACCCTTGACCACCTCCCATCGGCGACCATAACCACGGTTACGAACTTCAAGCGTCCATTGTTCACAATGACTTGATTTCTTATGTTGGATGAGGAGCGAATGCGATTGTTGGATTTGTTAGTATACCGGCTAAAGGCTTTAGCAATCATAACAAATCCTTGTTGCAATTCATCGAACGGATCAGAGTCCTCATCGACTTCACCGTAAAGTGCTTGAGCATTGTTGTTGTTGTATGGAACCAATTAAGTTTGTTGAGGTGTGATTGATCATATGGTGTGATGGTTGCGGTTGGTTGAGGAGCGGGTTGAGGAGGCGCTTGAGGAGGAAGACTAGTTTGAGCCACAAAGCAAGTTGTTGATTATCGTGAATTGTTGTGAAGTTGGGAGTCCACGGATAGTCCTTTCTTTGTCAACTTCTTTTGGTGAGGCTTCAAATAGTCGTACAACAATCCGTATGTAGCATGATGAAGATTCTTAGCTTGCGGAGAAAATGACATACTTCTCCCATTCGGACCAAGACTACTTAGGAACTTAGTATTGTGCAATTCGTGGCATGATGATGTTGTGTTTGTCCAAATCATTAAGGATATCGAGAATCGATGATGATATGACTCTAATGTCTCTCTGGATCAATCATGAAGTGTTCATAAGCCAAGTAGATTTTGGATTCCATGTCTTCGATTGAGTGTTGTGCCTTCCATAAGAAGATGAATATGTTCCACATTGCTTTTGCGATCTTTTGAGCATCAACACTTGAAGGATTGGATTTGGTAATCCTAAAAGGATGTATTGCATTGCTAGTTCAACGGCTTCAAAATGTAGAAGTTCATATAGTGTTCCTTGATGGATGTTGATTGAAATCGTTTGTGTAGGGTTGAACTTGAAGACTTGGTGGTGTTTGAACCATTTGTGGTGGAGGAATTTTCTAAGTTGTGGAGTATGTTGTTGATTAAATTGTTGTTGATAAATTGCTTGTTGTTGATTCCATTGTTGATGTTGTGGACTTAGTTGTTGTTGTCGTTGAGAGTAAGTGTAAGGAAATAGTTAGAGTATGGTGGTTGGGACATGTTGAAAACTTGTGTTGGTAAAATGGATCTTTGTAGTCGAATGAACCTTTGTTGATGAAGAACTTAGGCGTAGAAATCACAATAAACCAAGTAACACTTATGCGTTAAAACACCAAAGTTACGCGTAATGACAAGAGTTACAGCGTAGAATTAGCTTACGCGTAAGTATGGAAAAGCACTAAAGTTATGCGTAAAACAAGAAGTTAGGCGTAGAAAACTTAGGCGTAGGATTACCTTATGCGTAAGACTAACTTAGGCGTAAGATAAATCTTATGCGTGGGATTTTCTCTGGCGTAAGCTTTATGCTTATGCGTAATTTTAGGTTTTATCCCAAGCGATCTTTACACTATCACGGTGCAAAAGATATCCAAATTCGACGTATTTTCAGGCTTATCCAAGCAAGAAAACACGGAGTAAGCCACTAAATCAAGATCAAACCAAGGATAAAGTTACGTAAAACTAAGGTTTGATACGCGTAGCTTACTCGTAAATTGATTTTGCCCAAAGATGTTTCTAAACCAGATTTTTGTGATGAGATAGCTTCAATATCACCAAAATGACACAAGAGTGTGAAATTTGATGATCCAAAACATAAAAAACGGTTACGCGTAGGATGAAACCCTCGTACAAAACCAAGCTTAAAAACGATGATCCACGCGTAAAGGTTGAAACTTTTTGCCAAAAACAGTTATTTTAACACCTTAAAACATTGAAAGTACAAGAATCTTGGATTCAAATGTGTAAAAAAGTTGTTTTTAAGTGAACCAAAGTATCAAACCACGCACGTATGTTCTACGCGTAAGACCAAAACTTCACAAAAAACAACGAACACGATTCACCTAACTATTTGGCGATTGATACCACTGTTAGGTCACTAGTTTTACAACACAAGCATCAATACAAGAAATAGAGAGGAGAAGAGATTGGTTGAATACGTTAAACACACACACACACGTTAAGAGTAGCACGTTAGGTAGAATGAAAGAGAGTGAATAAAATGAACAACCAACCTCAAGTGAGGATTATTACATGGTATATATAGGAGGAAGCTAGGCAACACTCCTAGTTCCAATCCTTTCTCCTATGGGCTTGGCGTGAAGCTCATGGGCCTTCTACATAAGCTTAAGGCTAATAACAAACATAAAGGCCATAATTAAGCTAACTATTACATATGAATCACTAACACTTGATTTAGGTTTAGAGAGATTCCAACAACCCTCATCTGTTGTGTTAGTACATGAAGTTGTATCAAGGTCATCACATGTAGAACTAGAATTAACCATTCCCTCAACATCATTCGTATTCTCAGTCGAGTTTGAGTTAACCGCTTGCTTGACCTAGTTTTCTTCATATTTTTCCCTGTCTCTCCCCCATCGACAATCTCAGAAGCTTTAGAACCCCTTCCCATAATCAATCCAGAAACACAGAGACCAAGAAACAATAAATCACGAAAGAGTTTGAATAGTCCTAAACCCTATATGCTCAATGCATACATTTTGCTAACAATGGGGATGCGGCATTCATACTCGAGCATCTTATACCACATTACGCACATATCCCCTAAATAATTACAAGATCAACCGGCTTGTTCAAGAAATCCCAGTTATATGAACTGAAACCATAATAGGCTACGATTTAGTGGATAATATTCAATGAAATTCAAGATTTATGTTTAAAAGATGATAAGGAACAAAATTGTAGCTTACGTGTTTTGAATAAAATCAGTGGATGATGATGATTGATTGTGGTTCGTGTATGGAAGGTTGACTTTTTATTCTCATAATGCTTTGCAAACGGTAAATTGTCAAGTGAAAAAAATACACCATCACGATGAGTATTTTTTTATCTTTCAGCAGACAGGCACTTCGATATACTTTCGACGAATTTTTTCAGTTCGATATACTTTCCACGAATTTTTTTTTGATTTTTTTTCAGTTACGTCTAGAAAAATCGCATGTATGATTTCATAAATCACATGTGATTTCATAAATCGCATGTATGATTTCATAAATCACACGTGATTTTTTCGATTATGTATGTCATGTACTCATATTTCTTTTCTGCATTAAACACCCTTATGTTTTAGGCTAACACTTAGAGCACCATAATGGGTCAAGTGGTTGAAAGCTTTTCACTATTCTTAAGAGTTTTTGCATTATAACCAAAGCTTTTAAAATGCTTTTCTATAAAGACTTGGTAAAACTCAAGTATTTCCTTCAAGCTTTGGTTATTTAATGTCTTATGCAATAAATGTATTAAATGCATCAAGTGTGTAAGAGTTGATACATTGTAGATGCTCTTATACACTTGTTTATGAGTTACTTAGTGGGCAATTGATGAGCACTAAGTGAGGTTTCTATTAACGCAATAAAAGACTAAACAATTTTGGTGTTCTTTAAGAAAGTAACAATAATTGTTGGGAATTCATATTGATTAAACCATCAATAACACGAGTACGCAGCGAATAGATCTATATTTAATGTTATGAATTAAAACACATAAAAAACGAACCTCGGATCTATTGAAAAATAGATAAACACCAAGTTCTTAATCTTGATCACGAACACAAATGGATCTCGTATCACCACGAAACCCTAATCAACTATAGTGAGTTGATCTCTATCGAAAACTCACACTACACGTCCAATGAGAGCGTTAGGGTGCTAGTGCTTAGCCCACGAGCTACAAACTTAACACGAATGCTAGTCGTAGTGAAGAAACTAATCCACTCCCTTACTTGGGTGGTTGGACGATCGTAGAGAGCAAAAGAGAACATCAAAGAATGCTTTGATTTGTAATGAGTAAATAATGAAGAACCAAAACCCTCTTTTATACTAATTACAAATCTTAGGAAACAAGTTAAGAAAACCCTAGGGATTTAAGCCCATATGGCCGCCACCATGGGGGAGGTCTAGACCATTCTCTTGCAATTTAGTCCTTTCAGAATTATCTTGTACAATACTAGCTAACTTT
This sequence comes from Chrysanthemum lavandulifolium, assembly GCA_022545495.1. Classification (NCBI taxonomy): domain Eukaryota; kingdom Viridiplantae; phylum Streptophyta; class Magnoliopsida; order Asterales; family Asteraceae; genus Chrysanthemum; species Chrysanthemum lavandulifolium. Next base: position 91,852,921 of record CM040243.1, on the reverse strand, counting down.
GGACTTTAACGACCGTTAATCGATTACACTAATGGACTAATGAACTTTATGTTTATTTCATGAATTATATTAATTATAAGTAATAGTATACATTAAACATATTAATTATATTTAATAAACGCTCTCTAAACGTATACGTATATGCCCGATAGGCTCACGTAATTTCTAGCCGTATAACTATTGATTTGGCGTACGAATAACCAATAATAACAATATGTGTACAATGGTTGCATATATGGTCATTTGTAGATACATAAAAATCACACAAAAACAAGCATAAAAGTGGGTGAAAGCTAAAGATACGCAATATATTTATTCCAAACATACAATCTACGTAACAAACTTTAGAAATTACTAGTATACGCAAACTATATTTAAATTGTGAACAACATACATAAGATTACCGGGAACTAGCAGGTTACCTGGTACAGTAATGGTCCATGTGAAAAAGCTGTATGAATAAATGAAAAAAAAAGTAAAAAAAGAGTTATAAGTGAAAAAAAAGACATGGGACTAAAAGTGGAAGTCAATGCGAACCATAAGGACCATTACTGTAATTTTTCTAAGTGAAAAAGAAGTGAATGGATAACCGGTGAAAGTCAACGCAACCCACAAGGACCATTACTATAACTTTTCAAATTTGGTAACAGTAACCTGCTAGTTCGGTAATCTTCACGTATATTGTTCACAATTTGAAAGTATTTTACGATACTAGTAATTTTAAAGTTTATTACGTAGATCTTCTATTTGGAATAAATATATTGCGTATATTTAGCTTTCACTTTAAAAACTATAAATCTACAAAGTCATTAGAGCAGTTTATAAAAATTGGATCAATTGGGCACATAGGTAAACAAGTAAAACCCATATTAGAGTGGACCGTATAATAACGCTGAAAAGAGCGTTAAACCTTACGCGAGGCGTTAAGCCTCGTTACCACACCGTACGTGGCGTTAGAGCCACGTTAACGCTAACGTTAGCGCTTAGCGCTGCATTGAGGGAAGTCGGTGGCGAAAAAAATCATTCCCCAACGGCTACTAGCCGTTGGGGTTCTTCTTTTTTCATTTTACCCCCAACGTATTTCAAGCGGCTAGTTTAAAATAATAATAATAATAAAAAATTCAAAACCATTTTATTACCACTATAAATACCCAAATAAAACACCATTTTTTTTTCACACTTCCACTACTCAATCCACTCAATCTTATACTTCCAATTACTAAAAAAGAAAAATGTCAGAAGGCAACAACAACGATGATATATTCATGAATCTTCTCGGTGGTGGGTGGAATACCTTAAACCGGGTTCATCTTCAAACCCGAACGCGGGTTCATCTTCAAACCCCAACGTCTCTTTTCCTAACCCACTAGGTATGTCAAGTCAAGATCTTTTCCTACAACATCAACAATTTATGTTTTGTCAACAAAGTCAACAAAATACACTAAACACCAATTTTCAAAATCTACAATTCTTACAACACTCACAACATTCACAAACCTGAAACACATGATATTCCCGAAACACCCACGTCTCCTCCAAAGCCCAAAGTCGTGGTAAACCAAAGTCCAAAAATCCAAAGACCCCGAACCAATCGATGAGGATGACGTAAATCTGCGTTCTTTGGACATTGGCAACCAAAGAGGAAGAATTACTTGCCACATGTTATGTAGGCATATGAGGATCCGATGATCGGGCTTGCACAAGGATATGATACGTTTAGCATCGGGTCGAAATGAGTTTAATAGACACAATTTTAACAACGAACCAAGAATATGATAACAAGCAAATGGAAAGCGTTGAACCGTGATTGCACAAAGTTCAACGCGTATTTCAAACGCACAACGGGAACAGAGAGAAGTGGGAAAGTGAGATGGATGTCCTCAAATGGGCAAAGCAAATGTATCGTGACGAGCACAAATCTATGCCGTTTGCTCTCGATGGTGCTTGGGAGGTTTTGCGTAAGCATAAGAAATGGGACTCGCCGGATCCGGTTGATTTAACCGGCGATGTCCCAAGCCAAACAAACGAGGCTTTGTTTGGTCATGATGAAAAACCATGCCCCATGGGGAAAAACGTGCTTCCAAGAAAGCAAGATCCGAGAGCACGACAAGTACTAGGGGAGCTAGCACCGGAGGAATGAGCTCGTCAAGCCAATTCACCGAAACTATGACAAACGAGTATCGTATCAAACGTGAAACCGCCCAAGCGGCGTATCAGGCCGCCCAAGTCAAAGATGAAACGATAACAAGGTTGGAAGAGATGAAATTCTTGATGATTGATACTGATGGCAAAGATCCAAATGTCGTGGCTTGGATCAATGAAGAAAAAGACCGAATCATCAAAAAATATAACTTGCAACGTCGTCACTAGATTGTATTTTCATCATTTCCTTTATGGTGGGAATGTTATGATAAGGGGTGTTTTTTGTTGAGTTAGAGTGAAATATTAAAGCTGATGCGGCGTTAACATGACAATAGTTAAACCTTTACCTAAGGTCACCACACCTTAGGCTCTTAGCAAGGCTTATTAGCTCATAACTACTCTGGTACTCCATCATAATTGGGTGTTGCCTTTTCTTCTTTTTACTTCATATCACGTCAACCTCTTCCCTTTGAATCTTAATATTTGATTTTTGATTTGGCAATTAAGTAACTACTATTCGTATTAGCTATGGTCAATATTGATTCTAAGGAACCTAGAATATGTTGGAAAATTTAGTACACTTGTGGGATTAGTTCACACGGTAATGGGTCGAGGTGCGGAGTGTATACCTATAAGGTCCACAACACCACGACTCTTTTAGTGGAAAGTATCGCTAGTTGAAAATCGCTAGTGGAAAGTCTTGCTAGTAGAAAGTATTGCTAGTATTATGAAAGTCTCGCTAGTGCTATGTAAGTCTTGCTAAATGGCGGTTTCAACCGCTTAATGACCACGTTTAATTGGTCATGTAACCACTAACTTGGCTATAATGGGGATACTTATGAGGCGATTAATGGGCGATTAATTCTCATAATTCCATTTGACTAGCTAAGAGTAATCTCCTATAAATAGGATACGATTATGCATGAATGATATACGTAAAACGATTAACACTTCTAAGCAAAGGGTTATTGAATTGTGCCTAATTCTATAACTACATTTGGTCTTATCCAAGTAGATATTCATGTAACCCAGGCATTAGGGTCGAATAGTTTACTTTGGAAAGTGATCACACGATTCCAAGTGATATTCGTAACCACCTAGTGGTATTGTTCTTTGCCTTGATTGTCTTACCACATTGCAGGCGATACACACCAACAATCAAAGTAAACTATTCGGGATAATCAATGGTCATTCTTTGCAATGAAACACATGGCTTCAAACTTTGCCAAGCTTGATAAGTTTGAAGGGTGCACTTCGGAGATGGTAGAAGAAGATGCACTTCTTGTCATCGAAAGCATGAGTGTGGTGTATGTGCTAACCACACCTATTCACGATGATGGGAATGATGCTATAGTGGAGCGGATCGGGAGGAGGAGCAAATGGGAGAATGATGACTACATTTGCAAAGGTCTAATCCTTAATGGTATGTCCGATTCTCTGTTTGATATTTATCGAACTTTGAATCTTCCAAATCTTGTGGATTCCTGGATGCCAAATATATGGTCGAGGATGCATCAAGTAGAAGTTCCTTGTAAGTATTTTCACAAATTACAAAATGACCGATTCAAGACCGGTTATGGAACAATACAATGAACTTTTGGTATACTTGGAAGGTTTATACAACACAATATGCACATGGATGAGGCTATTCAAGTCTCTTGTGTCATTGATAAACTTCCCCTTCTTGGAAAGATTTCAAGCATACCTTGAAACATAAAAAGGAGGAGTTAACTCGGTTGAGTTAAGCGATCATCTGCGCATTGAGGAATCTCTCAAGGTGCGGGATAATGACAAGCCAAAGAGTAGCAATGCTACTGGTGCATCTGTTGTCAATATGGTGGAGCATAACAACTCCACCAGGTACAATGACAACAAAGGCAAACGCAAATATCATGACAACACAAGGGCATATTCTAACAAGAAGGCAACACCTACTTGTTGGAAATGTGGCAAATCTGGTCACATTAAAAGGGATTGCAAAGGTGTTAAGGTTGGTGGTAAAGTCAATGGATCAGGCAATAATGGTTCAGGGAGTGGTGGTTCTTCCAACTCACTAAAAGGTCAGAATATGGTTAATAAGTCTTTTTGATTTGTTATGTTACATATGTATCTCGAATCTCATTATGTGCAGGATGATGATGTTGCGTGGTGGGTTGACTCGGTGTAACAGTTCATGTGTAAAGATAGAAGTGGTTCAAGACTTATGAGTCACCGAATGATGGTTCTATACTCACATGGAAATGAGTCAACAACCTTGGTGCATGGTCGTGGTTGTGTAGATCTTAATTTTAGTTCGGAAAGATTGTAACTTTGTTTAATGTTATTCATGCTCCTGATATCAGGAAGAACTTGGTTTCAAGTAGTATTTTGAATAATCATGGATATAAACAAGTTATTAAGTATGATAAATTTGTTCTTTCTAAGCATGGTGTTTTCATTGGTTTCGGTTATTTGTGTAATCAAATGTTCAGGCTTAATATTGTCACTGACAGTGTTAATTCAGCCTTTGTGACCACCAATGACCTGACTGACTCTACCCTTTGGCATGCTAGACTTGGCCATGTCCACTATAAAAGGATGCAAGATATGTCTAAGGATGGGTTAATCCCAACATTTGACATGGACACTGAAAAGTGTAAAACTTGCATGTTGACCAAGATAACCAAGAAACCTTATCAGGGTGTTAGTCGTGAGACTAAGCTCTTGGAGCTAATACACAATGACCGTGTGATTTGCATGCCACTCCTTCTTTGGGGAATAAGAAGTACTTTGTGATATTTATTGATGATGCTTCAAGGTTTTGTTATGTCTATCATTACATTCCAAGGATGAAGCATTAGATAAATTCAAAGTGTGTAAAACCAAGTAGAATTACAACTTGGGTCCCCGATCAAAAGATTAATGGTGATAGGGAGGTGAGTACATGGATACTCTGTATTTTCATTCATTGGTATAATCCATGAAACGATCGCCCTTATACTCCTCGAAGAAATGGTATTTCTAAAAGGAAAAGCAGGTCTTTGAAGGAGATGGTTAATTCCATGTTATTCTATTCAGGATTGAGTCAAGGGTTTTGGGGTGAAGCTATGTTAATGACTTGCTATTTATTAAATAGGGTTCCCAACAAAAGAACAAGGTTACCCCTTATGAACTCTAGACTAAAAGCAAAACCCAACCCGAACTATCTCGGGGTTTGGGGTTGTAGAAATTTGTTGTAAGACTCCACGATCCAAAGCTAAAGACTTTGGGTAAAAGAGGCATTGATCGCATCTTTGTTGGATATCTTGAGCATTCCAAAGCTTTTAGGTTCTATGTTATTGAACCTAATGAATATGTTTCAATTAACTCTATAATTTAATCAAGGGATGCAAACTTTGATGAGAATAGATTCTCATAAGTCCCTAGATCAAGTCGGAGGATTCCTAATGGAACTCATGACATCTGGTGTATCGAGGTCCCCGATGAAGAACCATCTGTTATCCCCGATGAGGTTGTGTTTCAACCACGAACTCGTGCTCGGGAAGAGCAAAAGGTCGGACTCCAAAGTCATTTGGACTGAATTTCAACTATACTTAGTTGAAGGAACACAGGATGAGGTCTCGATAAATACCCTATTGCTTCATTGTTGAGGATGATCCCAAGACATTTGAAGAGGCAATGAAGTCAGGATATTGCTACGGAAAGAAGCAATCAATGATGAGATGGATTCCATCATGGACAACAACACTTGGGTGTTGGTTGATCTACCACCGTTGCAAACCTTTGGGTTGCAAATGGATTTTCAAAAGGAAAATGAAGGTAGATGGAACTATTGAAAAGTTCAAGGCTAGACTAGTCATTCATGGCTTTAAACAAAAGTCGGGGATAGACTATTTTGATACTTATGCCCTCATGGCTCAGATCGATACCATAAGGCTGATCGCTTTGGCATCTATTCACAATCTGGTTATTCATCGGATGGATGTGAAAAGACTTTCTTGAATGGTGAAGCTGGATGAGGAGGTTTATATGAACCAACCTCGGGCTTCATCTTGCACAGCAATGAAAACAAGGTGTGTAAAGTGATTAAGTCTCTTTATGGACTTAATCGGACACCTAAGCAATGGCATCAAAATTTGATGAAGTGGTTTTGTCAAGTGGTTATGTTCTTAGCTGTCGACAAATGTATATAGCAAATTTGATGAATCGGTAAAGGAGTCATCATCCATCTATATGTTGATGACATGTTGATCTTTGGCGACCAAAATCGGGTTGACTGACAAAGGAATTTTTGTCATCAAGGTTCTCCATGAAGGACATGGGGAGGCGATGCTATCCTTGGTATTAGGATTAAAAATGAAAGTAAAAGAATTTCTATCTCTCGGTCTCATTATATTGAGAAGGTGTTGAGGAAATTTAATTACTTTGATTGTACTCCGATAAGTACACCTATGGATACTTGTGAGAAGATGATGCCTAATCATGGCAAGGTCAGTATCTCAACTTGAGTATTCTAGGGTAATTGGCGCCTAATGTATGCCATGACTTGTACAAGGCCCGATATTGGATTTGCGGTGGGAAAATTGAGCGGTATACTAGTAATCCTAGTGCTCATCATCGCAAGCGATTCGAGGGAATCAAGTATTTGAAGAGAACTATGGATTATAGTCTCTTATATATCGGTTATCCATCGTTGTTGGAAGGATACACTGATGCAAGTTGGATCAGTAACACTAAAGACAATTCGTCTACCAGTGGCTGGGTATTCCTACTTGGTGGAGGTGCAATTTCTTGGGCTCAAAGAAGCAAACTTGCATCACCAATTCCAATAATGGAATATGAATTTGTGGCCTTAGAAGCTGCTGGTAAAGAAGTTGAATGGTTGAAAAACTTGCTTCTTGAGATTCCATTGTGGCCTAAACCTATAGCACCTATTTCTATCCGTTGTGATAGTGCAGCTACATTGGCTAAGGCTTATAGCCAAATATACAATGGTAAGTCTAGACACTTAGGTGTCAGACATAGCATGATTCATGAGCTTATCATGAATGGGGTGGTATCTATAGAGTTTGTTAGATCTCAACAAAATTTATCTGATCACTTGACGAAGGGTCCGGCTAGAGACTTGGTTATAAAGTCTGCTAAAGGGATGGGTTTAAGTCCAACTTAGTCACTAGAATGCTAGGACACCCAACTCCTCCTAAGGAAACTTGGGAGCTGAGTTTAATGTGGAAAGTCGAACATTTAGTGGACTGGAGCACATGTTTTATACATCCCAAGGTTGTGCTCGAGAACTCTTTGAAAGGAGGATGAGGTCTTTACTTCTTAATGGTTAATTTCTTTGGAAAAGTGCTTGGCAGGAGCATGAATAAAGAGGAACCACCTATGTAAATGTTGAAGTTTTGCTGCTTCAGGGAGCTTTGGACTTTGGCTCTTACAACATTTATGAATTTGGATATGGACACATGGCTTGTATAGTGTCAGGAGCTTTTAAGTGTTTGAAAACTTGTGTGTATTTTATCTTCAGGTATTCAAATGGGTTGAAGGGTTCAATTCTTAGAACACCCTGATTCTCGAATATTTGAACGTGTAATGTACTAAGATGGAAATTCAATCCTTAGGATATTTTTGTTTATGCACATGTTTTGTTTGATGTTTGTTTTCATAAAAGGAAGTGAACTAAATTTGGGAGGATTGTTGGAAAATTTAGTACACTTGTGGGATTAGTTCACACACGTAATGGGTCGAGGTACGGAGTGTACACCCATAAGGTCCACGAACACCACGACTCTTTTAGTGGAAAATCGCTAGTGGAAAGTCTTGGTAGTGCTATGTATGTAAATCTTGCTAAATGGCGCTTCAATCGCTTAATGACCACGTTTAATTGGTCATGTAATCACTAACGGCTATAATGGGGATAATTATGAGGCGATTAATGGGCGATTAATTCTCATAATTCCATTTGACTAGCTAAGAGTAATCTCCTATAAATAGGATATCCGATTATGCATGAATGATATCTGAAAACGATTAACACTTCTAAGCAAAAGGGTTATTGAATTGTGCTTAATTCTATAACTACATTTGGTCTTATCCCAAGTAGATATTTGTGTAACCCAAGCATTAGGGTCGAATAGTTTACTTTGGAAAGTGATCACACGATTCCAAGTGATATCCAGGTAACCACCTAGTGGTATTGTTCTTTGCCTTGATTGTCTTACTGCTCGGGCGATACACACCAATGAATAAAATGTCAATAGGACAAACCAACCTAAAAGTAAATCATCATTCGATTCATGGGAATGTAGTTGAAGAGATGAGGGTATAATTATTGATTTACAATTATTCCATGTTAAATACGTATTTTTTCGTTGTTATTTATATACTCAGTAGAAATTTGTGAATTGGATATATATGACAAATTTAGTGTTTGAAAAGGATATGTATGTAATAAAAAATTTAAGTTTGATATATATGTAATTTTATGGATTAGGAGGAATCTATATGAAATTTAAAAAAAAAACTAGAGTTGAACTTCATTCTTGGTCCTTGTGGTTTACTGGATATAACGATTTTAGTCCAGTAGTTTAAAAAGTAATGTATCCAATCCTGAATTGAGCGACCCGTAACTGGTTTGGTCCATTATTTGTTGACTGTTAGTTTGACTAGTTAAAAAAACATGAATTGACGAAAATACCCTCATTTTTTGTCCTTGTTTGTTTGTCGGGTGTAACACTTTTAGTCCATTATTATTACTTTTGTTTTATTATTATTATTATTATTATTATTATTATTATTATTATTATTATTATTATTATTATTATTATTATTATTATTATTATTATTATTATTATTATTATTATTATTATTATTATTATTATTATTATTATTATTATTATTTTTTTTAAATAAAACATCACTTTATTATTATTATTATTATTATTATTATTATTATTATTTTTGGTTTTATTTATCTGTTTTGGTTTCGGTTTTGTGTTTTTGTTTTGTGTTTTTGTTTTTTTTTGTTTTTATTTATTTATATTTATTTATTTTTGGTTTCTTTTATTTATTTGTTTTTGGTTTTCATTAAGTCGGTTTGGTCTCGATTTTTCTTTTTTGTTTTTGTTTAGATTTTGGATTATAATAAATAAACTAGCTAATTTTATATATATATTTTTTTACTTATCGTATCAAACCCAATTACTCATTTATCTCTTTTTCTTGGACAATAGAAAACTAAAATTCAAACATCTCTTCACCCCATCTTCATCTTCTTTAACCCCATTCTTTCTATTAAGTATCAACAACTTCATTTTCTTTCCAACCCTATTTGTTAACACTTATGTGAGTATTTTGAGTAGGGGTGAGCACAAAAACCAAAAAACCAAACCAAATGAAAAACTAACGCGGACGATTTTGATTTTTAAAAAAGTCGGATGTTTGGGGCTGTCTTTGGTTTTATATGCAAAACCAAACCGAAAAAACAGCCCCGCCCCACCTTTATATATTTACGATAACTTATCTAGTCAATTATTTTTAAAAAAAATGACTCGCCCCACCTTTTATATTGTTGTTTTATACTTTACTTGATAATACGAAAATAAATAAATAAAAAAACAAATCTTATCTAGTTAATGATTTGATAGTACAAATATAAAAACAAATAAATCTTATCTAATAAATTATTTCAACAAAAGAATTGGTATATGTTGTTCCCTATTCAATATAGTATAAAAAAAGTTTAAGTAAAGTAAACAAGACTAATAGTGAATCAATGACTGAAAGGATATAAATAAAACACAAGAGTAATTTTCAATGTCATATTCTTATTAGAAATGAATCGGAAGAATCGTTACCTAGTACTTGCGGAATAAAGATTAGGGATTGAAATGACAAAGTGTTTGCAACTCCTCTCTAAGCTCAAAGCTATGTCCGAGCACAACTACAAGTACCCACCGAGCTATCTCGGGATTAAGTTGATTTGGAAGAGTGAAAGATGGCTCATGCGTGTATGTGTGTTTTACAATTCACAAGCTTAACCTTTCACTCCATCTCTTATGCTATTTATACAAGTATGAGTTTTAACTCTTTCCTAAGTGACAAACCGGCAATTTGTAGAAGACAAAATACTTGATGTATTTTGTCTCTATTTACAAAGACTATATTAGGTAAAGGGACCAAGTCACTTTCTTCATGTCAATCTTGATCTTTGAGCCTTTAGGGAAGGTTGACTTCTTGAAGATAAGCACTCGCCTTTATCGCTTCAAGCATAACCGCTTTGTCCCGCCCATTCTTGATCTTCATAGTCTTAGGTCTTCGCCAGTTTGTCTTGATGTTTGTAGTTGGAGAAAGTTTGAGGATTCGATGAAGTTATTGTCATCTTCATCGAATCCACCATCTTCTTCTTGACTCGATCTTCACCCTTTAAGTTCCGCCATCGAGTGGAGAGACTTCTTCTATGTCTCATCGGCGCTGAAGATGGCTCACCGAGAGACTATGCACTCAAATGACCGTTAGTGTTTAATGGTTCAAGCACTTAGGTTATTTTTCTATTCAAATCCTATATTAAGGGGTTTGGGTATTTATCCAACCCAACAGTCTCCCCTAATTGGATATACAAATAACCTAGTGTTTGATCGATGTAAGTGAGCAAATGGCTTCTTCTTACATCGAATATACTAATGAATACAATAAGGAACTTGAATATTTTAACAAAACATACATCGTTTATTGATTAGATTACAAGGTTCCTATCACTAGTACAAAAGATAAAGAAAATGATGTCACCCGATGGATTCCCAATGCTTCAAGCTTGACTTTCTTAGTGATGAGTGTTTCCCGCCGTGGTGCTCTCTTATCTTGGCGCTTAGGTCACCACGTAACCCCGACATTTGCAGGAGTATGAATTTGAGAGGCCACCGGTATGTAGCTTAGCATTACAACCACACCGCACGATCAATGTCACTCCATCTTTGAAATGATGGGTTTCCATAGACATCAATGTGGAATAGCCCTCTTCGTGCTTCTCAATTACTAGGCAGTTCACGAATTTCACACCATCAGCGACAGCCCTGTTGCATTCTAGTCCGTGCACTTTAATCTCGGTGGAACTCAACCATTTTCCTTTTGCCGGTGGATGATTGTGGTTGAGATCCTTGAGGTGCGATTAAAGCAGGTGAATTCCAGCCAGCTTGGTGCATCCTCGATCTTTCATATCTTTTATTGAGCATCTTCATCGCCTCCTTAACCACCACATTTTGCTTCTTTTCTATTATTGGACCGAGTTCATCTAGTTCGATGATCCCAAAGTCGATGAATTTTAGGGATCATGAACTTGAAATGTCTTTATCATCCCCCTATAGACGTTCATTGCCGGTGGTTTGGATCCGGGATGATTTTGACATCATTGATCTTCTCGAGCGGTCTTACGCTTGACATTGTCCAATTATAATGGTCAATTCTTGCTTTCCGATGGTTGCGGTTCTTTTGTTCTTTTCTTCCAAGCGCTTTTCATTTCGACCATTTTCTTTTGAGCATCCTTGAACTTCTATCATGCGACGACCTTTTCAAGCTTCTTAGCATCTATTCAATGTTTTCGACTTCCTCAAGAACTACTTGTACCAATTACTTCTCTCGCTCTTTCTTTCCTCTTCACCAAGTTTCTTTCTCCTTTCCTCCTTAGCAAAGTATGAACTTAGTTGTTGTGGTGTGAGCAGATACTCAGTGTTGCCGATCTTAAAGGGTATCTTCTCAGGCTCAGGTGGTGCTTCATTATGCCTTTTCCTTTGTCTTGTCTCGAGGAAGATGATGTTGCTACCACAGGCGGTGTTGTTGTTGTTATTGGTGTGATTCTTGTCAATGTTGTTGTTGTTGAAGATGTTGGTAATGCGATGAGATTGGTGCGCTGGGATGGTGGTGTTAGCTCCCCTCGGTGTGAAGAGGAGTTTCTTGAAGATTCTCCCCTCAACCGCTGCCGAGGCGTCGGTGAGGCAAGAGTTGGTGTGGGTCTTGAGGGGACTGAGTCGCTTGACCCTTGAAAGCCTGATAGATTTCGGTGAGCATGGCCTTGATATCCAAGTGTCCTGTTTGAATACGGTGACTTTTGTTTCCAAGTTTGGTGAGATACTTCCAAAGAAGTCATTTTGGGTCCGAGATTCCGTGCCAAAGAAGAAGATGCTTGAGCCAAAGTTGCCACAGTATTCACAGAGCCCAATGTAGCTTGAAGAGACTGGAAAAGATTGAAGACCACGAACATTTGCGGACTTGAGCATTTCGATCGGTTCGGTGAAATTTTGGAGGATTGTTTCAAGTAAGCCTCGTGTAGCCTTCCAACAATTTAGAGTTCGTAGCTGGTCTTCTTTGACAAATTCTGATTTCATCTATCTTTGTTCCTACACCCTAAAGGTGCACGAGAAAGTTGGCAAGTTGTCATCCGATGCGTGAAGAGTGTCATACATCGATCACTGTGCTCATGAACATTTTCATCAAAGGCTTGTACTTCATCTTTCGAGATCGCATAAGCGGCACCGACCTCGGTGTGTTGTTCCCACAATGTTTGATGACCGGAGTATAGCTTCCTTGAAGCTTTGGTGATCCACGAACAAGCTACCTCTCGGTTAGTGGAAGAACATTATCAAATCCTTTGAGTTCATCGATGGAGGAAGAGGTCGGTCATTGTTGTCGAGCTTGAATGGTGATTCAAGATGCTCACATGGATCGGTGAGGTCCTTGTTCGGATTGAACTCTCGTCCACTTCTTCCCCTCGCGATAATATTTCATCATCACCGCCGCCAGATTCATCTTCGTAAAATAGTATCCCAAATAACATCGACAAGCGATCAACAAGGGGTTGGTGATGGGTTCCATATCGATGGGTGGTATTAATCCTCCGAGTCTTTGTCCCCGTTGACCCCTCGAGACATCATTGGGAGTTTCCAGTGCCTTGACGGGTTGTTCCTTTCCTCCGTTGACCCTCTAAGTCGATTGGTTTTGGGTTCCGTGTCGTGGGTTGTTCCTTTCCTCCGAGTCTTTGTCCCCTGAGACCCACGAGACAACGATGGGTTTTTCCCAGTGCCTTTAGAAGAGTCGGTGAAGGTGATATCCCTATCACCGGTTGTTTGGTTCCTACGAGTCTTTGGGATCATTCATGTGCCTCAAACAAAGGCTTTGATTTGCTAATGTCATCCTTTGGGCATTGTGGAAGGCGCCCCTACCAAGTGGGTTGTTTGTTTCCTTTGGATCTTGGGGAGTAGTAGTTTGGACCAAGGGCACTTGATTGTGATTTATCGGTGTCCTTCGTTGTCCCTTGGGTGGATGTTGCTTGGTCTCGATGGGTGGCAAATCGGTCTTGGGTTTTCTTTGCCTTTTGGCTAGTGCTCCTGAAGCCTCGGGGACCTGAGACTTGGGTTTGGTCTTAGTCGATCGAGACTTCCCTTTCTTTTAGGAGCAGGTTAGGAGACATCGATTCCCTCGTTGTTTACAACCATATGGGCCGTCAATTCAATATTTGTGACAAGGGATGGGTCCTTTTAAAAGTTTGATTGGCTCGGGATGCGGTAAAGCTCCAAAATTTTCTTCACGAGGATAATTTTTACCCGATGAACGTTTGCAAAGTACAAGAGACAAACCTAGGATACAAAAGCGATTTCGTCCTAGTTTTGCTCAGTAGCTTAGTTCTGAGATCACTATAAATGATCTCCCTTTGTCGTGATGACCCCATTCATCAGTAAGATGCCATCATCAATGAATAGAGTTAACTTGTTCGGTGGATGAGTGGTTCCCACGAGGACTTGAATCACAAAAGTGAATAGGATCCTCCAAGCCACGGGAATGAACTTTTAGTGATCGGGTCTTGTCCAAAAATTTGGATCTAAACGATTTGTTTAACCCATCCTTCAACTGTGGAGGGTTCGGATGGGCGACATAAACTCCTTTGTTATAATCTAACCACTGTTGAAGTGCAAAGCGTTTTATAATCCAGGTGAATTGTTGCCTCCCGTTGAGACCGAACTCGATGAGATATTCACGAGGGGTCTAAGGTTATTCTCATCGGTGGAGGTGTCGGGTCAAAGGCCTTAGTCAAGGCCCAAACTCCCGAGGAGGTTTTGTGTACAAGATTGAGGACACTTAACAAAGGCCATTTCGGTGGGCGATTATACAAAAACTTCATAATGTCCTTATAGTGGGACGGTTTGAGGATATTCAAAATTTCCTATGACATTATTTGTTTTAAATTCAACATTGCTAAGATCACCTACCCACTGTGAAGCAAACTGAAGAGATTGTGTTCTTGCCATTTCCATTAAAAGGGTTTTAGGGTTTTGAGAAGAGTAACTTGACAAGAACAATCAAAAGTTTTGAATCTCTTAAGTTGTGATGAAAAACTTTTGTAAAGGTTTACAAAGAAAATTTTTCAGAAAAATTTGAGAACACAAAGATTTTTTTGATAGAGTTTTGTTTACAGAAATCTTTTGTGTGTGTTATAAGGATTTTATGAGGGGTATTTATAGGTGATGCGTGCCAAACAGTCAAGCTAAATCACTCAAGCCGCCACTTGTGAATGGCCGACCGTAATAAGTTTAAACTGCTTAAGCACGAATGCAATGAAGATCCGAGGAGTATAGTGTTTCGGTCGTTATGTCCCAAATATGCGGCAATGGATCACCCGACTAATAATGATCGGAGATTTGAACGAAAAAAGGATTTGATAATGATTATAACTACGAGAAAGAGCCAACAAATTACAACGGCTTAAATGCAAATTAAAGAAAATTTAAAAGATAAAATATTAAATAAACGCTATCACTATATTTAAAATGATGTTTTGTTTTATGTTTTTATAAAACTTAATTTAAAACTACGTTACGTACAAATGAAAACGTGAAACTTACACAATATTAACCCTAAAAATATGAAAATGATATTTTACAAACCTAACGATAAAAGAAAATTTATAGAAAAGAAAATTAATTTTATAACTAACTATCTAATTATTATTAATTAAAACTATTTTTAACTATTAAATAATTACCTAAAATACAAGAAATTAAGAAATAAAGCTAGAAAAATAAAATTTCGACTTAGAAAATCTAAAATAACAAAATAGAATTTTCAAAACTATTTTGTAATTTTCGATTATTTTCTATTTTCTAGGAATTAAAACTATTTAAAACTAATTAAATTACTTAAAAATACAAATTTAACTAAGAAAATCTAGAAAAATATCTTTTGTCTTTTTATATTTATCTTAACTTAAGAAAAATGAAAAATTATTTTTTTGAAGCTTTTCTTAATTAATTGTATTAAATACTATTTAAAAATGCTTAAAAACTAATTAAAATTAAGAAAAATAGCAAACAAGCTTGGAAAAATCTGAAAATTTCAGGAAAACTCTAAAATAATATTAGGAAGCTAGGAAAAATGGAAAAACAGGTGCTTGTGTGTAAGAATATGGAACTGCTAAGCCAAGGGCTTATAAATAAGCACTTGAATAAGCCAAATGATCAAAACAAGCCACCAACAGTTTACAGAGGTTCTAATATGCTAAAATAACAAGAATACAACAAGTTACAACTATCTTATACTACTGAATTACAAGCTACAACAGATTTGCTTATTTGGCTTATTGCTTAAAAACAGTTTTAAGGGGCAACTTGCAGCTTAAAGATAAGCACTCAAATAAGCTAGACAACAAAAACCAAATACATAAACTTAAACTAGACCTGGGTGAGACCTATCAAACCAAAAATCAGACCTTGGGAGGCTCTTATGAGCCCTGTGCAAGCTTGCACAAAACTGAGAAAAACTCAGCTTAAGCTGAGCTTATGAACAGGGGACTTATGACCTAAAAGAGAAGCAGTTTTGAGACCTTTAAAAAAATTGCAAAATTCCACAAAAATGCTGATAAGTAAAAAGACCAGTTGAAGTTTCTAAAATGCCAAGTCCCACTTGATAAGACCCAGAGATGAGCTCATGAAAATCCTTGCGGTTGGGCTCAAAAGATTTTCCAAGTTTTGACTTTTGACAACAGTTGAGAAAGTTTGACTTTCATGAACTTTGATTCCAATTTTATGACCGATATTGATGTAATATGATGGAACAAGTACAATGCAAGCAATGTCTAAGACTTCTAAACACAAAACAAGAATTTGCAAATCAAAAATCTCATGATTAGCATGCAAGGCGATTTTGAGATTATGTTGACTTCGAGTTGAGGCACAAATGTTGACAAATATGAGTTAATTGAGTCAAACAAACATAAACCAACAATAAGCTATCCTTGAATAGACCTATAGGACAAGATTGACAAGAAATCCAAACACCCTTGATGAACTTTTGCAAACAAAAACTAAACTAAAGACTTAACAAGCATAAATCATTGATCAAACTAAACTTACTTAACCTAAACACAACTATTAAAACAGTTTTAATGATTATGACTACAAATACATTATATGCAAGAACTTTGAAAATCACTTACAAAGGTCCCTAGCCACTATGGCTTGCCACCATTGAAACCGAGCCACTATCCTATATAAACCAATCCAATATACTATAAATCACCCTATTTCCATATCGCATCAATTTTACCCTTTACGCATCGGGTTTACTCCCCGTTTGACTTATATTGACCCAAGTCCAAAAGTGATTGAGGCGAAATGAGCTTATGGAAAGCTTAAATAAGCTTGAATGATCATGTTTGAGCTAAGAAATAAGTTAATGGAAGCTTGTACATAGGATTTGGAACCGATAATTTCAACAATGGACAAAAACAGAAATTATAACATAAGCTTGAATTGACACTTGAAATAAGTTGTAATACACTTAAATCTCGTTGTTTGAGACAAATGAACTGAAATTACAACGCAAACTATTTAAGACATGATAATAAGAAAACGACATACACTTTTAAAGCTAAACTAACTACTCTTCTCTTGTTGCTTCCTCTTGTCTTTTATACCCAAACTATCTTTCTCTTACCTCTGAATAGTTCCAAGAACAAAATTGACCATTGGATGTATACAAGTGATCTTGGCCGTTTAAAGGTTTTGGCGCCAAAAGTGTTTAAGCCATTGGGGCTTGAGTGAGAGATTGGAGGGCATTAAATGCTTCCTTGGCTTGTTGTGTTTGGAGGAGGGTAGAGTAGGGATATGATGGTGGGTGGAGTGTGAGCAGAGGTGTTTGCGGTGATGATGAAGGGAAAGAAGAGAACCCGTGACTGTTTATTATTTAAAATGTGGGTGGGTTGGTTTGGGTTTGAACCGGGTAAAGGTTGGGCTTGGGTAGGCTTAGGATTGGATTGGATAATACATTTGGGCCTAGGGTAATAAAAGGGTCCGTTTGGATGAGTAATAACACAAGGACCATTCATGTAACTTCCAAATTCCGTGGACCAAACATGTACTTTTGAATTTATGATCCAAGGGCCTATCTTGCCATCTCAAATAATCCAAGGATCACAATTGCCAAATTTTGAAACTTTAAGGGTATTTTCTGACAATTCCGAAACTTGGGGGACTGAAGTTGTAAATTCTCAAACTTTTGATATTTTTCACCAAAGGACTAATTTTTGACAACTTATGATTTTAAAAGGACCTTTGGTGATTTTTCTTTTGAAATTATGTGCTCAGGGACTATTTTTGATAATTTTAGAAACTTGGGGACTGAAGCGCCAATTATGCAAACTTTGCTCATTTTTCATCTTTTTGAACATTTTGCATCCGAAACATATAAATGCAATTTTGGAATATTTTCAAGATGTTGATGCATTTCGAGCATTTTAAACGTTTTGCGATTCAGATTGATTAAAAATGATGAGTATTTACACACTCATCAATCCCCACACTAAACTATTGCTAGTCCCTAGCAATCTTTTGAGAAAACATAATGGATTTAAAACTCTTTACCAAAAGCCATTACTGGAGTAGCCAAATGTTTCAGTTCAAGTAAGAACCATGGTACACCGATAACCATGTGATTTTGAGCAAACCACCGCCTTCCAACGGATTTGATTTGTCTTTACCGAAGCCGTTTGCTACGGACTAGCCAACTCTTAGATAAATTATCAACATTATCTTTGGTGAGTGATTACCAATTATGGTTTTTCCATCGCCTTTACCACAAGCCATAAACTTGCGGGCTAGCCAACTCTTCACTTTTAGGATATGGTGAAATGAATACCATACAATTTTGGGCAAATTGCAAGCCGTCAACGGATTTGAGATATCTTTACCAAGAGCCGTTTGCTCTGGATTAGCCAATCCTTTTGTTTATTAGACAAGGCGGATCGATAACCAATTGAGTAAGTGTAGAACACTTACTCCAAAAAATTTTGGCAAAAACGGGAATTAGGCGGATAATATATGATAAAATTCGTGAGAATTGCCCCACACTTAGAAATGAATATTGCCCTCAATATTCAAAGTACTATGGTTATGCGAAACAAAGAACGAAAAGGGAAATACTATGGCCATTATTTGTAATGATTTTTTTCTTTTTTTTTTTTTTTTTTTTATGAAAACTTATATATATATATAAAGCGTGGGGCAACTCCCACACTAGGGTGGTACACGGGTGAAAACCCATGTTAAGCTCTTGTTTTTGATTACCGAGTCGCTAGCTTGACTCGACCCGAATTCATTGGTTCATAGGGAAGTAAGTGGAAGAGACAATCTCCATCGGACTTTCATTCAAGATGTTTGGACAAACATTTGAAGCACGTGAAAGTTCAACACCGATGAGATATACATAGAACCGCTCAAAAATGATAAATGAAAATGCGGGGTCAAGATAGTGTCTTCATTCTCAAGGAGTGAAGATGAAGAGAAATCATAAGATATTTGAGGAAAGGAAGAAAGATTTTGATAACAATCAAGATCCATTCTTCATCCTCAAATGTAGGCATAGCGGGAGGAAGGGTGAAGGTAGTATCATTAATAAGCAAACTCATATGATAGAGTACACCTTCCTCCGAGCTAATATCATCCTCAAGATCAAAGTAGAAATGATCATGTTCCGAGGAGATATGTCATGAGAGAGTTCACCGGAGAACTCTTTATGAAGAGAATCATTCACATGAGGTGAAATTGTGAGCTTATGTTCCATTGTGGGCTCATCACTATCCTCAATCGAGTATCAAAGAGTGGATTCTCGAAATTGAAGTGAATCAGTCGAATTCAAATAGAGGATTGGTGAAAGTAGCTTTGAATGTTTCGGGAACAAAGTGATCAACATTCTCTATTGGATTGTTGGGATAAGAAGTGAGTGAACGATCATTATCAATGAGACTTTCGGTCTCTCCCGGATCGACTTCAAATCAAAGAGTGGATTGATGTGAGTGAGTTCATCGGAGAACTCCTCAAGAAGAGGGTCAAGATCGATTGTGGAAGTGATG
The DNA here is from genome assembly GCA_022545495.1 of Chrysanthemum lavandulifolium. Taxonomy (NCBI): domain Eukaryota; kingdom Viridiplantae; phylum Streptophyta; class Magnoliopsida; order Asterales; family Asteraceae; genus Chrysanthemum; species Chrysanthemum lavandulifolium. The sequence continues at coordinate 91,833,408 of CM040243.1, read as the reverse complement.
CCTCAACATACTCGATGTTTCCAAAGGAAGCACAATCGTCGCTAAAATCGGAGAAAGTTTCCAAATGATCATTTGAACACTCAAGAGGGAAAGAGAATCACACACATGGTCAAAGTTCCTGTGACTCTCTCGGGATTGGGACAAGGTCCTCAACACTAGACTTTATGAATTCGTCCGATTCCTTTTCGTGAACAAGTGTCAAGATGCTCGTCCCCATGTTCGAGAGAGCGAGTGGGAGCTTGGTGTGATAGCGAGTTGTTTGAGATGGAATCTCAATCACGGATATCAAGTGATCGAGGAGTTGAGAAATGTTATCTTTAAAAGGATAAAACTCTCCTCGTCATCGTCATATAGAGCCGCCTTGAGAAATTGAGAACGCCTTAGAGCCGCTTGCTCTAGGATTAATAATTCTTCCCTAGATTTGCGAGCTTCTCGTTCTTCTCGCTCTTGCCAGCAATTCTCCTATGGTCTTTTCACCACTCACTTGATTCTTAAAGTTACTAATCATATCATCAAGTGTTTTCATTGTGGTTTCAAAATCTTGGGAGATTTCTTGAGATAACGACTCGAGATGGAGTTTGAACCAGTATAGTCTTTGTGGAGGTTGGAAATTTTCAAACATATGAGAGTCATGATTGTTACAAGGAAATGGATTCCTATTTGACAATCGAGTGAAATGGGGACCTCCACAGTACTACAACAAAAAACTGATGAGTCGAGACCGTGAATCATATGGATTTTGGTCATACCCAAAGTTCGAGCATTACGGAAAACTGCTCATAGACAAACGTGTTTCCGGATTGACACTCAAATCCTTGGTGAGGACCTCCACAAAATTCACAATGATATGTTGATTATATGAAGATAAGTCGGGCTGTGGTGGGTAATTGGAAAAGTTTGAGGGTCGTTAAATGAGTTCGGATTAGGATCATAATCAAATGAATTCCTCGAACCACAAAACAAACAACTCCGTTATGAATATCATTACCACATTGTACACACGTACACACCAACGCATGTGGTGAACCAAAAGAGGCTCACCACAACCGACACAAGGAATAAACGATTGCATTTGAGAGTTATGAAGAGGAATCGGTTTATTCAAAGAATCAAGAAAACCAACATGGTGATCCGAATAGGTTTAAATGAAAATAAAAAAAAAAAAAATTAAATAACTATACTTATTTAATGATTAAGTTTTGTTTTTTACTTAATTTAAAACACGTTAGGCAATGAAACTGAAATTACACAAATAACCTAAAAAAAAAATATTTTTACTAAACCAATAAGAAATATAAACAAAAATTACTTGGGAGCTTTATAATCTTTTAATTAAAATTTTAAATTAAATAATTCCTAAAATAAGAAATTAAGAAACCTAAAAGAAAATTTGACCTTAAAAATTCAAAATTCACAAAATAAATTTTAAAACCATTTGAATTTCTTAATTCTTTCGAATTAAAATCAAAATAAATATTAAAACTCAATTACTAAAAAAATTAAAAATTTTTAATTTTTTTAACAAGAAATGAAAATTTATTTTGAACTTTTTTCAATTTTATACATATATTAAAATGTTGAAAATCAATAAAATTAAGATAAAACAAAACAAGATTGGAAAAACAAAATTTCAGAAAACAAAAAATATTAGGAAGTTGAATATGGAAAAGTGCTTGTGGTAAGAAAATTGGACAAACAGGGTTATAAAAACATAAACCAAAATAACAACAAGACAACCATGGACAAGATTCAAATCAAAATAACAGATAACATTCAAACAAACTAAACTAAAGAATTAACAAGCAAAATCATTGTTAAATAACTTACTTACCTAAAACAACTTTAAACAGTTTTAAAGATTAGACTAAATAATTAAACAAAACTTAAAATACTTAAAGCCCTAGCCTGGGTGAACCATTAAACCAAAGCCTGGCTCTTATACCATCAATAACTTTCCATTCGAAATCAATTTTACCCTTTGAACCGGCTTTCCAATGACTTAATTACCAATCCAAAATTCCACAAAATGGCTAATAAAAAGCCTATTAAGTTATAAATGTGCCCAATGATAAGTAATGGAAGCTCATAAGATTTGAACGTATTTACAAAGGATAAAGTTTATTTACAAGCTTGAATTGAAATTGAAATAATGAATATTAATTTTATGACTGTTTGAGAAATGATGGAAATTACAATAAACAATTTAAGACTTAAAAAAAACAAAATTTTAAACAAAACTAACTACTCTATGTTCTTTGTTTATCCAATACTTTCTACGCCAAATGTTCAAAAATAATTGACTTGAATACAACACATACTTAAGGTTTGCCAAAGTTTGACCAAGAGCTGAAACAATTGGAAGGCTTAAAATCTAACTAAGCTTAAAGATAAATTTGATAAATAAACTTACTTAACTAAACAATAAAGTTTTAGATTATGAAAGACATTAAGAGAATGAATTTTATATTTAAAGGCCAGCGTATGGTTGTGAACCTTAAACAGCTTCTAACCAATTCAATTATATGATAATCATTTGGGCCAATTTTCATAAGGTTCCCATTGCTTATATACCCAAGCCATAAAGTATTGAAATCAAAGTATGGAAATAAATAACTTATGAATTTTGACAAGGAACTAATTCAGAATTAATCAGGATTAAACCGATAATTAATTGAAAAACTAAGGTTATTTTAGCTAATTACATGAAATAAGTTGTAATCATTAAACTTTTTGAAATTTTACAAGAAATTACAACAACATTTAAACATATATAAGAAAAGAATCACTTTTAAAGTAAATATTCTTTATTTTCTCTTGTTTTTATCCAAATATTTTTCACACTCGGAATCCAAGCCAATTGCAAACTATTGATTTCAAGATCTTGGCGAAAAGTTTTGGCCCAAAATTTTAAGCAATTGGTTGGGGAATTTTGAAGGCATTAAATGCTTCCGCTTTTGTTTGGCGAGTAGGGATTGATGGGTGGATGAAGAGGTGTTTGTAGAAGTAAACCCACTAACTTATTTTTAAATAGGATTGGTTTGGGTAAACGGAATTTAGCTTTCCAAGGCCTTATTGGTGTAACAATTGCTTGGGTAATAAAAGGCCGTGATAATAACACAAACCATTATTTACATCCAAATTCGCCAACGATTTGATTTTAATTTATGATCCATGGCCTGACTTGCCAACTAAATAAAACAATGCAAATTTTAACTTTAGGATTTTGAAATTACAATTGGGCACTTTAAATTCAAATTTTGAATTTTCACAAAGCCTAATTTTGACAACTTTTTTTAGACCTTTGGATTTTGTCTTTAATTATCCGACTTTTTTGATAATTTTAGAAACTGGGAAACGCAATTTGCAAATTTTCATACCTTTTTGAAATTTTGCATCCAAAATTATTATGCAATTTTGGAATATTTTCGAATGTGATGTTACATTTTAAACCTTTCTCAAAATTTGCTAAAAGTGAATTTACGATAACCAATAAACATTCTAGTCAGAATTTTGAAAACATAATGGATTTGAAACTTTACCAAAACATTATTCACCAAATGTTCGTCAGTAAGAACATGGACACGAAACCAGTGATTTTGAACAACCGCTCCAAGATTTGATTTTTTACGTAGTTTTTGGATGCAATTAGAAAATTATCAAATATTTTGGTAGCCATCCAATTAGGGTTTCAGTTTACCACAGCAAAACCCTGGTACACTCTTCATTTTTGGATGGTAAACCCATTTGGGCAAATCACAGTCAAGTATTGGATATCTTTCAAAGCGTTGTCGGATTAGCCATCCTTTTTTTAGCAAGGGGATCATAACCATTAGTAAGTGAAACTCTCCAAAATTTGCCAGAGGAATTAGCGGAACTAAAATGAAATGAATTAACCGTAAATGAATATTCCTATTTCAAAGTCAGTTATGAAAAAAAGAAAGGATACTAGCTTATTGGAAATTGAATTTTTATTATAAACTTTTTTCATACTACAAAGTAGCATCCCAAAGGGTGTAACGGTAAACCATTAATGTTTATACCATCGCTATGATGACCAACTTATTGGTTCCAGGAAGAAAATCTCCAGGACTTTATTCAAGATTTTGACAAACATTTGAAGAGGAATTCAACCCGATGAAATCAGAACCCTCAAAAAGAAAGAAAATCGGTCAAAGTGAATTTATTCGAGTCGAATAAGGAATCATAAATATTAGGAAAGAAGAAAGATTTTGAAAAATTAAGTCCATTTTCACAATTAGATAGGGAAAGGTGAAGTAGTTATTAAAAGCAAACATTAAGTACACTCCTCCATAATATATCCTAGATAAAGTGAAATGATATGTTCGAGGGATATTAAGTTACGAAATCTTTAGAACTTCACCTCGGTAAATTGGGCTTATTTCCATTGTGGTCACAATCTAATGAGTATCAAAGAAGGATTCTCAAAGTGAATATGAGGTTCAAATCGATGGTGGAAAGTAGCCTAATCGGAAAAAGTTGACAAATTTATGGATATGGATAAAAGTGAGGACATATTTCAATGAATGACCCATTTGACTAAATCAAAGAGGGATTATGAGGATCACGAGAACCCTGAAAGTCGACGTTCTGGAATTGGCCTAACAAGTCCTCGATCCAAGGAAGAATCGTCGCTAAAATCGAAAAGTTTCAAGATCATTAACACTCAGAGGAGAGAATCACATGGAAGTCTGTGATTCTGATTGGGAAAGGCTCAAATGATTTTAATTCGGATTCTAGTGAAAGAAGATTGAGCCCAATGTTCAAAGGATAACTCCTGTATGCATTTTAGATGGAACCATGGACAAGATGAGGTTGAAAGTTTCTTTAAAAGGATAAAACTCTCTCACCAATAGGCGCCTGCATTTGAGCCTTGCGCAGGATTATAATGTCTTCCCAATTTGACTTCAGTTTTATCTTCTCAGGATTCTCTTGGTCTTTTCCCCAATTGATTTAAAGTTCTAATAATCAGTTTTCATTGGGTTCAAAATCTTGGGAGATTTTAAAACGCTCGAGGATTTAACCAATGTCTAGGAATTGGAAATTTTCAAACTATGAAATCAGATGTTCAAGGAAATGGTCCCTATTTGAAATCGAGTGAAAGGGGACTCCAATGAAATAAGTGCTAGTGGTTCGAATAGGATTTTGGTATACCCAAAGTTTCGCATTACTGAAACTTCAAGACAAATTCCGGATTAAACTCAAATTGGTGACTCAAAAATTCCAACGATGTTGTTTATGAAGATAAGTCGGGTGGGTAATTGGAAAAGTTTGAGGGTCTTAAAATTCGGATTAGGTCAAACAAATAACCGAACACAAAAAAACAACCCGTTATGAATACATTACTAATTGTACACACGTAACCAACGAGAAAAAAGAGGCTCACCACACACACAAGGAATAAACGATTGCATTTGAGAGTTATGATGACTATCAAGTCTCGAAGAACATTCGAGAAAAATCGGAGGTGGGACAAGTGGTGTGCTCGAGAGCTAGCAATTTCCACCACTCCGCTTATGGTCTCCGGTTCTTGAACGGGTTCATCGGGTTGTGGCGGATGGTCGGAAAAACTTGGAGAATCATCGAGAGTTATCGAGATAATTCGCACCAATAACAATATTTACTCGCACCCATCCTTCCACATTGCTTGCATAAACAATCCGGATTCGACAATCGAGTGATCCTCTTCCATACGGCTTTGCGAGTGGAAACAACGAGGATAATCGAACGTCGCCATGAGAATTAAACATGTAGAGGGTTAAAGAAATAGAATTAAACGGTTTTGAGGTTAAAGAAGAGTAGAATCAAACGAGTGCGTGGGGTAAGAGAAATAGAATCATACGGATAAGAGGAATGAGAAGAGTATTTTTTATTTTTGGATAAGAAAATATAAACATATACAGATGGATGGTATGAACAAAGAGTGAATATCCAAATCACTAACTGGCTAGACGTAAGATAATTTTATTTTGGATAAGAAAATATAAACATAATTAAAATACTACTATGACGATATAATACAAACAGAATTCGTCAAAGCAAGGTTAAAAAGTTTATTTAGAACAAATAGTAAAAATAAAAATTAAAAAATAAAATTTTAAAATTTTTTTTTTTAATATTAAATATAAATAATAATTACAAAAGAAATTTTAACAAAAAATTAGAAAGAAATATTTAATATTATATAAATTTATAAATCAAAAAATAAAAATAAATAAATTTAAAAAAAAAAATTTAAATTTTATTTATTTTATTTAGATAAAATTTAAAATAATTAAAAATTAAGAAAAAATTTTTTTTTTATAAAAAAATTTTTATTTTATATTAATTAAATAAAATAAATAAAAAAATGAAAAATTGAAAAAAATGAGAAAGAAAGTAAGACAGGTAAAAACAAAAAACCATTGTAAAAAAAAAATATATACTTTTTTTAAGAGGATAAAAAAAAAACAAAATAACGCAACAAAACTGGGCTCATAAAGAAAAATTAGTCAAATTCTAAAAATAAATCAAATAAAAACTATTAACACCTACCAAACTTGGAAATTTCATTTTTACTAATTTTATTTCATTTTAGAAAAAATAAAAAAATTAAAAAAATATAATTTTTTTGTAATAATATGAAAAAACAAACACGATAACAACTATTAAAAAAAAATAAAATAAAATTACTAAATAATTTATAATAATTAAATAAGCCCGTCCTAACCCAACACAAACCTTCTCGATTTCCTTCGTTCCTTTTACCACAAACAGTGAATAAATATAAAATAGAGTTGAACATTAAGAAAAATAATATAAATATAAATTTAAAAACGAATACAATTAAAAAAATTAAAAAATTCTTCTTTCCAATTCCATACTCCCGTGCGTGGCAAAAATTTGATCACGTGCTAAACTGGTGGTAGCAAAATTTGATCGCGCCCCAGCAATGGCGCCTGGGTATGACGTACAATAAACCAAGCTGATTGACTTGCATGAATGGCCGACCGTAGTAATAAGCTTAAAGCTGTTTTTTAATGGTTTTATTTAATGGGAACATAATTTTTTCTTTATTTCAAAAATTTGATTTGTTTATTTAATTTTTAAATTACCCACAAGCGCCTGTAAGATATGCTAAACAACAAGTTTAGTTCACTAAGCCGCCACTGTTTTTCCTTGCACTAAATTATTTGCACATAGGTTTCCTTCACAAACTGGCATTTTGTGTACATGGAATATATTTTCACTTCGTCACTTTTTAGACATAATCAAAAATTAAGGATAGAAGATCTAAATCATAACTCAAAAAAAAAGACTTTATTTTTTTTTTTAAATAAGGACCCCGGGACGAACCTATGTATTCATTGTGAGAACTTTATAATACAATACACCAAAAAAAAAGGGAATTCAGAAATATTGAAGAAATCAAATCGTCACTCAAGAGCACTTGCCAATGGCGTAATGCTTAGTAATAAGCAAAAGCTGTTTAGGCCGAATCGTAATGTTTAAACCGCTTTGCCACGAGGTAATTTAAAGAAACCCCCTAATCACTAGGCGTGAATAATCGACCTGACTCCCGGCGGTAGCCTAAAATTTGATCGTGCAAACAGTCAAGCTAAATCACTCAAGCCACCACTTGTGAATGGCGACCGTAATAAGCAAAAGCGCTTAGCACGAATGCAATGAAGATCTGAGGAGTATAGTGTTTCCCCGGGTCGTTATGTCCCAGCGAGCTGTGCAATGGATCACCTGACGAATAGTGATCGAGAGATTTGAACGAAAAAAGGATTTGATAATGATTATAACTACAGAAAGAGCCAACAAATTACAACGGCTTAAATGAAAATTAAAGAAAATTTAAAAAGATAAAAATATTAAATAAACGCTATCACTATATTTAAAATGATGTTTTTGTTTTATGTTTTTATAAAACTTAATTTAAAACTACGTTACGTCATAAATGAAAACGTGAAACTTACACAATATTAACCTAAAAATATGAAAATGATATTTTTACAAACCTAACGATAAAAGAAAATTTATAGAAAAGAAAATTAATTTTGTAACTAATTATCTAATTATTATTAATTAAAAACTATTTTTAACTATTAAATAATTACCTAAAATACAAGAAATTAAGAAACAAAGCTAGAAAAATAAAATTTCGACTTAGAAAAATCTAAAATAACAAAATAGAATTTTCAAAACTATTTTTGTAATTTTCGATTATTTTCTATTTTCTAGGAATTAAAACTATTTAAAACTAATTAAATTACTTAAAATACAAATTTAACTAAGAAAATATAGAAAAATATCTTTTGTCTTTTATATTTATTTTAACTTAAGAAAATGAAAATTATTTTTTGAAGCTTTTCTTAATTAATTGTATTAAATACTATTTAAAAATGCTTAAAACTAATTAAAATTAAGAAAATAGCAAACAAGCTTGGAAAAATCTGAAAATTTCAGGAAAACTCTAAAATAATATTAGGAAGCTAGGAAAAATGGAAAACAGGTGCTTGTGTGTAAGAATATGGGCGCTAAGCCAAGGGCTTATAAATAAGCACTTGAATAAGCCAAATGATCAGAACAAGCCACCAACAGTTTACAGAGGTTCTAATATGCTAAAATAACAAGAATACAACAAGTTACAACTATCTTATACTACTGAATTACAAGCTACAACAGATTTGCTTATTTGGCTTGTTGCTTAAAAACAGTTTTAAGGGGCAACTTGCAGCTTAAAGATAAGCACTCAAATAAGCTAGACAACAAAAACCAAATACAGAAACTTAAACTAGACCTGGGTGAGACCTATCAAACCAAAAATCAGACCTTGGGAAGCTCTTATGAGCCACAGTAAGCTGCATAAATCGAAAAAACTCGATTTAAGCTTCGAGCTTATGAACAGGGGACTTATGACCTAAAAGAGAAGCGGTTTGAGACCTTTAAAAAATTGCAAAATTCCACAAAAATGCTGATAAGTAAAAAGACCAGTTGAAGTTTCTAAAATGCCAAGTCCCACTTGATAAGACCCAGATGAGCTCATGAAAAATCCTTGCGAGTTGGGCTCAAAACAGATTTTCCAAGTTTTGACTTTTGACACAGTTGAGAAAGTTTGACTTTCATGAACTTTGATTCCAATTTTATGACTGATATTGATGTAATATGATGGAACAAGTACAATGCAAGCAATGTCTAAGACTTCTAAACACAAAACAAGAATTTGCAAATCAAAAAATCTCAACAGTTAAGCATGCAAGACTGATTTTGAGATTATGTTGACTTTCAGAGTTGCAGGCACAAATGTTGACAAATATGAGTTAATTGGAGTCAAACAAACATAAACCAACAATAAGCTATCACTGAATAGACCTATAGGACAGTATTGACAGTAAATCCAAACACCCTTGATGAACTGTTTTGCAAACAAAAACTAAACTAAAGACTTAACAAGCATAAATCATTGATCAAACTAAACTTACTTAACCTAAACACAACTATTAAAACAGGTTTTAACAGATTATGACTACAAATACATTATATGCAAGAACTTTTGAAAATCACTTACAAGGTCCCTAGCCACTATGGCTTGACACCATTGAAACCGAGCCACTATCTATATAAACCAATCCAATATACTATAAATCACCCTATTTCCATGTCCGCATCAATTTTACCCTTTCGCATCGGTTTACTCCCATTTGACTTATATTGACCCAAGTCCAAAAGTGATTGAGACCGAAATGTGAGCTTATGGAAAGCTTAAATAAGCTTGAATGATCATGTTCGAGCTAAGAAATAAGTTAATGGAAGCTTGTACATAGGATTTGGAAACCGATAATTTCAACAATGGACAAAAGCAGAAATTATAACATAAGCTTGAATTGACACTTGAAATAAGTTGTAATACACTTAAATATCGTTGTTTGAAACAAATGAACTGAAATTACAAGCGCAAACTATTTAAGACATGATAATAAGAAAAACGACATACACTTTTAAAAGCTAAACTAACTACTCTTCTCCTGTTGCTTCCTCTTGTCTTTTATACCCAAACTATCTTTCTCTCACCTCTCTGAATAGTTCCCAGCAACAAAATTGACCATTGGATGTATACAAGTGATCTTGGCCGTTTAAAAGGTTTTGGCGCCAAAAGTGTTTAAGCCAGCTGGGGCTTGAGTGGGAGATTGGAGAGGGCATTAAATGCTTCCTTGGCTTGTTGTGTTTGGAGGAGGGTAGAGAGGATATGATGGTGGGTGGAGTGTGAGCAGAGGTGTTTGCAGGGTGATGATGAAGGGAAAGAGAACCCTGACTGCTTTATTATTTAAAATGTGGGTGGGTTGGTTTCGGTTTGAACCGGTAAAAGGTTGGGCTTGGTAGGCTTAGGATTGGATTGGATAATACATTTGGGCCTAGGGTAATAAAAGGGTCCGTTTGGATGAGTAATAACACAAGGACCATTCATGTAACTTCAAATTCAGGGGACCAAACATGTACTTTTTGAATTTATGATCCAAGGGCCTATCTTGCCATCTCAAATAATCCAAGGATCACAATTGCCAAATTTTGAAACTTTAAGGGTATTTTCGACAATTAAAACTTGGGGGCCGAACTTGTAAATTCTCAAACTTTTGATATTTTCACCAAAGGACTAATTTTGACAACTTATGATTTTAAAAGGACCTTTGGTGATTTTTCTTTGAAATTATGTGCTCGGGGACTATTTTTGATAATTTTAGAAACTTGGGGACTGAAACCGCAATTATGCAAACTTTGCTCATTTTTCATCCATTTTGAACATTTTGCATCCGAAACATATAATATGCAATTTTGGAATATTTTCAAGATGTTGATGCATTTCGAGCATTTTAAACGCTTTGCGATTCAGATTGATTAAAATGATGAGTATTTACACACTCATCAATTGGGTTACCAACTAGTTTATCCTGTCTTACCCAAGCCATAAATGGCTAATCTTCTTTGGATATGGTGAGAGAATACCATAAATTTTGATCACTCAGTTTCACGGTCACTTTTTAGGACATAATCAAAAATAAAGATGGAAAATATCCCTAAATCATAACGTAAAAAAGGAAGCTTTATTTTTTTTTTTTTTTTTTTTTTTTAAATAAGGACCCGGGGGAACCTATTTTTTCCCATTGTGAAGAATCGTTTATGAATAGAATACAACAAAAAAAAGGGATTCGAAAAATTGAAGATAAACTTCAAGGAGGTAAAACTCCACAAAAATCGTGATTAATCGAATTTCTGGCCAAGTAAATGATAAGTAATTATTGAAAATTTGATATTGCCCGAAAAAGTTGACAAGGAAGACATTCAAAAATAAAGAATTAATTAAGAAGAATCCGGTGGAGCATTATCTCTTTGAAGACCCTGGGTTTTGAATGTTGTAATTTAAGAAACGCTACTGCTGTAATTCCTTCTTTTCATCGTTTCCTTTAATAATTTTGTTAAATGTTAGGTTACTGGTGATTTAATTAGAAGTCTTAGGAAGGCCAAAACAGTTTGCCAATGAATAATTCGTAACTGCCAAATATTAAGTGGGATGAATTGGTTAATGTGAAAATACAAAAAAACTATCTAACCGACAAGCAAAGAATTTTAAGTTAAAAACAGCGAAATGAAAGGGGAGGATTCCTTGCGTTAGGTGGTGGGAAATGATAACAAATTCCCTCTTAAACGTAGGCTCGTTGAAAGAACATAAGTAAAAATAGTTTGTAAAAAATGGGGAAAAGAGAATTTTTTTTGAAAAAAGGAAAACAAACGAAACCGCTAAAAATACTAGCAAAATAAAAGTTCGTCCATAGAAGAAAAAGTTATACAACAAATAGTAAAATAAAAATTAAAAAATAAATTAAATTTTTTTTTTTAAATATTAAATAAAAAATATACAAAAAAATTTTAACAAAAAATTAAAAAATATTTAATATTTATAAATTTATAAATTAAAAAATAAAAAAAAAAATTTAAAAAAAAAAATTTAAATTTATTTTTTTTTTGATAAATTAAAATAATTAAAAATTAAAAAAAAATTTTTTTTTTTATAAAAAAATTTTTATTTTATATTAATTAAAATAAAATAAATAAAAAAATGAAAAAAAAAAAAAAATGAGAAAGAAAGTAAGCACAGGTAAATAACAAAAAACCATGTAAAAAAAAATATATAATTTTTGTTAAATTGGACAAAAAAAAAAACAAAATAACGCAACAAAACTGGGTCCACAAAATTAGTCAAATTCTAAAATAAATCAAAAAAAACTATTAAACACCTACCAAACTTGAAATTTATTTTTTATAATTTTATTTCATTTTAGAAAAAATAAAAAAATTAAAAAAATAATTTTTTTTAATAATATAAAAAACAAACACGTAACAACATTAAAAAAAAATAAAATAAAATTACAAATAAATTTATAATAATTTAAATAGCCCGTATAACCCAACACAAACCTTCTCATTTCCTTGTTCCTTTTCCACAAATATGAATAAATATGAAAATAGATTAGTTGACATTAAGAAAAATAATATTAAATATAATTTAAAAAAATACAATTAAAAAAATTAAAAAATTTTTCTTTCAATTCCATCAAAATCTGATGCTAAAGTTGCAAATTAATGGGTGGTGGGTAATCTGTTTGGGGGGGGGGTGGGAGGAACCTTTTTAAGGGGGGTGTTGTTACGAAGTGGTGGTGTGTGATGGCGGAAAAAGGCTGAAAGCTACAATGCAATTTATTCAGGCTAAACAGATCAATTTAATTAGGTTTATAATGGGCATAATAATTTTTTCAAGATTTATTTTAAACTTGTTTTTTAATGGTATTTAATGGGACATAATTTTTCTTTATTTCAAAATTTGATTTATTTTTTAATTTAAATTCCCCCAATCATTAAAAAATTAACTTCAAACTGCAATTCTAAACGACTTTAACCCTCAGTTTTTCGCTTTGCACTAATATTTGGTCATGTTTCCTTAACAATGCACTTTTTGGGACATTTGGAATGATTTTCACTGTCACTTTTTTAGGACATAATCAAAAATTTGCAAAGATGGAAAAATGATCAAAATCCATAACGTCAAAAAAAGAACTTTATTTTTTTTTTTTTTTTTTTTAAAAAGGGACCCCGGAGAAACCTATTTTGATGCGTACAAACAACAAGCTAAATCACTCAAGCCGGCCACTTGTGAATGGTCGACCGTAATAAGCTTAAACCTGTTTTAACGAATGCAATGAAGATCCGAGGAGTATAGTGTTTCCTGTCGTTATGTCCCAAATGAAGTGCAATGGATCACCGACGAATAGTGATCGGAGATTTGAACGAAAAAGGATTTGATAATGATTATAACTACGTAAAGAGCCAACAAATTACAACGGCTTAAATGAAAATTAAAGAAAATTTAAAAGATAAAAATATTAAATAAACGCTATCACTATATTTAAAATGATGTTTTTGTTTTATGTTTTATAAAACTTAATTTAAAACTACGTTACGCATAAATGAAAACGTGAAACTTACAATATTAACCCTAAAAATATGAAATGATATTTTTACAAACCTAACGATAAAAGAAAATTTATAGAAAAAGAAAATTAATTTTATAACTAATTATCTAATTATTATTAATTAAAACTATTTTAACTATTAAATAATTACCTAAAATACAAGAAATTAAGAAATAAAGCTAGAAAAATAAAATTTCGACTTAGAAAATCTAAAATAACAAAATAGAATTTTCAAAACTATTTTTGTAATTTTCTGATTATTTTTCTATTTTCTAGGAATTAAAACTATTTAAAACTAATTAAATTACTTAAAATACAAATTTAACTAAGAAAATATAGAAAAATATCTTTTGTCTTTTATATTTATCTTAACTTAAGAAAATGAAAATTATTTTTTGAAGCTTTTCTTAATTAATTGTATTAAATACTATTTAAAAATGCTTAAAACTAATTAAAATTAAGAAAATAGCAAACAAGCTTGGAAAAATCTGAAAATTTCAGGAAAACTCTAAAATAATATTAGGAAGCTAGGAAAATGGAAAACAGGTGCTTGTGTGTAAGAATATGGAATCATAAGCCAAGGGCTTATAAATAAGCACTGAATAAGCCAAATGATCAAAACAAGCCACCAACAGTTTACGAGGTTCTAATATGCTAAAATAACAAGAATACAACAAGTTACAACTATCTTATACTACTGAATTACAAGCTACAACAGATTTGCTTATTTGGCTTATTCTTAAAAACAGCTTTTAAGGGCAACTTGCAATTTTAAAGATAAACACTAAAATAAGCTAGACAACAAAACCAAATACATAAACTTAAACTAGACCTGGGTGAGACCTATCAAACCAAAAATCGACCTTGGGAGGCGCTTATGAGCCCTGTGCAAGCTTGCACAAATCGAGAAAAACTCGCCTAAGTCGAGCTTATGAACAGGGACTTATGACCTAAAAGAGAAGCGCTTTGAGACCTTTAAAAAATTGCAAAATTCCACAAAATGCTGATAAGTAAAAGACCAGTTGAAGTTTCTAAAATGCCAAGTCCCACTTGATAAGACCCAGAGATGAGCTCATGAAAATCCTTGCGGTTGGGCTCAAACAGATTTTCCAAGTTTTGACTTTTGACAACGATTGAGAAAGTTTGACTTTCATGAACTTTGATTCCAATTTTATGACCTGATATTGATGTAATATGATGGAACAAGTACAATGCAAGCAATGTCTAAGACTTCTAAGCACAAAACAAGAATTTGCAAATCAAAAAATCTCAACAGTTAAGCATGCAAGACTGATTTTGAGATTATGTTGACTTTCAGAGTTGCAGGCACAAATGTTGACAAATATGAGTTAATTGGAGTCAAACAAACATAAACCAACAATAAGCTATCACTGAATAGACCTATAGGACAGTATTGACAGTAAATCCAAACACCCTTGATTAACTGTTTTGCAAACAAAAACTAAACTAAAGACTTAACAAGCATAAATCATTGATCAAACTAAACTTACTTAACCTAAACACAACTATTAAAACAGGTTTTAACAGATTATGACTACAAATACATTATATGCAAGAACTTTTGAAAATCACTTACAAAGGTCCCTAGCCACTATGGCTTGCCACCATTGAAACCAGAGCCACTATCCTATATAAACCAATCCAATATACTATAAATCACCCTATTTCCATGTCTCGCATCAATTTTACCCTTTCGCATCGGCTTTACTCCCGCTTGACTTATATTGACCCAAGTCCAAAAGTGATTGAGACCGAAATGTGAGCTTATGGAAAGCTTAAATAAGCTTGAATGATCATGTTTGAGCTAAGAAATAAGTTATTGGAAGCTTGTACATAGGATTTGGAACCGATAATTTCAACAATGGACAAAAACAGAAATTATAACATAAGCTTGAATTGACACTTGAAATAAGTTGTAATACACTTAAATAATCGTTGTTTGAGACAAATGAACTAGAAATTACAACGCAAACTATTTAAGACATGATAATAAGAAAACGACATACACTTTTAAAAGCTAAACTAACTACTTCTCTTGTTGCTTCCTCTTGTCTTTTATACCCAAACTATCTTTCTCTCACCTCTCCGAATAGTTCCCAAAGAACAAAATTGACCATTGGATGTATACAAGTGATCTTGGCCGCTTAAAAGGTTTTGGCGCCAAAAGTGTTTAAGCCACCGGGCTTGAGAGAGATTGAGAGGGCATTAAATGCTTCCTTGGCTTGTTGTGTTTGGAGGAGGTAGAGTAGGATATGATGGTGGGTGGAGTGAGCAGAGGTGTTTGGTGGTGATGATGAAAGGGAGAAGAGAACCCGTGACTGCTTTATTATTTAAAATGTGGGTGGGTTGGTTTCGGGTTTGAACCGGGTAAAAGGTTGGGCTTGGGTAGGCTTAGGATTGGATTGGATAATACATTTGGGCCTAGGGTAATAAAAGGGTCCGTTTGATGAGTAATAACACAAGGACCATTCATGTAACTTCAAATTCCGTGGACCAAACATGTACTTTTGAATTTATGATCCAAGGGCCTATCTTGCCATCTCAAATAATCCAAGGATCACAATTGCCAATTTTGAAACTTTAAGGGTATTTTCCGACAATTTCAAACTTGGGGACCGAACTTGTAAATTCTCAAACTTTGATATTTTTCACCAAAGGACTAATTTTGACAACTTATGGTTTTAAAAGGACCTTTGGTGATTTTTCTTTGAAATTATGTGCTGGGGACTATTTTTGATAATTTTAGAAACTGGGGACCTAAACGCCAATTATGCAAACTTTGCTCATTTTTCATCTGTTTTGAACATTTGCATCCGAAACATATAAAATGCAATTTTGGAATATTTTCGATGATTTTGATGCATTTCGAGCATTTTAAACGTTTTGCATTCAGATTGACTAAAAATGATGAGTATTTACACACTCATCAATGGTGTTGAGAGGGTTGTTTGTGCAAACTTGTGGATTTGTAAAGTTGGTTTTGAAAACGTTTTGAATTTCCACATTTAATGCCACCCTCCACTACCCTGAAGAAAATCCGCTTTTCAAGGATGGCTATAAAGACACGAAAAGTGCACTTTTCAAAGAATAAAATATCATTAAGATATATTATGTGAGAGGAGGCATTTAATGCCAAGTGGGATGAGGTAAGTTTGTGAGGACCCTTGATATGGTTGTGAAGAAGACAAAGAGACATATATTCCTATATTAAATTGGCATAGTTACCAACCTAGGACATTTAAGTAAGCGATACTTGTATCATTTAGTTACTCATTCAATGCTCAATATTAATCGTCGGTGGTCCCCGAATAAGTCTTACTTATTCAGTGAGAGGTTGTATTGTGGGTTTTGTCGTGGAGGAGGAATCATTTCGAGAACTTATTGAGATTGATTTTCGATGACCGGCTTTCAATGTCAAGCATTCCCAATTCAACTTTCGCCTCTCTCAAGGTAGGTTCATCCAAGGGTTTGGTGAAGATATCACCATTGATATTCAGTGGGATGAAATGAAGTTCTATGTCTCCTTTCATTATGTGGTCCCCGATGAAGTGATATCGATATCAATGTGTTTGGTTCTTTGATGAAGGACGGGTTGTTGGAGATTGCAATTGCATCGGTGTTGTCATAGAAGATGGGTACCATTTTGTAATGGATGTCATAGTCACTGAGTTGACTTTTCATCCATAAAACATTGGCACAACATCTTGCAAGAGCCACATACTCGCCTTTAGTCGAAGACATAGCCACCGATTGTTGCTTTTAGCACTCCAACAAACCGCTTTTCCTCCAAGAAATTGAGGACCACGAGGTACTTTTTTCGTCCATGTTGCAAAGATAATCAAAATCATAGTAACCTTTGAGATCAAACCCGAGCACTTTGGATAATAGAGTCCAAGGCTTGGGGTTCCCGTCGTGCACCGAGTATTCTTTTGGGCTGCAGTGAGGTGGGATTCTTTGGGATTGACCGATATCTTGCAATTAGACAGATCGAGAATTGTATGTCCAGTCGAAGCGATTATATACATCGGTGAGCCAACAATCCTCCGAAATGGTTTGATTGGTGACTTGCCAGTGAGATTAGGTCCAAGGTTGTTAGGAGGGACCATTGGTGTCTTCACCGAGGCACGTCCGATATCTCATATTTCTTCAAGAGATTTCTTGTGTATTACTCTTGACCGATAGAGATTCCTTTATCGGTTTGCCTCGATTTGTAGTCCAAGGAAGTATGCGAGTTCACCTATCATGCTCATTTCAAACTTCTTTTCATCGCTTTTCAAACTGCTTGCAAAAGAGTGTAGTATGTTGAGCCAAAGATGATGTCATCAACATATACTTGGACTAGTATCATATCTTGTTTTGTCCCGTAGATAAACAATGTGTTCTCTATCTTTCCTCGACAAACTTTTTTGGATCGGAAGGTCGAGAGAGTTTCATACCATGCCCCGGGAGCTTGTTTCACCATAAAGGGCTTTATCAAGCTTGCGACATAGTCGAAATTCACTACCTCAAAGCCGGAGGTTCTCGAACATACACATCTTCCTTGAGTTCACCATTCGAGAATGCACTTTTACATCCATCCGTAAACTTTGAAGTTCATGTGGTAGCAAAAGCAAGGAAGATCCCGATGGCTTCCATTCTGCAACAGAGCAAATGTCTCATCATAGTCAATGCCTTTTGTTGACTATAACCTTGGCTACAAGTCCGGCTTTGTTTTTAATGACAAGGCTGTTTTCATCGGTTTTGTTTCAAAACCCACTCCATTCCTATGACTATGACATCCCGAGTACATTTGATCAAGGTCATGACCTTGTTTTTATCAAACTGCTGAAGTTCCTCTAGCATGGCTCGAACCCGGCTTGGGTGTTTTAGAGCCTCGATGACACTTTTGGGTTCTATATCCGATAGGTAATCACCATATAGACATTCATTGGTGAAGCTACGATTAACTTAGCGACCATGCTTCTAGTGAGCATGCCCTCGGGTTCACCAATGATGTTTACAAGCTCAATGTCCCGAGATTTTGTCTACTTACTTTGTGGTCTAGGATCCGAACTTGAGGAGGTCATCAAGACTCGGGAGTGAGTTCGTGCATGAGCCACGTAATCATTAAAACATCTGTTGAGATGTCTTGTTTAGGTTGGGTTTCATGAATCACGTGTTCTCGATCATTTGGATCGTTGTTGCCTATCCAAATAGGGACCGATTGATTATCAATGAGTTCACCGATGGTTAGTTATGACGAGTTGTGAGGCAAGACATAATATGAGATGTCAAGATCGACTTGGTATGAGGAATTGATTTCGGGTAATACTCATCGAGGAGGATATCTTGATGAGTTATCAATTCCTATTTCCTCCACCGAGGTGTTGGTGAACCGATGCTTTCTCGAACTCTCATCAAAGGTGACATGAAAGGTTTCCTCAACTTGTTGTCTCCTAGTGTTAAATACCCGGAAGGCTTTGGAGATCGGTGAGTAACCTAGAAGTATCAATCATCGCCTTTAGCATCAAATTTGCCTAGATGATCCTTGTGGTTGTGAATAAACACAGACATCCAAACACATGAAAGTAGTCGATGTCGAAGTCTACCTTTGAATATCTCATATGGGGTTTTGTTATGTCTTTTGACAATGATTGACTGCTTTTGAGTGTAACAGTTATTTTTATCGCTTCACCCGTAAATGCTTTGAGAGGGTCGAGCCATTTAACATGGTTCTTGTAGCCTCAATGAGAGTTCTGCTTTTCCTTTCACCACCCCATTTTGTTCGGGGTGTGGGAGATGAAATTTTGGGAGATTCCTTTCATCACGAAACTCTCAAGCTCATCATTTCCGAACTCGCACCATTGTCGCCTCGATTTGTTTAACAAGAATGTCATTCGGTTTTCAATGTTCCCGATGAATGACATTATTGTGTCACCGCCTGACTTTTTGAAAGAAAGTATACCCAAGTGTATCTTGAAAACTCATCAACAATGACAAGTGTATACTTCTATGCCGGATTGATCTAGGACCGATCGTCCAAAGAGATCCA
This sequence comes from Chrysanthemum lavandulifolium, assembly GCA_022545495.1. Classification (NCBI taxonomy): domain Eukaryota; kingdom Viridiplantae; phylum Streptophyta; class Magnoliopsida; order Asterales; family Asteraceae; genus Chrysanthemum; species Chrysanthemum lavandulifolium. The sequence goes on along the minus strand of CM040243.1, from coordinate 91,813,830 downwards.
TATGAAAGAGGTGAAGGCGCTTTTGATGGAGAAATTTTGTTTTGTTTTGAAATATGCTCTTTGATGTTTGCCTTTTCACAGTCGAGCATGGTTTATCTTTACAAAACCAAGTGATGGTAAGCCAAGGACCTTGTTTTATTTTGCCCGGTTGTTGATGTTTTTGAAGTTTAGTGAGAGAGTCTCTTGTGCCACGTGACCATTGATAGTCAAAGTGGCTTTGGCAAAGAGACAGTTCCATCTTGAGAAAGAGTGGACATGTCTAAGACATAAACATCATCTCTTCTAGAGCTATCAAAACAACCTCTTTGTTGGAATTGAAAATGGTACCTTGTTTGTCATTGAATTGCACAATGTACTTAGCATCACATAGTTGATCGACATCGATGAGATTGTATTTGAGACCATTGACATAAGCTATTCTAGAGAAAACTATTCCATTGCGCTTTAATGAACCATAACCTTCATGGGACATGATGAGTTATCACCAAATACTACCTGGGTCCTGGTTCCTTTACATACTTGTGTAGATACCTTCACACCACCATGCTTCTTGAGCATCCACCGCCTAGATGCCAAATAGGCTCCCGGCGTGTCTCTACACAAGTAGTAAACCAATTAGTTTCTCTTAGTGGCCCACTTATTGGTGGGCTTGGGTCTCAAGGTCTCTTTGAATTTGGCAATCGACTCATGGTCGGTGGTTGAGTGCATCAGGCTACCATGTGTTTTGCATTTAGAGACCGAGGAAGACTCGGTGATATTGGGTTGCTTGGAACTTCTCCTTGCATGGATGACATGTCATTCGGGATGTCTTATGAGTGGATTTCGCAAATATCACAAAGATGTGTTCATAAGACAATCATCGTGGTGATGATCATTAAACCCACAAAGGACAAGGAGGAAAGGGTTTTGCTCTAAATTTTGAGCAGACTTGGAGGTTGAAGCATACCGATGACCAACTTTGGTATAGTTTGCTTCATCGAATGAACTTACATATTGTAAGTGATCGAGTTCGTGATCATCCTTTTGCGCATCATACAAAAGGATTCTATAATGCTTGTCGGTGGTATGACCGGTATAGTGGCATAGATCACACTTCGCTTGGATTTGGGGTTTGACTTGGATTTTGAGGAACTAGAGGAAGACTTTGTCTCCTTGATTGATTCAGTGGACTTTTCAATGGATTCCATCTTTTCGCTAGCTTCCTCACAAGTTCGATCCATTGCCGAATTTGGTCGCCTTGGGAGTCAAGGATGTGGAAGTCTCAAGAGGAGTAGACTTTGTTGAGTTGGTTTTGTTGGCCTTTTCGTGATGGTTCTACCAAGTCCGCACCTTTCTTTGGTGAATGAAGATTGAATTGCATTGGAGTAAGCTCGAGCTTGGTGCAAGACCGAAGAGGTTCCAGTGGGTGGAAGCGTTGCATTAGACTCGCCTGGACTCAATGTGTTCAAGACTATTGGGCACACGTGGAGTCCAAGCATGCTATTAAGAGCTTCACTCGGCTCTAGAATTCTTCCGTAATCGAAATTAGGAAGCTTACTATCGGGATTAACCCGATCAATCCAATCATTGGGCTTGGGACTAGTCAACATACCGTAATCATACCACCGCACATAAATGGCTTAGGACCCCGGTCTTTGTTGAGAGGGTCGAAGATGATCTTCACCTAAGACTCTCTTCTTGCTACTGGGGCTCCCACAAGATCAAAGACCCCAGGATTCTTAGCAATTCAACTATCAAGAATATCTTGAACCTTTTGAGTTCGTCTTGAAGAGCCCGATTTCTTTTAACTAGTTCGGTGTTTTGAATTTGCAAAGTGACGACCTCAAGCTTAGCTTGTTTTAAAAGAAGCGCTCATCCCTACACTTTTTAATTCAAAATTTAGCTTGTTGTATTTTGAAAAAGATTCGATCTTTGCTCTTCTACGAACTTAAGGTCAACATTAAGATAATTCATGTAAGATCGCCAATCGTAGTCATCATCCATTGAAAGTAAAATATTTACCTTCTTCATTGTGATATTGACCCATTCTCCATTCCTGCATGATTCTTTCCAACGCCTAGCTTGTCCTCTTCTCGAGAGGCCAACAAAGTAATCGACATGCACCATTTCATCATCTCGATGACACGGCTCTTCATCCCAATCAAGGTTTCAAAGAACAAGGCCTTTGTTTTACCTTGCACGCTTTGAACACTTTTGTTGTTTTGAGGACCGCCTCGAGGACCGATTTGACCTCGATGGTTTATAAGAGGGTTCGAAATTGTTTTGAAAACAATCTTTGCAAATGACCTCTTTGTGACACTTAAAGCATTCAAGATCCTCATTTGCTTTAGCATTTGAAAACCTTTGTTTTTTTATAAACCTTCGAGAGTTAGCAAGGAGTGCCCTTTCTCGAAATTCGGTGTTCGGATCATTTAGGTACTCCTCACTTGATCTCTCATCGCTCATCATCCGAATTTTCCGAAAATCTTAAACAACATTGTTAGAATAGAAAGCGATTGATATTGGTGATGAGGTGGTGGTCGTGGACTTCTTGACTTCATGAGACTTCTTTAAGTCGTAGTATCGTCTGCTGATGAGGTTTTCCTCATAGACAAATTTCCTATAAATTTCGTGAAGCTCAAGATTCTTGATATGATTAGCATTCCTAAGTCCCCGAGAGAAATTCAACCACTTCTGGAGACTATTGACAAAGCCAACATTGATTTCGTGTTTGGACAACCTAACACCATCATTTGACGCTTCATTTAAAATAGTTTTGTAACGGTGTAAGTTTGAGAGAGTTTCGAGTCCTTAGCCCCAAGGTATTATACTCAAGTTTCGTGTCCATAATCCTGCTTTTCCTTGGTATCGAAGGACCTTCATGACTATGAACCAGGTCATCCAGTTTGTTCGGCCGTACTACGACTTTATAATCGACTCCACAATATCGCGGGAAGACAAGATATTATGATACTTTTGAGCCTTTGGTCCTAGTTGACCACTCTTCTTTCATCCTGAGTTCATCGAGCTTCGTGTTTAGGCAAACCTTCAGCAGTCTTTGGGATAAATGGACCTTCATTTATACACTTGATATAATAAGGTTCCATCCTAATCAAATAGCAAAGCATACGCTTTTTCCATTTGTTTAATTTTCCAACTTCAAGTCCGAGGCAACAAATGAATAAGCTCCACCCTTTTATCGACTAGTTGGGGTACATCAATTTCAACCATTTTAAGGATCCCGATTTAAAACGCTAGAGCGGCTTAAAATGCTTTTATAACCACCTTGCTCGATACCACTTGTTGTTCCCTATTCATTATAGTATAAAAACAGTTTAAGTAAAGTAAACAAGACTAATAGTGAATCAATGACCGAAAGGATATAAATAAAACACAAGAGTAATTTTCAACGTCATATTCTTATTAGAAATGAATCGAAGAATCGTTACCCTAGTACTTATGAACAAGATTAGGGATTGAAATGACAAAGTGTTTGCAACTCCTCTATAAGCTTAGGCTATGTCCGAGCACAACTACAAGTACCCACCGAGCTATCTCGTGATTAAGTTGATTTGGAGGAGTGAAAGATGGCTTCATGTATGTGTGTTTTACAATTCACAAGCTTAACCTTTCACTCCATCTCTTATGCTATTTATACAAGTATGAGTTTTAACTCTTTCCTAAGTGACAAACCGACATTTATGTAAGACAAAATCGATGTATTTTGTCTCTATTTACAAAGACTATATTAGGTAAAGGGACCAAGTCACTTTCTTCATGTCAAGATTGATGCCGAGCCTTTTTAGGAAGGTTGACTTTTGAAGATAAGTACTCCGCCTTTATCGCTTCAAGCATAACCGCTTTGTCCCGCCCATTCTTCGCCTTCATAGTCTTCATCTTACATTTGCTTTGTCTTCGGTGTTTGTAGTTGAGAGAAAGTTTGAGGATTCGAAGTTATTGTCATCACTTCATCGAATCCACTATCTTCTTGACTCGCCTTCACCCTTTAAGTTCCGCCTCATCGAGAGAGACTTCTTCTATGTCTCATCGAGCGCCCTCGAAGATGGCTCATCGAGAGACTATGCACTCAATGACTGTTAGTGGTTAATGGTCTAAGCACTTAGGTTATTTTCTATTCAAATCCTATATTAAGGGGTTTGGGTATTTACTGAACCCAACAGTATATCTCTTAGACTTTTGCAAAAAAAGGAAATTGAAACCGAAACCGAAACCGAAAAACAAATAAAAATAAGTAAATAAATAAAAACAAAAATAAAAAGACACCAAAAAGAAAATAAAGGAAAAAAATAAAGTAAAAATAAATTAATAAAAATAAAATAAATAGAAACCAAAACCCAAACAAATAAAACAAATAAATCAAAAGAAATCAAAACCGAAAAATGAATAAAAAGAAACCAAAAATAAATATATAAAAATAAAAGTAAAAAGAAACCGAAATCGAAATCAAAAACAAATATGTCGTTAACTCAGAAAATAAATAAATAAAAATAAAAGTAATGGACTAGAAGTGTTACACACGGCAAACCACAAAGATAAAAAATGTAATTAACTCGAGAACTTTTTATTAAAATATATAAAAGACAAATATACCGATATTTAACGCTCAAACCAAGTCCGCTAACGTTGTTAGAAAAATAGACCAAACCCGTTACGGGTCGGTCAATTCAGATCGATCCGTTACTTTTTAAATTACTCGACTAAAACCGTTACCACAAGGACCAAAAATGTAGAAACACAAACATTTTTTAATTAAATAGTTACATATTTTTATGTTGGCGAAATCGGTTATTTACGTTAACTAGTTTGATTAATTTGAAGAGGTACCTACTGATCAACCATTCTTAGAGCACACGGTAAGGATACCGATGGCTAGCCAAACGCACCCACTTTTCACCATTGGCACCGCCAATGCCTTACCGCCAAAATGCCATCGGTTAGCCATTCGAACTTTCGCCATTTGAATGGCTTACGCCAAATGTATTGTGTTATTTTTATTTTTATTTTTTGTATGAGTGAGGATGTATTTTAGTGGGGTATTTTGTGGACCCAATAACATGTTATTGGTGTGTTATGAGGAGGTGTTTTAGTTATCGTGTGTTATTGAGAGGAGATGATGTTACGATGTGACATACCAATAACGTGTTATTGGTCAGAACCTTACCTAAGACTCTTATCAGTTGGTGACTTCACATGAGGATGAGTAAACTACATCTAAGAAATTAAAGTCAGTTTGATACATCATCTATACTATATTATAAAGATTTGTGACATTCCTAAAAAGAAGACTTAAAAATTAAAATTCAACACTTGCAAATAATGACAAATTATAATAAGACATCTATGATAGATTTGTTGCAACATTTTAAAGACTTTTTTAGACATGTTTTAAAAAATAATAAAAAATAAAAAGTAATTTAATATAAGAAAAAACGTCCGTAATAATAAATACCTAATAAATGTTATTTCTAAAACACCCTAACGTAAAAAATACTTGTTAATATACATATAGTACAAACTAATAAAACACACAAATCTTCATACAATTTATATGTAAACAAGTTGATGGTACACATGGTTTTTAAAAATGGACCGGTCCAACGGGTTCAACCGGAACCGGAGTCACCACCCGTTCCCATTAAAGTCGTCCGAAAACGATATTGTTAAATCAATAGATTTTAAAATGCATACTAGATTAAAATGTTTAAAATATTATTAAATCGCAAGAGTCTTTAGAATCAACATATGCGCCTTTTTGATTTTTTAGTAAAACTTATCGAAAACTAAAACTTTGTTTTATAAAAATCGAACGATTTTTTCACAACAAATGATGCAAAGTGCCAAGTGCTAATTATATATATTATATATGTATATTAATAATTATACTCTTTAAAGTAACCCACATGATTTTTTGAATATTTATTTTACGTATCTTTATAAGTAATTTTTACTTGTATCATCCATCTATGTGGGACAAATTTAACAAACATTATTTTTGAGGATTAATTTTTCAAGTATAATGTAAGTGATTTTTAAAATTGTTATTATATTATTATTTAATGATAACTTACGACTACCATACCAACTACTTTTACCTCACGCCTTTACAATATACCTACTACAAACCGAGTATTGTAACCACATCACGTGAATAATCTACAATTTTATATGAAAATTTTGTTATCAGACAACATTATTCAAAACTAAAATTGTCGCCATCCAGATATCTATCAGATTGTGAAATATATAACTAAAAAAAATTCATTGAATATTTTAATCAGATGCGCCCATTTGGCAACGCGCTGCATCTCGCTAAGATCTTTTAATGATAAGTATGAAGTTTCTAATCAAGTCCATGAAACGTCTAAACACTCAAGCAAATCCTTGATCATATGTTCTTCCTTCATTACTTATGACATGTTTATACAATAAAAACGTGAATAGACGATTTTTTCACCAATCATGCTAGCTAGCTAAGCTAGCTTACGTACATATCATTCATCAACGGGCAAGTCGTCCCTAGTAAGCTGAGAATATATAAACTTGAGAATACATAAGTTACTCTTTTGTTTGGTTCGGAATGCACATAATGAATGGGCCAAAAAAATCATTCTCGTGTAGTCGTGTTTGGTAGGATTGTAATTTGTGACAATGAGAATCAATATAAATTTAGTCACCCCAGTTCTTCTTTCAAACTACTATACGGACCATCTTAAAAATAAAACTCTTTTTGAAATTAATATATTGGTCATATAACTCTTTTTTCAAATATAAATCATTCATCATATGCAAACCGTGTAGTTAATATATTAGTCATATAACTCTTTTTTTTTTTTGGGTAAAAAGGTTAATTCACCCCGGTAAAATTAGTTATATAACTCTTTTTGTGTGCATAAATCTAACTTTGTTTAAGACAATTATATAAAAATATATTTTAAAAGTATGGTCAACTTCGTAAAACTAAATAATTGAAGGTTGCTAGCTAGTATTTGATTCCTGAATTTTTCTTAAACACTCGAAAATGGATAATAAGTGGCGATGTTTTCCATTTTCGAATCTCAAAATCTTTCCAAAACTCGAATCAATTAAAATTATAGAAACGCTTTGGTCAATATCTCGATAACTTGAATCGATCAATGATCGGTTTGAAATTGATGTGTTTCTATCGGTATAATGGCTTATGCTTCTTTAAAAATGAGGAACAAGAACAGGTGAAAGAAAATATGGAAAGAAAATATGGCTAAGGATTTGAGAAGTTTTTGTAGTGGAATGTGCATGTCACATGGTAGTTGGTATTTGTACCAATGTTTTGAAACATCTCACTTGATGCTCATATAAAATGGACGGAGAATGGAAACCTTTAGTTTTAGGGTTACAGACAAAAAAGCTACTTAAAGTTTTCAAAAATTTGTTTTAAGTAACTATTGTTTCATTTTATTCACTCGTGTTAGTGAAGTTTGAAACTTTGTTCACTCAAGCATCGAACTTATAAAAATATAAGTTCGTGTTATCAAGTTTGAAATTTTGTTCACTCATGTTATCGAAATTATCAAAAATATACTTTCGGGTTATTTCTGACTAACACCGAATTTATCAAAGTGCATCCTTCTCAAAGTTCAAGAACTCGAGTGAACAAAATGAAACTATACTAACTTAGGACAAATTTTTGAGAAACTTTAGTAACTTTTTGCACTATAACCCTTATTTTTACCATTCCACGCCTTTCTTTACTTTTTGTGAAGAATCATAAACCAAGAAAGAGAATGATATTTCAATTCTTGTTTCCATTCTTCGACACAAACAAACAAAGGAATTGTTTCCGTTTTCTTTCTCGCCATTTCTTTTCACCCTACCAAACATCCTTTAAGTAGACAACCCATAAATGATTAAATGCTATATGTACTAATTAAAAAGCCCCTACATAGCATACAATTAGTCATTTAAACTACGCTAGCGAGAGTTACAACCCTTGCAAAGTCATCCCGTCGAGAACTAATTGAGCTACATGTGGCAATCTCACAAAGTAATTCATCAATCAATCCTAAAACAAAAATTATGTTATAACCATGATATCAGATATAACCGTGAAAATGTTAATAACCAGATATTGTCTTTAATTGTTTTTCCCTTTCGATATTGATCAATATACAATGAATCTTTTTAATGAAATCAGTCTATATATAAAGTTTTCTCGTATATGAGATGTATATAATTATATGAGATAGACAATCTTAGCTTCAAAACCTAAACTGATAAAATGAACTTCAAAACAGGTAATTGTAGATATTTTCTAAAGATGCAATGGAAAACGGACTAAACGGCATATACTACGGTGTAATCGTCATGCTATACGTATGGTACGCATTTGTGTGCGGTGATCATATATAGATCGAGACAAAACTATGTGTCCACATTAGCGAATAAGTAAGATAGTAATCACCGTAGAACTTAGAGACAAAATCTAAAATCTGTATTTGTTAGTGCAAATATTACGATATTTAATCGATACAGTCCGCTTGTTTTGATTGATGACAAACATGTAACTTGTAATACATAACGTAAAATGTACAAGTTACACGTAATCACATTTTGTCTCAACATACATTCAACACCTCTCGATGTCTCAAGTCCTCGTATGTTACAACACAGGTTCGTACATGTTTGTTATGTGGCATTATGATCAAACCCTTAACAAATCGTTTAGAATGTTTAAAATACATTTAGAGTCACTAAGGGCCTGTTTGGTTGGCCTACATTGGAGGAATTTCAAGAGTTTTGAATTTATAATACCACAAAATATTGTGTTTGGTTGAAAAAGTACAGGAAATTTAATGTTCATGAAATGCTAAAAGTGGGTCATTATAAATTCATTATATAAGAAGGGCATTTAAAACTCGGTGGGCCTATGATTTGTAAAAAAGACAACATGACAAAGCTACCCTCCTTTTTTTTATTTGATGGACTAATATGTTAAATGATAAAAGGGTAATTCCGTCTTTTATAGTTAACACCCATAATGTACCCTCATCATAACTGCCAACCAAACATCTTTTAAAATTTAAAATCCTATAATTATTTATACTCCAAATTTTGAATTTCAAACTCCATAAATTAAAATTTATGACCCAAACGACCCCTGAGTATTGTATAGGTTAACTATTCTGAACCTCATTTTACATTTTGCATTCACAAGTATTTTATACAAATACATCTTTGATAAACATGTCTAACAAATATATACTTTTATTTGTACAAGTAAACTAACTATAATATTCATACAAGTACTAAAGTTTACTTACACTTGACAAAATACATTTTATTTTGACAAGCACTCAACTAGATATTTTATTTGACAAAAGGTAACTAGACATTTTATTAACTAATTACATAATATATATTTTACAAGTGTACTTTCATAAATATTTTAATCAAAATGAAATTGCATTTGTAATATCTAAGATATCAAATCTAATAGAATCATAGAAAATATTTTGGAAAGATATGAACTAGATTTGCAAGATTTTGTAAGATATTCTAAGATACCAAATGTAAAAAAAGATCTTGTAAAGATTTGATAAAAAAAAACAATTTATTACCACTTTGGCTATAAATACCAACCAATTGTTTTCTCATTTTAATCATCCCTTCCAACACACATTCTCTCTATCATTCTTGCATCATTTAGATATATAGATAATCATGTAGTAACATACATTAATCACCTCATCATCACATGATCATAATGCATCTAACATTCATCTTTTTGTAAGCATACTTTACATTTAGATCAACCAAGGAAAGCTTAGAGATCTAGCCATCCGTGATTCACCACAAGCATACGCACATGAAGATCTATCACATTAAGCTTGGGGAACTTTTGATCTTCATCATCTGAATGCTTCCTATCAGTGGAAGTTCATTTAGAAGTAGTCATTCATATCTATTAGACATTTGTGTCATGGATAATCATTATAAACATTATTGCATCATCACAACACTTTCCCCAAACTAGATTATATGGTTTGTTATGTTGGGCCTTAAAACATAATGGGAGTGGTTGTACCAGGAAAGAACTCGACATCTAGCTTAGTGTCAAAAATATTGTATAGGCGACGTTAGGTTGGTTCTACCTCGAACTAGAACCCGGTATTTAGCTTTGTACCGAAAAAGTGTAAGCGACGCTTGTAAGGTTTTCTCCACGAGAAGAGAGCTTGTTGATTTAGTGAAGTAACTCTCGAGTTGGGTACTCGGGAGTGGAGTAGAGGCGAAAGGAGATCCGTGACCAACCACTATAAATCCTCGTGTCCGGTTTGTACTTTCCTTTCTTTATCACTTTACCTTTATACTTGCGCTATATTATTGCTTATGATATGACTTGATGTTCATGCTTGTGTGTCAACTTGGTTTACTATGCTTTATATTAGTCACAAACAATAATGGAACTTTCATATTATAACAAGCTTCATAAGCGATTTGATACAAAAGATATTAAGTTTTAAACGGTAACGTATTCACCCCCCATTTCATTAATTGGAATCGAGCCTCGTGGCTCTTATTTTTCAAAACAAATGGTTTTAAAATTATTACACCAGAACTCGATAAGGTACTATTTTATAATAAAAGTGATGATTATATTGTTTAGGATATGTTTTAAGAGTGAATGGTAAAGTTATAAACTATAAACTAGTAAGTGACAAGTTCTATTAAGATATGTTGTAAAGATAGGAAGAGTGATACTTAAGGACTAGTTTTGCCAAGAGTGTAAAGTTAATTATTTAAATATCAAAGTTACTAGTAGATTAAGGAGAAATCCAGAAAATTAGAGTGTGTGAGTGTATTGAGAACGCTTGTGAAGAAGAAAAGGAGTGAAAACCAACTTTGGTACTCTTGTAATTTCTACCAAGTAATTGTGCAAAGAATCAAGCCCTAGACACTCTAGTTCCTCTAAGACATCTCAAGTGCTAATTAGGTTAATCCCCTTATGGGAAACAACTAAAGATAAAGCCTTGAATTTCCCAATTAGTGAGCTAGTGAATTATTGAGGTAAGTATATTGACTAAACTTGTTAATGTTTCATAATTTCAATTTATATGGAATTATGATGTGTAATGATGTAATGATCAAGGAATTGTTAATGTTAAATAGCTTGGATCTAATGCTAGAAAATGTGTAATGTTATCACAATTATTTATGTTTGATAAAGGTATGTTTAATGTTATGAATGTATTCCTTGATATGTAGCTAGCAATTTATTAGTTAAAACATGTTAATGTTAAGTTTATGTCATATACTTACTAAGCGTTTTGCTTACGGTTAAGTTTGATGAATGTTATGTAGGTGCAAGTGGTGAAGGTAAAAGTAAGGATAAATCTTAGATGATTGACAAGGTAGGAGATTAGTATTTTAGATTTGATAAGTCAAGTCATCTCTTTGGATCAAGCTTGTTGAAAGTTGAAGCCCCAAGTGTCGCTTTTATAGCTTGGTACATCTTTTGTCTAAAATGGTTATTTTGGTGTCTATGGTTATGGGTTAGTGTCTAGGTTAAGTCGTGAATGTCGCTAATGTAAATGGTCATGCTCAAGTGTTTGAATTGAGGTTAAAATGGTTATAATGTTGTAGTTAAGTGGTGTTTGGCAACTAGCCATTTTCACCCATTTTGAATGATATGGGTCAAGACTTTATACTAACACTTTTATCATGTTTTAGTAATGTCAAGTCATGTATGTGTTTAAATGAATATGTAGTTGTTAAGTGTCTGGGTACAAAAGTGTGTATTGGAATGGGTTAAAACGGGTGTTTGGCATAACCTTGTAAGTATATGTTCATGGGTTGTTTAGACCACAAGTGATTATTAAAATAATGTATTATATTGAGTTAATGATTTCTGGAAATTTTTGTTAATTATCGAGTCTTGGATGTTGTTTTTCCGGAAATTAAAGTGAGTTGCTATAAGTTGTGGTCGGTAAAATCGAGAATGGAAGCATAAGGCCTTCCACTTCGGGCATAAGCCCTTCTTCAATTAATAGTGTTTTATGTGTTTCGAGTTCAGTCATACGCCTTATGGGATGGGCATAAGACCTTCGCCTAAAATTGCATATTCATGGTTTCGAGTTCAGGTCATACGCCCTTATGGGATGGGCATAAGGCCTTCTGCCTAAAATTGCATATTCACAGTTTTTGAGTTCAGGTCATACTCCCTTATGGGATGGGCATAAGGCCTTCTTCCTAAAATTGCATTTTCACAGTTTCTTTTAATCCTTAGGCATAAGGGCGTATGGTAAACAGGTTTTCTTGGCAGATTTTTGGCAATGTTTGAAAAATCATATCTTTTAAACCGTAAGTCGTCACGGGTCGCGCCACCTGCCATTTCGAAGGTAATTAAGTCTAGTTTCATGTAAAGATACTTTCAAGGGTCAGTTTGTTATATAATTATATAATTTTAACTATTAGCAACAACAGGTCAGTTTTAAGTCAAGTCGTATTCGCGTAAAAGTTTAAATTTTCACGGTTAAGTTTATGTCATATACTTACTAAGCGTTTTGCTTACGGTTAAGTTTGATGAATGTTTTGTAGGTGCAAGTGGTGAAGGAAAAGGAAAGGATAAATCTTAGATGATTGACAAGGTAGGAGATTAGTATTTTAGATTTGATAAGTCGAAGTCATATCTTTGGATCAAGCTTGTTGAAAGTTGGAAGCCCCGAAGTGTCGTTTTATTGCTTGGTACATCTTTTTGTCTAAAATGGTTATTTTGGTGTCTATGGTTATGGGTTAGTGTCTAGGTTAGGTCGTGAATGTCGCTTAATGTAAATGGTCATGCTCAAGTGTTTGAATTGAGGTTAAAATGGTTATAATGTTGTAGTTAAGTGGTGTTTGGCAACTAGCCATTTTCACCCATTTTGAATGATATGGGTCAAGACTTTATACTAACACTTTTATCATGTTTTAGTAATGTCAAGTCATGTATGTGTTTAAATGAATATGTAGTTGTTAAGTGTCTTGGGTACAAAAGTGTGTATTGGAATGGGTTAAACGGTGTTTGGCATAACCTTGTAAGTATATGTTCATGGGTTGTTTAGACCACAAGTGATTATGAAAATAATGTATTATATTGAGTTAATGATTTCGGAAATGTTTGTTAATTATCGAGTCTTGGATGTTGTTTTTCGGAAATTAAAGTGAGTTGCTATAAGTTGTGGTGCGGTAAAATCGAGAATGGAAGCATAAGGCCTTCCACTTCGGGCATAAGCCCTTCTTCAATTAGTAGTGTTTTATGTGTTTCGAGTTCGGGTCATACGCCCTTATGGGATGGGCATAAGGCCTTCGCCTAAAATTGCATATTCATAGTTTCGAGTTCAGTCATACGCCCTTATGGGATGGGCATAAGGCCTTCGCCTAAAATTGCATATTCACAGTTTTGAGTTCAGTCATACTCCCTTATGGGATGGGCATAAGGCCTTCTTCCTAAAATTGCATTTTCATAGTTTCTTTTAATCCTTAGGCATAAGGCGTATGGTACATGTGTTTTCTTGGCGATTTTGGCAATGTTTGAAAAATCATATCTTTTAAACCATAAGTTATCACGGTCGCGCCACCTGCCATTTCGAAGGTAATTAAGTATAGTTTCATGTAAAAATACTTTCAAGGGTCAGTTTGTTACATAATTATATCATTTTAACTATTAGCAACAACAGGCCAGTTTTAAGTCAAGTCGTATTCGCGTAAAAGTTTAAATTTTCACGGTTAAGTTTATGTCATATACTTACTAAGCGTTTTGCTTACGGTTAAGTTTGATGAATGTTTTGTAGGTGCAAGTGGTGAAGGAAAAGGAAAGGATAAATCTTAGATGATTGACAAGGTAGGAGATTAGTATTTTAGATTTGATAAGTCAAGTCATCTCTTTGGATCAAGCTTGTTGAAAGTTGGAAGCCCAAGTGTCGCTTTTATTGCTTGGTACATCTTTTGTCTAAAATGGTTATTTTGGTGTCTATGGTTATGGGTTAGTGTCTAGGTTAGGTCGTGAATGTCGCTTAATGTAAATGGTCATGCTCAAGTGTTTGAATTGAGGTTAAAATGGTTATAATGTTGTAGTTAAGTGGTGTTTGGCAACCAGCCATTTTCACCCATTTTGGAATGATATGGGTCAAGACTTTATACTAACACTTTTATCATGTTTTAGTAATGTCAATTCATGTATGTGTTTAAATGAATATGTAGTTGTTAAGTTTCTTGGGTACAAAAGTGTGTATTGGAATGGGTTAAAACGGGTGTTTGGCATAACCCTGTAAGTATATGTTCATGGGTTGTTTAGACCACAAGTGATTATGAAAATAATGTATTATATTGAGTTAATGATTTCGGAAATGTTTGTTAATTATCGAGTCTTGGATGTTGTTTTTCGGAAATTAAAGTGAGTTGCTATAAGTTGTGGTCCGGTAAAAATCGAGAATGGAAGCATAAGGCCTTCCACTTCGGGCATAAGCCCTTCTTCAATTAATAGTGTTTTATGTGTTTCGAGTTCAGTCATACGCCTTATGGGATGGGCATAAGGCCTTTCGCCTAAAATTGCATATTCATAGTTTCGAGTTCAGTCATACGCCCTTATGGGACGGGCATAAGGCCTTCGCCTAAAATTGCATATTCACGCTTTTTGAGTTCAGTCATACTCCCTTATGGGATGGGCATAAGGCCTTCTTCCTAAAATTGCATTTTCATAGTTTCTTTTAATCCTTAGGCATAAGGCGTATGGTACATGTGTTTTCTTGGCGATTTTTGGCAATGTTCGAAAAATCATATCTTTTAAACCATAAGTTATCACGGTCGCGCCACCGCCATTTCGAAGGTAATTAAGTATAGTTTCATGTAAAATACTTTCAAGGGTCAGTTTGTTACATAATTATATCATTTTAATGATTAGCAACAACATGTCGCTTTTAAGTCAAGTCGTATTCGTAAAAGTTTAAATTTTCACGGTTAAGTTTATGTCATCACTTTTATCATGTTTTAGTAATGTCAATTCATGTATGTGTTTAAATGAATATGTAGTTGTTAAGTTTCTTGGGTACAAAAGTGTGTATTGGAATGGGTTAAAGCGGTGTTTGGCATAACCACGTAAGTATATGTTCATGGGTTGTTTAGACCACAAGTGATTATGAAAATAATGTATTATATTGAGTTAATGATTTCGGAAATGTTTGTTAATTATCGAGTCTTGGATGTTGTTTTTAGGAAATTAAAGTGAGTTGCTATAAGTTGTGGTGCGGTAAAAATCGAGAATGGAAGCATAAGGCCTTCCACACGGGCATAAGCCCTTCTTCAATTAATAGTGTTTTTATGTGTTTCGAGTTGGTCATACGCCTTATGGGATGGGCATAAGGCCTTACGCCTAAAATTGCATATTCATAGTTTCGAGTTGGTCATACGCCTTATGGGATGGGCATAAGGCCTTCTGCCTAAAATTGCATATTCACAGTTTTTGAGTTCAGGTCATACTCCCTTATGGGATGGGCATAAGGCCTTCTTCCTAAAATTGCATTTTCATAGTTTCTTTTAATCCTTAGGCATAAGGGCGTATGGTACACAGGTTTTCTTGGCAGATTTTTGGCAATGTTCGAAAAATCATATCTTTTAAACCGTAAGTTATCACGGGTCGCGCCACCTGCCATTTCGAAGGTAATTAAGTATAGTTTCATGTAAAAATACTTTCAAGGGTCAGTTTGTTACATAATTATATCATTTTAATGATTAGCAACAACATGTCAGTTTTAAGTCAAGTCGTATTCGCGTAAAAGTTTAAATTTTCACGTTTTTAGTTGAGTCATTTCAAGGGGAGTTACAACTCGGTATCAGAGCCTTGGTCTAAGAGATTTAGGATGTCACATAAGGATTTCCTAGACTAAGACTATTTTAGGCGCGTTAGTATTAGTGTTTGTTGTTAGTGTATTGTTTCGATGGATTTCGAGATACATATGTAGAGTATTTTCATGACTACGGCACCGTGGTGATAAAAATATGATATATATGTATACTTGAAATCGTTGAGACTATACACCACAACTTTAGGTTAGTCAAGTATATGAGTATCTTGTACTATTCATGTATTGTTTAAGCACGTTTTGATGTTGATGGTTGAATTGTCATTTTCAATAAGAAGAAAAGATGGTAAATGCCCATCATAAGGAAGTTTTGAAAGCTTCAACTTCCAAAAGAGCCGAGTCTTCGGCTAGTGATGCGGAACATAGTGAAGGTGATGATAGGTCCTCTTCTAGCTCCGAGAGTCTCAACTTTAGAGGGTTCACGAAAGAAGAGACAAAAGAATTAAGTTCTTTAATTTCTAAGAAGGTGGGAAAGGCGGTTAAGAATGCAATGCCCTACTATATCAATCGAACAACGAAGAATCTTAGAAAAGTTATACATGAAGAACTAGAAGATTTTAAGAAAGAGGGTGTTGTGAAAGAATCCAAGAATGAGAAAGCCACGTACCGTGACTTTGCGGCATGTAAAGTGCCAACTTTTATGGGAACTCTTGATCCCATTGCTTGTACCCGTTGGCTCACCGCCGTTGATTGTGCTTTTCGTACAAGTCGTTGTGAGGAAAGAAACAAGGTTACCTTCGCAACAAACTTTCTTCGTGATAGTGCCAAGATTTGGTGGGAAGGTCAAATATGTGAAAAAGATGAAACTTGGGTTGAAGCATGGACGTGGAATGAATTCAAAGAACTATTCAGAACCGAGTTTGCCCCGACCGAAGAAGTTGCTAAAATCCGAGAGAACTTTCAATCTCTTGTGCAAACTAAAGAGCAGAAGCGAGCTTTGGATGAAGTTTGTTGATATGGTTCCATATTGTTCGAATACCGCAAGAATGAAAAGCTCAAGGTAGAAAAGTTCCAAAGAATGCTTCGTGAGGACATCCGGGAGGTGGTATCACCTTTCAAGTGTACCACTTTAGAAGATCTTCTAAGTAGAGCTCGTGTGAGAGAGGCGGATTTACTAAGGAAGAAATATCTGGAAGGGAAAGATAACAAGAGAAAGCAAGACTTTGTTGATTGAGATGCCAAGAAACCCAAACAAGATTATGGGCGAAAGGGGGGTAAAAGCCAAACCAAGATTCCTTGTAAAAGTGTCATAAATTTCACCTTGGAGAGTGTCAAGCTGAACTTACGGTTAGTTATAAATGTGGTGATCTCGCTATATGAGTAAAGATTGCAAGAAACCAATAATTATGTACTATGGTTGTAATGAGTTAGGGCATAGGCTTAGTGAATGCCCAAAGGCGATAGAAGCGAAGCCATTAAGATCGGTAAAAGAAGAAAATGCGGAAGTTCCTAATCCCAAAGCCCGAGTGTATGTCATGTCCGCCAAAGAAGCTAAGTTGGTGTCCGATGTTGTCGCAGGTACAATCCTTGTTAATTCCTTACCCGATCACGTGCTTTATGATTTGGGTGCAAGTGTTTCCTTCGTATCTTATGAGTTTAGTAAAAAGTTATCCACTCTTCTCAATAAACTTCCCTACTCCTTTGAAGTAGAGATAGCCGATAGTAAAATCGTAGTGGTATCTAATGTTTACTATGATGTAGAGATAGAAATTGATGACAACATCTTTAGGATAGATTTGATCCCTATCATGCTTGGAGAATTCGATATCGTGATCGGCATGGATTGGCTCGGTAAACATAATGCCGCCATTCTATGTGGTCAAAAGCTCGTGCGAGTTGTTAATCCTTAGGATTGCGAAGTCCTTATTTATGGGGAGAAAAGGAAGGGCGAATTTAGGTTATGTTCAGTGATGAAAGCTAGGAAATATTTGTCACATGGTTGTTATGCCTTTTTCGCACATGTGATATATACTAGTCTTGATAAGAAAAGTGTTAATGAAGTTCTGGTTTTGAATGAGTATAGTGATGTATGTCCGGAAGATTTGCTGGGTATTCCACCCGAAAGGCAAGTCGAGTTTCGTATTGATCTTGTTCCAGGTGCTATTCCTATCGCAAAACTCCTACCGCTTAGCCCCATCGAAATGAAAAATTAATGAGCCAACTCCAAGAATTACTCGATAAGGGATTTATCCACCCTAGTAGTTCACCATGGGGAGCTCAATCTTGTTTGTTAAGAAGAAAGATGGAAGTATGCGGATGTGCATCGATTATCGTGAATTGAACAAAGTCACGATGAAAATGTGTACTGTTACCAACGATTGATGATCTTTTGACCAACTTCAAGGCGCTAAATGGTTCTCGAAGATTGATCTTCATTCGGGTTATCACCAAATGAAGGTTTGGGAAGAAGATATTCCTAAGACGCCTTTTAGGACCCGTTATGGACACTATGAATTCGTTGTCATGCCTTTTGGTCTCACGAATGCACCTGCGGTTTTCATGGATCTCATGAACCGTGTGTGTAAGCCGATGTTGGATAAATCGGTTATAGTATTCATTGATGATATTCTCATTTATTCAAAAAGCAAGGAAGAACATGAAATGCATTTACGGAAATCCTTGAAACATTGAGAAGAGAAATTGTATGCCAAATTCTCGAAATGTGAATTTTGGCTACAAGTTAAATTCCTTGGTCATGTTATAAATCACGAAGGCATTAAGGTCGACCGTCAAAGATTGAAGCTGTGATGAATTGGCAAGCTCCAAAAGTGTGGGTGAAATTAGAAGTTTTCTTGGACTTCATGGGTACTATTGCGAGTTCATTCAAGATTTTGTACCCTACAAACTCAATAGGAAGAATTCTCCTTTTGTATGGGATAAAGAACAGGACGACGTTTTTTGTACCCTACAAAAGAAGTTATGTGAAGCACCAATTCTTGTATTTCCTGAAGGAACCGAAGACATGGTGGTCTATAGTGATGCATGTTATTATTGCTTCCTCATTAACCAAACTCAATAAGAAGAATTCTCCTTTTGTATGGGATAAAGAACAGGACGACGCTTTTTGTACCCTACAAAAGAAGTTATGTGAAGCACCAATTCTTGTATTTCCTGAAGGAACCGAAGACATGGTGGTCTATAGTGATGCATCTTATTCTGGCCTTGGGTGTGTTCTTATGAAACGAGGTAAAGTAATCGCTTATGCGTCAAGACAGTTAAAGAAACACGAGGAAAATTACCCGACTCACGATCTTGAGTTTGCGGCTGTGGTCTTTGCATTAAAAATTTGGAGGCATTATCTATACGGTGTAAAGTTCACAATATACACCGATCATAGAAGCCTTCAATATTTCTTACAAAAGAAAGACCGAATATGAGGAAACAAAGGTGGCTTGATTTGTTGAAGGATTATGATTATAGATTCGCTACCATCCTGGTAAAGCGAATGTAGTAGCGGATGCCTTGAGCCGTAAGGAAAGAGAAAAGGTTACGAAGATTCATTACATTACTGAGATGATTGTCACAACCGATCTTTTCGAGAATATTAAAATGGCTCAAGCGGAAGCATTAAAGAAGAGAATTGGGAAAAAGAATGTATTGGGTCCTATATCCGCATCTTGAAGGCGATAGTCGGTATCAAGACTTAGCACGGGAGAGTTTATATTCCTTCAAGTGATGTTAAGGAGTTACTATTAGACGAAGCACATAAGTCTAAGTATTCCATTCATCTGGGGCTACAAAGATGTACCTTGACTTAAAGAAGAATTGTAGGACCTTACTTATATCAACCTTATCACTTTACCAAGCAAACCCAACATCGTAACCCAAGTTACGGCGTATAAAGCGTGAAACACAAACACAAACAAAGCTTAGAAATAAGATGAGAAAGATTGGTGACTTGATGTTATATTCGTGTGTGTGAGTATAAAGATAAACACAATAAAGTTGTATATTCAAAGGAAAACACACACATACACTTTCAAGCACACCCTCAAATGACCATTTGAGGGTATTTATAGTTCAAGAGGTTTGTTGCCCTAAAGGCTTTCTATGGGATTTTCGTGGTCTTGGATTGGGCTTGGGATGCTTAAGCTTATACACGACAGCATACCTTAACATTTAACCAATTAGCTTAGCCCACTCCACGAGCCCGTTGACTATTCTATCACGATATCTAACACACGTTACAAAGTTTCTAAACATGAATGACCATCACTCTAATAAAACTATTAAGGCTAACAATCTCCCCTAAGGGGTGGTCATTCAAATGATGCTCCACTTGATTAGGTCTTTACTTTTCTCGAGCAAGAACTTTGTGTGTAGATATTGAATAGTCTTGATTCTTTGTTCCTTCATGATTTGTGATCGATTAATGTGGTTATGCGCCATTGTCAACTTCGTTGGTTAGGTGTCTCCACATCTTTCTCCACCATGCTCACACTTCTATTTGACTTTTGGCTACCAATGATGTAGTTCTCGAGTCTTTAAACTTTGTAGATTCTTTGACATTGACGAAGAATCATCTTTAACTTTGAGTAGCCTTTGATTTTGATGAGAACGTTCATATGTTGTTGGTATGAGCATGTGGCGAGTCTCGACGATCAATCCGCTCCAGAGCTTCCATAAGAAGAAAACATAAAAGCAGGTTAGTAATAAGCGGTTAAGCACTTACAAGTTTGAATTTCGAGGGTGTTAACGACATAGTGTGAAAACACATCTCTAATTCTCACAGAGGCCGTTCTGACTGGAGTCCCACAAGTGAGATAACGCGATATACGAGAAGTACATCTGATTCGGATGAGTCGTTGAGGTACACCAAGCATCACCCCACGTAGACCGTTTGAGACACACTAAGCGTAATCCACGGGGAGTTACAGTGACTGTTGTCGAGGTGCTTGATGTTGACCACGGCGGAGTTTCCATTCAATCTGAAGATCACATATGTGAAACTTCTCATAAATGTTCAGCGGTTGCTAAGATCTGCGTAGGACTCTATAATATATCACTTGTGTCCTTATTGATGATCAACAAGCGATGTCATGTCAAGTGTTCCTATGAGATCTTTTGATGAATCTCGTGGCTCTAGACTCAATAGTGCATTTTGTTTTCTGGCGGAGACTAGGGAGAGGTCTCCTTCTTCAATACCAACAATCTCTAAGAGAAAGTCGATAGATTATGTAGGGTTCCAGTGAGAATGAAACAAATCCTTTTAAGAGGAATTGAGTGGCTAGAAGGTTTAGTGCGATGCGTCCTTTGGGTCCATGACGTCTTTGCCTTCAATACCGGTGTCATCTAGTGACAACCAAGAGAGATGAATTGAACCCGGTTTACGCCCTAAGGTTGAATATGGAGGCTATTTCTTTTCACCCTTTTCATTACTTTTCTTTTAATTCTTCAACCCTTCTTTCTCCTTTCTCACATTACTCCTTTTTCAATCATTCCTAAGGACTTCTAATACAAACTATTTGTGATGTCCTTGGGTAGATCCCTCCGACTCTGGCGGATCATAGACTAATTTCCTATCCTTAGTCACCTTATAACTCCATGATTGTCCTATTGTTGCCATAAAACCATTTTCTTGAAAATCTCTCGAGTGTTTATGATAGAAAACATGTTTGAAACATTAGAGAGTTTTATATTTTAGAAACACTCCCCTTCACATGTGCTTATATGTTTTGATGTAAATCGCACATAGAGGTAGAGTTCGCACTTTTGAATTGATCGACTTTAAATGAACTAGACCAATTCGAGACACGTTTACATCACTAGAGAACTAGCTTGAAATTATTACCCGTCCTGGTCAAGTCCATAGAAAGTTTCTCGAGATGGTACATGATTCCTCGTCAATTCATTGGTTTCAACTGAGTCGAGATCTTTTGAGAATCAAACAACGATCATTAAACTTTTTGATCACATTTTAATCACGTCTCCTCCCCCTCAAAAATAGCATATTCGTGATATTTTTGATATCAACAGATTAAATAACATTGTAAAGTCTTTTGGGGAGACAAACTGATTTGATGTAAGCATGAATTTGGAACATTTTGTTTTATACTCCCCTTTAATAAAGCATAATCAATTAAAGGGTTTTAGAGGAGTTATCTTGAGCACAAAATATTTTGAAAGATTTTGAAAAACTTTTGAACAATCTTGAAAAGGTGCTCAAGATGATGATGATTTCTCACCATTTTTAAATGTAGTGCCTTCAAGCGTACACTAGTGATTTTCATTAAAAACACGAGTTTTGATTTGAAATAATCAAAAGTCATCATTTGGTCCGGGTTTCGTCTTGATGTATCACGAAAGCCATTTCATGAAGAAATTTTGAGAAATGACATGTTTTAGAAAACATATTAAAGAACTCTCGCTCAAGCATCTGTACATGCCCGTATCGTTGTTGAATGACATTTCTAGATACGTCTGGAATATCGATTATACAAGAGACATGTCGTGAGAAGAATATTTTTGGATTTTTGATTTTATATTGTTTTGTATTTTTGAAAGTTTTATATTTTTATATTTTGCTTTTGTTGGTTTTTCAAATTTTGTATTTTGTTTTCAAAAATATTTACTGTAAGCTTTTGGAAAAATCATTTTCAAGAAGATTTAGAAGGCGTTCTAACTCCTCGGGGTTAGGTCCGCATTCAATTCGTCGAACTAAATACTCAAACCTTTCTTTTGGAAGGGCTTTAGTTAATAGATCGGAGAGTTAGTAACTGTTTTCACGAAGAATAATTCAACAGTACCATTTTCGACGCACTCTTTGATGAAGTGATAGCGGACTCGGATATGCTTAGTCTTTGAGTGATGAGCGAGGATTGCATGATATGGCTATGGCACTTTTCGAGTCACAATACATAGGTATTTTATCGAAAGTAAAGCCATAATCGTGAGTTGTGTTCTCATCCATAGAACTTGAGCACAACACGCAGATAGAGACACATACTCGGCTTGCGGTTGAAAGTCTGATGCAATCTTGTTTCTTTGAAGACCGGTGACTAACTTTTCACCCAAAATTGTGCTCCTCGATGTACTTTTTGTCAGAATTGATCACTGCGTGATCCGCATCGAAAAGGCAATTAGATCAAATCCGGTTCCTTTGGATACCAAAGTCCCATGTGAATGGATGTCTTGGTACCGAAGATCCGTTTAACCTCTTTGAGGTGCGATTCGGTGAGCTTTGCACGAAACCGTGCTAATAAGCAAACATCAAAATGAATATCACGGTCGACTAGCGAGAAGATACATGAGAGAACCAATCATGCTCCGATATTTCTTGGATCAATGAGGTTTCCCAAAAAAATCGGCTCCAATTTTGGTGAAGTTACCATTGGTGTTCGACCGAGTCACGATTATCCATACCTTGATTTTCAAAATCTCGGTTGTGTATTTAGCTTGATTAATAAAAATTCCACAAGGGGACCGATGTATTTGTAAACCAAGAAAGAATTTTAGTTCCCCATCATGGACATTTCAAATTTGCTTTTCATGAGATTTTCAAAATGTTTTGAAAGATTCGGATTAGTGGACCCAAAGATGATGTCATCCACATAAATCGAACAATCAAAATGTCGTTTTGCATTTTGTGTAAACAAGGTAGGATCAATGTTCCTTTGGTGAAATTGTTTTGGATAAGGAAATAGGACGATTCGTCATACCACGCTCTTGAGCTTGTTTCAATCCATAGATTGCCTTTTTGAGTTTGCTGGGCGTGGTCCGGATGTTCCATGTCTATGAAGCCTTACGGGTGACTCACGTACACTTCTTCTTTCGAGTTCCATTCAAGAACGCGGTCTTAATGTCCATCGATAAACCGTGATGTTTTTGTGAGTGCATAGGCCAAGAATATCTGATCGCTTCTAGTCTAGCTACCTGCGAATGACTCTTCAAAGTCTATTCCTTCCTCTTGTCGTATCCTTTGGCCACAAGGCGAGCTTTGTTGCGAATGACCGTCATCTCTTCATCCCTTTTTGTTCTTCCATAACCATTTGAGATCAATGGCGCGAATGTCAATTGGTCTTGGAACCATTTCCCAAGAGTCGGGAAGGCGGTATTGAGAAGTTCCTCTGCATCGCTTCTATCCATGCGGGATGCGCCATTGCCTCATGAATGTTCTTTGGCTCGATATTGCTAATTGGGCAAAGGTAAATGCATAAGTTGCAATCGGTGGCAAGTTGACGTCTCGTCGAATTGGCCTTGAAGGTTCACCAATGACTTGTTCAATTGGGTGGTCTTTTGTCCACTTCGAGTAGAAGGATACCGTTGGTTAAATGTAGGCGAGTTAGATGGTTCGTAAGTTTGAGGTGATTCGGTGATTCCGTAGCAAACGGGTTTTCAAATAAGTCTTCATCTAACGTTGCATCGTTACGGTTTTGGTTTTGCTCATCAACTGCGGTAGAACGGGTGCAATAAGCGTAGTAGATGTAGATGATGTAGATGGAGTTGGTGCATTGGTTTCGACCGTTGTAGATGCATCTTGTTGGTGGTGGAGGATGATTTTGAGCGGGTGCGGTTGAATGATGGTTTGATGCATTTGTCGACGTTCCACCATAGTATTCATCGAACATTAACTCGAAGAAATTCTCCCATTCTTGTTCTTTAGGATTGTCAAAGGAAGTTGATTGAGCTCTTTGAGGTGCGAGTCACGAAGCGATGTGTCCGTAAGTGCATCGGTATAGTGCGGGTTCTAGGCGAGTCTCTCGGAAGCCATATGTGAAAGTTCATCAAATTTCACATTCATCGTCTCCATGATCCTCCTAGTTCTTACATTATACACCACAATGCCCTCGAGTTATCTCGAATATCCAATGAAGATTCCAATATCACCTTTAGCTTTCAATTTTCCAAGATCTTCTCTCGTCGTTCGTCGGATAGCACAAAGCGCCAAACACGTGAAAGTAAGAGATGTCGGGTTTTCATTGTTCACAAGCTCATACGGGTTTTATTGAATCTAGGATGGATTAGGTATCGGTTACGAGTGAAACAAGCGTTAACAAGATCGACCCATAGAAATAACGGTGCACTAGAATAGATTAGCATTGTGCGGCGACTTCCACAAGAGTTCTATTTCTTCTTTCAACTACCCCATTCTCTTGTGGAGTTCTAACAAGCGATGTTTGATGAGTAATTCCAACATCTTCAAAATAAGCTCTTAACTCGATTTGTGAATTCGGTGTAGTTATCTGTTCTTACAACTCTTCTTGGAGCTTGAAGAAGTACTTGAATACGTTTCGGAAGGTGATGATGATGCTCGGTGCTTCGTCTTTTGATCTCGAAACTTAACCCATGTATATCTCGAATAATCATCGACGATAACAAGAATATACTTTTTCCGTTAATGCTTTCAACTCTCATTGGGCCACATAAGTCCATGTGCAACATATGCAACCTTGCTTCCGAACTAGGTACGGTTTGGGTTTATATGATGCTCTTTTGCTTTTCCTTGTTCGCATGATGGACATAGGTAATCCTTTGTGTATTTGAACTTTGGAAGTCCATTGACGATGTTGTCTTTGGCAAGATTGTTGATGGTGTCGAAATTGAGATGGGATAACCTTCGTGCCACAACCGGGTCGTGTTCCGGATGCTCGTGTCATAAGACATATTGGTGATGAAAAGGCCATTTGATTGATGTCGATAGCATACAAGTTTGTATCACGATTCCCGGTTAAGAGATCGGTGCCATCCAAGTTTCTAACGGCACGACAACCAAGACCTTTTAAGATTACTTCACGTAAACAAAATCAACACTATTAATTGAGCGTGACAACAAGACCTTTTAAGATTAATTGAAATCCTTGACTTAACCCGTATGCCTCCTTCAAATCACGCCTCGTGGTATAAACCTAATTATAGAAAAACCTTATAAACCCTAGATCGAGAGCCACCCGCTCGATACCACTTGTTGAAACCAAGATCCGGACTCAACTAGGGTATAATAACAATGATTGAATAGATGCACATCGGATAATAATTAACACAATCAAAGTTACCAACAAGGTTTTTCCTCAAGAAACAATGATCCTCTATGGATCTTTTTCACTCTCTCTAATAATATGTTTTCCTGGAATGTTTTTCTCCAGAGAGTTTTCTTTTCTTCAAGTCACCTAATACAAAAGACAACAGTTCCTTTTATACACAAGGAACCCTAAATAAAACAATAATATAAAATAAATGCATATCACTACCTAAAATAGCTCATGCAAATCCTAACAAACTATAGACTATGCGAAATAACTAAGTCCATGAAACAAACTATGCGCTAATATAACTTCAGTGAGAAACTCTTCTTGATAGATTCTTTGCACTTATTGAATCCATCGTGATAATGTCGTGAAATTCCTACTTCACGAATTCCCAACAATCCTCCCTAAAGCGGAATTTGACTGGTTAAGTTCGGTTTCGATAATACTTTAACGCCGAACTTGAGGATTGTACCGAACATCGCGATAAAGAATCAAAACAATTACATCTCTATGATGACAAACTTTGAAACTCGGATCTTTGCGGCAACAAATGACAACATGTACATCAAAAAATTAGTTTCATACTATTATCATCACATCTAGGTGTGTTAACACCTGTGAGAGGTGAATCATTGAAAATAATGGATTTGATGTCTCTTTACCAATAGCCATCACTACTGGAGTAGCCAAATGTTTTAGTTCGAAAACCATGGTACACTGATAACCATCTGATTGATTAGCAAATCAGCAACTATGAACGGATTTGATATGTCTTTACCTGTAGCCGTTTGCTCAGGACTAGCCAACTCTTGGATTCCAAAAAGGAATAAACCATGGTGAATTGATCACCATACAACCCTCAACAATGAAGCATGGGTGGTTGCATACCCTATGATTTTGAGCAAACCATTACAGCTATTAACGGAATTGAAATGTCTTTACCAAAAACCGTTTGCTTTTGGACCAGCCAACTCTTTGATGGAATGTCGTCATCATCATGGTGAGTTGATTACCATTTATGGTTTCATGACCTTTACCACAAGCCATAATCACCTGGGCTAGTCAACTCTTGTGTCGAAAGACATGGTGAGATGAAAACCATTAGTTGTGTGGTTATTAACCAACACCAAAGCGTGCAAGCAATAAAGAGTAGAAGCGAACACAGGGCGGGTTAGAGCCTTTTTTTTTTTTTTTTTTTCTAACTAAGAAAAAGAAATAATACAATTTTTTAAGCGAAATATAAAAGAAAGAAAAATAAATAAATAACCAAAACATGGAAAATAAACCATCAAGCATCGGTAGAAACCAAAGGCAGTTGAAGTGTCGTGAAACACTAAGCCTCCCTTAGGCGTATGAGGATCCAACATCCGCAAAATGGTTAGAAGACAAATATACAACAATAAGCCTCCCTTAGGCATATGCCTCCCTCAATCAATGCACGACAAAGATTATTTTCTTGGGTACCCGAATGAACCTTTTCTTTGAGTTTTCCAAGAATAACCTTTTGAGGGCTTAACTTGAGCTTGCCACTCCAACTCCACCATGTGCCATATTCATATGAGATACATAAGGTGTATATGACTGAAAATAAGAACTTTTAGGTCTATAGGGCATAAGCCTAACCTTCTTGTTCCACCATCCAAGAGTAAGCGGTGAAGAATATCCTCCACCGAGAGGGCTGGAAAAGGCCTATTAAGCCTTTCGGTGAAAGCAGATGCATACACCTTAGGCTTACTAGTGGGAGCTGGTTTACCTACTCTCACATGTGCGGCTTTGGGAACAAATGGAGGAATACTAGCAACATTAGTCCATGTGGGTCTAGAAGTCTTATGGCGGAGGAAACACCCATCCTTTTCTCATGATAATCACGGTCTTTAATAAGATGGAGTTTACTACCACACACAAAACAAGATTTCTTCTTAAAGACTTATTCTTAACACAACTTTGTTTATTACATTTAAACTTATCAGAAACAAAATTAGAAGCAAAATTGCGTTCAACAGAATAAGTATCTGCCTTTGTTTTGGTCTCATCATCAGCTACTTTGGGCTTAGGTGTGGTCTTGGGTGTGTGCCTAGGTGATTCAGACTTATCACTTGAATCACATGAGGCATAGTCAGTGGACTTTAGATCTGATGACTTGTCACTTTTAGATCAAGAGACAGAGTCATTAGTTTTGCTACTAAGGTCTGACAAGTCACTTGACTTTTTACCATATAAATGATGTGATCCATCAAAGTCAACTGTAATGGACAGGTCAATGGGCATATGTTCACCTCTAATAGGTCCACGTACAACATGTAGATCACCTTCTTTCACAAAATTAGCTAGGCCTGCTGATGTAGATTTGCGAGTGTCATCTCTAGCTTCTAATCCTACATACTTCTTAAAGCCTAAACCTATTGTAGTATTAGGAGTTTGACTAGCATAGATGTGACTTGCTAACTTGTTTCCATTTAATATCCATTCTTTATGCCTAGCAATTTCCTCATTAAGTTTCTATTTAAGCTCTAAATTTCGACACTACATCCGCTCTTAACTTCTCGGACCACTTTAACTCATTTTTAGCACATTCGAGATCCCTTTCTAATACACCTATCTTCTCATCATAAGCTATTTGATTCTTACGAAACCAAACCTTTTGTCTTTCTAGTGTTTTTAAAGCACATTTATAAGCTTCAACTTCCACATAGCATTCATTATATTTAGGTTCCAAAATATCATAAGCTTCTTTGAGTTCATTATAACGCTCACTACAACCAAACAAGCAGTTTGTACACGAGATATGCCCATAAAAGCAAATTGTGGATGTGCAACTTCTTGACATAACCTTGAGCATCAACTTCCTTGCTCATCTTTTGAATTCACCTTTCCACCATACCTCTCTTTGAGTGCATCCCATATCGACTTGCATCATCCATATAACGAAAATCGCTACATGATCGCAGAATAGATTTAAACAAAGTAGTTCGCCTTTGACTCTCTTTGTACATCAATGTGTTCATCTGCGGTTGTTGGAGGATGAAAAAAGAGATTTCCATCGCGATCACATCCATCCTTTTCAAGCTGTTGCCATTTTGGATCACCTTCGGATATTCATATCATTATTTTTGATCCATTGTTCCATCTTCTTAGCCCAAACCTCGTACTCATCATCCATCAAATAAGGAAATATAACATCATCCTTATTATTATCAAATTCAGCCATATTAAAGGTGTGAGAAGCAAAAACCAATCGGTTAAGTTATGTGACCAGAAGAAGAAAATATAGCCACCGATATCAAAACCACTAATATCAATAACAAGTCGGTAGAAATAGAAACCACCATGATACCGCAATAAATAACTCCCACGTGTGATCGGTAGAAACAAAATCACGAACCAATCACTTCACAACCACCGACCAATTAGAAATTCCTATGAACAATAGATGCCACGTGAACTTGAAGAATGACTAAAACTCGGCGAGAAACAATTACTGGGATAACTCATATGATAGTGGATCTTATACTTCTGCTTGGCATAACTCATATGATCCACAAGGCAGGTTCAAGTCAGCAATGACTTGAGCCTCCATAGTGTACTAACTTTTTGTATATTTTTGTTGTTGTTGTAGGATCATCCCCTTAAGCATAAAGATGTTGGTATTGTTGATAGTGGGTGTTCTAGAAGTATGTCGGAAACATGGATATGATGCATAACTTTGTACCCATTGAAGGAGGAGGCAATGTAACCTTTGGAGGAAGTGATGGCGAATGCGGGAAAGGGACCATCAAAACACCTCATTTGGACTTTGAGAATGTATATTATGTCAAGGAACTCCAACACTTCAATTTGTTTCGGTCTCACAAATATGTGACACCAAGAACAAAGTACTCTTCAGGAGGATGAATGTCTTGTGCTATCTAAAGACTTCAAACCCGGAAGAAACTTCAATTTGTGAAAGTTCCTCATGATCACAATCTTTATACATTCAACTTAGCGATGTCAAACCCGGTGACTTAACGTGTTTGGTGGCTAAAGCATCCGTGGATGAGTCCACCAATGGCGCGAAGGATGGCCCATGTCAACTTCAAGACCATAAACCGACTCTCTAAAGCGGGCCTTGTTCAAGGTCTTCCTTCCAAAGTTTTCACCAATGATCATAAGCGTGTTGCATGCAACAAAGGAAAGCAACATGAGTCTCTTACAAAGGTGTTCTGTTATGGCGGTGAGCATTATTTCGAACCTCTTCACCGCTTCATATGGATCTGTTTGGTCCAACTCATGTGAGAAGCATTGATCATAAATATTTTTGTCGGTGATCACCGATGGTTATAGCAAATTTTGTTGGGTATTCTTTCTAAGGACCAAAGATGAAACATCTGTAGTGTTGAAAGACTTTGTTACCCTTATTGAAAATCGGTTGAACAAAAGGTGAAAGGAATTAGGTGTGATAATGGGATGAGTTCAAGAATGCTATACTTATAGAACTTTGTAGGTCAAAAGGAATCAAAAGGGACTATAGCACTCAAGAACCCCTCAACAAAATGGGGTGGCGAGAGGAAAATAGGACCTTAATAGAGGTCGCAAGATCAATCTTGTCGAGACTCTAAACTTCCAACCATGTTTTGAATTTGAAATTGTACGACTTCCTATGTCTTGAATAGGTATCCATTACTAGACCACATCTCAAAACACCATATGAACTTCTATTTGGGAAAGTTCTTATTCATTACCTTAAACCATTTGGTGTCAAGTGACAATTCTTAATACCGGTGATCCATTGGGCAAATTTGATGAGAAAGGCGATGATGGTTACATTGTGGGGTATTCTGCTCATAGTAAGGCATCTGAGTGTACAATGTATACGCTAAGAAGATTGAGGAGACATTGAATCGAGGTTTCTAGAAGACAAGCCTAATGTTCAAGGGCGTGGTCATGTTTGGTCATTTGATCTTGATTACTTGGTGATTACTTGGGGTATTCTAGACATATGGCTAACCAACATCTGATTCTCAAGCATCTCCAACTACCGGTCACGGGGACTATGGATGCTCATTCGACGGATGGAGTGCGAAGATGATGAACAACCCATTGTAGTGCCTTCTTTCTCCCTAACAATTTTGTAGGTGACACTTCTAAAGATTATCTTGATGTGGGTGAAGATGAATTCCATTATCTTGAGGACCTTGCGGATGAAGAAACAAGAGTATGCGCCAATTTAGAAGTCGAGAGGAATGTTGAGGAGAGTGCCGGTGAAGCAATCAATGGAAACATCAATTCTGTGAAAGTGATTACATTTCTCCTTACCTCTCCCATTCGGTGAAAGACATGTTGACTCTACTCCTATCTCTACTAGAGTGTCAGAGACCTTGGAGAACCTTATACACGGTTTCCAAAACCTTCGGATCTTGGTCATCATCAACCGAAGCGAGGAATCTTCAACACACCTTCCTATGACACCGACTTTGAACCCTCGTGACTAATCTTGATTCCTCCATTGATGTCAACACCACTACTACTACAAGGATCAACAATGCTCATCCACGACTAATATTATTGGTGATCCTAATGCACTGTTAGAACAAAGGGTCGTATGTACGTTCTAAATATGGTCGAGTGGCTTTTATCTCTTATGTCTCAAATCGAAGAGAGACAATCACACGGACTATGAACATTGTTTGTTTTCTTGTTTTCTCTCACAAGTGGAACCAACCCGGTGTTACTCGGGCTCTTGAAGACTCAAGTTGGATTGAAGCAATGCAGGATAAGATGCAACAATTTCAAAATCAGCAGGTTTGGATCTTGGTACCACTACACGATGGTAAGTATGCTATTGGGACTAAATGGATTTTGAAGAATAAGAGATGCACGAGGTGTTGTCATTAAAAACAAAGCCGGATTAGTTGCGAGGGTATAGACAAGAGGAAGGATAGATTATGATGAAGTGTTTGCACACATGGCAAGAGTTGAGGCCATACGGTTTTCTTTGCTTATGCATCCTATATGGGTTTATGGTCTATCGGATGGATTTAAAGGAGCCTTCTTGTATGGTGAAATTGAAGAGGAGGTTTATGTCACTCAACCTAAAGGATTTAAAGATCGAGATCATCCTAATCATGTTTACAAGGTAGTCAAAGCTCTCTATGGACTACATCGGGCACCCGAGCACGGTATGCTAGAGTCGTCTACGTTTCTTCCGAAGCATGGTTATAGAAGAGGTGCAATTGATAAGACACTTTTCCTTAAGAAGAATTCCACGGACATTATTCTTGTGCAAGTGTATGTGGATGACATTATTTTGGATCCAAAAGGAAGCTTGGTGCGAGGGATTTTGAGGAGCTTATGAAGGAGAGTTTCGAGATGAGTGCCATGGGAGATGACTTTCTTTTGGGTCTCAAGTTGTGACACGAAGGTATCTTCATCGATTAAGACAAATATATGAGGACATCTTGAAAAAGTTTGGTATGGAGGGTGTAAGGACGCCACTACACCTTATGAAGCTCCAAAGACAAAGACCAACAATGAAGCGAGATCCACCGTGAATGTTCATTTATCTGAGTCTATGATTGGCTCTTTGATGTATTTAACGACTTCAAGGCACGATATTACTTTTCTTTGTGAGTGTTTGTTCACGACATCAAGTTACTCACCGACTTCCCATCTCAATCTTTGTTAAGAAGATCTTTAAGTACCTCAAAGGCCAACCTAATCTAGGTCTTTGGTATCCAAAAGAGTCTCCTTTTAAGTTGGAAGCTTATAGTGATAGTGACTATCTTTGGTGCAAATCTGGATAGGAGGTCCACCTTGAGGTTGCCAATTCCTTGGAAGAGATTGATTTCTTGGCAATGCAAGAAACAAACAATTGTGGCTACCTCATCTCTTCAAGTAGCACGTTCTTTGCGCCAATTCTTTGTGGACGGGTTCTTTGGATTCAAAATCAATTGTTGGATTATGGGTACAATTTCATGAACACAACAATTTTTATTGATAATCAAAGTACCATATGCATTGTTAAAATCCGGTTTTCACGATGAGAACAAAACATATTGAAATCGAGCACCAATTTATACGAGATGCATATGATAAACATTTGATAAAAGTGGTCAAAATTCATCTTGATAATAATGTGGCGATTTGTTAACAAAGGCTTTTGATGGACCAAGGTTTCAACACCTTGTGGTCCATATCGGTATCTTAACCATAGCGCAAAGTTTAAGGGAGCATAAACCTCGGGGAGGCATATGCCTCAGGGGAGGATTTGTGTACACTTTGCATTTTGCTATGTAATTTTGTATATTTGTTTGCTTTTCTCTAACACTAACCAGCTAATGTAATCTTAGTTTGTTTTTCTTTGTTTGGTTTGTGTGTTTCTGTGTGTTTGTTCTGTTTTGCAAATTGGTTGTTCTTTTGGGATATGGTCAAGAAAGCTCTAAAGCTTGTTTCTACTGAATTCAAAGTGCTGAAGTGAGTCATTTGTTTCCTCTGAAGACAATGTACTGAAGTTATATGGTTCATTCAAAAGAAGTACTAAAGCAAATTGTTCATTCATTCATTCAAGAAGCAGTTCTGACTTACGACTTACAGTACAATCAACATCAAATGCATCTACATGATCGCTAATCTAATCTATTACATATCATCTATTCCAACATCTAATGTGTGTTGGATATGCATGATCGCTCACATCTTTCACACTAGATGTTGGATATGCATTCGTGAAGTCTTGCATAACCACCCATTTATTCTATCTCGATGGTGGAGATGCATAACTACTATGATGAGGATGCTAAGGATCAAAATGAGAGGATGGATTGATGAAAATCATGATGATGAAGAAAAATAATGTGTCCTTTGTGCTTCATCTATTGATTTCAACAAAATGCAACCCATCTACTATCTGAAGCATTTCCTCTATCGATGTGTTGATGCACCAAAAACGATGCGAAAGACCGAGAACCACCTCTCTATCTTTAGGGAGTGGTGGATTTCTGGCTCATGGCCTTTTTTGAGGCTGAGGTGCTGGAGGTTGGGAGTAAGATATTATCTCCTTATAGGAGTTATCAAAATCCATCAGCAGTAATGTCAGCAAAATTCCTACTTCACAGAATTCCCAACATAAGTATTAATTGATCTTCGAATTTTTACACAATCACGTGACTATTAACTGATCTTCGAATTTTTATTCAACTGGTATTACGTTATGCTCATTCACATGTTGTAGCACACGGTATTATGCTTTTATTGTGATTGGTCTATTCAATTTATTAAATTTTGGTCAAGGTCATTCATGTGGGGCTAGTGTTTGTACGCATGATTTCATGTGACATAATAAGCAATACTGGTATTATACTCGCATCTTGATTGGTCAATATTGAGTAGATCAAGTGGGATAAAATCAAGTGTGGTAAGGTGCATGGAAGATACGGTGGTCATCACTTTGATTGGCTAATATATTCTTGTTGCTGCTGAAGCTCACGTGAGGTAATTATGGGGCTCGAATTTCTTTTGGTCAATTCGAGTGATATTATTATTGCTGCTACTGATAATCATGTGATTGGTCCTCAAGGGAATTACATAAGAAAAAGTCACATATTAGAATTTAATCACTGGTCCCCCTTCATACGAGATATTGTTTTTTAATTACTACTCTTGCAAGTGAAGAAGTGGCCCTTCGTTGACTATCATTCATTTCTGCTGAAATAACGTGGAGCTCGTTTTTATCACTCATTCATAAAGGGGCGATCGTTATTCGGTGGGGTCAACAAGGGTGCTGGTCATTAGTCAAACGAAGTAATCACGTGGATAGTTCATTGTTTTCATTGGATGACGTGTTGTGGCATTGATTTGTGATACTCCGTATTGTTTAATTGTTTGTATCACGTGGGGTCTTAATTGTTTCTGCTGAGTTTTAGTCATTACTGCTGAAGTTCACGTGGGCATCTATTGTTCATAGGAATTTCTAATTGGTCAGTGGTTGTGAAGTGATTGGTTCGTGATTTTGTTTCTACCGATCACACGTGGGGAGTTATTTATTAGCGTGTATCTTTTGGTGGTTTCTATTTCTCTTGACTTGTTATTGATATTAGTGGTTTTGATATCGGTGGCTATATTTTCTTCTTCTTTGGTCACATAACTTAAGCGATTGGTTTTGCTTCTCCACACCTTTAACATGGCTGAATTTGATAATAATAAGGATGATGTTATATTTCCTTATTTGATGGATGATGAGTACGAGGTTTGGGCTAAGAAGATGGAACAATGGATCAAAAATAATGATATGAATATCTGGAAGGTGATCCAAAATGGCAACCGTTTGAAAAGGACTGGATGTGATCGCGATGGAAATCTCTTTTTTCATCCTCCAACAACTGCAGATGAACACATTGCTGTACAAAGAGAGTCAAAGGCGAACTACTTTGCTTAAATCTATTCTCACGATCATGTAGTGATTTTAGTTATATGGATGATGCAAGTCGTATATGGGATGCACTCAAAGAGGTATGGTGGAAAGGCTGAATTCAAAAGATGAGCAAGGAAGTTGATGCTCAAGGTTATGCTGAAGAAGTTGCTAGTCCACAATTTGCTTTTATGGGCATATCTCAGGTACAAAACTGTTTGTTTGGTTGTAGTGAGCGTTATAATGAACTCAAAGAAGCTTATGATATTTTGAAACCTAAATATAATGAATGCTATGTGGAAGTTGAAGCTTATAAACAGACTTTAAAAACACTAGAAAGACAAAAGGTTTGGTTTCGGAAGAATCAAATAGCTTATGATGAGAAGATAGGTGTATTAGAAAGGGATCTCGAATGTGCTAAAATGAGTTAAAGTGGTGCGAGAAGTTAAGAGCGGATGTAGTGTCGAGAAAATTTAGAGCTTAAATAGAAACTTAATGAGGAAATTGCTAGGCATAAAGAATGGATATTAAATGGAAACAAGTTAGCAAGTCGCATCTATGCTAGTCAAACTCCTAATACTACAATAGGTTTAGGCTTTAAGAAGTATGTAGGATTAGAAGCTAGAGATGACACTCGAAATCTACATCAATGAGCCTAGCTAATTTTGTGAAAGAAGGTGATCTACATCTTTGTCGTGGACCTATTGTAGGGAACATATGCCCATTGACACGTCCATTCTGATTGACTTTGATGGATCACATCATTTATATGGTAAAAGTCAAGTGACTTGTCAGACCTTAGTAGCAAAACTAATGACTCTGTCTCTTGTTCTAAAAGTGACAAGTCATCAGATCTAAAGTCCACTGACTATGCCTCATGTGATTCAAGTGATAAGTCTGAATCACCTAGGCACACACCCAAGACCACACCTAAGCCCAAAGTAGCTGATGATGAGACCAAAACAAAGGCAGATACTTATTCTGTTGAACACAATTTTGATTCTAATTTTGTTTCTGATAAGTTTAAATGTAATAAACAAAGTTGTGTTAAGAATAAGTCTTTTAAGAAGAAATCTTGTTTTGTGTGGTAGTAAACTCCATCTTATTAAAGAGCGTGATTATCATGAGAAAAGGATGGGTGTTTCCTCCGGCCATAAGACTTCTAGACCCCATGGACTAATGTTGCTAGTATTCCTCCATTTGTTCCCAAAGTGCACATGTGAGAGTAGGTAAACCGGTTCCACTAGTAAGCCTAAGGTGTATGCATCTGTTTACCGAAAGGCTTAATAGGCCTTTTCGATTCCTACGGTGGAGGATATTCTTCACCGATTACTCTTTGGATGGTGGAGCGATGAGTTAGGCTTATGCCCTATAGACCTAAAAGTTCTTATTTTCAGTCATATACACCTTATGTATCTCATATGAATATGGCACATGGTGGAGTTGGAGTGGCTCATTGTTAAGCCCTCAAGTTATTCTTGGAAAACTCAAAGAAAGGTTCATTACGGGTACCCAAGAAAAATAATCTTTGTCAGTGCATTGATTGAGGGAGCATATGCCTAAGGGAGGCTTATTGTTGTATATTTGTCTTAACCATTTTGCAGATATTGGATCCTCATCGCCTAAGGGAGGCTTAGTGTTTCTGCGACACTTCAACATCTTTGGTTTCTACTAATGCTTGATGGTTTATTTTCCATGTTTTGGTTATTTATTTATTTTTCTTTCTTTTATATTTCGTTTAAAAAAAAATCGTATTATTTCTTTTTCTTAGTTAAAAAAAAAAAAAAGGCTCTAACTTCGTGCGTATTCGGTTCTACTCTTTATTGCTTGCGGGTTTTGGTGTTGGTTAATAACCACACAACTAATGGTTTCATCTTACCATGTCTTTCGACACAAGAGTTGACTAGCCACGGGATTATGGCTTGTGGTAAAGGGCTGGAAATCCATAAATGGTAATCAACTCACCATGATGATGACGACATTCCATCAAAGAGTTGGCTAGTCCAAAAACAAACGGTTTTGGTAAAGACATTCAATTCCGTTAATAAATTGTAATGGTTTGCTCAAAATCATAGGGTATGCAACCACCCATGCTTCATTCTTTGAGGGTTGTATGGTCATCAATTCACCATGGTTTATTCCTTTTGGAATCCAAGAATTGGCTAGTCACGAGCAAGCGGCTACGGTAAAGACATATCAAATCCGTTCATGGTTCTTGATTTGCTAATCAATCGAGATGGTTATCGATGTACCATGGTTTTCGAACTAAAACATTTGGCTACTCCGGTAGTGATGGCTATTAGTAAAGAGACATAAAATCCATTATTTTCAATGATTCACTTCACAGTGTTAACACACCGGATGTGATGAGAATAGTATGAAACTAATTTGTTTTGATGTACATGTTGTCATTTGTTCTTTGCAAAGATCCGGAGTTTCAAAGTTTGTCATCATAGAGATGTAATTGTTTTGATTCTTTCTTCGCGATGTTCGAGTACAATCCTCAAGTTCAAGCGTTAAAGTACTATCGAGAAACCGGAACTTAACCAGTCAAATTCGGTTTAGGGAGGATTGTTGGGAATTACGTAAAGTAGGAATTCTGCGACATTATCTGCGATGGATTCTGTGAAGTGCAAAGAATCTTGAAGAAGAGTTTCTGTTGAAGTTATATTAGCGCATAGTTTGTTTACGTGGAAGTGATTATTCCGTGTTTAGTATATTTAGTTTGGATATACATGAGCTTTATTAGGAAGTGATTGTGTATATCTTATTTAGTTTTATGTTTATCGTTTCTTGGGAAGCGGTTTGGGGTTTTGTTTAGGGTTCCTTCTATAAAAGGAACACAATAGTATGAGTTATGTACCAATTGGAAAAACAAAGTTTTAGTTAATATAACGATCCATAGAGGATCACAGAGTTCTTAGTTATTGTGCTTGTGATTACATAGGCATAAATAACGATCCACGAACTCAAGATCTATCAAGGTCTGTTTGTTTCAACAAGTGGTATCAGAGCGGGTGACTCTCGATCTAGGGTTTATAAGGTTTTTCTATAATTAGGGTTTATACCCTGAGGCAGCAGATTTGAAGGAGGCATACGGGTTAAGTCAAGGATTTCGAATTAATCTTAAAAGGAACTGTTGTCTTTTGTATTAGGTGACTTGAAGAAAAGAAAACTCTCTGGAGAAAAACATTCCAGGAAAACATATTATTAGAGAGAGTGAAAAAGATCCATAGAGGATCATTGTTTCTTGAGGAAAAACCTTGTTGGTAACATTGATTGTGTTAATTATTATCCGCTGTGCATCTATTCAATCATTGTTATTATACCCTAGTTGAGTCCGGATCTTGGTTTCAACAAAAAGCAACCTCTAAATCTGCATCACAGAACTGCCCGACTGAGAACAAATTGTGTCCCAACCCTTGGACATAGTAAACCCGAGTGATCAAATAATTTCCAAAGGTAGATCTCCATAACCCATGATAGTGCTACATGATCATTTCAAACGACGGTTCCCATGAATTGCCGGACAAAATTGATCAGGTGACAGATTCCGGTCATGTGCTTGGAGCAACCCGAGTCGACGATCCAAAGACATATTTCGATAATCGCCAATAATGAAGAAGAAGATTTTGGAAACCGTTTGATTTTGGTTCCTTTGGGTTAGAGGTAAAATCGATCACACTCATAGAAGTCATCTATTGGTAAGGCAGTGCATCACTCATTCTTCCATTCTCGAGTGTGAAAGTTCTACCCGTGGGTTTCCAAATGTCATCCCTAAAGTAAACATTATGCTCCCTATCAGTAGTGTAAAGCCTAAGTCTCGCAACTAGTCTTCCTATTCGTTTAGCATAAGTTCTTTTGGTAACATTCTTCTTAACAGGCTTAACAATCTCATTCTTAGAAACACAATCATCATGAACAATAGTTAAAGATTTTGTGCAAGTTAAACAAACAGATTCAACCGATTCATCAAACTTAGCAGATTTCATAGGTTCATTACATTCAGATGAAATGTCGTTCTTATTACAAAGCGGTAAACTCCTAGGGTGTTCTTCTACTTTTTCTCTTTATTCAAGCGACTACTCTTAGAGGCAAGCGAGACTCTATTGTTCCTTGTATTGCTCTTAGGCTTTAGTCTGCTGCTCCTAGAGGTGCTTCCTAGTCCTGTAGAAGGTAAGGCACACTCATTAGGATTCATATTTTTATCTAGAGAAGTGGTTTCAGCTTTCCTAGTCTCTTTAGAGTGCCTTTCTAAACTTATGTCGTTTGTTCCAGATGTTTTAGATGTGGAGGCTGATGCATTAGTGGTACTCATCTTAAAAAGGCCAGGAGCTAAAACTTTTGGTTTCTCAGTAACCGCTTTTCCTTTGTCAACAGTTTGTGTAGGCAAAGCAGGTGGAGTGACTGGTTTTGATGAAACATTTTTCTCATTGACTTTTGGAGGAGGCATAGAACAGAGACATTTTTGTTTTGAAACGGTTTGGGAACATTTGCTTTCTCCATGATCAATGGTTTTTAATCATGTATCCACTCCCTTCCTTTTGACTTTCGGTGAGCCCTCAAAAGATCATTTTCGCTTTCATGTCATTGTAGGCACGCTCATCTGACGCTTGTCATACTTGCATTCCTCGGTTTTTCGATCAAGTTGTTTAAAATATGAGACATTTTCTTTTCAAGTTTCTCGAGTGCTTTTCATATTTTGAAACAATTTTGGAGATCTCGGTGAGTCTTTCATGATCTTCAATGAATATGTTTGCATAATGATGGACATAATATCGATGAGTCGAACATCTTCAAGAGAGAGTCGTTTAAATTTTCCAAAACTTTGACTTGTTCAACACGGTCATTAGCTTGCTTTACCGAGGATTTATGGTCCTTGACAAAGTCGCTTGTTTCTTTCAAAAATGCTTGTTCAAAATGAATTACCCTGCACCGATGGCAATCGGTGAGGGGCAATTGAGTTTCAAAAACTTTCTTTGTTCGATGTCAAAACTAGAGAACCGGTTGTTAGGTGTAATAGTGGTTTTAGTTTTAACGATGTCTTGAAGATCCACAATTCTAGGTTTCACATTTTCTAAAATATTTCTCGCATCACTTGTGTTAAAAGGATTGTTTGAAGACATTTGTTCAATGTTCGAAAGAGAATTTGAGACAACAAGCGGTTTTGAGGCAGATTTTGAAAGCAGTGTTGACTCTTTGTTTGAAACACTTGGTGTGATGGAAAACTTTGACTTTTCTTTTGATTAACAAAAGTAATTCCGTTAATTTTGTTCCATTTGTTATAATCAATTGGTTTGATTTCCAATTCTTTTGTTTCATTTTGATCTACTCTCCTCGGATAGTTCTAACGTTTCTAGAGAATCACGAACAATTATGGGTTTATGCAAAACATTTCCATTGTTTAACACATTCGAGATTTCTAAGCTTTCTTGAGGAGCGAAGAAGAATTCGTTACCAAGTGCCATTCTATTAGTAGTATGAAAGCGGATTTACTTGATTAGAAAGCATCTTGATTGTTTGAGCGAGAATGACCCGTTTTAATAAGCAAATTTTCCAATGCTTGGATTTTCTCATTTTATCAAGAATTTCATCAAGAGAATCTTCTCATTTTGAAAAATCGATAATCAACTGCTTCTTCTCTTTTCAAGATTAGAAAGCATTTCTTTTGTTTGGAAATTTGGTTATTTAAATCGAAATTTCCTTGTTTAAAGATTTAATTTTCAAGTTCAAATTCACATCAAGTGTGTTATACTTGATTTGCAAAGTTGTTCTTTAGAAACCAAATTTCGATAACCAATTTCTAATTACGATTCTTTGTTTTCTAAAATTCAAAGGCTTTTACGTTCTCCTTGTAACTCTCAAGCTCAGCGGTCAATTTAGCATTCGCGGCCTTAACCAGCGATTGACCGTTTTAACTTTCTCAATTTCAATGCCACATTTATTGATTAATGATTCAAAATAAGCACGTGTTTCCTCATCGGTCTCAAGATTTTGTGCCCACGGCCTCCATTAGGATCCACATCCGGAGTCTCGAGTTAGTATTGCTACAACTCGGATTGTCCGGTATGTATCATAAGTAGGTCTTGGTGTCCGCAGAATGTTGTTCGTTATGAGTAAACACATCAAATATGACATTGTTATAGCATGGATCAATGATTGGTACCTCGAGATCTTTGCGTTGGCGTCATAGGATGAGGTGCGTCGGAATCAATGTCGTACTTAGTCTCACGAAGATTTTCCATGAAGATGCGGTTGCATTGAGTTCTCGAGGTCTTCCAAATCATCCATAATAGCCATGAAGTCATGTTCCTCGGACTCAATTGAAGTCCAGTTGTTCCTTTTGTACCAACATGATAGCTTTACGAAGATACTCAAGATCCTTCTTTTCGGTTTAGTTGGACAATTCCTTGCCATGTGACCCGATCCTTGACAAGTTATAACACGTAACTCGATTACCCGATTCACATTTCCATAATTCCCAACATTTGGGCCGCAACATTCCCATTCGATTACGATTGGAACCGCTGATTACCACGATT
This sequence comes from Chrysanthemum lavandulifolium, assembly GCA_022545495.1. Taxonomy (NCBI): domain Eukaryota; kingdom Viridiplantae; phylum Streptophyta; class Magnoliopsida; order Asterales; family Asteraceae; genus Chrysanthemum; species Chrysanthemum lavandulifolium. The sequence continues at coordinate 91,772,072 of CM040243.1, read as the reverse complement.
CGAACCGCTTTGATTACCCATGCGAAATCCAAGAGCATATCCTGCGATTCCCATAACTCCAACCATTTGTCCTTGACGACCCATATTCACACCCTTGTGCAATTTGCACATTGCGGTGTTTGATGAAATCCTTTGGTTGTTGTTAGTTAGTGTGGAATAGCGACCTCTGAATGCTTTACCCAAGAATGCAAATGCTTGTGACAAAGCTTCTTACGGTTCCATTCAAGATCGGTGATTCCTTGTTCACGGTAATGTTGTTGTTCGGTGGATAGTTTTGTTGTTGTGGAATGTATTCTGCAGTTGTTGTTAGTGGAGGATGATGAAGGTTGTTGTTGTGTATTCAACGGAGTTTGAGTCTTTGCAATGAGTGCCAATGGATCATGATTCTTTGCTAATCTTTCTTGCGACTTCATTCACTTCATTTTGGTTTTGTTTCAAAAATCGTTGAGTTGATCAAAGTTCACTTGATGTAAGTCTTTTGTTTGGTTGACAATAGTGACATATCGTCCCATTCTTGGTAGATTGTTCAAGAACTTGATGTTGCTCATGATAGTTCGGGAGTCAACTTGTTTACGATCGACTCATTCATTAAAGTGCAAAACCTTCCATAGTAGGATTCAATGGATTCTCTTGGAGTAGATGTAAACTTCTCCCAAGCAGTTAGCGACTTGTTCTCCGTGTTTGTTGACCAATTTACATTCCATGACAAAGTCGTCTAACACGTTCCCATATCGAAAGCGGTTCACAACCTGCTCAATGACAGAAAGATGTCTCTTGGTAAGCCCAGTTGGACAATATGAATTGCCATGTCATACGCTTCGACTTGTTTTGATCCTCTTGAGTATTCCGAGTCTTTTGAAGACGAAGAAATGGTGGGACGGGAGGTGTTGCATCGGCATTTCGGGGGTCTTGGACTTGTCGAGGTATGAAGGGTCCATCCCGAATGGATTTTATCATCAATTTTCCATTAGGTTTTGTCTTGATGTAACGAAGCATTCGACTTGTCCATTGAAGATAACCACCTTTTTCCAACATAGGAGGACGGTATTCGGCACCGGTGCATGAATATCTTGTTGAGTTGCCATTGATGAAGTTATGATCGATAAAGTTGATGTAGGATCGATTCAGCGATAAAGGAGTTGTGGTTGATGAAGATTAAGCTCGGTTGAGGTGTTTACGAAAGTCGTACTCGTAACCTTGGTTCTAAAAAATTTAAGCCCAAAATTTGAAATTCACTATAAAAATCAATTCTAAGGTCGTATGAAAAATTTGAGTTATGACAATTTTGGCGTAAATTTGACTCGAAAAATTTGAATTTAGGCCCAAAATTTGAATTTTGACCAAAATTTTCACATTAAACCAAAATTTGAATTTCGTAAAAATTGAACGTTTAGTCTCCTCAAAATTTTAATTTTTTTAATTTTTTAAACCTTTATGCGTGAAAGAGCTTAGGCGTAGAAAGCGAAGTTACGAGTGAGCGAGGTTTAGGCGTAGGATCTTAGGCGTGGGATCTTATCGTAATCGACTTAGGCGTAGGAATCCTTATCGTGGCGGTTATCTTCACGCGTAACCTTAAGCTTATGCGTGACAAAAGTTACTAAGTAAACCTTACGCGTAATTGTGAAGTTATGCGTAGAGTTACTCGTAAGCTTTTAGCTTATCGTAAACTATGGTTAAGAACCAAAATCCTTTACACCTTGTCGCGTAAGGGATATCCACAAGTCGAAGTGTTCCACACACTTATCCAAGTGAGGGAAGCATCGAGTAACAGTTATATCTCGAAGATTCTTAGCCAAAAGTTATCGTGAAAGTTCTGCGTAGGTTGACTTTCTTCTGGCGTGGGAACTAGGGTTTTGACTTACTCGTAAAAAATTTCCAACGATTCAAACAATTTCGCTTGCACAGATAGCCTTAAAAACACTCCAATAACACAGAAATGTTGACCTTTTTCACCCAAAGTGCTTAGAAAACTTACGAGTAGAAATGACCAATGAACCAAAAACGAGCTTAAAAATGTATCTAAACCCGTAAAGCTTGAAACTTTTTTCAAAAAACTGAAACTTTAACACCAAATAAAACTTAAACCACAAGAATCTTGAATTTTTTTGATGAAAAAATCAAAGCTTTAAGCGTATGAAATATGTAAAACGTGAGCTTTACGAAACAGTACCAAAACCTCAAAACAAACACAAACACTCCTAAACCATTGTTAGGCGATTGATACCAATTGTAGGACCAATACGAATATCAACCTTATCACTTTACCAAGCAAACCCAACACACGTAACCCAAGTTAGGCGTATAAAACGTGAAACACAAACACAAACAAAGCTTAGAAATAAGATGAGAAAGATTGGTGACTTGATGTTATATTCGTGTATGTGAGAGTATAAAGATAAACACAATAAAGTTGTATATTCCAAAGGAAAAACACACACACACACTTTTTCAAGCACACCCCTCAAATGACCATTTGAGGGGTATTTATAGTTCAAGAGGTTTGTTGCCCTAAAGGCTTTCTATGGGCTTTTCGTGGTCTTGGATTGGGCTTGGGATGCTTAAGCTTATACACGGCTTAGCATACCTTAACATTTAACCAATTAGCTTAGCCCACTCCACGAGCCCGTTGACTATTCTATCACGATATCTAACACACGTTACAAAGTTCCTAAACGTGAATGACCATCACTTCTAATAAAACTATAAAGGCTAACAAGAATTATTCGTGGCCGGGTATGAAAAGAGATTGCGTGAAGTATGTGGAAAGATGTCTTACTTGCTTGAAGGTGAAGGCTGAACACCAAAAGCCGTACGAAAAAGTCCAACCTTTAGATATCCCGGTCTGGAAGTGGGAGAAGATTACCATGGACTTCATTACAAAATTGCCACGGAAGAAAAAGAAAAATGATGCAATATGGGTTATAGTAGATCGCCTAACTAAGAGTGCACACTTCATCCCGATCAGGGAGAATATGCCTGTTCAGAAGTTAGCAAATATTTATGTCAACGAGATAGCCGCACGTCATGGAGTACCCATTTCTATAATCTCTGATAGAGACCGGCGTTTCACCTCAAACGTTTGGCAAAGTTTTCAAGAAGAGTTAGGTACAAAGCTACATATAAGGATGGCTTTTCATCCACAAACCGACGGGCAAAGCGAGAGGACGATTTAAACTTTAGAAGATATGTTACGAGCTTGTATGATTGACTTCGAAGGTAACTGGGATGATCATTTGCCTCTAGTTGAATTCGCCTACAACAATAGTTATCACGCTAGTATAGACATGTCACCCTATGAGATGCTTTATGGTAGAAGATGTAGGACGCCAGTGTGTTGGGAAGAAGTCGGAAGGAGGGAATTGGCGAGTACGGATGTCGTGTTGGTGACTACTGAGAAGATTGAGATGATTCGGGAAAGACTTAAAGCGACACAAGACAGGTGGAAAAGCTAGGCTGACAATCGAAGAAGGCCAATCGAATTCGAAGTAGGTGAGTTTGTTATGTTAAAAGTCTCCCCGTGGAAGGGCGTTGTTGGAATAACTCCTAAACTAGATTTCAAGTGTTAGTAATTGATAAGCTACACGCGTCGTTCGGGGTCAAAGGAACTTCCTTTTCGTCGAGCAAGTTTTTCAACACACTAGGCAGTGAACCTAATCGTTGTAGTGTAGTATTAGGGTAAGCCACGGGTATTGATATCGTTCTCTAGGGAATAGTGTCGTTAGGCTGAATTGTATGTCGATTTAAGTCTAAAGGTGAGGATGATTATTTTGTATTTTTATATTTTATGAAATGGAAAGGTCTGAATCTCGGGGTTTGGATTTGGGGTTGGTATTTCACCGATTACTTCTACTATCTAATTATCGAATTAACTAAGGTGAAGGTAGTCTATGTCTAATTATTGTGTGCTCGTATGATATTTTAAAGATGTGTTTACTTAGGTTTTATTACTCCTTAATTATCTCCTATTGATGGTTGAATTGTCACGTTCTTATTCTTAATTGCGTTGTGTGTCTAAGGTCGTAGGGTATGCGTTTATCCCCAACTCTTTGAAACTACCAAAGGGTCTCGTCTACAAAATCTCTAGGATTTATAAACTCTAACTCTAAGGTACTCTTTGGATGGTTTAGCCTACAACTACTCTAGGTGTTATAGTCTAAGGTTCACAAAGATTAATCAAGCATTAACTACACAACGAATGACCTATCGCATTACTAGATCATTAACAATTAAGATAAGGGACAACCAATCAATATTCAATAGTTAAGTTTCATATTCCCTAAGCAAACACACAAGTAAATTAGTCGGACATGGAGAACATGCAAGCATACACACAAGTAATTGAAGACATAATTAAATTAATGAAGTAAAACACTTATCTTGATGTAAGATAGGGTTTGGAACCCTAAAATACTATACAAGACAGCCTTGGTTGGTTTAGGTTTTTACTCCAAAGACTACACCGAAAACAAAAAATTCGGATTCTATATTAAGATTACATTCGCGACGTCACCTTTTAATTTGTGGCCGCGGGTCGCCAATATTAGAGTTTCATCTTGGCCATGTTGGTCTTCTTGACGGCATCACCTTATGCTTGTGACGTCCTCTTGACCTCGGCCCGTCGGATCAAATCTAGGCCGTCGAGTTGCGACGACCTACTCTTTTAAAGCGACACGTCACTTGAAAATAAGCAATTTAGCTCTTGTATCGTCACAACATGTGCTCCGACGGCGTCGCAGATAACACCGACGCCGTCCCTTGTGTTTGTGACTTGAGTGTCTCGGTTCTTGACTTTGGCCATTTTCTTCAGATATCTCTGCGCCTTTTAGGTCCAAATAAGTGCTATTCCAAACAATTTGCCTTCAAGAGACCTAAAAGTGAAAATGAACGATATTAAGTAATAACGGATACAAAAGTGATCAAATAAGGGCTTAAGCGACCCCTCAAAAAGGTACATTTTAAAACCTTATCAGTAATTAATATGTAATAGTTAGCTTAATATGGCTTTAATGTTAGTAATTATGCCAAGGCTTATGTAGAAAGCCCATGAGCCTTGGCCCAAGCCCATAAAGGAAAGGAAGGGAACTTGCATGTTGCCCTAGTTCCTTCCTATAAATAATGCTTGTAAACCCTCACTTGAGGGTTGGTTGTTCAATTCACACATATCACCTTTACGCAGAACTCTTCTTTATTTCATATCGTGTGTGTGTGTGTGTGTTTGTTCATCTGATCACTTCTTTTCTATTTCTTCTATTGATGCTTGTGTTATGAATATGGGAACCTAACAGTGGTATCATTCGCCAAATAGTTGGGTGAAAAGGTTTTGTTTTTGAAGTTGTTTTTGGTCTTACGCGTAACTCTCGGGTCATAAACTTTTACACGCTTAAAACTCATTTTTTACACTTTTCAATCCAAGATTCTTGTACTTTCAAAGTTTTCAGGTGTTAAAATATCTGTTTTTGGCAAAATGTTACGAACTTTACGTGTATTTCATTGATTTTAAACGCGTGTTCATTCTTACGCGTAATGTGTCTACGAGTTTTGGATCATCAAGTTTCACACTTTTGTGTTAATTTTGGTGATATTGAAGCTGTTTCATCACAAAAATCTGGTTTAGAAACATCTTTGGGCGTAAATTAGTTTTGGTTAATTTATACGCTTAAGAAAACCCTAATCTTTCGCGTAAGTCATCCGTGGTTTGATCTTCGGTTTGGAGTTTACTCAATGTTTTCTTGCTTGGATAAGCACGAAAACAATTCGACTTTGGATATCATTTACACCGTGATAGTGTAAAGGATGTTTTGGGCAAAACCCTAATTTTACGCATAAGCTTAAACTTACGCCAGAACTCTTTACGCCTAAGTATTTTCTTACTCCTAAGCCTTGTCTTACGCATAAGCTAATCTTACGCATAAGTTTTCTCGTCTAACTTTCGGTTTACGATAATCTTAGTGTTTCTCAATTCTTACGTGTAAGCTAATCCTACACGTAAATATCACTTTACGCCGTAAGTTTGGTGTTTTACGCCTAAGTGTTACGTTGCCTAAATTTGGTTTCTACGCCTAAGGATACTTCATCAACAACGTTTCATTCGACTACAAAGATCCATTTAACAACACAAGTTTTCAACATGTCTCAACCACCATACTCTAACTACTTTCCTTACACGTATACTCAACAATAACAACAACTAAGTCCACAACATCAGCAGTTTAATCAACAACAACAAATTTATCAACAACAATTTAATCAACAACATTATCCACAACAAGGAGCAATTCAACCACAAATGGTTCAACCACCACCTAGTCTTCAAGTACAACCTTACACAAACGTTTACAATCAACATCCATCCATGAATACTATGAAGGAACCATCTTGGTTTGCAAAGATGTGTGAAGCTTTAAGTAGCCATCAATCCATTCATGAGGCAGGATCACTTGATAGACCTCCAATGCTCACTCCTGAAAACTGTGATCTAAAGAAGCCACATGGAAAGTTCTTAAAGAAGGTCATCTTGGAAGGACCATTTCAGATGCCTATTGTCGTTACAGGAGATCCAAATGCTATTCCACCAAGAGATGATCTCACAAACATTGCAGCTCACTGCCGACCTTTACGGTGATGAACTTCTACACTACGAAGTCGATGAGCTAGCAATGCAATATATCCTTTTAGGATTACCCAATCCAATCCTTCAAGTGTTGATGCTCAAAAGACCGCAAAAGATGTGGGAACATATTCATCTTCTCATGGAAGGCAATCGAACTCAATCAAGAGGATATGGAATCCAAAATTTACTTGGCTTATGAACACTTCATGATTGAACCGGGAGAGACATTAGAGTCTTATCATCATCGATTCTCGACATCATCAATGACTTGGATAAACACAACATCATCATGCCAAGAATTGCAGTCAATACTAAGTTCCTAAGTAGTCTTGGTCCTGATTGGGAGAAGTATGTCATTTTCATCCGTCAAGCTAAGAATCTTCATCATGCTACATACGGATTGTTGTACGACTATTTGAAGCCTCACTAAAAAGAAGTTGAAAAAGAAAGGGTTATCCGTGGACAAACTGTTTCACCTTCACTTCCGGATAATCAACAACTTTCTTTATGGGCTCAAACTAGTTATCCTCCTCAACCCGCTCCTCAACCAACTGCAACAATTACACCATATGATCCGTCACAGCAACCATTTCAACAAACTCAATTGGTTCCATACAACAACAACAATGATCAAGCACTTTACAGTGAAGCTAATGAGGACTTCGATGCTTTCGATGCATTGCAACAAGGATTCGTTATGATTGCTAAAGCCTTCGGCCGGTATACAAACAAATCCAACAATCGCATTCGTTCCTCATCAAACACAAGGAATCAGTGTTGTGAACAATGGACGTGTTGAAGTTTAGAATCATGGTTATGGTCGTCGAGATAGGAGGTGGTCAAGGGTTTAATGCTATGGGAAGGAATAACATGGGTGCTCCACAACAAAGAGAGCTCCAGGTGGTTGAGCAGGGAATGCTCGAGCGGAATGAATGGTCTTCGTTGCTACAAGCTGTAATGAGAAGGGTCACCTAGCTAATGCATGCCCAAAGCCGAGGACTAGAGGCGGTGCTTATCACAAGGAGGCTTTACTTTTGGCTCTTAAGGATGAAGTGGTGGGACTCTCACAAACAAGGAACATAGCTTTATGGCATATGCGGACTCGGATGATGATATGGAGGACTTGCAGGCTAATGCGGCATTTATGTTGATGGCTAATATGCACGAGCTCCACATGAGTGACACAGCCCGTGTATGACACCGATGGCCCATCTTAGGTACCGAACAAACCATATTCATCATCGATCTAATATCTCACCAACATCTAAATCCGACGAGGCTCGAGAATGTTCAACATGAGTCGTCCACATCTCATTTTCGACGATTCTCAACTAAACCCGTGGTTACATTTGATGATCAAGATGACCTTATGGTTACCTTGATACTCAAATTGACTCCGTGGTTATACTTGAGGATACGAATAGTGATCATGTTGTGACTCACGCTGAACACGCCGAACCTTGCCTAATCCAGATGTTGATCTCTTACTTAAAGACCAACAATCTCGAATGAAAGAATGTTGTGCATTAAATCGAATTGGACAAGAAATGCAATCATAACTGTGGACATTGAATGCTTAAAACAGCAACTCAATTTTTCAAAACTCAAGAAAACGTGAAAAAGGTTTTGAAGTCTCTTTTGCTAAATCACACCAAAAGCGAAAAATCTTTAGAACGACGGATCGTGATCTAGCCGCATCCAAGAATGCTTTGTTGTCTCAAATAGAACAATGAAACATGAACATAAAAACAACTTAACACTCTTACTTTGAAACTCAAAAAGCAAGTCGAGTTGTTAACTTGTCAAAACAGTTCTCGTACAAAAGCATTCAACGAAATGAATAGATGACCATCTTGAAGAAATTGTCGACTTACAAAACAAACTTAAAGAGTTTCAAATGTTGTTTACAAACATGGTGAGTCAATCACAACTATTCAAAAGTTTACTTTAAAACCCAATCAAATGGATATGGACCGAATCTCACTCGATTACAAACCAAAGCTTTCAACCAAAGTATTTAAACCAAATCACAAGTTTCCAAAGTGAATACAAAATTGATGATTCATTATGAGTGTTGTTGAATATCATCGTCAAGAGGAATTAGATCACGACGAGAGTCGATCAAAATTAGAAAATATTGTTTATAACAAACCATTTAACTATTCAAAAGCGAGTCACTTTAGTCACACAAAAGTATTCTTCTAACACACCTAGGATTATCACAAACACGTCGAGTCTTCTAATGTTGCTCCCCAACCAAATTATGTACAAATTTATGGTCCTTTACCTTCACTCGTTGAAGTAAATTCAAAACCAAAATCGTCAAATTCTCTGGATATTTTCGCATTTTCACTTCGACCTCAAACTTTTAGAGCGTGAAATTGAATTTCATTACGAAATAAAAGTTGAACATTTTCAATCGCCTCGAGCGAGAACAAAGAGATATTTTTCGAGAAAAGAATTTTACCCCATGTTAAAATTTTGAAAAATTGTGCATTGTATTGGGAAAGGGAATTTCATAAGGAACTTGGATTGATGAAAATCATTTTCGAGAAAAGAAATATCTATTTCTAATACAAAGCGTAAAAAGAAAATGTTACGAAAAGATGTTGATCGACTCTTGGAAGATGTTATCCGTCTTGATATCCATAATGTTGTGTTATTGCATTCTTTGCCATATGCATCGATTATATCTCACGATCATCGTTGATTCTATTGACATTGTTGAGAATATCGATAATGTACCTCGGATCGAGTCTTTAAAAGTTGAAAATGAGCGATTGTTAAACGAGCTTTCAAATGCAAAACGTCGTCTTCAATGGTGTCAAAATCGTGAACTTGCTTTGCAAAACAAAATCACCAGTTGCATTCCAAAACTTTTAATCCAAAATTTGAGCAACCGGATGATCAAACAACGTCTTTAAAATGTCAAATCTCAAAATAAGAACAAGAACTTGCAAAAGTTAAAAGGAATATGGTGTCATATTTGATTTACTCAAACAGACTCGTGATGAAGCATCAAACGAACTTGATCATTATCTTGCACACACTAAAGAAGTCCTGAATTTTCTGGAAATCTTCGTTATGAAAATCAAGATTTGTTGCACACTATCATTGAGTTAAAGGAAAAGTTAGGAAAGTATGAACAAGTTTAGATTAGCAACATTAAGAAACTTGCACCGTAACACTTAGAAAAAGTGACCCTAGGATGCCCTCTTGACAAACCACAAGATTCTAATGTGCTTCCTCTCACTGAACAGAATAGTTGCCTCTTTTCCCAACGTCGGCACTTCACATCCTAGGAACAATACAAGGAAGAATAGGAAGTTGCACCTAAGAAAAGATTAATAAAGAATCTCAAGAAGTGAAGAACACCCTAGGACTTTGAATAAGACCCATGTTGCACCCACTTTAGATATTGCGTCGACAAATGTAATGGAAAAGTGTTGTAACGAATCTTTGAACCTTTAAGTACTTTTGATATTAGATCAAGCTTCTTGTGTTATTTGTCGTAAAAGTATGCTTTCGATTGTCATGATAAATGTATTGCTAAAGCTATCTTGTCTCGTTTACGGAATCCTAAAAAACGGAATACCTCTAGGCCCACAAATGCTTATAAGTCTGTGCTTGGTAAACCACCCTCTTTGGATTCTAAGAAACGCATTGATGTCCCTGTAGTTCCAATATCACCTCCAAGGAATGTAGTACCACCTAGTGCATTCACTAACACTAAAGCAAAGACTAGTTGGAGATGGCAGAAATGGATACACAATACACTAGGATTTAAATGGTTGCCTAAAATCATTGATGTGTGTATTTCTACTATATCGCTTGAACCCTCTAACTCTTGGGTTCCACATCTACTTCTATTCCATACGTGTCATCTGTGTAATGCGGTGTCTGAGATCATCCTTGATTGTTAATAGCGGATGTTCCCGACACAAGACAGGCAATCTCAAGCTGTTATCAAACTTTATTGCAAAGTTCATTGGCACTGCTGATTCGGAATGATCACTCGCGACTATCATGGGCTACGGAGATTACATCAATGGAAACATCGAAATTAGCGAGTTTATTATGTGGAAGGCCTCAGTCACAATCTCTTCTCAGTCGGTCAATTCTGTGATGGAGATTTGGACGTTGCTTTTCGGGAGAAAACTTGTTTCATTCGTGATCTACAAGGAAATGATCTTATGTTTGGCACTCACAATTCAAGTCTCTACACTATCTCCATGCAAGACATGATTGCTTCATCTCCCATTTGTCTACTTTCAAAGGCAACATCAACAAAATCTTGGCTATGGCACCGTCGTCTCTCACATTTAAACTTTCAAACCATAACCAACCTTGCTCGATACAAACTAGTTGAAGGTCTCCGAGATTCCGATATTCTAAAGATCACCTATGCTCGCCGTGTGAACAAGGGAAAAGCACTCGTTTTACTTTCCTTCAAAGGTGGAACACAACTCAAAGATGTGCTTCATCTTCTTCACATGGATTTGTGTGGCGATCGCGTGCAACGATTAATGGAAAACGCTACATCTTGGTAATCGTTGATGACTACTCACGCTGGACTTGGGTCTACTTTCTTGAGTAAAGATCAAGCTCCACAGATGATCATCACCTTTCACGAAAATTCAAGTTCACCGGAACACGGTCCGACAAATCAAAAGCAGACAAAGGAACTGAATTTGTGAATCAAACTCTTCGAGAATTTTATGAGAAAGTGGGAATTGAGCATCAAACATCTATTGCACATACACCGAACAAAGCGGAGTTGTTGAAAGACGAAACCTTGCGTTAGTGGAAGCTGCAAGAACAATGTTAATAAATGCTAAACTTCAGATTACTTGTGGGCAAAATCGTATCAACCGCATGCTACACTCAAAATCGATCAATGATTACAAAACATCACAAACACTTTTATGTATTTGGATCCCTTTGCTACCCAAATAATGATCGTGATGACTTTGGAAAGCTCAAAGCCAAAGGCGGCATTGGAGTCTTTATTGGATCTTGTGAGAATTCTAAAGGTTACCGGATCTAGAATCGTCGTAAAAGCGAGTTATGGAAGCGATTCATGCAAATTTTGATGAGCTTACGAAATGGCTTCGAGCATAACATCTTGGAACCCGGTCACAACCGTTTAAACTTCCTCAAACCCCATCATCGGTGAACCAAGCCCCTAGCTTACTCATCAACAAATGGAAAAGCTATTTGCTCCTCCGTTTAGTGATGATATTGATGAAACGTGCTCGGTGTATCCATTGTTTCACCGCTCAACTTTGATCATATTCCAATACACGATACACCTGCTACAACAACTACTATTGAAGAAGCACCACCGTTGACTCTACAACAACAGTTGAACAAAGCTGATTCCAACGATTGAACGGTGATGATGTTACGAACAATGAAGTACCCCCCGCAGATTTTGATCCAATCGTTCTTTAACCCGTTTGCTAATGAAATCGCTGCACTTTTGATGTTGGAATCATCTACAAGCCATTTGAATCCTCAAAATTTGCACAATGTATACCAACATCAACCCTCTACACATCTTTGGACAAAAGACCATCCTCTTGAGAATATTATTGGTAACCCAAATCAACCAATCGTAATAAGACAACATCTTCACACGGATGGTGAACATTGCATTTATGCACTCACCTGCTCGCCTAATCGAACCTAAAAACATTAAAGACGCAATGACCAAATACAATTGGATTGAATCCATGCGGGAAGAACTCAATCGGTTTAAACATCTTGAAGTATGGGAGCTGGTTGAAAGACCAACAGAGTCTACATCATTGGTCTCAAATGGATTTGGAAAAACAAATTGGATCTTGAAGGGCGTAATCGAGAAACAAGTCACGTCGGTGGCTAAGGGTTATAAACAGGAAGAAGGTATTGACTTTGAAGAATCATTCGCTCCGGTTGCTCGTCTTGAGGTCGTTCGGATATTTTTAGCGTTCGCGATGACACATGAACATAACGGTCTTTCGGATGGACGTCAAAGCGCTTTTACGAAGGTCAATCGAAAGCAACGGTTTATGTCGACCACCGAGAAGGATTCGTTGATCCGAGTTCCCGAACCATGTCTACAAATTGAACAAAGCTCTATGGGACTCAAACAAGCTCCTCGGGCGTGATACGATAAGTTATCATCCTTCCTCATTGCCAATAATTTCACCAAAGGTTCGGTTGACCCAACGCTTTTCATCACAATACCACGGGCACACATTTTAATTGTTCAAATTCGTGGATGACATCATTTTGAGTCAACACATAAAAGTACTCAATCGCTTTTGCAAAACTAATGAAAAAACATTTTGAAATGTCCATGATGGGTGAACTTACATTCTTTCTAGGATCGCAAGTTCATCAATCACACCATGGTATTTTCTTGAGTCGGTCCAAATAGGCCCTTGAACTTTAACAAATTTGGAATGCAAAGCTGTGACACCTATGCCACACCAATGGCACATACCAAGAAACTTGATTTGATTTACATGGGAAATTGGCGGACCCTACCAAATACCGTAGTATCATTGGGTCTCTCATGTATCTAACACTAGTAGGCACGATATTGTTTTTGCCAGTATATCTTTGCTCCAGTTATCGATCGAGACCAAGCGAAACCCACTCTCCGAGGCTAAAAGAATCTCTCGATACATCAAGGAACCATTAAATTGGGAATCGGTATCGAAGGATTACGGTTTTAAACTAATAGCTTTTTCAGATCTTGATCACGCAGGATGTTTAGATTCACGGAAAAGTACTTGAGGAGCATTACAATTTCTTGGTGAAAAGCGGTGTCATGGCAATTGAAGAAGCATGATTGTACATGTTGTCCTCAATAGAAGCGAATATGTAGCCATTTCGCGTGTTGTGCTCAAGTCATTTGGATGAGAACATAACTCAAAGACTATGGTTACGATTTGATGAATCCCGATGTCTTTGCGACAATCGGAGTGCTATTGCGATCTCGCAACACTGTTCAACATTCAAATCAAAGCACATCGATCTTTGATATCATTTCATCAAGGAGCACGTGGAGCAGTACCGTTGAATTATACTTTAATGGTCTCGAATACCAATGGCGGATCTTCTCACCAAAGCCTTAGCTCCTGCTAGGTTTAATGAGTTGGTCCACGGTTGGTATGCGATGTTTGACTCGGAGGCTGGATGAGCTGTTAAAACATTCTTAAAACCGGTCAAACACCAAAACCTCTTTTGTAAATATTTTCAAAACAAAATACAAAATTATAAAATCGATTAAACAACAAAATATTCTTTTATCTTTATTCCTTTAACATGGCAAGTATAAATCTTCCGTCAACACTTTACTATTTCAAAATTCGGTATTTTCTCTGTCAAGTGTTGAGGGGAGAACATAAATATTTTTGGTTTCATAAAACCTTATACTTGCATGTTACCTTATCCCAATTGTGTCTTTGATTATGGTGGTAACATTTCTGGTTTACTGACATTCCTCGGACTAAAATTTATAAAATTTCATTATTTCTTAAGTCGAGGGCGAGTGTCGTCATGTTTCTTTCCAAATATCATTCGTTTGGTAACCAAAATGGAAGTTATGGGCGTTGTATGTAAATGGTTAAGGTGGAGGGAATGAAAGTGTCAAAAGCTCAAAGTATTTTTAACAAAACACTCCACCTAAACTCATTAACTCATCACATTTATTTCACAACTACCAAATCCTACGCCTAAAATCAATCTTCAAATCCGTGTTCTTGATCATCAATTTATAAGTGGTTAAACGTTCTTAGTAATCATCTAAACATGGGTTTTGAATCGTTTTGAATACCAGCGGTTAGATTTTAACCTAGGGATGATTTTGTGTTCTACATAAGCATATGAACACCTAATCAAGTTTGAGTGTTTGTGGTTAAAATGGTAGTGTCAAAGCGTTTGTATAATCTCAATGATACCATTTTTATCATTAATACTCACCCGTAAACACAATTGATTGATTTTGAATATTAGGGTTTATGCGTATTTTTGGGTGTTTTCAAATGTGAATGTTTTGGTTAAAAGATAGTTATTTGATGTTGTTTACATCTTGAATTAACCAAATCCGGGCTTAGAACTTACCGAAACACTAAATGCGTTAAAATTGAATATTAGGGTTTATGTTCATAGAATTTGGGTATTTTTGATCCACTTAGGTTTTGATGTTAAAACTTGCATAAAACATCTCACTAGCCTTCTTAGACATCGAGAAAAAGTTTGGTGTAATTCCTATGGCTAAAACTCTTACACGTAGAAATTGAACATTAGGGTTTAAAGTCTACGCGTAACCCAGTTTTTACGCATAACTGCTTGAAAGTGTATTCATGATTAGATCTGAAAAGGAATGAATGTAGATGTTAATGTTGGTGATATGATGACTTTATTTCAGGTTTCTACACGTGAATAATTCAGAATCAAGGTTACTTGAACATCTACGCATAAGGATTACCTTACGCGTAGAATGTTATGCGTAAGAGTCATCTTACGCGTAACCTTTACGCCGTAAGGTTCTAAAGGGACTACGGCGTATCCTGCGAAGGATATGCGTGTGAGAACCTTTACGCTTAAGGTTCACTCTTCGAGTAAGCCTTACGCGTAAGGTTCCATATACGCTCACGTTTAAGCTTTACACCTAAGGCCCTCTTTTCCTACGCGTAATATTTCTTACGCGTAAGTCAAGAACCTCCGCATAAGCTTATGCTTACGCGTATACCACCCCTGTTTATGCATAATCTTTCAAAATCTATGCCTAAGCCTAGTTTTAACCTAAATTATGAATTGTTACGCGTGCAAACTTGTAAATAAATAAATCATAATGCCACGAAACCAAATTGTCACTAATAAGCTTAAATGGTTAATAAGTTGTGAAAATAAGTGAAAACTTAGACTTTAAAACTCAAAGTTAATCAACTCACGAAACTTATCACGACGTCTTTGGACTATTCGACTAACAAGTGACATTGGACTCGTAACAATAATCGACATATCACATTCAATAAATAATAAAATCAACTGTTGACTAACGTAATGTCTTTCGATATGTTGGTTCTTTTGGCTAAATATCTTTCAGATAACGACATGGACGCTCAAATGCAAAATGTGGAAGCACTAAACGTTCTCACTGTTGAAGATATCTTCTGTTAGGATTTAGTGAATCTAGTTATTGAAGAGTCGGTCACCTCAAGTATATGTAATCATTAGAAAGCTCGTAGTCGTAGATTATTAAAAGTTAAGTAGTATTTTGTTAAGTAACACCGTGGAGGACGGACGGGTCTTTACCGACTGTATGCCTGATCCACAGCCCGTAGGTGGCGATTTATGTAAGTACTATAAATACTCTCTACCTTCCAAGGTAGAGAGTTGGAGCTCATAGATTTTTCTTTCTCTCACTAAAGTTCCCAACCTCTAACTTTCTCTCTTTAAAACCTCTTGTATACGCCTCTTTGATTATTGGTTTAGTGTGTTTGTGAAATCCAATATGTTACAAATGGTATCAGAGCCATGGTTTGATCGTCTCTTACATATCCTTGGATTTCTAGTGGTTTTTAGATGGTTTTTGAGTTTGAAAAAAGTTTAGTGGTTTTTGCATCATTTGGTTCATTTCTAGTGTTATAGTTTAAATTTTGGGTGTACTTTTGTGTTTAGAATCATTGTAAGTGCTTGGGTGTTGGTTTGGAAAGCTTGAATCACTGTGGTTGGACTTGTTTTGGATTGAAAAGTGTGTTTTTGAAGTTTTTCTTGGTAGCGACTTGGTTCTCGTAGTGAATTTCATCATAGCGACTTGCTTCAGAAAAAGGTAGCGAGTTGTAGTGCTTTTTGGTAGCGACTTGGTCCTAGCGACTTGTCTATTGAGACAAGCCGACAAATAGTACAAGTTAGTGGATTCTCCACTACGGCTAGCGACTTGGTGAGGTTAGCGACTTGTTTCAGATATTGTTAGCGAGTTGTAGTGTAAATTGTTAGCGACTTGATACTAGCGACTTGGATACTTAGCGAGTTGCTCTTTAGCGACTTGTGTTTAGCGACTTGGTTCATAGCGACTTGTGCTTAGCGACTTAGTGACTTAGCGACTTGTTCTCAAGGTTTATAGCGACTTGTCTCTAGCGACTTGTTGACTTTTCTCGACAAAACTTCAAATGGCTATAACTTTTGATCCAGTAACTTCGCTTACGCTGTTCTACCCATCAAAACGACCGTGAGAACGAGGAGAATGGCATGAATAAACTAAAGTTAATTCGGGTCAACCTTGAGGCCTAAATCCGCTCCGAACGAAGTTATTGAGGTTTTAAGTTTTAGACCTAAATTTCTCCGTAAAATCGTGCATCAAACAACCCAAATCACAACCAAACAACATCTCTCGCTAATCCTACATAAGTCCTAACACACAATTGTCTATCATTGTGTCTATCCATCGCTTATCTTAACACGCTCTATTGGCATTGCTTAACGGTTTGGTCTTGATTTTAGTAAAATCCGTGAAAGATTCTATTTCTCGGTTTAAATCATAGACTTGTAAAATCCGCACGCCAACATCATGCCTAACGATTCGGATTCGGTTGTATCTAAGATACTCGGTTTATAATGACGTGACCAATGAACGTAAGATACCCAACAATGTACTACAGACTATCGTGTTTGATTCGGATAATGCTAAATGGAATCTTCATGCTCAAATTCACAAGATAAAGAGGTGCACCACCCACAACCCGTGCAAGTTAATGCAAAGGAACGCCCATGGAAGCTTCAGATTTAGCCAAGATAGAGGTACACTAGCCACAACTGTGCATGTTAATGCAGAGGAAAGTCGCATGGAAGTTTTCGTATACCTAACTATGCATCTTCTACTCAAATGATGATTATGAGTTGCATGAGTACTGCATTTATCCCCGAGGACTCCTTACCACTAAGCTTAACATATATAAGGATCAAGTTGCCATCTATGAACAATGTATAAATTTGAGCCGACCACACGTGAGCGTGAAATGGATTGCCAAATGCATACATTAATCGAAAAAGTAACTTAAGGAAGAAACATTAAAACAAGAGTTAAATTCCTTACAAGAGAAACTTAATAAAACTCATAGCAAAACAAGAACTTCAAGAAATGTAAAAGTGCTTAAGCGGATTTCAAACAAAAGGAATCAAAACTTTTAAATGATTTTTCCAACCTTAAAACTTTAAAGAACAAACTTGAAAACAAGTTGTATGTACAAGGCAACACCATTCAGATCGCTCACATGATCACTAAGCATAGAGTATTGCGATAAGCATAGTAATCGGCCTTATAGAAGAACCTATTCCCGAGTATGGTAAGAAAGCAAAAGTGCTCAAAAAGTGATCTATGATGGTAATGAAATCCTTAAGCCTATACAAATGCCTACTTGTTTAGAATGCAATCAAGAAGATAGAGAGTTAGAAGATGCCTCTAGAGAAAATGGAAAAGAAACTAAAAGATCCTTGGTGTATAGATCATAATATAACGCTCAAAACTCCAAATTACACTAAGGATAATTGGATTGCCTTAAACAAGTTTAGACCTCAAACTCGGTTAACCCCCGAACAAGTGTTCGAAATTAGATATGGAAAAGAAAAGGCGATGAACTTGTTGAAAATAATCCCCCTTAGGAAATTCCTCCACCACCGTGTATCTTCCAAATACACCAATGCATTTAGTGCCTAGATCTATTGCCACTAATAGCAAAACCTTAATCACCTTTATGTAGTTTACCAACTATTTATTGATTTTGAGAAAATGTAAAAGAGAATCACACCCACTGGATAATCAAGGGGAAAGGGTTTGAGCAAACTAAAGAATGATATTTAATCGAGGTCATGCCTTTCTTTAAACAATTAAAAGGTCAATTTGAAAGTCTTAAAAGGGATAAACTCGGATATTAAAGAAATGGAAAAGGAATTTGATGCAATGATTGTTGAAGTCAATGATTATGGACGGAACTCAAATATAATGAAATTGAAAGGAAGAATCAGATATCTTAAATGAGAACTTAGTATTGAGTTGTGTGGTTCAAGATGTGGTTTATACTATTACTAAGCTTTCCATTATCGCTTCTCAATTTCATGAAATGTTTGTTGCATTGAAAGTATCCTGAGGATCGTGTCATTGAGCTTGAGACAAAAAATTCAAAATTGAATGATAAAATCGAAAATGACGATCATGATAACTTGGTCAAACATTATTCTAAATTAGAAGTTGAATATCTTGGTTTACAATTAAAATATCAACATCCGAAGAAAATGTTAAAACTTCAAATATCAAGACATCTTGAATGCTCCCGAGTTTGATGCGCTTTTTGAAATCAACAAACGTGATGAGCAGATTCGAGCTCATTGCCACACGATCAAAAGATTGAAATTCAGATTTCACAATTGAAAGATGAAAGGAATGAAGTAATCGGCTCCGAATACCTCCACCTTTAGATTCTCGAATTTCCAACTTCAAAACATTATTGATAAATTGCAAAAGGAAAATGAATGTTTTAAAGTGAAATTTCAAAAGTTAATGATCAAAACAAAGAGTTATGTGATTCATTCAAAGTTAATCATGATAAACACATTGAAAATGTAACTTCTTTGCTTAATGATATTGAGAATCAAGCGTGAGGTGAAAGGAAAATTTCCAATCCTAATTGCAAATATTATGTTCCAAAGGTTCCCGCCAGTGATAAGTATCCTATTGATATGTTATATATTCCTCCCCTCTTAGGAATAATGAACGGCACATAAAACATATCTAACACAACTTAAGGATAGTTTAAAGGGCCTCCGTGAGATAGTAGAGGATGATAGATTAGAAAAGCCTTTTGATAGTGCAATCACTTATGCTCGCATGGATTCCAAACGATCTCGGGAACTCTTAGAGTATGTAATTGTCACATGTCCGAAAGCGAGTAATAGGCGAGATAGAATAGTTGCACCCAGTTCTATGCCTAAGGATAAGAATGTGACTCTTAATGTGCCTCCGAAAGCCTCGTAACCAAAGACTTCTAGACCGAGAAAACCAAATGGCAAGAAATGGACTAAGGCTCCCATCATCACTTCTATTAATGTTAATATTGACACTAAAGTTAGCGGGTCAAAACCTTGTAGCAATACAAAGAAGGATGAATTTCACGACTAAAAGTGATCATGAGAAGAAAGTGAAAGAACACCATAGGGAAAATAAGTTTGACTTGAACAAAAGAAGCGTGTTGGTTCTAGTATTAGCTCTAAGCTTATGAAATTAATTCAAGTCTTATGTCATTCGCAAAACCCGTAAAGAATGTCTATCTTCCGTAATCATGATAAATGTGTTGTGTTATTTCGAGATCTAAGAATCATACCCCAGTTAAGAAAGTTTGAAAGCGAAGCAGACATAACTCGAAACCTATAGGAAGGTTTTACCAATGTAGGATTTCGATGGAAGCCAACAGTCGAATATTCACGAATGGCAAACCTTGCCCTTAACTAGATCCACTATGCCTAGAGTAGTGCACATTAAGGTTTGGAAGCCAACCGTAGAATAATCCCATTAAGCATAAAATGTCCTCGACTAAGTCTAATGCTTCTACTAGTTCAGCTCCTAGTGACAATGGCATTGCACCTAGGGTTTCACGATTCAAAGATTGTTTGTGCTAACCAAAAGGACCCCATGAGCACGTGGGGATCCAATGTTTCCAATTCTATGTCTTCGTTTGTTGTCCAAAGCGTGTCGTACAAATCGTCCCTTGGTATTTGGATTCGGCGCTTC
The DNA here is from genome assembly GCA_022545495.1 of Chrysanthemum lavandulifolium. NCBI lineage: Eukaryota > Viridiplantae > Streptophyta > Magnoliopsida > Asterales > Asteraceae > Chrysanthemum > Chrysanthemum lavandulifolium. Next base: position 91,751,682 of record CM040243.1, on the reverse strand, counting down.
TAAACATATAACGGGCTCTAAACAATGACGCCTGCTCACACTGCCAGCCTCATACTTCAACATTATGGCGCCTGCAGATAACATTTCAGCCCTGCCTCAAAGAAAAGAAAGGTGTACGCTTCAAGCACTTTATCTTCAAAAGAAGAGAAATCTTCATGTTTATGACCATTCTCATCGACATTCTTCATCAACAAGCTTCATGTTTTTCCACGCCTTTCAACTCTCAAGTGGATCTACGCTCATTGGTTTATATTCTTATTCACATGTTCAAATCAAAATGGCAACTTCGGATGCAATTTTGAGGAGGAGAGAAGTGCATATACTACATGTTGATGGATGCTTGAATTATGGTCGCGTGACTCTCCTTCAATGCCTAATGCTTCACCTACTAAGGATAATTGGGATTCATTGTTTCAAGATATGTTTGATGAGTACTTCCAACCTCCAACGAATGTTGATCACCTAGTTTTCAAGCTTATGCTCCGGTTCCACCGACTCAACCGGTTCACCATCTAAGAAGTACTTTCGAATTCTCAAGAAACCTTATCTCTAGTTACTTCAAAAGGCATTGATAATGACTATCATTATAGTTTCACCATGAATAATGATCCGCTCTTTGGTACTTCGTTTGCCAAATCTTCACAGATTATTGTTCAAGAATAATGATCCACTCTTTGGTATTCCTTTGCCAAATCTTCACGGATTATTGTGCACTCTATAAATCAACCACATGAACATTATGGAAAATGACTACCTCATCCGCTTGAAGACATTATTGGTGAATCTTTCAGATCAGTCTCTACATGTATACCTTTAGGAAGAAAGCATTGATGTTGAGGAATCATTTGTTGCGGTTCATTCAGTAGGTCAATGTACATCCGATTGTATGTTGTTTTCACGTGTTGGGCATTTGACACAAGTTGATGACTTCAGAGTTAATCATTTATCACTTATTTGAGATTGAAGTTGACTTTCAACAAAGGCATGTTCTTATTTGATAACTTGCTCGGGCTTAAGATTTTGAGTTGAAGACTTGGTTTATCTAGTTACCGAGAGTCGGGTGGTTTGTTGAAGACCGTTAACTATCACTATTAGGAGTTACGTTGTTTTTGACACATGCGATGACGATGTGGATAATCTCAAGAGGTGTTAATGTCTCATACTTTGTTTGAAGTAGTGAGTACTTAGAGATTTGCTTGAAGCATAGATTCTCGACACCGTTCTTCCATCATTAAGTGCAAGCTTAAGGTACAAATGCGCGGAATTTGACTTCAGTTTCAAGTTTTGTTGGATATTAGTTTTCACATACACATCAAACCATTAACATAAGTGGGCGTATAAGTGGAATTCTAGAGAGAGAAAGTTAGAGGTTTAGGGAACTTAGTGAGAGAAAGTGAAAGATATTATTATGAGCTCCAACTCTCTACCTTGGGAGGTAGAGAGTATTTATAGTCTTACATAAATCGCCACACAACGGGTGTGGATCGTGCATACGGTGGGTAAAGACCCGTCTGTCCTCCACGGTGTTACTTAACTAAATACTACTTAACTTAAAAAGAACTACGACTACGAGCTTTTAACGATTACATATACTTGAGGTGACCGACTCTTTAATACCGGAATTTCTAATTCCTAACAATCTCCCTAAGTGGAGGTCACCTCAATCATGTACCAAAATTACATTGAATACAACTAGATAATACAATAACAATTGATCTTGCATCCTTGATGTAGTCCTTGCTCACATTCGATCATGATGTCTTCTTTATCGAGTAGCGGAAGCTTTTGTTGAATCATGATATTGGCAAAGCATGTAGCATAAGCATAGTATGAAATATCGAGCCGTGTTATGTAGATTTGCACTAGTCATGATTTCTTCAAATTAAGTGTGGATGTTGTGAGCATGCGGCTTTTGATTGACTCTCAATTATGATCACCGCAACCGTCCAAATGTACCGCAAACAACAGCTAGCAATAAAACACACGAAGTGTCTTTGATCACTTTCCGAATTGAGGTACACGCCCACGGTTCCCGCTGATCAAGATAAATATCGCTCGTGATCGTGTAGGATTCCTAAGAATCTCCTTGACAGGGTTTCGCAATGTTCTAGTCGTTCTCAAACCGAACGCCTCAAAGAAGACAACACGGAGTGAGTGAACCAATAATTGAGATTCACCGATTGATGAAAATGATTTGAAAACAATCGCGTATTGCTTGAAGAAAGAGTTTTGCAATACAATGAAGGTTTTATGAGAAAGATCAATTTTCAAACAAAATACTTTTTGTATTAGAGAATGAGTACACATTTGACGTGCTAGTGAAAAGAAGAGATTCTCACATCGAACGGTTTTTCTAAAAGTATTTTTCAATCAGAGATACTTTTTGAATTTTGAAAACATAAGTACACATTCGACGTGCTAAAGAACATAAGATTTGCACATCGAACGGTTTTTCCAAAAGTATTCGTCAATTCCATTCCTGGACCAAGGTTGATTCAAGACTGAATCGCCCCATTGTTTCTATCCGCTTGTCACAAGTTTGATCTTACGAAGATCTCACATGTCACCCACCAAGAGCTTGTTTGATGTTGGCTCTGAAGGATTTCCATCTTCATCGTGAATACTTTTACATACCACTCGATGTTACCGCAAAACCACAAGGATAATGCGAGGACTCTCAATATATTCTTACTTTCCACATTGTGTGAAACAACAAGTTTTCATTAATTTTGTGTCCTAATGAGATATTATGGATGATCTCTTGGCTCTAGACTCAATAGTGCACATTTGGTTCCTCGTGTCGGAGACTAGGAGAGGGTCTCCTTCTTCAATATCAATAATCTCTAAGAGAAAGTCGATAGATAATGTCGGCCCCGTGAGAATGAAACAAGTCCTTTTAAGAGGAACTTGAGTGGTTTGGGAAGTTGAAGTGCGGTCGTCCACCGGGTCCATGACGCCTTGTCTTCAATACCGATGTTACCTTAGTAAACACCAAGAGTATATGAATTTGAACCCGTTATCGCCCTAAGGTTGAATTATTGGAGGGCTATTTCTTTTCACCCTTTTTCATATTCATTTCTTTTTCATTCTTCAACCCTTCTGCTTACCGAGACTTCATTACTAGAACCTTGTTGGGTTTATTCCAAGACTAGCTCTGTCTCAATCCGCACTCTTCCCATATTCTCATTTTCTCCTTTTTCAATATACCTAAGGACTCTACACTATCTAGTGGATTGTCCTCTGGTAGATCCCTCCGGTTCTCGGCGGATCGGGAACAAATACCTAACCTAACCATCCTTATAACACCATACATAAAGTAAATTGGTCGGTCTTTTGGTATTGTTCTTTCCTTCATGAAACCAATTGAAAAATCATTTGGAAAAGTCAATAAAGGTACTTGTGATACGAGATCAAAGCATTTTGTACCTTAAAAGTTTTGATCATTTAGAAAACCTCCCCCTCAACATGTGCATATGATTTAGAAATTGTTTAGCACATGGAGGCAAGAGGACTTTGAAATATTTTCTTTGATCACAATTTTCATACGAAAAAGCCAATTTGATTTTCTTCGTAAAATTCTCCCCCTCAATATGTGCATAGGATATTTGAAATCATTTTATCACATAGAGGCAAGAGTTCTTTTGAAGCACATCCACAATCACAAGCGCCATAAAGAAACCATTTTAAAAACTCAATCAAGGTACTTTATAAGTCTCTTTAAAAAACTTTATACTGATAGTTATGTTCCCTCAATATGTGCTTCGAGATTGAAAGCGTTTAGCACATATAAGAGAGCAACTGCACAATTAAATCAAAACGATCACCTTTTATCAAATTTCATTATTAAATCACAAATTCTCCCGATCAAAATATCAAACCCTTTGAGATTTTGGATCCCAAGTGATTTAATACGGTTTAAAAGATTTTGGGGAAATGGAGGCAGGAGATTTAATTACGAAAGATGATCCCTAATGATTTAAATCAGATATTTGGGGAAAGATGGCAAGATTTAATTTTGAAGATTTTCGACATTAAAGATTGTTAGTGTCGTATGATAGTTTTAAGAGACCTTTAAGTAAAATAAAATAATTTCACAATCAAACAAGAATGAGAAAAAATTTCATTTTGAGATCTTTGAGTTTTAAAGAAAACCATACCATGACATAACATTAAATCTTTGGATCACCACATTTTAGTGTACAAACGGAATTCTGATGAAATATTGTTTGAAAATATTTTATTTTAAATCACTCTCCCCCTCAATCGATAACCGAAGTCGATAATTGAGTGACTTAGGTTTAGATAAAAAGAAGTCCGGTGATTTTCAAAATTTAGTCCAATTTATTTTCAAAACAATATTTTTCCATTTTCAAAAACAATATTATTCAAAGTTTTAGAAAAATGGTATCATCACTATTATCCCCGCACAAAGAGACGTTAGGTGGTTGAGCCGCGTTTGTTGTTGTTGTTGTAAGGCTTGAAGAAAACCGTCTGCGCAGCGGTGAGACTTCTTCTTACGTTGCATTTAGAATGCCAACCGAGGTCCATTAAGCTCCGTTTCTTCAATCACTTAGAAGAAAACCATCTGGCGATGCGGTGAGACCTCTTACGTTGCATATATGCCAACTCTCCATAGAAGTCCGATTAAGCTCCGTTTCTTCATATGTCAACCCAAGATATAGTTACCCTTTCCTTTCGTCATCCAATCATCATCAATAGTGGGATCCGGATCGGAACATTCTTATACCAATATACCGCATACGTTAGTGAACATACATACAGATATATGGTGGTCGACATCACCCAAACAAGAATCGACTAATAAAAGTCAATCCAACATATCAATCAATTCATATATGGCATGGGGTTTATGTGTTCATCAAACTCTAATCATCTAAACCTAACAATCATATCCTAAATTCCTAGTCCTTGACACGTGCAATTATCATTTTAATTAAGCACGAGGATAATTAAGAAAGCTCGTTAGATGATATAGATTTGAAAACATTCTCCCTCAATCAATGACTCATTTTATAAGAAGTTTTAAAAGTCAAGTCATTGATTGAGTTTTCAATTTTATAAAAACTCGAATCGATTGTTTTTAAAGCAACTCATTTACCACCATTTTGAAAACAACAAATATTTTCTCAAGAATTTTAGACGGAAAACATTTGTGTAGGAACAAAGATCCTTCGACATACTTTCCTTAAATTGTTTTAGGATAAGTGCACGAAAATTTTTGAAAATCGATTAAGCGTAGCACTTTCCTTCTTTGAAAAACGGGTTGCTATCGGAAATAATAGCAAGCCATAGTTTAAGCACGGGTTACAGTCTGAAGTAACTGCAAGCCATTATTTGAAGCCCGGTTACATCAAATAATCAGTAAGCCATCGTTTATGACATGTTAAGAAAAATATTTACACCTCCCGTCGAACTTTATCTAAAGTCCCGTGCCATTATTGAATGACATTTCTAAGACCGTAGATGTTATCGATACCGAAGACATGTCATGAGAAAACAATATTTTTGGTATTTTTCAAATTTTCTCGATTTTTATGGGTTTTTAGGTTTTATATTTTTCTATTTTCTTTTTCTTGGTTTTATATTTTCTATTTTGTTTTTTGGTTTTATATTTTGTATTTTGGTTTTGATAAATATTTACAAAGATAGAGTAGATGATATAATTTAAGAAGATGATGATAAGAGTACCGAGATAAGGATATCGAAAAGACGTAAGTAGAAGATATAATTCGTCATCTCTTAAACTTCCACCACCAAAGCTTCCGAGGCTCTTGCATTGAAGAAAGAAATTGAGCCATCTCAAAGTGAGACTTTGGCACTTCCCCAAACCGAAAATCCTTTAGTTGAGCGATTCAAGCTCTATTTCAAGCTTGTCTTAGCCGGTGGATGAGAAGCACACCATTATCATAAATCCGCTGCTCCTTTCAAGAATAATCACCGTGATTCTTCGCTCGAGGTTATATCATCAACAAGAAGAACAACATCGTATCATCCCACACATAAAACAATCTTCTCAAATTTTCTTTTCAACTCGACGTCTCAAGCGATCCATTCCAAAAGGTGTCAAGAGAACAATTCCCCTAGTAGTTGAATTGATGCGGCGGTCTCTTTGTATAATGCTCAAGAACTCTCCCGAATACACATCATGAGGGTAATGAAGAACAACTCCCCAATGTTCACATCTTTCGTCCCTCGATGAATGTGTATGAAGCTTAAGAACCAAGTACACCAATATCCAAGAACTCTCCGAATACACATCATGCGGAAGGAAAACACCTCCCAATGTTTGTGGTAAACAATGGCTTTCTTCCACGATGATCGTGTATGAAGCTCAAGGACCAAGTACACACATTCCCCAAAGAGAGAACAACCGATAACATTGAAGAAGCGGGCCGAATCATTGATTATCTCTGCGGGTGACAATCATGGATGTCAACACCGAATAAGTGATTATATCTCGAATCATGATTAAGCCCTCAAGTAAACAGTGAGCATCCCCAATGTACACAATTCTCTCTCCCGATGATTGCGATAACATCGAGATCATCACACACCAATGTACCTCTTATATCTTTGAAACATTCTCTAACATCTCTTCCCTACATAGTTGAAATAAACACAAAACGCCATGAGTCAAACCTTGAGTTTCTCTCGGTAATGACAATAGTCTTCCCGGGATATCTTCAATCACTTAGAAGTATTAAGCTCATCAAGATTACTCGTGTTTAGTTACGGGTCTCCTTCCCCTTGCTAGTTTTGATTCTTCAGAATCAACAACACTTTGTAAGCCCGTATACTAGAAATTTGTTGAGAAGAACACTTGAACTCTTGTGGAATCAACTTGTCAAGAATATGAGCAAGTCTAATTGGGGCTTAAATTCGACATATCACTCTCCCCAATTAGTGCTCTCCCTAAACCGACAATCTGTATGATGAATGACCAGATTAAGAAGAAGTCTTTTGATAATCAACTGCAACTCGTCTTTTAGTCTTCTAACATGTAGCGTAAAATGTAGAATAGATTGTAGACTCGACCTTCTTCAAGATTGTCCGGTTGGGGAATAGATAGTTAACATCTTCAACTCACCAAAACAAGAACATCACCAAAAGCATCCCAATCAACTTACATCTTGCAAATCCCTTAACTAAAATCCTCCCAATCAAACAAGAATGTAAAGATGTTCATCAAGGAAATCGACAATCGTGCCGAACGAACACACGAAATGGTAACACCAAGCAAACAATCACATCAAACAAGAACGGAAGGTTGTTCGAATCATCATGTTGATGTGCACGTGAAGCATTAACCGGAAGCACTTTGTCAATAACCTCATATCACCTTGTGAAGATGTCAACTAACGGCTCTTAAGAAGAAACTCCATGTGAAGATTACCCGATAAGAAGAAGCTCGGTTCTTACATGAGTTTAGAGCCGTATGACCATTTAAATTCTCAAATAATAATCAACCATGCGGTAATTTCACACTTTTTCTCCCTCAAGAATTGCAAACGGAGTTGCCATTCTTGATTAAATAAGTGAAAATCATCCGAATGTTCTATTCACACTCTCCCCAAAATAAGCACATGATGTCGCCATCTTCATTATAATCGAGCAAGTGGAATGAGAAAACAATCGATGGTAGCCGGTTCACTTGATGATCAAGCGCATGGAAAAAGTATGAAGCATGTTGATGAGAATGGTCATAATAAGAAGATTTCTCTTCGTAAGATAAAGCGCATCAAGCGCACACTTTTCTTTTCTTTAGAGAACGAGGCTTGAATCAAGTATTCAAACGTCATAAGAAGATTTCTCTTCTTTCGAAGATAATGCGATCAAACGCATACATTTCTTTTCTTTGAGTACGAGGCACAGAACCGATGTGAGCAGGCGTCATTGTTAAGAGCCCAATCATATGTTTAGAGTCGCAGAATCCAAATACCAAGGATGATTTGTACGACCGCTTTGGACAATGACGAAGACGAGAATTGGAAACATTGGATCCCCACGTCTTGATGGGTTCCTTTTGGTTAGCACAAACAGTCTTTGAATCGTGAGAAACCCTAGATGCAATGGCATTATCCCTAGGAGTGAACTAGTAGAGGCATCAAATTTAGTCAAATGACATTTTGTGCTTAATGGGATTATTCTACCAGTTGGCTTCCAAACCTTATGAGCACAATTTCGGCATAGTGGATCTAGTTAAAGAGCAAGGTTTGCCATTCGTGAACATTCGACTGTTATTTCCACCGAAATCCTACATTGGTAAAAACCTTCCTGTAGGTTTCGTGATTGCTTAACTGTTTTGCTTTCCAAACTTTCTTAAGCGGGGTATGATTCTTAGATCTCTAAATAACACATCACATTTATCATGATTACGGAAAATAAACATTTTTACATGTTTTGCGAGACAAAGATAAGGCCTTGAATTAATTTGATAGCTTAGAGCTAATACTAGAACTAACACGATTCTTTTGTTCAAATCAAACTTCTTGTCCCTATGGTGTTCTTTTACTTCCTTATCATGATCACTTTTAGTTTGCGTAATCCTATCCTTCTTTGCATTGCTTCTAGGTTTTGACCGCTAACTTTAGTGTCAATCTTAACATCCGTAGAAGTAACGATGGGAACATTACATGGCTTCACTACTTTCTGCATTCTGGTCTAGAAGTCTTTGGGATCCGAAATTCTAGGAGGCACATCAAAGGTTGCTTGCTTGAATTTCGACATGGAACAAGGCATATCAGGGTCACATGCTTGGCTTTAGGCATAGAACAAGGCACAACTATTCTATCTCGCCTATTGTTAGATTTCGGACTTGTGACAATTACATACTCTAAGAGTTCTTGAGATCGTTTGGCATCCATGCAGGCATAGGCTATAGTACTATCAAAAGGTTTTTCTAATCTTTCATCTTCAACAATCTCACGGAGACCCTTCAAACTTTCCTTAAGGTATGAGAGGTATGCTTTATGTGCAAGTTCATTATTCCTAATGGGCGGAGGAATATATAACATATCGATAGCATATTTATCACAATCAGAAACCTTAGGAACAGAGTATTTGCAATTGGGGATTGGCAACTTTCCTTTCACCTCACGCTTGATTCTCAATATCGTTAAGTAAAGAAGTTATCTTTTCAATTTGTTTATCATGATTAACTTTAAATGAATCACATAACTCTTTGTTTTGATCATTAACCTTTGAAATTTCACTTTAAAACAATCATTTTCCTTTTGCAAGTTATCAATTATGTTTTGAAGTTGGAAATTCGAGAATCTAAAGGTGGAGGCATATGGGAACCAACACATCCTTCTTTTCACCTTTCGGTTGTGAAATTTGGGCTTTCAATCTTTTGATCGTGTGGCAATGAGCTCAATTTGTTCATCACGCTTGCTAATTTCAAAAGCTGCATCAAACTCGGGAGCATCGAGGATGTCTTGATATTTGAGGTTTTAACATTTTCTTTGAGATGTTGATGTTTTAATTGCAAAGCAAGATGTTCAACTTCTAATTTAGAATAATGTTTGACCAAGTTATCATGATCATCCTGTTCTATTTTCTCATGCAATTTTGAATTTGTTGTTTCAAGCTCAATGACACGATCATGGGAGACTTTCGAGCAACAGATAATTCATGAAATTGAGAAGCATTAATGGAACAATTTGTATCGTTGAAAACACATCTTGAGCAATACATTGTAAATCGATTCTCATTCAAGATGTATGCAAGTTCTTCCTCTCAATCTCATTATATTTTAATTTCTCTCATAATCACTAACCTCAACAATCATTGCATCAAATTCCTTTTCCATTTCTTTAATGTCCGAATTCATTCCTTTTAAGACTCTCAAATGATCTTTTAGTTGTTTAAAGAAAGGCATGACTTCGTTAAATAACATTCTTTAGTTTGCTCAAACCCTTTCTCCTTCAAGAATACCAATGGGTGTGATCCTTTTCTTGCAAGTTTTCTCAAAATCAACAAATAGTTGAAAGATAACATATTGACTAATTAAGGTCTTGCTTTTAGTGGCAATTGTTCTAGGAACAAGATGCATTGGTGTATTCGGAGGATACACATCGCTTCTAGGCATTTTCCTAAGGGAGGTTCGTTACAACAAGATTCTCTCGCTTTTGCTTATCTAAATCCTTTTCCGAACACTTGTTCGGGGGTTAATAGAGTCCGAGGCTTAAACTTGTTCAAGGAGATCCAATTTTCTTTAGTGTAATTATGGGGTTTAATCGTTATGTTATTCTTTTACACTCGTGATCTTCTAACTTCTTATTCATTTTCTCCTAGTGACTTCATCGATCTCTTATCTTCCTCGGTTGCACTCAACGCAACTAGGTTTCGCCTAGGCTTAAGGATTTCATTACCATCATAAAGCACCTTATGAGCATTTCTAGCCTTTTAATTACCTCTGATTTGGTTCCTCAACAAGGGAATGCTATGCTTATCGCTTAAGACTCGATGCTTAGTGATCATGTGAGCGGTTTGAATGGTATTCCCTCATACGCATAACTTATTTTCAAGCTTGTTTTTCAAATTTTTAGATTGGAAAATCATTCAAAAGTTTTGATTCCTTAGCCTTGAATTCTTGCTTAAGCATTTTAACATTTTCTTGAAGTTCGTGTTTTGCTTAGCGCTTTGGAAAGATTTTCATGTAAGGAGTTTAACTCTTGTTTTAATACTTCTTCTCTAAAATTACTTTTTCTAATAATTGTACGCATTTGGATATCCATCTCCTGCTCACGAGTGGTAAGTTCAAACTTAGCACGTTGTTCGTATATGGCAACTTGATCCTTATAGGTATTGAGTTCAGTGGTCAAGGAATCATCAGTGTTGAAACAGACAAAGACCTTGATAGATCTTGAGCTCGTGGATCGTTATGTATGCCTATGTAATCACAAGCACAATAAAAGACAATCTCTACTACTAATGTTTATCAGCGGAATATAAACACAAGTAACAAATAACTAAGAACTTCTTGATTCTCTATGGATCTTTATATTAACTAAAGCGAGTTTTTCCAATCGGTACATAACTCTTTCTAATGTGTTCCTTTTATAGACAAGGAACCTAAACAATATCGCTAAACCGTTTTCCAAGAAGCGTATAATCATAAAACTAAATAAGATATACACAATCACTTCCTAATAAAGCTCATGTATATCCACACTAAATAAACTAAACACGGAATAAACACTTCGCAGAAACAAACTAATCACTATTATACTTGATGAGAATAAGTCTTGACGAATCCACTTTACTTGGTAGAAACACTTGGCATTAAGTTCGGCATAATCCGGACTTCACATAATTCCCAACAATCCTCCCTAAACTAGAATTTGACTTGTTAAGTTCGGTTTCTTGATAGATCTTCTGACACGGAGGATTGTATACAAACAATGACAATCAAGAAAGAATCCAAAGAAGAACATCTCTATGATGAGGAAACTCGAAACTCCATATCTTTGCAAGAACAAATGACAAGAGGTACATCAAAAGCAGTTAGTTTCATACTATTCTCATCACATCCGGTGTGTTAACGCTGTGAGAGGTGAATCATTGAAAATAAATGGATTTGATGTCTCTTTACCAATAGCCATCACTCTTGGAGTAGCCATATGTTTCGGTTAAGTAAACTATGGTACACCGATAACCATCGATTTATTGGCAAACCGGCAACCATATAAACGGATTTGAAATGTCTTTACCGTAGCCGTTTGCTCGGGACTAGTCAATTCTTAGAATTGGTGAATTGATTACCAAATATGGAATGCCACTTGCCTTTACCACACACCATAAACATGTGGGCTAGCCAATTCTTGGATTCCAAAAGGAATAAACCATGGTGAATTGAAAACCATACAACACTCGACAATAAAGCATAGGTGGTTGCATACCCTATGATTTTTAGCAAATCATTACACTATCAACAGATTTGATGTGTCTTTACCAAAGTTGTACCCTTTGGACTAGCTAACTCTTTGACATACACAAAGTATATCGGTGAGTCAATAACCAAAAATATACAACAAACACGCAAGAAAAGTTAGATAAAACCAAAAACCTTTTTTTTTTTTTTTTTTTTTTTTAACTAAGAAAAAACAAAACAAATATTACAAACAAGATGAACCTTAAAGTGACATAAGTTGATTTTTAATCAAACCAACACACTTGAGTAGCATGCGGTTCATCATTGCCAACGACATTAGGAGGCACTTCCAACTTGTGTCTCAAAGAACTGTTCCATAAAAGTATCGGATAAAGGATAAAGCTTATCCGAGAGCATACAAAATCATCCCACATGTAGTCTGAACTACATGAACACAAGGCAGAGGATAAAACCTCCAACTCTCAATCTCCCACTTATGAGAATTCTTCCAAATAGAATACCCTTTACCATGTGAAGAATTAGAATCAAACATAACCTGAAGATCACCCAACAGATATAAACCAGAACCAGTTGCTTGATGAGACTTATAATACTGAATAACATGATCATACAGCATTTGCAAATCATGTCTATTCACTAAATGAAGAATATCCTTCAAGAAGTTGAACTCAAGAACAGTATTATCCAGCCTATAAACAGTGTTAAGCTTTCCAGCTTTCCAATCAACCAAGACCACATGAGTTCCTTCAGGAAAATCATCAACAGTTCCAGCTTCAATAAAGGTAGATTCATCAGCCTTGAGATCTAAATCAGTATTCCTTGAAGCATGTTTCTTAGCCAATCTGTCAGAACTCCTTGTACCTAAGCTCTGTTGTTCCATACCAACAATGTTATCGATATCAAGTCAGTAGATCGGTCTCTGAATCGAGAGAATCACTTAGCTCCATAACTGGACACCATTTCGGAAGAAACCAAAGAAGATTCGTGAAACACCCATATCGAGAAGAAGGAGTATCATCGAAGTTGTATCGGAAGGAACAAGCGGAGATACCACCAAGGCAAAACGATATCAAAATTATCCACAATTTCAAATGTTTTACGTCTCTTGGTTTGTAGGAACATCGGACATTGAAGCACTATTTGCCAATTGAGAAGAAGTATAACCGGAAGAAGAAAACTTCATAACCATATGATCTTGTCTAATCAAAGCATCATCGAGATAAAGTCATGATTTGCTTCATTGACATACCGAAATTATACATAGCGACATTCTTCACAATTCTCCTCATATAATTCCTCTTACGAGCAACAGTCATAGGTTTTCTCTTTTGGCTTTATTTCTACGATCAATAAGAGCTCTTCTTTTGCGTGATTCTTGCTTCCTTTGATTACCAAGTGCCACCATTTTATCCACAAAATTATCATCATGATAAGAATCTCCTAAGATAAGTTTTGCAAGATTCGGATCGAGATGCACCTTGAGAAATATAACCATCCCATTGATCATCGATGTCGTAGGAAATAATGCATCAAGCTCTAATTGTCTTTCGGAGACAAATCGAAGCATATTGATCTTGAATAAATTTAGCCACAAACGACTCTTACGGATATTCTCATAATCGGCAAACAATCCGACTGAGCTTGATATTGTTCTTTAGTCACTCTACACGAATTGACGGATCATCAATCACGGGGTCCTGTCCTTTCTCGAGAAGATGTCTGTCAGAGAACCAATTTCGGCATCGAAAAGAACCAATGTGAGCTTGAAGAAACAATCAAACCCACATCGGAGGAAATAGGTTGAGACAATTCCTCAGCGGTGTAGAAAACTTCATGTGAATCATTCAACTTATACAATCTCCACTATAAAAACTCTTCATCATCTCGAAGGTGAAACATTTGAATGTTCTGGTATAGATGAAGTTTGACCATGATCAGAAACAACCTCCTCAACTATAACATCAGCAGATGCATCAACCATATGTGGCTCCTTTGAAGTGTCAGCAGACACCATATTCAAATATTGTCTTCGTCTTTTGCTAGTATAAAGAATAGGCTCCTTGCTAGACTCCTTTCTTCGTGAAGATTTAGCAATAGAAGAAGAAACATCAGATGTTAGTGCCACATCAGCCAATATCTCAAGAGATTCATTAAGATTCTCTTCAGCCTCCTCCTCCGAAGAAACCAAACATCTCTTTTTACCTTTCTGACTCAGCAATTCCTCCAAGTGCTCAACTTTAGTCTCCAATTCCACAATCTTGTTACCAAAAAGACTTGGTTTACGCAAGTTCTTTCTTAAGATCGGTCACCTCACTGTAAGCTTGTTCATCGAGCATATAATGAGGTAAGTGTAATAGAATCCTCATCGACATCGGATGATTGTTCGGTTGAAATTGGAACTTGATGAGCATTCAAGAGCAACATTAACCGGATCAACATTAGAACATCCTTCACCAAATTGAGTCCTAAGAGGACTTGGTGTAAACAATCTGTCGATATCAACTCGAACTTCATCAATTTGATCACGAACTTCTTCAATAGGAACTTGGATAAAAGTGGACTAGGACATGGTCTCGGTGAAGGTATAGATGCTTCAACAACAACGAAGGACCTCATCACCATCTCTGAAAGATTTCCTCGGTAGGAATGCAAGAAGGTAAAACAACATTAAGCTCATTATCGGTCTCATTCTCACGAGGTAACATGTCACTAACAAAGGAAAATGTGTCCTTCAAATTTAGTCCTCATTGTAGCAAATAACTTAGGAGTCAAAACACTTATGGGATGAAAAGCTTGGGTTTGTGTAGAAACATTCAATATCATCTGTAAGAACCTAGGGTACATCAAAACTTACCCTTTTTCCTAGTTATATTTTCTACCATATTATCAAAGATATACTTAGAGAAATTATAAGTCAAACCCTTAGATAAGCAAACAATACCACATCCCATTTGTGTTGAAAGGCGATCCCATCCTCGGACTTATTGCTCATACATTGTAGCAACGTATGAACCAAGAACCTCCACATAGGACAAAGCTTATTTTTCAACCACATATACGTCCTCGTGCTTTGATATCCAATCGCTCTAAGCCCTTCAAGAACCATCGTAGAATCGAATGATAAATTCCATTCTCATCATCCAAGCGAAGTTGTCTTCGATCGGTTCCTCTGTCACCACATATACTTGTCCATCAATACTTGCAACAATCTCAGTATCACCTCTCTTTTCTGCCGATGCCCAAAATTGAGTAATCAAAGATTCATATATAGCATTTGGAGAATGCATCAATGCATACACAATCTTTGATCTTAGTAAGAAAGAAATCATCGGCCTATAAAGCTCATCTCCTCGAGCAGATCCAAGAAACGCAACCTTATTATGATCATGTTTAAATTGAAGCGCCATGAGAGATTTTGAAGATTAGGGTTACTATTTTGCACAAAAGGAAGTGTTTTTAATGATAGTAATAAGCGAATCACTTAATGTGGAGCGAAAATATGCCGTAGAGAATAAATAGAAATTTCCCAATTTTGGTCAAAGTTGACCAAAGCTGACGTGGATATCTACTTTTGCTCGAATTCACTTATAACTTCGGTAGAAATGAAAACCATTCTCTTCAAGTAGAATACTCGATGAAAACGGATGACTTACTCACGAAGCTTGATAAATATCTTTTCTTTGTTTCACCCACACGCATTAATTCTCTTACCACTTGAACCCGTCTATAAAACAATCCCAATGCACACTAACTTCTTCATCAAAAATCCCCAAATAATATTTCAAACCCTAATTCCTTCAATCCTTCAAAATTAACCATCATTCATCATGAGCACCAAACCTGAGATCATAGATCTCACAACAACATCCTCATCATCATCCTCATCATCTAGTGAAGATACCAATTCATGGTTTCACTATTTTCCAAAACCATATCCACTACCAAAAAGTCACCCTTTTCTCCTCATCGAGGAAGATGAAAGTGTTGAGAAACCAAGTGTATCTGTGAAGATTACGATGAATCCTATAATGAGGGAACATCATACTCCCAACCCTCAACACCTAGGCCTCAACGAGGCCACGAGCCAAAATCCACCACTTCCTATGGGAAGAAAGGTGGTGCTTGGTCTCTTTGCATCATGTTTTGGTGCATCATCACATATCGTGTCGAGGAGCGGAAAAGGAAAATGATGTAAGTTGATGTATGATTGAAAGAGTAGATGATGCGTAAATGAAAATCTTTCAGTCTCATCTCTCTGCCACAATCAGCTTCAGCTTCTTCGTTTGCATCAATCCATCCTCTCCATTTTGATCCTTAGCATCTGTTAGGGTTGGTTATGCTTATCACAAAGGCATAGCCAGCATTTAGTGCCAAAAGATGTGAGCGATCGTGCATATCCAACAGCTATTAGTGTGAAAGATGTGAGCAGTCATACTCATCGTGCTCATCTTTAGATGTTGGAATAGATGATATGTAATAGATTAGGACTATTAGATCATGTAGATGCTTTTGATGTTGCTAGTACTCTGTAATCTGTAAGTCAGAACTGTTTCTTGAATGAATGAATGATCTATTTGTACATGCTTCTTTTGATTGAATCATATAACTTCGGTACTTCAACTTGAGAGGAAACAAATAACACACTTCAAAGACAATGAATTCGGTGGAAACAAGCTTAAGCTTTCTTGACCATATCTCAACTTATCGAGACAACCATTACGCAAAACAAACACGAAACATACACAAACCAACAGAGAAACACACTAAAATTACATTAGCGAGTTAGAGTTAGTTAAAACACACTAAATATACAAAATTACATAGCAAAATGCAAAGTTATACACAAATCCTCCACGAGGCATATGCCTCCCCGAGGCCTATGCCTCCCCTTAAACTTTGCGGTTAAGGGTTAAGCATGCCAATATGGACCACAAGGTGTTGAAACCTTGGTCCTTCAAAAGCCTTTGTTAATGAGATCGCCACATTATCATCGGTATGAATTTTGACCACATTTATCAAATTTTATCATATGCATCTCTTATAAAGTGGTGCATGATTTCAATATGTTTTGTTCATTGTGAAAAGCTGGATTTTTAACAATGCATATGGTACTTTGATTATCAATAAAAATTGTTGTGTTCATGAAATTATACCCATAATCCAACAAGCGATTTTGAATCCAAAGAACCTATCCACGACAATTAGCGGCGACCACATACTACGCTTGATAGATGAGGTAGCCACAATAGTTTGTTTCTTGCATTGCCAAGAAATCAATCTCTTTCAAGGAATTGGCAACCTCCGGTGGTGGACCTCTATCCAGATTAGCACCGGCATAGTCACTATCACTATAAGCTTCCAACTTAAAGGAGATTCTTTTGGGTACCAAAGACCTAGACAAGGTTGGCCTTTAAGGTACTTAAAGATCTTCTTATGACATTGAGATGGGAAGTCGGTGGAGTAACTTGATGTCGAGAACAAACACTCATGACAAAAGTAATATCGGGCTGGAAGGCGTTAAATACATCAAAGACCCAATCATAGACACTGTACAAATGAACATTCACGGGTGGATCGGCTTCATTGTTGGTCTTTGTCTTTGGAGCTTCATAAGGTGTAGTAGCGATCCTTACACCCTCCATACCAAACTTCTTCAAAATGTCCTCACATATTTGTCTGGTGATAAAGATACCATCGGTTTCTGCTGAACTTGAAGACCCAAAAGAAAGTCATCTCCCATTGCACTCATCCGAAATTCTCCTTCATAAGCTCCTCAAACTCCACTGCACCAAGCTTCCTTTGTGGATCCAAAGATAATGTCATCCACATAGACTTGCACAAGAATAATGTCGGTGGAATTCTTCTTTAGGAAAAGAGTCTTATCAATTGCACCTCTTACGTAACCATGCTTGAAATAGAAATGTAGAAACCTAGCATACCGGGCTCACGGGTGTACGATGTAGTCCATAGAGAGCTTTGACCACCTTATAAACATGATGAGGATGATCTGGATCTTCAAATCCTTTAGGTTGAGTGACATACACCTCTTCTTCAATTTCACCATACAAGAAGGCTCCTTTAACATCCATTTGATAGACCATAAAGCCCATATAGGATGCATAAGCTAAGAAAATCCGTATAGCCTCAACTCTTGCCACGGGTGCAAATACTTCATCATAATCGATCCCCTCCTCTTGTCTATAACCTTGTGCAACTAATCTGGCTTTGTTCTTAATGACAACACCCGAGCATCTCTTATTCTTGAATCCATTTTGTCCCAATAGCATACTTACCATCGGTAGTGGTACCAATATCCAAACCTGCGATTTTGAAATTGTTGCATCTCATCTTGCATTGCTTCAAGCCAAATTGAGTCTTCAAGAGCACGAGTAACACTTGGTTGGTTCCACTTGTGAGAGAAAACAAGCAAGCAGACAATGTTGATAGTCGTGTGATTGTCTCTCTGCGATTTGAGACATAAGAGACAAAAGCCATCATCCATATTTAGAGAGCGCCCACGGTACCTCTTGTTCTAACGGTGCATTAGGATCACCAATAATATTAGATTGTGGATGAACATTGTTGATCCTTGTAGTAGTAGTGGTGTTGACATCAATGGAAGAATCAAGATTAGTCACGGTGGGTTCAAAGTCGATATCATAGGAAGGTGTGTTGAAGATGCACTTTAGGTAAATGATGACCAAGATACGAAGGTTTGGGAAACCTTGTATAGGGTTCACCAAGATCCGTTGACACTTTAGTAAACTTAGGAGTAGAGTCAACATGTCTTTCGGCCGAATTAGAGAGGTGAGGAGAAAGCAGATTCCTTCGGAAGAATTGGAGTTTCGCCGGAGTGCTTCATTTGAACCTTCTTCAACATTCCTCTCGACATTTAAATTGGTGCATACTCTTGTTTCTTGATCGGCAAGGTCCTCGGCATAATAGAATTCATCTTCACCCACATCGATGTAATCTTGAGAAGTGTCACCTACAAAATTGTTAGGAGAGAAGGAAGGTACTACAATGGGTTGTTCATCATCGGACCAGCTGTCGAATGAGCATCCAAAGTGTACGCATCGAGTAGTTGGAGATACTTCTACGAATCGCATTTTGATTAGCCTTATGTCTAGCATAACCCAAGTAATCAGTCAAGTAATCAAGATCAAATGACCAAACATGACCACGGCCTTGAACATTAGGCTTGTCTTCAAGATACCTCGATTCAATGTCTCCTCAATTTTCTTTGCGAGATACATTATAAACTCTGTATGCCTTACTATGAGAGAATATCCCACAATGTAACCATCATCGACTTTCTCATCAAATTTGCCCAAAGGATCCTTTGGTATTCAAAATTGTCACTGACGACCAAGCGGTTTAAGGTAATGAATAACAGGAACTTTTCCAAAGAGAAGTTCATATGGTGTTTTAAGATGTGGTCTAGTAATGGACACTCTATTGAGTACATAACAAGTTGTACCAATGACTTCAGGTCAAAACATGGTAGGAAGTTTAGAGTCTCGCTAGCATTGATCTTGCGACTTCTATTAAGGTTCTATTTTTCTTTTCGCCACCCCATTTTGTTGAGGGTTCTTGGAGTGCTATAGTCCTTTGATTCCCTTTAACTGCGAGTTCTATTAGAATGGCATTTTGAACTCGTACCATTATCACACCTAATTCCTTTCACCTTTTGTTCAAGCGATTCTCAATAAGGGTAATGAAGTCTTTCAATACTTGGATGTTTCATCGTTGGTTACGAGAAAGAATACCCAACTAAATTTGCTAAAACCATCGGTGATCACCGGACAAAATATTTATGATCAATGCTTCTCACTTTAGTTGGTCCAAGCAGATCCATATGAAGCGGTGAAGAGGTTCGAAAATAATAGTTCTTCAACATATGAGGAACACCTTTGTATGAGGCTCTGTCTTGCTTTCCTTTGTTGCATGCAACACAGTTATGATCATTGGTGAATACTTTGGCGGGAAGACCTTGAACTAGGCCCGACTTAGAGAGCTGGTTGATGGTCTTGAAATTGACATGGGCCATCCTTACATGCCATTTGGTGGACTCATCCACGGATGCTTTAGCCACCAAACATGTTAAGTCACTTTGGTTGAACATTAGTTAAGTTGAATGTATAAAGATTATGACTTCAAGGAACCTTGATGAGAATTGAATTATCTTACGGGAGTTTGAAGTCTTTAGGCGACAAGACATTCATCCTCTGTGAAGAGTACTTTGTTCTTAGTGTCACAGTTTGTGAGGCGAAAACAAATTAAAGTGTTGAAGTTCCTTGACATAATAAACATTCTCAAAGTCCGGTGAGGTGTTTTGATGGTCCCTTTTCGATGATTAGTCCATCACTCCTCCAAAGGTTACATTGCCTCCTCCTTTAATGGGTATAAAGTTATGCATCATGTCCTGTTGCTAACATACTTCTAGAACAACCACCGTCAACAATACCAACATCTTTATGCTTAAGGGATGATCCTACAACAACAACAAAAAATATACAAAAATTAGTACACTATGGAGGCTCAAGTCATTCTTGACTTGAACACGCCTTGTGGATCATATGAGTTGTGCCAAGTAGAAGTATAAGATCCACTATTGTTCTTGGGTTTCCAATGAAACTTAGGTCTCGTTTAGTCCAAGAACAAAGCTTTGAAGTCTTGAGTATCCGATACCCTCTCCCATCGGTCATAGGGCTTACATATCTAGGCCAAAACCATTTTTAAAATATTCCTTTGGTTGGTTGAACATATGGTTTTCCAAATGATCTTCTCAAGGAAAAGAAGTATTATAATTAGCAACTTGTGGAACATAAGGTGGTATATCATGAACATTGGTCCACATTGGTCTAGTATTCCTAGAATCATCACACCTACTCATTCTTTGCTCATGATAATCACAATCCTTAATTAAATGAGATTTACTTCACACACAAAACATTTCTTACGAAGAAGATTTATTCAAACCAATAGAAGTATTCTTACAAGCGAAGCATTCAAACCAAAACCATGAAAAGAATTGTTTTAACGATATTATTATGCAAAGAATTAAAAGCAAGTCTTGAGAGGCAAGCTGTCTTGGAAGTGCATTCCTTGGCGAGAACTCTGTCATGCTTATTGGTAGTCTTGGGTGCGAGTGGGGGTGAAGACTTGGGAAGGCAGACTTGGGAAGGTCGGACTTCTCATTTGAATCACACTCTGTAGACCCTTGCTTGGAGGACTTGTCACTTTGTTAACACAAGAGACAAAGTCATTAGTAGAAGTATTAGGGTCGAGCAAGTCTTTGACTTTTGCCATACTGAGATGGTGTGATCCATCAAAGTCATTAAGAGTGGAAAGGTCAATGGGCATATGCTCACCTCTAATTGGTCCACGTCGGCATGTAGGTCACCTTCTTTCACAAATTTAGCTAGGCACTTTGGTGTAGATCTCGTGTGTCATCCCTAGCTTCTAAGCCTACATATTTCTTAAAACCTAAAGCCCTTTGTAGAATTGGGAGCTTGGTGCTATAAATGAGACTAGCCAACTTATTACCATTCATCATCCACTCATTATTCCTAGCAATTTCCTCCTTAATTTTCTCCTTAAGCTCTAGATTTTCGACTCTACATCCGCCTTAACTTCTCGAGACCATTTTAATTCATTTGTAGCACATTCGAGATCTCTTTCTAAAACACCTATTTTCTCACCATAAGCTATTTCATTCTTACGTAACCAAACCTTTTGTCTTTCTAGTGTTTTTAAAGCCTGTTTATAAGCTTCTACTTCCACATAGCATTCATTATATTTTGGTTCCATAATATCATAAGCTTGTTTGATTCATTATAACGCTCACTACAACCAAACACACAGTTTTGTACACAGAGATGCCCATCAAGGCAATCGATCATGCCTATCCTGAAGTACGACTTGCAATCAACCCAACATTATCGGGACCATCATTATCGGACTCCTCATGTTGCTTCCGGTCCACATTGCTATCAAGAGTGACCAAAGCGGTTGATCCCTTTGGCGTTCACGCCTCGTTCGATCTGGCGATAAGAAGTGTATCTTGTCTCATCACCGACTTTCTGTCTTTGCATTCTCTAGAAAAGTGACCCATCTGTTGGCATGTGAAGCATTTAACCTTCCTCTTGTCAAACCTTCTTGGATCGCGTCCTTTGAATCCAAACATTCTTCCGACTTTTCGCTCAAAACTCTTGATGTCTATGGAAAGCATAGCCAACGCCACCTCGACTTCATCTCTTCAAATTCAAGTGGATCCACACGATCAAAATCCTCATAAGCGGATCTGCTGAGGATCATAATCGACAAAGAAAGAACCAAGAACATCTTCCATAATTCCTTGGATCTAGGAAGAGTTTGATGAAGGAGCGATATAAGATGATGATGGATATGGGCTTGGACCATAGCTAGACTTTGGAGTAGAGGCTCCAACAAATGCGATATGACTAGAAGTAGAAGATGATCGAAAAGGGCTTTTACATCATGTTCAAGAGCTTTAAGTTTGTTATCTGACTCATCAAAGGTCATCATATCCAAACCACCTTTAGCTTTTAAAGCTATGCTTACATGTAGCAGGATGGAGGTAAAGACCTCGAAACTTAGAGTTCTGATCATCATTATCCGTCTTTGCACATGGTGGTTCAAGCGACTTAAGATCTTGTGAAACTTATCATAGCCCTTGTGAATTCCTTCCTCTTGAGAGATCCGAAAGTCCTGGCTATTGTCTTAGCATGGACTTCTTGACCTTCTCGACTCCTCATTCCTCCGAACTTCGCCTTAATAGCTAACCATATATCCTTGGCGTCATGCATGAAGTGAAAATCACTCAAGTGATCCTCGGGAATAGCTTGCGGAAGAATAGTTCGACCTTTGTTTCTCTCTAAAGCGCCAACAACTCTTCAAATTTGTTTTGGGAGGAACATTAATCATATTACCGTGACATCCGTGGTAGTTCTCTTCAAACTGTTCCCTTCAAAATTACACCGCCATAGATTCCAATCAATGTTGGAGATCCGGTTTGCATCTTCATAGCCCAAAGATCATATTCCTCCCTTTTAAGGTAAGGAAATTTAGCATTGCTATTAGAGACTTAGTTCTTTGCGAGATGGGTGGAGTTTTGGTTGTTGGTGAGTTCGGTATCAACATCCGAACCGGGCATGATGATTTTGTTATGGTTGTATGGGTGTTTAGAAAAAGCTTGTCCTTAGTATCGTAGAGACTCTCACGAGGCTCGATACCACTTGTTGAAACAGACAAAGACCTTGATAGATCTTGAGCTCGTGGATCGTTATGTATGCCTATGTAATCACAAGCACAATAAAAGACAATCTACTACTAATGTTTATCGTGAATATAAACACAAGTAACAAATAACTAAGAACTTCTTGATCCTCTATGGATCTTTATATTAACTAAAGCGAGTTTTTCCAATCGGTACATAACTCTTTCTAATGTGTTCCTTTTATAGACAAGGAACCCTAAACAATATCGCTAAACCGTTTTCCAAGAAGCGTATAATCATAAAACTAAATAAGATATACACAATCACTTCTAATAAAGCTCATGTATATCCACACTAAATAAACTAAACACGGAATAAACACTTCCATGAAACAAACTAATCACTATTATACTTGATAGAATAAGTCTTGTGAGAATCCACTTTACTTGGTAGAAACACTTGGCATTAAGTTCGGCATAATCCGGACTTCACATAATTCCCAACAATCGTGCACAAATGCGGTGTACTCATGCAATTCATAATCATCATTTTGAGAAGAAGATGCATACCTAGGTACTGAAACTTTCATGCAACTTTCTCTCAGCATTAACGCGCAGGTTGTGGTGGTGCATCTCTATCTTGGGTACATCTGAAGCTTCCATGGAGCGTTCCTTTGCATTAGCTTGCAGGTTGTGGTGGTGCACTCTCTCTCTTGTGAACATGAGCATGAAGATTCTATTTTAGCATTGTCCCACTCATCATTATTTGTTTTCTTTAACATTCGCATTCAAGAACACCCGATTCTTCCACGGATACATTACCCAACTTATCACAACAATCTCTCAACCGCACGACACTCATTCACTTTTTCATCCTTTTGTGCGGTTTCCTCAATGTACTTTTTCACTTTATCCATGAGTTGGATAAATGTCTCAATAATTCTCGAATTTCCATTCCAAGATGTTTTGAAGGAAATTCGGTCAAGTGTTGATCGTAATCATGAATATTCTCCAGCGATGAATGGTGAAATTGTTTGTAGATTACTTGAAGAGCTGCATGGAACCATCTTTTGAACTTCTTCATTGGTAAGTTGCGACTTTAAATGCTCTAAGTTCAACAAAGAAGCTTCTTGTCAATGTAGGTAAGTCTGGCGAAAAAGAGCACTACATGTTCGATCCCCGACTATGGATAACAAGCGTATGAGGTGCGGATGAAGTAGTTGATAGGGCTCAATCTTGCATTCCATTTGCATGGCATTACATGGCAGTGCAATTCATTCTCATTGTACTCGAACATGAAGATCTCACATCCTCGTTGTGTAATTCAAACATCTTTAATCGTTCGGTGTAATCCATTATCATTATTATCACAAGATCATACAATTTAAGCACTTACGAAATCCTTTGGTCAAGAGAGTAAGACATGATGTGGTAGAATGCACGGATTTTACAAGTCTATGATTTAACCGAGAAATAGAATCTTTCGGGATTTTACTAAAATCAAGACTAAACCGTTAAGCAATGACGAATGGAATGATAGAAAATTGTGTGTTAGGACATATGTTTGTATGTAGGATTAGCGAGATGTTGTTTGGTTGTGATTGGATTGGTTTATGCCCGTTTTCTGAGAAATTTAGGTCTAAAACTTAAAAACCTCAATAACTTCTGTTCGGAGCGGATTTAGACCTCTAAGATTGACCCGGTTCATTCGTCGTGCCATTCTCCTCATTCTCACGGTCGCTTTGATGGGTAGAAAACTGAAACGGAGTTACGGTTCAAAAGTTATGGTCGTTTGAAGTTTTGTGGGAAAAATCAACCAAGTCGCTCGAATTCTTGAACCAAGTCGCTAACAACTAATTAGCTATACCACCAAGTCGCTAAAGTCCCAAGTCGCTAAATAGCAACTCGCTAAGCCTTAAGTCGCTAGCAAAATTTTGGCAAAGAATTGCTATTCAAGTCGCTAAAGATTCAAGTCGCTAAATAGCAACTCGCCTCTCGACTAAGTCGCTAACACCAAGTCGCTACCCGTAGTGGAGAGTCCACTTCTTGTCTCGTAAGTCGCTAGGCCTAAGTCGCTAGCTCCAAAAGCTGCAACTCGCTCTGAATTGTAAAGCAAGTCGCTACTGAAGAAACAAATCAAGATGTCAAGTCGCTAGCAAGAAAAACAACATAAACATCACTTTTCAATCCAAAACAACCCAACCAAGATGATTCAAACCTTCAAATCAAAACCTAAACACTTGAGATGATTCTAAACACAAAAGTACTACCAAAATCCAAACTTTAACACTAGAAATCAACCAAATGATGCAAAACCACTAAACTTTTCAAACTCAAAACCACCTAAAACCACTAGAAATCCAAAGATGTGCAAGATATGATCTAACCATGGCTCTTGATACCAATTGTTGGATATTAGTTTTCACATACACATCAAACCATTAACATAAGTGGGCGTATAAGTGGAATTCTAGAGAGAAAGTTAGAGGTTTAGGGAACTTAGTGAGAGAAAGTGAAAGATATTATTATGAGCTCCAACTCTACCTTGGGAGGTGAGAGTATTTATAGTCTTACATAAATCGCCACACAACGGGTCGTGGATCGGGCATACGGTGGGTAAAGACCCGTCCAGTCCTCCACGGTGTTACTTAACTAAATACTACTTAACTTAAAAGAACTACGACTACGAGCTTTCTAACGATTACATATACTTGAGGTGACCGACTCTTTAATACCGGAATTTCTAATTCCTAACAAGTTTGGTATATCGGGTTTTCTTCAAAGTGGTCACTTCAAATTGTCTACATATGGGTTGATAAAGATAGTCGAGAGAGAGTTTACAGAGCGCTTGATTCTCACATGATTCATTTGGGCTATTTGAGTTCTTCTCACAAGATTTCTAGTTTATGGGTATATTATGTTTTCTTGATTACGAGGTATCAAAACCGAAAGGGAAGGAGACATATATCTAAAAGCACAACGAGTACACTTGATGAACTTAACACTTCTACACGATTGAAGTTATCCGGAAAGACAATGGTCATAAGCGAGAGAAACTCAGTGTTTAACTCGTAGCCTTTGGTGTATTATTCCAACTATTTGGGGGAAGGATGTGTTATTCCAACTATTTGGGGGAAAGGTATATTATTCCAACTATTTGGGGGAAGGATGTATTATTCCAACTATTTGGGGGGAATTGTCTCTGGAGACTTTTGGTATGTGTTACTTCAGCGTTCAGTTGGAATAAATGTGAGAAGAATATGTGGAGCGTGAGATGATATTGCTTATCGACATCTTCTATATGGGTTATGATAAAGTGCTTCTGGTTATTGCTTCATGTACACTATGTAATGATGATTTCGATGAGATCGCAACCATCGGGGAGAGATTTGTGTACATCGAGGACTTACAACATGATCACTTGATCGAGCTTATTCGGTTATTCGAGTTGATATCCATAGAGATAATTAGTGATTCAACATGTTACTTGGATGTCATAGTCTCCACTACGGTTGGGAACATGTGTACACTATGGGTCGATTGGTTATATGTAAGATAACTAGAATGCATTTGGTGAATTGAAGATGTTGATATATTGTTCTCCGCATGCACGATCGCACAAATCCAGCGAATGATGTTTACATCGGGATGCACAATGAGTTCATGTGATCGGGCTTAATCATGTATCCCGAGTTTGATAACCGCAGAAAGGATCAACGGTTCAACTTGTTACTTTGATGTTTTCATGTTTCTTTGGGTTTTGAGCTTCATTCAATAAGACTTTTTTCTTCCCACTCTACTTTGGGGAAATGGTCTTAATTCAAGATTGTCGGTTTTGGGGAAGCTACCAAAGATTCTCATTTGAAGGCTCATGTTGAGACGATTTTCTTAAAAAGCCTCGAATGCTTTGGTGGTGAAAGTTTAGGAGATGTTGATTACTTTCTTCACAACGTCTTTGAGCGACATCCGTATCTCGGTACTCAATCATCATCCTCTTAAGCTAAATTATCTTCTTTGTAGATATCTCGCTTGAAAAACAAAATACAAAATTAGAAAACCAACAAAAGCAAATAGAAAATATAAAACTTTCAAAAATCCATAAAATTTGAAAATCTTGAAAATTTTCAAAAAATATTGTCTTTTGTCATGCTTTTCTCGATTCGATAATATCTATGGTCTTTGTCTTTGTCATTCAAAGAATGACACGACTTTAGATGTTGTTCAAATGTTCCTAAAAAAAAAAAAAAAAAAAGGAGAAAAGTGAAACAATGGTTTATTGTCATTTCAAACAATAACCCGCTTTTCAACGAAAGAACAGAGCCATGCTTTATCTTGTTTTTCAAAACTCATGCTCTGATTCTATAAACAATTACTTACCATCTAATGAAAACTAATTGCTTTGAAAAAATAACTCGGTCTCTATTTTTGAAAATCATCTGGACTTAACGTTTGTCAAAATTATCTATCTCTCAATCAACAACTTATGTCATTTATTGAGAGGGAGAATGATTTCAATTAAATCAAAAGGTTATTTGTCATACAATTGTTTTCAAAAGATAATCATGCATGTTTAATCAATGGAGTTTAAAGTCTCAAAATCTGATCCTTATCGCTTAAAACGTTTTGATAATCAAGTCACAATTCTCGTTAAAGCTTTCAAAATCAATTTAAATCTCTGAGATCACAAATCTCAAATGATTTGATAATTGTGATCGGGGAGAATTTGTGATTTAAATTGGTTTAAGGCGATAATTCGATAAATGGTTTCATAAGTATTTAGCAAGCTTTCCTCCCCACATGTGCCAAACGATTTCAAAATTATCCATGCACATGTTGAGGGGGAGCATCTATCTTAAACCACAAGTGCAGGTTTCCTCTAGTATGTGCAAAACTCTTTCAAACCTCGAGGCACATATTGAGGGGGAGCAAAATTTTGAAAACCTCATTCTTCCTCAAAAGCTTTATCTACTTGATTTGATCTGGGAAGTGATGTTGATATCTTTTAAAAAATGGAAATCAAAGAAGTTAATTCTTCCTCTTGCCTCCGTGTGATAAAACAATTTCAAATACATGAAGCACATGTTGAGGGGGAGCTCTTGTTCTAAAATTATCAAAAACAATTCAGGTACAAAATGCTTTGATAATATATCACAAGTATGTGGATTGATTTTCAAATGGTTTTCAATTGGTTCCAACGGCGGATGAACAATACCAAATAGACCGACCAAATTTACTTTAAGGATGGTTAGGTTAGGTATTCGTTCCATGATCCACTTGTAACCGGAGGGATCTACCGAGGACAATCCACTAGTTAGTGTAGAAGTCTTTAGGTATGATGATAAAAGGAGAAAATGAGATATGGGAAGAGTGCGGATGAGATTGAGCTTGTTGGGAATTATGTGAAGTTTGGATTATCTTTGAAATTATCGCAGAAAGGATTCTATGAAGTAGAGTGGATTCTTGAAGACATAATCTCTTGAAGTTTAATAGTTATTAGTTTGTTTCTGAAGTGATTATTCCGTGTTTAGTATATTTAGTTTGGATATACATGAGCTTTATTAGGAAGTGATTGTGTATATCTTATTTAGTTTTATGATTATCGTTTCTTGGGAAGCGGTTTAGGTTTCGTTTAGGGTTCCTTGTCTATAAAAGGAACACAATAGTATGAGTTATGTACCGATTGGAAAAACAAAGTTTTAGTTAATATAACGATCCATAGAGGATCACTGAGTTCTTAGTTATTTACTTGTGTTTATATTCACTGATAAATATAAGTAGTAGAGATTGTCTTTTATTGTACTTGTGATTACATAGGTATTAATAACGATCCACGAGCTCAAGATCTATCAAGGTGCATTTGTTTCAACAAGTGGTATCGAGCCTCGTGAGAGTCTCTACGATACTAAGGACACGTTTTTCGAAACACCCATACAACCATAACAAAAATTATCATGCACGGATCGGATCTCGATCTTGAATTCACCAACAACCAAAACTCACCCATCGCAACAACTAAGTCTCTAATAGCAATGCTAAGTTTCCTTACCTTAAAGGGAGGAGTATGATCTTTGGGCGATGAAGATGCAGAATGGATCTCAACATTGATTGGAATCTATGGGAGATAGTCTTGAAGGAAGCAGTTTGAAAAGAACTACTACGGATCTTTGCGGGTAAGATGACTAATGTTCCTCCCAAAGCTAGCGAAGAATTCTTGGCGGTTGAGAGAGAAACCAAGGTTAGAACCATTCTTCTTCAAGCTATTCACGAGGATCACTTGAGTGATTTTCACGTCATGCAAGATGCTAAGGACATATGGTTAGCAATCAAGACAAAGTTCGTGGGAATGAGGAGTCTAGGAGGCGAAAAAGTCTATCTTTGAGACAAAAGTTTGTGGATTTTCAAATCTCGAAGAGGAAGGAATTCACAAGGGCTATGACAAGTTTCACAAGATTTTAAGTCGGTTAAATCATTGCGCAGCAAAGCCGGATAATGATGATTGTAATTCTAAGTTTCGAGGTCTTTACCTCCATCCACGGCTACACGTAAGCATTGCTTTAAAAGCTAAAGGTGGTTTGGACATGATTACCTTTGATGAGTCGTACCACAAACTTAAAGCTCTTGAACATGATGTAAGAAGCCCTTTAAATCATCTTCTTACGCTAGTCATCTGAAGATTCGTT
The DNA here is from genome assembly GCA_022545495.1 of Chrysanthemum lavandulifolium. Classification (NCBI taxonomy): domain Eukaryota; kingdom Viridiplantae; phylum Streptophyta; class Magnoliopsida; order Asterales; family Asteraceae; genus Chrysanthemum; species Chrysanthemum lavandulifolium. Next base: position 91,721,844 of record CM040243.1, on the reverse strand, counting down.
GGAGCCTCTACTCCAAAGATGAGTTATGATCAAGCCCATATTCATCATCATCTTATGCTACTCCTTCATCAAGCTCTCATTCTAAATCGAGTGGTATTATTGAAGATGTTCTTGGATCCTTCTTTGTTGATTATGATCCTCGGCGAGGATCGGCCTATGAGGATTTTGATCGGTAGATCCGCTTGAGATGGAAGAGATGAAGCTAAGGTGGCGGTGGCCATGCTTTCCATGGATATCAAAATTTTGAGCTAAAAGTGGCGGAAGGTTTGGATTTAAGGGCGAGATCGGTGAGGTTTGACAAGAGGAAGGTTAAATGCTTCACATGTCAGCAGACGGGTCACTTTTCCATAGAATGCAAAGACGGAAAGGCGGTGATGAGACAAAATACTCTTCTTATCGTGATGTCGTAAGGAGGTAGGAACTTCAAAGGATCATTGCTTTGGTCACTCTTGATAGCAATGTGGATTGGAAGCAACATGAGCGGGAAGACAATGATGGTCCCGGTAATGTTGGTTTGATTCAAGTCGTATTTGGAGGATAGGCATGATCGATTGCCTTGATGGGCATATCTCGGGTACAAAGCTGTCATTTGGTTGTAGTGGCGTTATAATGAACTAAAAAAGGCTTATGATATTTTGGAACCTAAATATAATGAATACTATGTGGAAGTTGAAGCTTATAAACAGGCTTTAAAAACACTAGAAAGACAAAAGGTTTGGTTTCAGAAGAATCAAATAGCTTATGATGAGAAGATAGGTGTTTTAGAAAGGGATCTCGAATGTGCTAAAAATGAGTTAAAGTGGTCTGAGAAGTTAAGAGCAGATGTAGTGTCAGAAAATTTAGAGCTTAAGGAGAAACTTAATGAGGAAATTGCTAGGCATAAAGAATGGTTATTAAATGGAAACAAGTTAGTGATCACATCTATGCTAGTCAAATTCCAAATACTTCTATAGGTTTAGGCTTTAAGTATGTAGGATTAGAAGCTAGAGGTGACACTCGAAAATCTACACCAAAGAGCCTAGCTAATTTTGTTAAAGAAGGTGACCTACATCTTTGTCGGTGGACCTATTAGAGGTGAGCACATGCCCATTGACCTTTCCATTATTGTTGACTTTGATGGATCACACCATCTCTATGACAAAAGTCAAATGACTTGCGGACCACGATACTACTTCTAATGACTTTGTCTCTTGTGTAACAAGTGACAAGTCCTTCAACAGTCTACAGAGTGTGATTCAAATGAGAAGTCGACCTTCCCAAGTCTTCACCGCTCGCACCCAAGACTACCAATAAGCATGTCGAGTTCGCCAGGAATCCACTTCAAGGCAGTTGCCTCACGAAGACTTGCTTTTTAATTCTTTGCATAATAGTCTTGTTAAAAACAATTCTTTTCATGGTTTTGGTTTGAATACTTCGCTTGTAATAACACATCTTTTAGTTTGAATAAATCTTCTAAGCAGAAGACATGTTTTGTGTGGAAGTAAATTTCATTTAATTAAGGATTGTGATTATCATGAGCAAAGGATGAGTAGGGGTGGTGATTCTAGGAAATCTAGACCAATGTGGACCAATGTTAATGATATACCACCTTATGTTCCACAAGCTATTAATACTAATACTCCTTTTCCTTGGAGAAAAACAGTTGTAAAACCATATGTTCAACCAACCAGTGAATATTTTCAAAATGGTTTTGGCCTAGATATGTTAATCCTATGGTGATGGGAAAGATGCTTGGGATCTTCATTGTCAAGACCTCGTGAGTTGTTCTTGGAATAAATAGGGACCTAAGTTTCAATGGAAACCCAAGAACAATAGTGGATCTTATACTCGCTTGGCATAACTCATATGATCCACAAGGCGTGTTCAAGTCAAGAATGACTTGAGCTCCATAGTGTACTAATTCTGTATATTTTGTTGTTGTTGTAGGATCATCCCTTAAGCATAAAGATGTTGGCATAGTTGATAGTGGTTGTTCAAGAAGTATGTCGTGAAACAGGGATATGATGCATAGGGGAGGCAATGTAACCTTTGGAGGAAGTGATGGCGAATTATCTGGAAAGGACCATCAAAACACCTCGGTGGACTTTGAGAATGTATATTATGTCAAGGAACTTCAACACTTCAATTTGTTTCGGTCTCACAAATTTGTGACACCAAGAACAAAGTACTCTTCACAGAGGATGAATGTCTTGTGCTATCTAAAGACTTCAAACTCCCGAAGAAACTTCAATTCACTGAAAGTTCCTCGATCACCATCTTTATACATTCAACAACTAATGTCAAACCATTTGGTGACTTAACGTGTTTAGTGGCTAAAGCATCCGTGGATGAGTCCACCAAATGGCATGAAGGATGGCCCATGTCAACTTCAAGACCATAAACCGACTCTCTAAAGCGGGCCTAGTTCAAGGTCTTCCTTCCAAAGTTTTCACCAATGATCATAAGCGTGTTGCATGCAACAAAGGAAAGCGACCTGAGCCTCATACAAAGGTGTTCTCATTCGGCGAGAAGCATTATTTGAACCTCTTCACCGCTTCATATGGATCTGTTTGGACCAACTAAAGTGAGAAGCATTGATCATAAATATTTTTATCGGTGATCACCGATGGTTATAGCAAATTTTGTTGGGTATTCTTTCTAAGGACCAAAGATGAAACATCACGAAGTGTTGAAAGACTTCATTACCCTTATTGAAAATCAGTTGAACAAAAGGTGAAAGGAATTAGGTGTGATAATGGGACGAGTTTAAGAATGCTCTACTTATAGAACTCAGAGGTCAAAAGGAATCAAAAGGGACTATAGCACTCCAAGAACCCCTCAACAAAATGGGGTGGCGAGAAAGAAAAATAGGACCTTAATAGAGGCTGCAAGATCAATCTTGTGGGACTCTAAACTTCAACCATGTTTTAGGCAAGTCATTGGTACGACTTGTTATGTACTAAATAGAGTGTCCATTACTAGACCACATCTTAAAACACCTTATGAACTTCTTTTTGGGAAAGTTCACATTATTCATTACCTTAAACCGTTTGGTTGTCAAGTGACAATTTTGAATACAAGTGATCCGTTGGGCAAATTTGATGAGAAAGGCGATGATGGTTACATTGTGAGATATTACGCTCATAGTAAGGCGTCTGGGGTTTACAATGTATCCGCTAAGAAGATTGAGGAGACATTGAATCGAGGTATCTAGAAGACAAACCTAATGTTCAAGGGCGAGGTCATGTTTGGTCATTTGACCTTGATTACTTGATCGATTACTTGGGTTATTCTAAACATATGGCTAACCAACATGCGATTCTCAAGCATCTCCAACTACCGGTCACGGGGACTATGGATGCTCATTCGGCGGTGGGTCCAAGATGATGAACAACCCATTGTAGTACCTTCTTTCTCCCCAACAATTTTGTAGGTGACACTTCTAAAGATTATCTTGATGTGGGTGAAGATGAATTCCATTATCTTGAGGACCTTGCGGATGAAGAAACAAGAGTATGCGACCAATTTAGATCTTTGAGAGGAATGTTGAGGAAAGTGCCGGTGAAGCAATCGGTGGAAACATCAATTCACTGAAAGTGATTGCTTTCTCCTTACCTCTCCCATTCGGCTGAAAGGCATGTTGACTCTACTCCTATCTCTATTAGAGAGTCAACAGACCTTGGAGAACCTTTTACACGGTTTCCCAAACCTTCAGATCTTGGTCATCATCAACCTAAAGCAGGAATCTTCAATACACCTTCCTATGACACTGACTTTGTACCTACTGTGACTAATCTTGATTCCTCCATTGATGTCAACACCATTACCACTACAAGGATCAACAATGCTCATCCACAGACTAATATTATTGGTGATCCTAATGTACCGTTAGAACAAGGAGTGCTCGTGTACGTTCTAAATATGGTCGGTGGCTTTTATCTCTTATGTCTCAAATCGTGAGAGAGACAATCACACAGACTATCAACATTCTTTGTTTGCTTGTTTTCTCACAAGTGGAACCAACCGGTGTTACTCGTGCTCTTGAAGACTCTAGTTGGCTTGAGGCAATGCAGGATGAGATGCAACAATTTCAAAATCGGCAGGTTTGGATATTGGTACCACTACACGATGGTAAGTATGCTATTGGGACTAAATGGATTACGAAGAATAAGAGAGATGCACGAGGTGTTATCATTAAAACAAAGCGATTAGTTGCACGGGGTATAGACAAGAGGAGGATAAATTATGATGAAGTGTTTGCACGGTGGCAAGAGTTGAGGCCATACGGATTTTCTTAGCTTATGCATCCTATATGGGTTTTATGGTCTATCGGATGGATGTTAAAGGAGCCTTCTTGTATGGTGAAATTGAAGAGGAGGTTTATGTCACTCAACCTAAAGGATTTGAAGATCCGGATCATCCTAATCATGTTTACAAGGTAGTCAAAGCTCTATGGACTACATCGGCACCCGAGCACGGTATGCTAGGCATCTCGTTTCTTTGAGCATGGTTATAGAAGAGGTGCAATTGATAAGACACTTTTCCTTAAGAAGAACTCCATGAGACATTATTCTTGTGCAAGTGTATGTGGATGATATTATTTTGGATCCACAAAGGAAGCTTGGTGCGGGGAGTTTGAGGAGCTTATAAAGGAGAGTTTCGGATGAGTGCCATGGGAGATGACTTTCTTTTGGGTCTCCAAGTTCAGAAACTCGATGGTATCTTTATCGGTCGGGACAAATATGTGAGGACATCTTGAAGAATTTTGGTATGGAGGGTGTAAGGACTGCCACTACACCTTATGAAGCTCCAAAGACAAAGACCAACAATGAAGGCGATCCACCGTGAATGTTCATTTATGCAGGTCTATGATTGGCTCTTTGATGTATTTAATGACTTCGGGCACGATATTACTTTTCTTTGTGAGTGTTTGTTCACGACATCAAGTTACTCCACCGACTTCCCATCTCAATCTTTGTTAAGAAGATCTTTAAGTACCTCAAAGGCCAACCTAATCTAGGCCTTTGGTACCCAAAAGAGTCTCCTTTTAAGTTGGAAGCTTATAGTGATAGTGACTATCTTGGTGCCAATCTGGATAGAAGGTCCACCTTGGAGGTTGCCAATTCGTTGGAAGAGATTGATTTCTTGGCAATGCAAGAAGCAGACTATTGGCTACCTCATCTATCAAGCGATGCGTTCTGTCTTTGCAAATTCTGTCAGAGCGAGGTTCTTTGGATTCAAAATCAATTGTTGGATTATGGGTACAATTTCATGAACACAACAATTTTATTGATAATCAAAGTACCATATGCATTGTTAAAAATCCGGTTTTCACAAGAGAACAAAACATATTGAAATCAGCACCACTTTTTAAGAGATGCATATGATAAAAATTTGATAAAAGTGGTCAAAATTCATCCGATGATAATGTGGCGATTTGTTAACAAAGGCTTTTGATGGACCAAGGTTTCAACACCTTGTGGTCCATATCGGTATTCTTAACCTTAACTGCAAAGTTTAAGGGAGGCCTATGCCTCGTGGGAGGCATATGCCTCGAGGGAGGATTTGTGTACACTTTGCATTTTGCTATGTAATTTTGTATATTTGTTTGATTTTCTCTAACACTAACCAGCTAATGTAATCTTAGTTTGTTTTTCTTTGTTTGGTTTGTGTGTTTCTGTGTGTTTGTTCTGTTTTGCAGATTGGTTGATTCATTTGGGATATGGTCAAGAAAGCTCTAAAGCTTGTTTCTACTGAATTCAAAGTGCTGAAGTGAGTCATTTGTTTCCTCTGAAGACAATGTACTGAATTTATATGGTTCATTCAAAAGAAGTATGAAGCAAATTGTTCATTCATTCATTCAAGAAAGCAGTTTCTGACTACGACACAGTACAATCAACATCAAATGCATCTACATGATCTGCTATTCCTAATCTATTACATATCATCTATTCCAACATCTAACAGGCTGTTGGATATGCATGATCGCTCACAACTTTCACACTAGATGCTAGATATGCATTCGTGAAGTCTTGCATAACCACCCATTTATTCTATCTCGATGGCTGGAGATGCATAACTACTATGATGAGGATGCTAAGGATCAAAATGGAGAGGATGGATTGATGAAAATCATGATGATGAAAAAAAATAATGTGTCCTTTGTGCTTCATCTATTGATTTCAACCAAAATGCAACCTATCTAATATCCGAAGCATTTCATCTATCGATGTGTTGATGCACCAAAACCCGATGCAGAAGACCAAGAACCACCTCTATATCTTTGGGAGTGGTGGATTTGGCTCGTGGCCTTTGTTGAGGCCGAGGTCTTTGGAGGTTGGGAGTAAGATGTTCTCTCCTTATAGGAGTCATCGGAATCATCAATGATTCACTTGGATTCACTACACTATCATCTTCTCGAAGAAGGAGAAAGGGTGATTTCTTTGGTCGTAGATATGGTTGTGGAAAGTAATGAAGCCATGGGTTTGTATCATCACTTGATGATGATGATGATGAGGATGATGTTGTGAGATCTATGATCTCAGGTTTGGTACTCATGGTTTATTATGGTTAATTTTGGAGCATTTCTTTTGTACAAGAACAACCAAATTCTTCACCTTCAGCAGGTGATGATGAAGTTTTTATGGCTGGAAGAATTTATAAGTTGAATTCTTCTTCTGAAGTTTTTTCTACACCTGTTGAGGAATCGTCTCAACATGTTTCTTCTGATGTTGGTTTGGTTGTTCCTTCTGAAGCTCAAATTGGTTCTGCTGAGGAATCTTCTGACAAAGGAAAGGTAGCTATGATTGTTGATATGATTGGTTCAGGTCTGGTGACTGAAGAAGAAAATCAAGCTCAAGCTAGGATGTTTGCTGATTATGAAAACATGCAGAAGAGTCGTGTAGTTGCTGAATTTTTTCAAGCTCAGTCTAATTCTAATTTGTCTACAGAAAGAAAATTAGAGCTTGATGCATTATTTCCTAAGATCACTGATGATCAATGGGATGCCTATACTTCTCAAGGTGCATCTGATCCAGATCTTGCAAAACTTATATTAGGAGCATCTTTTGATAATGAGAATTTTGTGGATCAAATGGTGGCTCTTGGTAATCAAAAGAAGCAAGAAGCGGTTGTACAGAGGAGAGTTCTTATTGCTCAATGACATAAAGCAAAAATGGAAAACCAATGACTGTTGCTCAGAAAAGGGCTCATATGAGGAGAGTTGTGAAGAATCATAGTTCTACTATTTATAATTCTGGCATGTCAATGAAGCAAATTTCTGCTTTGTCTGATGATGCTTTGATCAGACAGTATAATATGATAATGAAGTTTTCTTCATCTGGTTCTACTTCTTCTTCTAAATTGGAAAGGATTACTCTTGTGTCGGATGTTCCTAAAGCAAAGAGACCTAAAGCAGTTGAAATAGTGGATTATTTTGATCTTTGTTTTGCCTCTGGTGATCTCTCAGTTGTTACTACGAAACAACTTCAAGATAATCGTTCTCTTGATATGGTTGTTTCATTGAGTCTTATTATTTCTTATGAAGCATTGCCTAGTGTGGTTGGGTGATCCGGCGAGTAAGGAAGATGATCTCTGATTGATCTGAGATAAAATAGTGGTGCAAGGCGTAAAAGTGTGGTTAAAAGGAAACTTAATTCCTTAAGGAGTTACATCGGGGTGGCTAGGAAACATTCTTCAAAGAATATTTCTTTAGATCTCGAGGCGATGAGTCAACTTTTATTAAAGTTGGACTCTTGAGTTTTTCTGAAGTACACATGTGGTATTGATCAATTGGAAAGGGAAGCTTAACACTGTTTATCGATTGGATATCTCGTTATTAGGTTCAACTTCTTGAAGGACATCTTTCATTTGGTGAATAGACATGATTTGAAGATCTTTGTATGAACATGTCACTCGATATTATACTATTCATTCACCCACGGGTTACGGTTTATATTTATTGGGTGATCTTCAAGTCTTATTTGATTCTAATTCTCCAAAAGGTAAAGGGTATTCTATTTGGAAGAATTCACATAAGTGGGAGATTGAGAGTTGGAGGTTCTATCCTGCCATGTATTCATGTGGTTCGGACACAATGTGGTATGATTTTGTGTATGTTCTCGGATAAGATTTATCCTTTATCATTGAATTCATGGAAAGAATGCTAAGACGAAGTTGGAAGTATCTCTAATCCAGTTGGTAATGATGAACTTCATCTTCTCGATGTGTTGGTTTGATTAAAACTAACCACGCAACATAAAGGTTCATCTTGTTTGTAATATTTTGTTTCTTTTGTTATCTTATTTAAAAAAAAAAAAAAAAAAAAAAAAAATTGTATTTGTTTGAGTTTATCTAACTTTTAGTGCGGTTTGTTGTATACTTTTGATGGTTATTGACTCACGGATATACCTTGTGTATGTCAAAGAGTTAGCTAGTCCAAAGTGCGACTTTGGTAAAACACATCAAATCATTGATAATTGTAATGGTTTGCTCAAAATCATAGGGTATCTGACCACCCATGCTTAATTCTTGAGTGTTGTATGGTTTCAATTCACCATGATTTATTCCTATTTGGAATCCAAGAATTTACTAGCCCACATGTATATGGCTTGTGGTAAAGCGATGGAATACCATATTTGGTTCTCAATTCACCAATTCTAAGAATTGACTAATCTTGAGCAAGCGGCTGTGTAAAGACATATCAAATCCGTTTATATGGTTTACGGTTTGCCAATAAATCGAGATGGTTATCGGTGTACCATAGTTTACGAACTTAAACATATGGCTACTCCGGTGGTGATGGCTATTGGTAAAGAGACATCAAATCCATTATTTTCAATGATTTACCTCTAACGAGTTTACACACCTAGATGTGATGAGAATAGTATGAAACTAATATGTTTTGATGTACTGTTGTCATTTGTTCTTTTAGCGATATGGAGTTTCAAAGTTTATTCATCAAAGAGATGTTCTTATTTGGATTCTTTCTTTGATGTTGTTAAGTGCACAATCCTCACAGTCTTTGTCTAGTTAAAGATCTATCAAGAAATTGGAACTTAACCTAGTCAAATTCGGTTTAGGGAGGATTGTTGGGAATTATGTGAAGTTCTTGAAGTAGAGTGGATTATCTTTGAAGACATAATCTCTGAAGTTTAATAGTTATTAGTTTGTTTCTGCGGAAGTGATTATTCCGTGTTTAGTATATTTAGTTTGGATATACATGAGCTTTATTAGGAAGTGATTGTGTATATCTTATTTAGTTTTATGATTATCGTTTCTTGGGAAAGCGGTTTAGGGTTTCGTTTAGGGTTCCTTGTCTATAAAAGGAACACAATAGTATGAGTTATGTACCGATTGGAAAAACAAAGTTTTAGTTAATATAACGATCCATAGAGGATCCTGAGTTCTTAGTTATTTACTTGTGTTTATATTCACCGATAAATATAAGTAGTAGAGATTGTCTTTTATTGTACTTGTGATTACATAGGTATTAATAACGATCCACGAGCTCAAGATCTATTAAGGTCTGTTTGTTTCAACAGAGCTAGTACTAGAATAAACCCAACAAGGTTCTAGTTATGAAGTCTCGGTAAGCTTTGAAGGGTTGAAGAATAAAAAGAATTGAATGAGAAAAAGGGTGAAAAGAAATAGCCCTCCATTTATTCAACCTTAGGCGATACCGGGTTCAATTCATATACTCTTGGTGGTTACCAAGGTAACATCGGTATTGAAGACAAAGCGTCATGGACCCGGTGACGATTGCACTTCTACTTCACAAACCACTCAAGTTCCTCTTAAAGGGCTTGTTTCATTCTCACGGGAACCGACATTATCTATCGACTTTCTCTTGAGAGTTGTTGATATTGAAGAAGGAGACCCTCCACAGTCTCGAAATAGGATCCAAATATGCACAATTGAGTCTAGAGCCACGAGATCATCTATAAATCTCATTAGGACACTTTCAATGAAGACTCTTTGTTTCACACAATGTGGAAGAGAGATTACATCTTATGAGTCTCGCATTATCCTTGTGGTATTGCGGAAAATCGAGTGATATCAAACATATTCACAATGAAGATGGAAAGCCTTACGGAGCCAACATCAAACAAGCTCACGGTGGGTGGCATCGAGATCTATTCAATAGATCAACCATGTGACAATTGAACATAAACAATGGGGCGATTCAATCTTTTGAATCAATCACAGTTCGAGTTATGGATTAGCGGATACCTTTGAAAAACCGGTCATTGTGCTTAAAAACTCTTTTCTTTAGCACATCTATCGTGTACAAATATTTCAAAATAAAGGTGTTTATGATTGATAATTGATTTCAATTAAAACCTTCGTTATATTGCAAAAACAATTTCTCTTGGCGATACGATTGTTTTCAAATCTCTTCTTATCAATCGGTGAATCTCCATTCGTTGGTTCACTCGCTCCGTGTTGTCTTCTTTGAGGCGTTCGGTTTGAGAACAACTAGAACATTGCGAAACCTGTCAAGGAAATTCTTGAATTATACCGATCACAGGCGATGCTTGTCTTGATCAGCGGGAACCGTGGGTCGTGTACCTCAATTCAACGAAATGATCAAAGACACTTTCGTGAGCTTTATTACTAAGCTGTTGTATGCAGTCGCCCGGCGTGTCGGTGATCGAATGAAGCGGTCAACCCATAGCCGCATGCTCACACAACACATTCATTTCTAAAGAAATCATGATTAATGCATCAATGCCTCGATATTTTCACTCCATGCTTACGCTCTGTTGCCAATATCATGAATCAACGAAGCTTCCGCAACTCGATGAGAATATATCATGATCCGAATGTGAGCATGTCGGTCCATAAGTCGCAACATCACATAATACCAACACCACAATCGATGAGTCGAGATTTATGTTAGTGATGATCTGGCGGCTCAAAATTATTATCACGTGGATCGGTTAAAGACCTCCACTTGGATTAACCAAACATGCAATGTGAAGAATCAATGACTACGAGCTTCAGAGTAAAGTATTACATCAAGAATGCAAGAACAATTTTTAATGTAATATCTTTTTGTATTCAATGTAATTTTAATGTGTGTTTGAGGTGACCTCCCTTAGAGGGAGATTGTTAGGATTTAGTAAATCTAGTTATTGAAGAGTCGGTCACCTCAAGTATATGTAATCATTAGAAAGCTTGTAGTCGTAGATTATTACAAGTTAAGTAGTATTTAGTTAAGTAACACCGTGGAGGACGGATGGGTCTTTACCCATCGTATGCACGATCCATGACCCGTAGGTGGCGATTTATGTAAGTACTATAAATACTCTCTACCTTCCAAGGGTAGAGTTGGAGCTCATAATAAGATTTTCTTTCTCTTACTAAAGTTCCCAACCTCTAACTTTCTCTCTAAAACCTCTTGTATACGCTTCTTTGATTATTGGTTTAGTGTGTTTGTGAAATCCAATATGTTACATCTTCCTCATGGTTATCCAATGAATATCGGAAAGAACAACCTTAGAGTTGATTTTGATAGTTTCACCTGCTCGAGTCTTCTTTTCGATTCTTGTGGACATTACGAAGAATCACCCTTATCGAACATGCTCACCAACTCGCTAAAGGTCTGGGAGATCTACACTCACCAATTCGGCATACAATGTGAAAGATCAAAGGTCAAAATGCTATGAGCGGTGATGCTCAACGACAAACAAGTCACCATCACACCAGCAGATTTGAGGGCTATTCTTCTTATTCATGTCATCAAGCCAGCGAATACAATGCCACACCAACCGAAGAGGTGGTTCTACAATTCATGGTCGACATTGGCTATGTGAAGTCGAAGGAGTAATCACAAAGCATTCATCCGTGGATCTTAAGAATATTCCCGACCATGGAGAACCCTCTACATTATGATTACCAAATCTGTTTCTAGGCGTGATAGTGGTTATGAGCATCCCAAGCTCATGGAACTACGATATTTTGGGCTTTGGTCAACATGAAACACATTGAAGTTGAAGCTACGATATGGGACGACATGATGTCTTTCCTAAAAAGCTTGGCACCAAGATCCCATACATCGATACACCAAGCTGTTGATCCAAAGAGCTCTAGGGTATAATCCTCGATATTCCTTGAGACTCATTGACCCCAAAATCACTCCGCATTGTATGAACCTACACTCATAGTCGGTTAAGGAATCAACAACAAAGAAACAAGGTGCGGTGTTGCGGATCACCTTCTTGCGATGCGGTCAAACAACTTTATTCATACAAAAGGTATCGGTAGCGGTTGATGAAGGCAAAGTAGGTTTTCTTGATGAAAAGTCCTCTGGTACACCTACTAGGAAAACCGGAGAGGCGGCACGGGAAGCATTACGAGCGAGAGTCGGAGAAAGTTTCCTAAGAGGACACATGTTCTCAAAAGGAAAATTCCTCTAAAGAAGCCATTCCAATTCCCAAGCACGAACCTCAACAAAGCTAATGGATGAAAGCTCGAGGATCTTGAATTAGGCGAAGAGGTCATCTACTCTGAAACTCCAATCGATGACACTCAAACAAAGAGCAAAACCTCCCGGTCAAAAGGCGATAAAGGTAAAGGGAAAACTCCAAATGCTGTGGATGAAGCGAAGCTCGATGAAGAGCCATTTGATGAGGAAAGAGACTATCGGAAGAAGTTGAAGAACCTCGGACTCAAGCATCTTGCCACGAGTTGACGACAACAAATGTGTGGCCCCGGAGGTCAGTGGTGGAGTCAATCTACACCAATTCTCGATGCGGTTAATCAACCCGATAGGAGGCTGGTGCCACCACTCTTGAGCAACAACAAAGGCGGCTTGAGGACACTATCACTTACGAATTTGAGGAACCGTAAAAGGAGAATGAGAAAGAAAAAGGCGATGAAGAGGTGCGGCTCAAGCTAAAGCGGATGAAGAAGCCGAGGATTAAGGTGAAGAAAAGGCAAAATCTGGACAAGATGGCGAAGTTAATTATGATGATTTTCTTCTCGATAGTCCAGTACATTCCAAGGAAGAAACTTCTGAACCGCCAAAAGACCCTGAGTCTCCTCATGTCTCATCATCTTCAGACTCATCTTCTCACTCTTCACCTCCACCATCCAAAGGCACAACCAGATCCACATCCAAGTCAGTGAAGAAACAAACAGACTCTTGGATATCGAGCTAAGACAAAATTGTCAAAGCTCTCAAGCAAGTCAAGAAGAAGGCGTGATCAACAAAAGTTGAATCAACTAGGCGGCAGGATCAACTTTCTTCAAGGCGGGATAAGCGAGATGTTGAAAGAAAGGGAGCAAACCTGGGAGCTTCTCAAAGGAAATTTCCAAATGGAAATGGAGAAGGCGGCTAGAGAATATACTCACAAGTTTCTTCTTGACACTTTGTCACTGGGTGACAGAGAGATGTTCAACAGACAACTCTATCCGAATCTCATGCAATTGGCTAAGCAAACTATCGATCAACACCTCTAACCGTAACAATCAACCCAGTGATCCTATAGTGTTCTCTCGATCTTTGAATTGGTTTCTAGGCCGGTAACGCAATGTCAAAGCGATCGCAACATTTACTTGACGAAGGTAAACTATTTGAAGCATTGCTTGAATACCAACTCAAAACAGCATGCAGAGTAGAAGCTGAAAGGCCTAAGCGTCCAAGAGACGATGAAGATAAGGATAAGGATAAGGAGCCTAAACGTCCAAAGAAGTCTGGTGAACCCTCCTCTATGCCACCACCACCCCAAAGGACTCCAACACAAAAACGATCTCCTTCACGCTCTTCTAGTGACAAACCTCAGGACTCTTAGTTACCACCCCAGACAGAAAAAACCGGTGACCATTTGAATACCTTTGGTAGTGGCGATAAGGAAGTCCCTAAGCCCCAACAACAACCCACCTCTCCCGCTTCAAAGAAAGAAACCGCATCCTCAACTAGGCCAGAAGAAGAAGAAGACAACTAGGGGTGATGTCGTCTCATGGCTGAGCGAAGATGACACCGAATATGGTGGTTTTCTACACTTGTTGATGCTACTCCTCCCTACACGAAGGTCAAGATATGGTAGAAGGTCGAACATTGGAGCATGCTAAATTTCTTCAAGAAAATTTTCGGTGAAGAAGATGACCAAGTCGAGTTAAAGCATCAAGAATGAAGCTTTTCAGCTGCTCAAAGGCATTTCGGAAAGTGCTATTGAAGTTGAATATCATCTTGAAAACATAGCACGAGCCATGTCTAACAACATCGATTGGCTCAACCACAGGCGAACATTGACTTCACCGGAAAAGACAAGGCTCCATACTACACATGGACAAGACCTCTACCTACCATTGGCCAACCAGATCAACCAAAGATTCCATTTCGCTACTTCTTCAACAAAGACTTGGAATTTCTTTTACACGGTAGCGATGGGTCAAAGAAATACGCTACATCACTTACACTTCCGTTCCCAGCAGCCATATACTCCAACTGCATAGCCATCGAGGAAAAGGCTACTTAAATGTTTAATAACAATGTGGAACAGTATGACATTGATGCAATGTATGGGATTCACCATTGGCCGGAACGCCGAAGAAACTACTACAAAAGCTGCCAGGTTCGAAAGTATACACATGAAGTGCACAGTGATAAAGGGATCGTTGTTGTTAAGCATGTAGCTCTCTCGTCTAAATGCGACTACACTTTCCTCAAGAAAATCATAGTCAAAAGACAAGACGAAGAGGACTATGCTTTCTGTGAAGCGGACTTTCAGAATTTGTCTCTCAATGACATTGAAGATCTGTATCTTGCCAAAGTACAGGGAAGAATGAGACAATTCTCGACAAAAATCCAGTGAATTTATCAAGTCCTTGCTAATCTTCATCAGAAGCATCATGATCCGAGAGCGTGTAGAAGATTTAAAACTTGCTGTTGAATCGTATCAGACACGTGTCAACCTCACCAAACCTCAGCTCGACCTCCCCGACATCAATCGTCTTCCTCAATACACTCTCATCAGCAAACCATTTGGAGTAGTCTACCGTAGTGAACTACATCGCAACTGCTTGATGGCGTGTAAAGATCTTCATAAGTTTGGAGATCATACACTAAAGCAAGTCAGGGACGGCTTAGCTTATAGGTTGAAGGAGATACATCAAGGCATTGGGTCACCAAAGCGATGGAACTCGAGGGAGAGACAAGATGTGAAGAAAATCATCACTCGCATCGATGAAAGGTTGTCTGAAGGACCGATTCGAGAACTTTGGAGAGCTTCGTAGGTGGTCGTCGAGTGATTTCTCTCTCGAGCTATCAACGCCCGATTCGCATTCACAGAGTTATTTTGGACTACAGAATCTCCGGTACCCTTGAAATGTTTCATTTTCAATATGGATTTGGTTGTGTGATTTTTAATGACAATGGTTTGTGCACATAACGATGTACAACCCGTACTTGTAATGAAAGGACCTATAGTACGCTTGATTGCCACAATCCTTATAAAAGGAGCGAAAGCTTCTTACTTTTGAGTAAAACTTATCAAAACTTTCAATTTTCAAAGTTTTGCTCAAAGGACAAGTACTTCCTTATGATTTTGAAACCTCAAGCGTTAATATCACTTGTTGAGGGAGTATTTGCTTAAAACTTTGTTCACAAATTGTTCTTTATGGTAATCTTCCATAAAACTCGAAATGGACATATTCGATATCAAAATTTAAGTCAAAATAACATTTATATGCCATTTTGAGGGGAGAAACATTAATTGATAAGAAATATGTTGTGAAATTGCAAATGAATCATTGTGCTCTGACTTAACCAATGAATTGATGAGATCTTAAATGTTAGTAACTCGAAAAGACTTGTCCAGGACGGGTAATAATTTCAAGCTATTCGCTAGTGATGTAAATGTGTCTCGCAAAGGACTTGTCCGAGTAGAATGTACCATTCGAGAAACTCTTGGTAGACATGAACTTTGAAGGGTTTGACAACCTTTCAAGGTTTGTCCACGCCTTCAAGGTAGTTATTAGAGCTAGTTGTCACCTAAAAGCTGACAATGTAACTCTTTAACTATGCAACGTAACCATGTCTCGAGGGGGAATTGTCTATCTTGAGTTGATCAATTCAAAAGTGTGCGCTCTTCCCTCGCTGTGCAGATTTCCGTCAAAACTCTCAAGCACATGTGGAGGGGGAGTATTTCTGAAAATCTAAAACACTCGAAGTGTTCAAACATGTTTTTCATTTACAAACACTTTGGGAGATTTTCAAGAAAATGGTTTTATGGCAACATAGGTTAGTCATGGAGTTATAAGGTGACGAAGGTTAGTAATAACATTCCTATGATCCGCCAGAGCCGGAGGGATCTACCAAGGACACCACCAATAGTTAGAATTAGAAGTCCTTAGGTACGATCATAAAAGGAGAAAATGAGAATCGGAGAAAGAAGGAGTTGAAGAATTAAAAGAAAAGTAAAGAAAGGGTGAAAATAAATAGCCCTCAGTTATTCAACTTAGAAAGAGAATCGGGTTCAATTCATATGCTCTTGGTTGTCACTTGATGACACCGTATTGAAGATCAAAGTCGTCATGGACCCGATGGCGCATGCACTAAACCTTCTTAGCCACTCAAGTTTCTCTCAATGAAGCTTGTTTCATTCTCACGGGAACCCTACGTAAACTATCGGCTTTCTCTTAGAGATTCTTTGGTATTGAAGAAGACCTTCTCCTAGTCTCCGCCGGAAAACCAAAGCGCACTATTGAGTCTAGAGCCACGAGATTCATCAAAATATCTCTTAGGTACACTTGACATTTTATCACTTGTCGTTCAACAATAAGGACGCAAGTGATACTTTATCGTGTCCTTCACGGATCTTAGCAACTGCTCTAGAACATTTAAGAGAGGTTCGCAATTGTGATCCTTAGTGATTGAATGGAAACTCTGCCGGTCAACATCAAACAGACCACAAAGAAGTTACCGGTAACTCCGTGGATTACGCTTAGTGTGTCTCAAAGCGGTCTACTGATTGTGGGGTGATGCTTGGTGTACCTCAAATGACTCATCTCGAAGCTGTAGATGTACTTCCAGACATCGCGTTATCTCACTGTGGGACTACAATTCAGAGCGACCTTTGTGAGAATTAGAGTTGTGTTTTCACACTATGTCATAACACTCTCAAAGTTCAAACTTGTAAGTCTTTGGAATCCACTTATCACTAACCTTTCTTATGTTTTCTTCTTATGGAAGCTTTGGAATGGGTGATCGTGCAACAACATCACTAATGGAGTTCTAGGCAACACAAAGTCGTAATGATTCTTCGTCAAGTCAAAGAATCTACAAAGTTTAAAGACTAAGAGAACTACATCAAGATCGAAATCCAACGTCAAAGGCGTGTGAGCATGTTGAAGAAAGGCGTGGAACCTTTGGAGAAAGCGAAGGGACTGATGAGATAACAACAACATACTATCACTACTATCACAAAGAACAAAGATCACATAACAAAGAAAATGATGATGTCAAATCGAGGCAATTCTTCTCACAAGTTTGTTTGAATCGAGGCAATTCTTCTCACAAGAAAGAAGAATGTCAGAAGACATCAAAGCTACTATTACATCAGCACCTTCAACGTTTATATCATCAATCACTAACACTTAGGGGGAGATTGTTGGAATCACTCCTAAACTAGATTTCAAGTGTTAGTAATTAATATGTAATAGTTAACTTAATATGGCTTTTATGTTAGTAATTATGCCAAGGCTTATGTAGAAAGCCCATGAGCCTTGGCCCAAGCCCATAAAGGAAAGGAAGGGAACTTGCATGTTGCCCTAGTTCCTTCCTATAAATAATGCTTGTAAACCCTCACTTGAGGGTTGGTTGTTCAATTCACACATTTCACCTTTACGCATAACTCTTCTTTATTTCATATCGTGTGTGTGTGTGTTTGTTCATCTGATCACTTCTTTTCTATTTCTTCTATTGATGCTTGTGTTATGAATATGGGAACCTAACAGGCGTTTTTAGGTTCAAGAACAAAGTAAAAGTTGGTCCAAGGTTTATAGGACCATTTAAGATACTAAAGCGTCTTGGAGAAGTAGCGTATGTCTTAGAACTACCCGAAGAAATGAATGGTATTCACAATAGATTTCATGTATCTTACTTGAGAAAGTGTCTAGCGGATGAGACTAGTGTGATCACGTTGGAAGATATTGAGATTGATCCAGAACTGCTTTTACAAAAGGATGAACTGGAAGCGATATTGAGAAGAAAGGTGAGGCGACTTCGCAACAAATAAATACCGTTGGTGAAAGTACAATGGAAACATTGAAAAGGTACAAGTATTAGATGGGAACCAGAGGAGAAGATGAAGAATAAGTATCCAAACTTATTTGAAGAAGTAGATTTCGAGAACGAAATCCCGTTTAAGGAGGGGTGAATTATTACACCCGTAACTCAATAAGGTACTATTTTATAATAAAAGTGACAGTATTATATTGTTTAGGATATGTTTTAAGAGTGAATGGTAAAGTTATAAACTATAAACTAGTAAGTGACAAGTTCTATTAAGATATGTTGTAAAGATAGGAAGAATGAGACTTAAGGGACTAGTTTTGCCAAGTGTGTAAAGTTAATTATTTAAATATCAAAGTTACTAGTAGATTAAGGAGAAATCTAGAAAGTTAGAGTGTGTGAGTGTATTGAGAACGCTTCAGGAAGAAGAACAAAGAGGGAAGAACCAACTTTGGTACTCTTGTAATTTCTACCAAGTAATTGTGTAAAGAATCAAGCCCTAGACACTCTAGTTCCTCTATGACATCTCAAGTGCTAATTAGGGTTAATCCCCTTATAGGAAACAACTAAAGATAAAGCCTTGAATTTCCCAAGTAGTGAGCTAGTGAATTATTGAGGTAAGTATGTTGACTAAACTTGTTAATGTTTCATAATTTCAATTTATATGGAATTATGATGTGTAATGATGTAATGATCAAGGAATTGTTAATGTTAAATAGCTTGGATCTAATGCTAGAAAATGTATAATGTTATCATAATTATTTATGCTTGATAAAGGTATGTTTAATGTTATGAATCTATTCCTTGATATGTAGCTAGCAATTTGTTAGTTATAACATGTTAATGTTAAGTTTATGTCATATACTTACTAAGCGTTTTGCTTACGGTTAAGTTTGATGAATGTTTTGTAGGTGCAAGTGGTGAAGGTAAAGGTAAGGATAAAGCTTAGATGATTGACAAGGTAGGAGATTAGTATTTTAGATTTGATAAGTCGAAGTCATCTCTTTGGATCAAGCTTGTTGAAAGTTGGAAGCCCCGAAGTATCATTTTATAGCTTGGTACATATTTTTGTCTAAAATGGTTATTTTGGTGTCTATGGTTATGGGTTAGTGTCTAGGTTAAGTCGTGAATGTCGCTTAATGTAAATGGTCATGCTCAAGTGTTTGAATTGAGGTTAAAATGGTCATAATGTTGTAGTTAATTGGTGTTTGGCAACTAGCCATTTTCACCCATTTTGGAATGATATGGGTCAAGAGTTTGTACTAATACTTTTATCATGTTTTAGTAATGTCAAGTCATGTATGTGTTTAAATGAATATGAGTTGTTAAGTGTCTTAGGTACAAAAGTGTGTATTGGAATGGGTCAAAATGGGTGTTTGGCATAGCCCCGTAAGTATATGTTAATGGGTTGTTTAGACCACAAGTGATTATAAAAATAATGTATTATGTTGAGTTAATGATTTCTGGAAAGTTTCGTTAATTATCGAGTCTTGGATGTTGTTTTTCTGGAAATTAAAGTGAGTTGCTATTAGTTGTGGTTTGGTAAAAATCTGAGAATGGAAGCATAAGGCCTTCCACTTCTGGGCATAAGCCCTTCTTCAATTAATAGTGGTTTTATGTGTTCCTTTCAGGTCATACACTCTTATGGGATGGGCATAATGCCTTCTGCCTAAAATTGCATATTCATAGTTTCTGAGTTCAGGTCATACGCCCTTATGGGATGGGCATAAGGCCTTCTGCCTAAAATTGCATATTCACAGTTTTCGAGTTTAGGTCATACGCCCTTATGGGATGGGCGTAAGGCCTTCTGCCTAAAATTACATTTTCATAGTTTCTGAGTACCAGATCTTACGCCCTTCTAATCCTTAGGCATAAGGGCGTATGGTATCTGAGTTTTCTTGGCGATTTTTGGCAATGTTCGAAAAATCATATCTTTTAAACCGTAAGTCGTCACGGGTCGCGCCACCCGCCATTTCAAAGGTAATTAAGTCTAGTTTCATGTAAAAATACTTTCAAGGGTTAGTTTGTTATATAATTATATCATTTTAACGATTAGCAACAGCAGGTCAGTTTTAACGATTAGCAACAGCAGGTCACGTTTTTAGTTGAGTCATTTCAAGGGTGTTACAAAAATGGAGTACGATCCATGTATTAAATTATCATTGAAGGGAGATATAATATGAAAAATGTTTTGTTAATTATATTTAGAAATTTTGTTGTTAAATATAACTTTGTATACAAGCTTGAAGGTTTCCTTGAAAAATAAAAGAAAATGTTTATTAAAAATTTGTAAGTATCTAGTTATGTGGTTAGAGCAAATTTACCAAAAATACGGTTTTAAAAGGAGTGTTTGGCATAACTAAAAATTTAGTTGAAAAATCATCTCCGTAAATGTTTAAATAAGTCACATTAGTAAAAATGATAATAAAATATGTGTATTATTTTTTTCCTATCAAATCTAGTAAGTCCTACACTTTCTCGCTATGCGTAAGTACATTGTTTGTTCATTCTGAGACATTTTTCTACAGCAGACCACGGATTGGGCGGAACCAAAAAAAGAGGGTCCGCCCTTGTAAAATTTTGGTTCATTGGTCTGCACAGTATGCAGTTCTTTGGCCAACTTCAAAAAATCATAACTAATTAACGTAAGTCCGTACGAGTCACGCCACCTATCATTTTAAAGGGAATTGAGTGTAATTTCATTTAAAAATACTCTCATAGCCTGAGTCTAATTTTAAATAAGTAAAATAGACCAAATACTACATTATGTCTCAAATTTTTGAGTCAAGCAATTTAAGTTGGTATTCTTAGAACATTGATACAATTTCTTTTGAAACTAAATAATTTGGTAATATGTTTAAAGGAAACTAATCAAGCTTGGTATACATCGTCATATTTAAACGCAAAATGACAAAAAATGTTTTTCTTTTTATGTTATGCTAAATGACTACTTGTTTATGTTGTTTGCATATATGTTGCTTACTTATTTTTAAATTATTGTTTACACTTGTTTGTTTGTATAATATAAGAGTCAATCTTGCCATACCATTTATTCTCTTGTTTGTCGATTTCTTGCTTATTCACAATAGGACATTTGCTAGATTTTGTGCACTGAGTTGGAAAATTGTTTTACCATCGCTTATAGACTTAGATCACTTTCTTTGCATAGGTTATACTAACATCTCGCATAAATTATGAAATGTCATAACTCACTTAGCAATGAGTACTAAGTAAATTAGTCAAGTACTTTGAAAAATGAAGGTTTTAAGGAGTGTTTGGTACAAGAACAAAAACAATGATATATGATGTGTTTTATGTATTTTTGCTCTCTAGGATGATAACTAAACTTAAAACAATCATGTGAACTAATTTTGCCTTGCAGGGGGATAACATTTTGATGTTATCACATTTTCACCGTTTTCACTATTTAGTGAAAATCACTAGCCCCTACTTGAAATACATGCTCCCATGTGTTTATATATGTGTTTTTGCTTGTTCCTAAAAAGAAATAATTAACTCCATATGTTTTAAGAAAAATTACAGGATTCGGAAAAGTTTACGAGGGTTAAAAAACGCCTCTGCGAACAAAACTAGTCACCACGGATTTGACGGACCCAATTTTTTTGTTCCGTCCGTGTAAATATTTGGTGCCGCCAAAAACACTTCGTCGGATCAGACGGAACCAAAAACCGGGTTCCGCCTTTAAAAAAATTTGGTTCCGTGGGTGATCTGCAGGTATGTTTTTAAATTTTGATTAATCCGCACTCTAGTTCACTTTTGTTACTAGAATACTTTTCTTGTTATTCACTCACATTAGGATAACTTTTGCTCTCTTAGACCATTAGGATATGCATTTCTCACCAAAATTTGAAAAATCTCAAAATCCACCCAAGGAACCTTTTCCTATAAAGGAAGGAATCCTAAATTTGGTTCCTTGAAATCCGTGGGTGTCTGGCTTCTAAGATTTCGCATTGATTGAAGTTCATTTATTGCATATCTTTCATATCTCACTCAACGCATCCTCAATGGATAGACTTAGGATGTTTGACATGCTCTTAAACACTTCCATCTCATTAGAAACCACTATCTTTATATGCATCAACATCAAATCAAATACATTTCTCCATGAATCCTTAGTTCCATAAATTAACACATTCAGGATGGTCATTTTTACACCTTCACTATTACTTCTCCTTAAGCTTAGCATTTCTTAAAGCAAAGTCAAAATGACTAAATCCTCACCCTCAAATAAGCCACTTAAGAAAACCGCTAGGATTAGCATTATATCTCGTTGCTTCGTCAACTTACTCCTCATCCTCAGACTCGTCACCTTTTAACATCTCATCACCCATTCGAGATGAGAACTTTCTAAACTTAAGTACTCCAACTCCACCACCAAAATCATCCACCATTATGACTACTTCACAACCATCCAAAACACCTTCACTACCAAAGTCTCCAAAACTTGTACCTATCGAACTTTGTGCAACACCACCAACATCTCCTCATCTGTTTTCGGATGACTTAGATGACTTGCCACCTAGAATAACAAATCCGAACTCATTATTTGCAAAGATATCATACACAAGTCTAACCTATGACTATAGATATTGTTTTGTATCTACATGTTTTGCTTCACTTGGTTAACATGAAAATAATGTGTCATCCTCCAAAACGATAAGGATTTACATCGATTCATAACTCACATGCATGTTAAAGATGTATTATCAAGTCTTGATATCCTTGAGTGCAATCTAAGCTCTATAATCTCAACAAGGTAGGATTTATAACTTAAGTACTTCATCCGAAATATTCAAGAATATGTGACTTACGATTGTAGTAATTAAAAGTCATATCCGAAAAATCAACAGCCAAGTATTTTAACAACACATGTTAAAATACTAATCCTAAAATGAATCAAACACTTATCCTATCTCAACTAGAACAATCATCCAAAACAAACAACCCACTGTGGCACTTATCCCTCTTTGACACCTACTATGGCACTTATCCCAGTTTGACACCTTCAGTGGCACTTGTCCTAACACTCTCCCAATCAATAAGAATAAATAAAATGTTAATATGTCTTCATCCTTGAAAATTTACCACTTAAGCTTACTTGTTCTTTCACCATTATCTCATCACATTCACCTCTGTGATATATCTCAGTCCCTAAGCTTCATAAACATGACCAAAACTTCAAGCACTTCACCCAATAGTTGTACAAACCAATGAACCATAAGAATTAGTATCCGTACTTGTTGTGTTCAACATCTATGGACAAATAATCAACCTAATTACTCCCATAGCACAACAAACCTCTACATCACCACATCCTTGTTTAGACACACTAGAAGACCTACCCCCTAGATTTGTCACAGCATTAACGTACAAACAAGTTATCTCAAAAGTGCCTCATTCACTTTGAGATATGATAAGACACGCACCTTCAGCAGAAACCGTTCGTGAAACCAAAACCTTCTACGAACCGAAACCTTCAAATAAATCGGTCGTGAAACCAAAACGAATCAAAATATGCAACCGGTGGGAACACCAAATCAAGCGAAAAATATGTTAATTACTAGGGTTCATCGTTGAATAAAAAATTCAACTCACCAAGACTAGTAAAACATTAGAAGACCAACTGTAATAACCACGACCATCAGCAGCAATAATGCATACTGCTGACCAATCAGGTACCATCATGATGTACCATGTACATATCACCCATCATCCAATCGGACTCTGACCCAAATGACTGCTTCCATTAAAATTACCATGTATACCATCCCATGAAATAGCCAATCACTGTCAAGTGACAGCATCACGTGACACAAGATGAGACCAAATTCCAAAACCATATAATAACCCAAAAGTCGCCTTCCCATGTGGGAACCACCGATTAATACCATAGACCAATAAAAGCCATAAATGCAGTTTACCAGAATTCGAGCCCTATCATATCAGTATAACACAAAAAGTCATGGGTCCCAACATATACACGCCCAGTAATATTCTCATCCAATGCCACATGATCTCATACCCACGTGACCACACTTGTAACAAGCCAAAAAGTTGACCCCACATTAACATTCAAAAACGATGACCAAATATAATAAATGAGTGTGAGATGGGATCAAATGAGTGGGGATCAGGAGTAAATACCCACAAGATTTGACCAATCACACAACGAGTCCATCAGTAACAAATGTGTACCTTGCCACACTAAATCAAATGCCCTATGTGAAATTAAAGCTCACGTGAATCTTGAAGAAACACAACTCTTTGAACAATAAAAGCAGTGGGGACCGTAGACCGGGGATCAAAGAATACCCAAAAAATTGCCTTTAACGAATAACAAAAGAGTGGGGACCAACGTTTTGAACAGTCAACAATATAGATCAGTGAAACATTAAACCCACTATCATGAACCAATCAATAAGTATAATGTGCGATTAAATTTTTTTAGTTCGAGGTTACCTTTTGCTTTTGTCAACTTCTTGATGAGTCACCAACAGAACTTCGCTGCCCCTTATCATTTCCAGATCTGCTGCTATAAACCCTAATAAAACATAAATCCTAATTAAAGGAAAACCTTATAAACCCTAGATCGAGAGCCACCCGCTCTGAAACCAATTGTAAAATCCTAAGATCCGGACTCAACTAGGGTATAAGCAATATCGATTGATTATATTTCACAGTGGAATAGAAAGACACAATCAATATTACTAATAAGGTTTTCTTTATTGAAACTAATACTACTACTACTACTACAATACGCTCTATGCGTTTGCTAGACTCTCATTAGGAGAAGTCGGCTATGAATATAAGATGAAAGGATGTTGAAGAAACCCTAGCCGCCATCCCTCTTTATATAATAGAGGGAGGTTACAAACCCTAGCTTACTAGAAAGCTAACTATTACATATTTGGCCCTCATTGTTTCTTCTTTCTTTATTCTTGCTCAACTATTACATATTAGGTCCTCATTGTTTCTTCTTTCTTCATTATTGCTCGTTTTGTAATCTTATTCAACATAATCACTTCTTCAGCAGAAACACTGAGTCTGCAGAACCCATCAGCTGAATTCTTATTTAGAAGAATTTCAAACAATCTTCCCCTAAACTGGAATTTGACTATGTTAAGTTCCAGTTTCTCGATAGTACAAAACCACATGTATGAAGAAACAATGGTAAAACATGCCATCACAAATAATAAGTGCACATCAAGAATCTTCTTCCCTTTTGTAATCATCTAATAGGGTCTTGTGCAACTTGTAGACGCTTCCCTCAAGTGATGCATGTAGATGGTAAGTAAATAAACAATAAGCTTCCCCTTAAACTATACTAACCATCTCTCGATTTTTTATTTTTTTTTTAACTAAACAAACTAAATAAAGCATAACAGCAGAGAAATTAGATCAGTAGCAGAATCCAAACCAGTAGAGACATCAACGTATGCGTCTTATATCTTGCACTTTCCATGTGACTCCAAACTCAGATGAGGCACTAGCAAATGTGAGCATTAAGCACATTTTCTATAGATCTCGCCTTCACTAACACCTTGAGCACTACAATGTAACTCCTTAAAGTGATAGCAAATCACGAGCATTAAGTACTTTTGTAGATCTCACCCTTCACTAGCATCATCAAGTCTTTGTCACAAGCATTAACGTACAAACAAGTTATCTCAAAAGTGCCTCATTCACTTTGAGATATGATAAGACACGCACCTTCAGCGAAAAACCGTCAACAGAAACCAAAACCTTGGTAGAAGAAACCTTCAAAGTAATCGGTCGTGAAACCAAAGCGAATCAAAATATGCAGCCGGTAGGAACACCAAATCAAGTTTGAAAATATGTTAATTACTAGGTTTCATCGTTGAATAAAAAATTCAACTCACCAAGACTAGTAAAACATTAGAAGACCAACTATAATAACCACGACCATCAGCAGCAATAATGCATACTGCTGACCAATCAGGTACCATCATGATGTACCATGTACATATCACCCGTCATCCAATCGGACTCTGACCCAAATGACTGCTTCCATTAAAATTACCATGTATACCATCCCATGAAATAGCCAATCACTGTCAAGTGACAGCATCACGTGACACAAGATGAGACCAAATTCCAAAACCATATAATAACCCAAAAGTCACCTTCCCATGTGGGAACCACCGATTAATACCATAGACCAATAAAAGCCATAAATGCAGTTTAACAGAATTCGAGCCCCATCATATCAGTATAACACAAAAAGTCATGGGTCCCAACATATACACGCCCAGTAATATTCTCATCCAATGCCACATGATCTCATACCCACGTTACCACACTTGTAACAAGCCAAAAAGTTGACCCCACATTAACATTCAAAAACGAGGACCAAATATAATAAATGAGTGTGAGATGGGATCAAACGAGTGGGGATCAGGAGTAAATACCCACAAGATTTGACCAATCACACAACGAGTCCACTGTAACAAACGTGTACCTTGCCACACTAAATCAAATGCCCTATGTGAGAAATTAAAGCTCACGTGAATCTTCAGCAGAAACACAACTACTGCTGAACAATAAAAACGAATGGGGACCAGCCGACCAGGGATCAAAGAATACCACCAAAAAATTGCCTTTAACGAATAACAAAAGAGTGGGGACCAACGTTTTGAGCGATCAACAATGTTAGATATAACTTTTCACATACACATCAAACCATAACACAAGGTGGCGAATAAGATGGAATTCTAGAGAGAAAGTTAGAGGTTTAGGGAACTTAGTGAGAGAAAGTGAAAGATATTATTATGAGCTCCAACACTCTACCTTGGAAGGTAGAGAGTATTTATAGTCTTACATAACTCGCCACACTATGGGTGTGGATCGGGCATCTGATGGGTAAAGACCCGTCCGTCCTCCACGGTGTTACTTAACTAAAATACTACTTAACTTAAAGAACTACGACTACGAGCTTTCTAACGATTACATATACTTGAGGTGACCGACTCTTTAATACCGGAATTTCTAATTCCTAACAATCTCCCCAAGGAGGTCACCTCAATTATGTACCAAAATTACATTGAATACAAATAGATATAACATTTAACAATTGATCTTGCATTCTTGATGTAGTCCTTTGCTCTTAAGCTCGTAGTCATTGATACTTCACAATGCATGTTTGGTTACTTCAAGTGGAGGTCTTTCTTGATCCACGTGATGATGAGTTTGAGCCATCTTTGGAGATCATCGGCTATCAAAAATCTACGAGACATCCATTGTGGTGTTGTGACTTTGGGACCGACATGCTCACATTACGGATCATGATATCTTCTCATCGAGTAGCGGAAGCATTTGTTGAATCATGATATTGGCGGCGTAGCGAAGCATGGTGTGAAAATATCGAGTCATTGATGCACTAATCATGATTTCTTTTGAGATGAATGTGTTAAGTGAGCATGCGGCTATGGATTGACCGCTTCATTACGATCATTTGCAAGCGTCGGGCGTACACGCATGTGATTAGCAACAAATCGCACGAAAGTGTCTTTGATCACTTCGATGAATTGAGTACACGGCCCACGGTTCCCGTTGATCGATACAAATCTTGCTGTGATCGGTAGGATTCCTAAGAATCTCCTTGACGGGGTTTCGCGGTTGTTCTAATTGTTCTCAAACCGGAACATCTCAAAGAAGACAACACGGAGTGAGTGAACCGGTAATTTTAAGTCCAGCGATTGATGAAAAGAGATTTGAAAAACAATCGTGTATTGCTTAATAGAAATTGTTTTGCAATACAACGAAGGTTTTATTGAAAATCAATTATCAATCATAAAAATACCTTTTGGTTTGAAAAATGAGTACACGATCGATGTGCTAAAGAAAAGAGTTTTTAAGCACAAAGGCGGTTTTCAAAGGTATCCGTCAATCCCTAACACGAACCGGGATTGATTCAAGAAATTGAATCGCCCCATTGTTTCATTCGGTTGTCACATGGTTGATCTATATGATAGATCTCACATGCCACCTACCGGGAGCTTGTTTGATGTTGGCTCGAAGGCTTTCCATCTTCATTGTGAATGTGTAAACACATCACTCGGATGTTCGGCAATACCACAAGGATAATCGTGGGACTCAAGATATAATCTCTCTTTCCACATTGTGTGAAGCAGAGAGTCTTCATTGAAAGTGTCCTAATGAGATTTATTGATGATCTCGTGGCTCTAGACTCAATTTGTGCATATTTGGATCCTATAACGGAGACTAGGGAGAGGGTCTCCTATTTCAATATCAACCATCTCTAAGAGAAAGTCGATAGATAATGTCGGTTCCCGTGAGAATGAAACAAGCCCTTTTAAGAGGAACTTGAGTGGTTTGGAAAGTTGAAGTGCGGTCGTCCTTTGGGTCCATGACGTCTTGTCTTCAATACCGATGTTACCATCGGTAGCATATGAATTGAACCGGTTTACGCCCTAAGGTTGAATTAATGGAGGGCTATTTGTTTTCACCCTATTTTCATTCAATTCTTTTAATTCTTCAACCCCTTGATGCTTACCGAGACTTCATAGCTAGAACCTTGTTGGGTATATTCGATTACTAGCTCGGTCTTAGTCCGCACTCTTCCCATATCTCATTTTCTCCTTTTATCATCATACCTAAGGACTTCTACACTAACTAGTGGATTGTCCTGGGTAGATCCCTCCGGTTACGGCGGATCATGGGAACCAATACCTAACCTTATCATCCTTATATCACCGTACATAAAGTAAAGTTGGTCGGTCAATTTGGTATTGTTCATACGCCATTGGATCCAATTGAAAACCATTTGAAAATCAATTCGGATACTTGTGATATATAATCAAAGCATTTTGTACCGAATTGTTTTGATATTTTAAACGAGAACTCCCCTCAACATGTGCATCAAGTATTTGAAAATGTTTTGCACACGGAGGCAAGAGAAAGAATTAACTTCTTTTGATTACCATTTTCTAAAGATATCAACATCACTTCCTCAACGGATCAAGTAGATATAGCATTTCCGGGAAGGATGAGGTTTCCATGAATTTGCTCCCCTCAATATGTGCCTCGAGGTTTGAAAAGAGTTTTGCACATACTAGAGGAACTGCACATTGGGATAAATGATCACGTTTTAAATCAAAGGTTTTAAGATAGATGCTCCCCTCAACATGTGCATTGAAAAATTGAAATCGTTTGTCACATGTGGGAAGGATAGCATGTACATCCTATTATAACCATTTACCTAATTATCGGTTTAAATCCAATTTAAATCACACATTCTCCCCGATCACAATTATCAAATCATTTGAAATTTGTGATCTCGTATAATTAAATTGATTTGAAAGCTTTAAGGAGAATTGTGACTTGATTGTGAAAGCGTTTTTAAGCGATAAGGATCGGATTTTAAGACTTTAAACTCCATTTATAAAACATGCATGTATCTCTTTTGAAAACAATTTTAATGCCAAATAACTTTTTAATTTAATTGAAATCATTCTCCCCTCAATCAATAGCGTAGGTTGTTGATTGAGAGATAAGATTTTGACAAATAAGTCGATGATTATCAAAATAGAGATTGAGTTATTTTTCAAAGCATTTAGTTTTCAATGAGATAGGAGTTTATAGAATCGAGCATAAGATTTGAAAACTTGGTAAGATATGGCTCTGTTCTTTCTTTAAAACCGGGTTATTGCTGAAGATGACAATAAACCATCTTTTCTCTTTCTCCCAAAAATATTTTTTTTTTTTTTTTTTTTTTTTTTTTAAAAAATTCGAACAACATCTAAAGACCCGTGTCATTCTTTGAATGACAGCACAAAAACCGTAGATATTATCGAACCGGAAGAAACATGACAAAATGACAATATTTTTGAAGAATTTTGAATTTTCAAATTTTATGGATTTTGAAAGTTTTATATTTTTCTATTTTGTTTTCAAATATATATGTACAAGAGATAGATGAAGATAGACCTTTACTCCTCGTCTTCCTCACGAAGGCGTTTGAGAGTTTCGGTTGAAGGCTTTTCGAGACCAAGGCGTGGAAGAATAAACTCAAAGCGTTCTCTTGGAAGAGCTTTGGTGAAAATGTCCGCTAAGCGATATTCGGACCTCACAAAATATAGTTCCACCACACCTTTTCAACTTGTTCCACGATGAAATGATGTCGAATGTCGATATGCTTTGCTCTTGAGTGTTGAGCGTTGTTGCATGAGAGAGCAATAGCACTTTATTATCACGATGCGAGAGGATTTTGTTGAATTCAAAGCCATAGTCGGATAATTGAGATCTCATCCATAAGATTTGAGCACAACAAGATGACATGGCTATGTATTCGACCTCTGTAGAGGAAATAGAAGTACTCATTTGCTTCTTTGAAGACCGACTCACAAGCTTATCACCCAAAAGCGAGCACCTCGGCGTGCTTGACGTGTATCTTGACAACTGCATGATCGGCATCTGCATAGGTCGTTAGTGACATACCGGTGTCCTTGGTACCATAGTCCCATATTGATGGTACCATGGAATACCGAAAGACCCGTTAAGCGCTTCAAGGTGCTTTTAGTAGGCAGCACGGTATCTAGCACACATGCACTGAGAGAACAAAATGTCGGTCTACTAGCGGTGAGATACATCGGGGATCCAATCATACTTGATATTTCGTTTGGTCAATCATGATCCACGAGAGGTCCTCATCTAGTTTGGTTCGGTCAATCATGGGGGTGTCAGCGGTCACATGAATCAAATCCAAATTTCTTTAAAATCTCGATGCATATTTAGATTGATTTATGAAGATGCCTCGGGACTTTGTGAAATTTGTAATCCCAAGAAAAATGACATTTGTCCCATCATTGACATTTGAAACTTTGAACTCATTTCATTTGAAAACGATCACATTCCATTGGGTCGATCGAGGCAAAAATAATATCATCAACATAAATTTGAACATGAGTTAAATGTTTGCACGACTTCACGGTGAACAATGTAGGATCAGCTGCTCCTTTCTTTGAATCCGGTTGAAAGAAGAAACTTTGAGAGTGTATCATACCAAGCCCTTGGAGCTTGCTTTAAACCGTAAAGAGCCTTCTTCAAGCGATAAGCGTGAGTAGGATGCTCTTGATTCACAAATCCTTGAGGTTGGCGGCGTGAGCGACTTCTTTAAGATCTCCGTTCGAAATGCCGTCTTTACATCCATCGATATACCACCATGTTCTTACTTGCGGCATTAGCCAAAAGATTACGATTGCCTCGATTCGAGCAAGCTGGAGCAAATGATTCTTCAAAGTCTATACCCTCCTCTTGGCGATATCCTTTAGCAACCAATCGAGCCTTGTTTTCAACACATCACCATGCTCATCAAGTTTTACTTTGAAGATCCATTTTAGAGCTATAATCATAGCACGATCGGGGCGGTACTAACTCCCATACATCAAGGCGATCAAACTCATGAATTTCATCTTGCATAGCATTGAACCGACTATCTTCATTCATGGCGGTTTAACGTCTTTTGGTTCGATCTTAGATAGTACGGAGTTGAAGAAGCACCATAAGGCATCGGTTGCGAGTTGCTTCCGGGTTGATCTGAGACGAGAGGATTACCAATGATGTTGTCTAATGGATGATCGTGAGTCCATTTTACGAGGTGTTCATGTGGCATTTCTTTGAGGGCGAGGTAGGCGAGTCGATGTCTCACGAAGAAGATGGTTCTGCGATGATTCGGGAGTAGCAAATATGTTTTCAAATGGAGCATCTTGAGAGTCGCAAAGGGATTAACTTCATCATTGATGCGAAACATTTCCATGATGTACATTTGAAGAATGATGATTTGTTGATGAGGCGAAGGATCGTGACGGTGCTTCTTGACTTCTGAGATATTGGCGATGGATTGACTTCATTTCTTTGGAATCGAGCATCCTCTGTTGTAGGGATCGGCACTTCATTAGTAGTGGACTCATACAGTTCATCAAACATTGGATCAAACAATTTCTTTACATCATCTTGGATGGAGGTACATATGGTGTTTCTTGAGAGGAGTTTGGAACAAGGGATGAACCAATAGGTTTGTTATGAAGTGCGGGTCTGGTGGAGTGTCCAGGAGCCATTTGACCGGTCGACTCATCAAGCGTAGCGTGAATTGTTTCCATGATATTTCGGGTTCTTTTGTTGTAGATTCGGTATCCCTTTTGTTTGGTGCATATCCTACAAATACTCCAATGTCGACTTTAGCTCTAAGTTTGCCCAAGTCTTGACCTCATTAGTTGGATAGCACAAGGCACCAAACACACGAAGGAAAGATAGATTGGGTTTCTGTTGTGGACAAGTTCATATGGAGTTTTCCATGAATGGTGTGAATCGGGGAGCGATTTTGTGTGTAGCATGCGGTGGCAATTGCTTGACCAGGAGAAACATTGGAACCTTTGAGTAAATCGGCATTGTTCTAGCGGCTTCAACAAGAGTACGATTTCGTCTTTCAACTACACCGTTACGTTGAGGGGTTCGTGGAATACTTCTTTGATGGTGATTCCAATGCTTTCATAGAATTCACTAAGTTGTTTGTTGACAAACTCGGTTCCATTATGCATTACGATAATTACGGCGGTCTTGTTTAGTCTAACTGCAATTTGTTTGATGAGTTTGATGATGATATCGGAGTTTCATCCTTTGTCCTTAAGAACTTGACCGGTGAATCTAGAATAATCATCAACCACAACTAACACATATTTCTTCCCAAAGATATTACGCACCCTCATTGGTCCACATAAATCCATATGAATCATATGAAGAACTTACGTGACGAGTTAGAAGGTTTGGGTTTATGGGCATACTTCTTGCTTTTTCCCAATTGGCATCTTTGAACAAAGATGATCCTTTTCATACTTTAGTCTAGGTAAACCTACAACTAAGTCCTTTTGGAAAGATCGTTGATGGTGCGAAGTTCAAGTGATTGAGACAGCGATGCCATAACCATGACTTTGTTTTGAAGCCTTTGATAACAAGCAGATTGGTGATGCTCTCATCATGTCATCGATAGAGATAGTGTAAAGGTTTGAGCCACGAGTTCCTTTCAGCAGTTCCTTTCCATTAAGATCTCTAACAAAGCGGTATGTTTTCGAAGGCTACTTCTAGATCGAGAATCACGAATTGACCAACAGAGAGCAGTTATGACCTAAACCTTCCACATAATACACTCACGGAGATGACACTATCGCCAACAACATAATCTCCATAACCCATAATAGCACCGAAATGATCATTACCAAATCTAACGATCCCGATGAATTTGCTCACGAAGTTCATGAGCGTGACGGTCTCGGTCATATGCTTGGAGCGACTGAGTCCGGTACCACGAGCGATTTGAGCGATCTGCGGTTGAACACGAGACAAGAATGGATAAGCGGATATTTGGGATCCCCATGCAAGAATGGGTTCCATTTGGTTAGTAGCAGCAGTTGGACCACCCACATCGAAATAGAAGCATTCATGTCGAGACGGTGAAGTAGTGGAATCATTGTGAATAGATGCAATACTAGTGTATCGTATTAGCCCTATTCTGATGTGACCACTTCTTAAGGAATAGTTCTACCGGTAGGCATCCAATTTCTAGTGGGCATTATCGATTAGTTTTATGACCAACGGTATCCAATAAAAGCCTATTCTTTGAATGTTCTTCTGTGGGTTTCCATTGTTTTCTAACTCTCTTTCGCTTTTGCCTTTTAGCCTTTTTAGCATGAATTTTAGCATTAACAACATTAAGCTGGACAATTAACATCATTAGGCGAACATTAACATCACATTCATGATTAGAAGCGAATTCAAGCAATCATCGGTACAAGGTTTGCAAATAGTATCGAATTGAATTAATTACGATGCGCCTATGGCTAATACTAGAATCAACACGATTCGTGTTATTCGATTCAAACTTAAGGTTCCTAGATTGTTCTTCTACTCTCTTCCGGTGCACATTCTTAGCTTGAGAGGTCCTATCATTCCTTGTATTGTCTTGAGACTTTGACTGCTCCCTTTAATGTCACCGATTACTCTGTAGAGGAATGGGAACATTAGTTTGTTTTACTACTCTTTGCACCACTGTTTAGATGTCTTTGGGATCGAACTACATGCGGTGCACTAAGGTTCACTTTCTTAACATTAGAGTCTTGAGATTAGTCTAGAAGGCACATTTGAGTTCACTTTCCTAGTATTGACGGATCTAAAATCTGAACTACTCATTTGGTGCACTACTCCTCACATTCAAACCATTGGGAATCGAGTGCATGTCATGTTTGGCCTTAGGCATTGAGCATGGAATCAAGGGGTTAACTCTCTCACCTAATGTTTTTGGGCATATAGTGATCAAACATTCTAAGATTTCTTGAGATCGTTTGGCATATAGGCATGCATGTCCAATTGCATTATCATGAGGTTTCTCTAGCTTATCCTCTTCAACAATCTCACGCAGGCATTCTAAGCAATCCTTAAGGGATGAGAAATATGTTTGAATGGCAAGTTTGTTGTTCCTTAGGTGAGGGGGGACATATGTCACAGATAAAGCAGATTTATTGCGAGTGAACCTTAGATACAACATTCTCCTCATTGATCATTGGCATTTTCCTTTTACGACTCTTGATTCTCAATTTCCTTTTGCAATGAAGTTATTTGTTCGTTGTTTTGTTACTGAGTGACTTTAATTGATTCAAACAACTCATTGAAATGACGTTTAACCTTTTCATTCTCTTCTAGAAAACTTTCGTTTTCCTTTTGTAAAGCATTTACTAGGTTTTGAAGATGAAACGTTTGAGAGTTCGAGAATCTAAAGAAGGAGGCATTTGGGAGCTGTCATATTGTTCGTTTGACCCTTTAATTGAGAGATTTGGGCTTTCAACTTTACGATCGTGTTGCGAGCTTGAATCTGTTCATCTCGTTTGTTAATTTGAAAAGCGCATCAAACTCGGAGCATCGAAGATGTCTTGATATTTGAAGTTTTGACATTTTCTTTGAGATGTTGATATTTTAGTTGTAGATTAAAATACTCAACTTCTAGTTTAGAAAATGTTTAACCAAATTGTCATGATCATCCGGTTCAATTTTCTCATTTAGTTTAGAATTAGTTTTTCAAGCTCAATGACACGATCATGGGAGACTTTCGGGGCCACAGATAATTCATGAAATTTGGAAGCATTAATAGAGCAATTTGAAGCGTTGAAAACACATCTTGAGCAACACATTCGGTAATAAGATTCTCATTTAATGTCTGCAAGTTCTTTCTCTCAATCTCATTATATTTTAGTGCGCTCATAATCACTAACTTGAAGAACCATTGCATCAAATTCCTTTTCCATACCTTTAATATCGACTTCTACCCCTTTTTAAGACTCTCAAAGTGATCTTTTAGAAGTTTAAAGAAGGCATGACCTCGTTAAATAACATTCTTTCATTTGTTCAAAACCTCTTTCACCTTGATTATACCGGTGGGAGTGATCCTTTTCTTGCAAGTTTTCTCAAAATCAACAAATAGTTGGAATATAACGTATTGGCTAATTAATGTCTTGCTTTTAGTGGCAATTGTTCTAGGTACAAGATGCATAGGTGTATTAGGAGGATACACAGTTGCTCTAGGCATTTTCGAAGGGAGGGTTTGTTTCTACAATATTTTCGACTACGCTTATCTAAGTCCATTTTCCATAAGACTTGTTCGGGAGTCAACAAAGTCGAGGCTTAAACTTGTTTAATGCAATCCAGTTTTCCTTTTTGTAATCGTGAGGAGAGATAATTATTTTTTCTCTTTGCATTTAGGGTCATCTAGTTTTTGTTCATCCTTTCCTAGTGACTTCATCGATTTCTTATCTTCCTCGGTGCACTCAGCGCAACTAGGTTTACGCCTAGGCTTAAGAATTTCATCACCATCATAAATCACCTTATGAGCATTTCTAGCCTTTTGATTACCTCTGGATTTGGTTCCTCAACAAGGGAATGCTATGCTTATCGCTTAAGACTCTATGCTTAGTGATCATGTGAGCCGTCTGAATGGTATTCCTTATACGTACAACTTATTTTCAAGCTTGTTTTCAAAGTCTTTAGATTAGAAAAATCATTCAAAAGTTTTGACTCCTTAGCATAGAATTCTTGCTTAAGCACTTTAACATTTTCACGAAGTTCTTGTTTTGCTTAGCGGTTTAGAAAGCTTTTCTTGTAAGGCATTTAACTCTTGTTTTAATACTTCTTCTCTAAACCTACTTTTCTAATAGTTATGCGCATTTGGTCATCCATTTCACGCTCACGGGTGGTCAACTCAAACTTAGCTTGTTGTTCATAGATAGCAACACGTTCTTTATATGCATTTAGTTCGAAATTATGGATTCATCGAGGAGCACATGCGGTGTATTCATCAAAGACATAGTCATTGTTGATGCAGAAGATGCATCACTAGGTACAACTTCACTTTCACTTTGTTTCACGTATTGATCATATGGGACAATATTGATATTACCCGTATTTTCAATATTTGATTCAAAAGTTTCGGTTGGTTGTACTTTGTCATGCATCATTGCACATCGACATCATCATATAGCTTTAATACCTCGAGATGAGTTTGTCCTTTGATGGGCGACTTGTGGTGAAGAAGTGACCTTGGGAGACACCATGGGAGAGATGCTAGCCATAAATATTGTGTGTGCGATGGGTCCATCATCCACATCAGTCGTAAGCATCGCGATCACCGACTTGAAAGGCATTTTGATGATTGTGACCTATCTCACGAATGGGTTGCTCATCTACATCGCATCATAGGTCTTGGCATTGCCTTGAGAAAAAAGCAAGTTCCTCTTCATTCAAAGTAGCACCATTGTCACGAGCTTGAGCCGGCAACATCTTATCTACGAAGTATTCGGCATTTTGTGGGCGCTTTGGAGAAGTGCGGTTCCTTGCAAAGTGTCCTCACCACCACAGTTAAAACATTTGATTGGCTTAGCTTGACACAGGTTACCATTCCTTCCTCGATTACGGTTTCCAACATAACCTCTCCCGGCTCCACCTCGTCCTGTTCATCTTGTCTTTCTGAGCTGGTTGCACCACGATCCTTCCATCTTTAATAGTGGCTTGATTATGTGGGTTAGATGCGATTCGAGGTTGTTGTTGGTTTGTGGAAGAGAATTCATGTTTTGACTAATGAGAAGAGCAAGTTGATTAATGATGTTACCAGCGTGTGCATCGGCATCGACTTGTTTGAGCGAGGATCGGGGATGAGTTTGTGATTACCATTACCCAAGGGTATGACTTGTGATGCTTTGGTTGTGATTCCAATGTTTGAGTAGAAGGCGGTTGAATCATTAGGCGAGCTTGTCTCTCTGGGTTAGTTTTGAGCGATTGAGAATCAATTTTTCAAACATGGCATGTCTTTCATTACGAAGGAGGAAGGCATAGAGTTGCTCATAGTTTGTGTTCTTCAATCCTTTAGTGAGCTTCACGGTAACAAACTTGTGCCATTCGGGATTCATGTTGTTCACAAATTTTGAGTTCAAGCTGAATGTTAGGCATAGTCATCTTGATGTTCCTCATGTCATTCACTAACTTATGAAATCTCACATAGTACTCATAGACACTCTCATCGGTTTCATCTTGAAGTGCTCAAATTCATCATAGAGTTGGGATTCCCTGTCTTCCATAGTTAATTACGAACACGAGAGAAGCATCTTAACGTTATCCCAAACGACCTTTGCATCGGTGTTATGATTGATCGACTTGTAGATGTCTTTAGGAAGACCTTGAAGAACAATGTTTGAAGCCACGATATACGCATCGAATCTCTTTTCTCCTCATTATCAAGCTCATTGTACATCTTAGGTGCATCCATTCCGTGAGCAGAGTACCATCTTCATTAGTATCAAGTATGTCTCTAGTCGTTTCAACCCGATATGGTCCTTCATCAATGGATTTGAGAATGTTTACACCATTTTCCTTTCCAAGGCAATACAATCGATTCGTTGAGCCCAAGAATCGTAGTCGATTCATCAAGCATTGGTGGGCGAGTATCGAGCCATTGCTTGAACATCCTCGACAGCGATGGAGATGGCGGTGGGAGCAGTGGGAATGTTGGTAGACATGTTAGCAGTTATACGGGATTTTATAACTCTATGATTAAGCGGAAATAGATTCTTTCACGGGTTTTACTAAATCAAGAGAAAACCGTAAACAATCACTCAAGTTGCTAGATGATAAAGTGCTAACTCGCTACCAAATAATGCACTAAGTCGCTAGAAATTAGTGCACTAAGTCGCTAACCCTTAACTCGCTACACGTCTAAGTCGCTAGA
Organism: Chrysanthemum lavandulifolium; assembly: GCA_022545495.1. Taxonomy (NCBI): domain Eukaryota; kingdom Viridiplantae; phylum Streptophyta; class Magnoliopsida; order Asterales; family Asteraceae; genus Chrysanthemum; species Chrysanthemum lavandulifolium. Next base: position 91,683,307 of record CM040243.1, on the reverse strand, counting down.
GTCCCAGTCGCCATGCGGAAAAGCAAGTCGCTAAGTAGTAACTCGCTCTGGACTAAGTCGCTAGCCAAATTTGTGCGATGATTAGCTACACAAGTCGCTAGATATGCAAGTCGCTAAAGAGCAACTCGCTCTGGACTAAGTCGCTACCACAAGTCGCTAACCGTAGTGGAGATTCCACTACTTGTGCTTTAACTCGCTAGCTCTAACTCGCTAGCTTTTATAGCTGTAAGTCGCTACAAAACTATGAGTAAGTCGCTACCAAGAAAACAAGTCCGAGAGCTAAGTCGCTAGCTTGAAAACCAAATAACCTTCACTTTTCAATCCAAAACAACCCAACCAAGATGATTCAAGCTTACCAAATGAAAACCTAAACACTTTTGATGATTCTAAACATAAAAGTACCAACAAAATTCAAACTTTAACACAAGAAATCAACCAAATGATGCAAAACCACTAAACTTTTTCAAACTCAAAACCACCTAAAACCACTATAAATCCAAAGATGTGCAAGATATGATCTAACCATGGCTCTTGATACCAATTGTTAGATATTAACTTTTCACATACACATCAAACCATAACACAAGGTGGCGAATAAGATGGAATTCTAGAGAGAAAGTTAGAGGTTTAGGGAACTTAGTGAGAGAAAGTGAAAGATATTATTATGAGCTCCAACTCTCTACCTTGGAAGGTAGAGAGTATTTATAGTCTTACATAACTCGCCACACTATGGGTGTGGATCGGGCATACTGATGGGTAAAGACCGTCCGTCCTCCACGGTGTTACTTAACTAAAATACTACTTAACTTAAAGAACTACGACTACGAGCTTTCTAACGATTACATATACTTGAGGTGACCGACTCTTTAATAACAATAATAGAGGAGGAATTTCTAATTCCTAACACAGGATTTGAAGACCCAGATCATCCTAATCATGTCTACAGAGTCGTTAAAGCTCTCTATGGACTTCATCAGCACCAAGGGCATGGTATGCTAGGCTTTCATCATTTCTCTTTGAAGCATGGCTACGAAGAGGTGCCATTGATAAGACTCTTTTTCGAAAAAGAACTCATGAGACATCATACTTGTGCAAGTGTATGTGGATGACATCATTTCGGATCCACTAAAGAAGCTTGGTGTAGGGAATTCGAGGATCGATGAAGGAGAATTTCGGATGAGTGCTATGGGAGAGCTTACTTTCTTTTAGGTCTCCAAGTTCGTGAGAAGGATGGGATATTTATCGGTCGGGATAAATATGTGAGGACATGTTGAAGAAATTCGGCATGGAAGGTGTCGGATCGCCACAACACCTTATGAAGCTCCAAAACAAAAGCCAACAATGATCCGGATCTACCGTGAATGTTCACTATACGAGATCTATGATTGGTTCATTAATGTATCCGTTGTAGGATATTGATTTCACATACACATCACAACATTAACACAATGAGCACATAGATGGTTTTAGAGAGAGAAAGAGTGGGATATTCTAGTAAGAGAAACTTGTAGAATATTAGATTACCAAAGAATATCCAACCTCTACCTTGCAAGGTAGAGGGTATTTATAGGTTACAAACTAAACGACCTCCGACGGCCCGTGGATCGTGGATACAGTGGGTAAAGACCCGTCCTTCCTCCACGGTGTTGCACTAAACTATTTTACGCCATCGACTAACTAAATAACTACATAAATAAGTAACTAACGATAAGTCTACGAGCTAACTTATGCTAGATAATAGTTGGGGTGACCGACTCTTCAATACCGGAATTTTCTAATTCCTAACAATCTCCCTAAGGAGGTCACCCCATGTTTTACATTTCAAATCCTAGCATTCTATACTTGACTTTGTTCTTGAGCTCAGACAAAACAACTTCAACATCGCAATCTTTGTGCATAAGTAGTGCAACTTCAAAGTCCGCATGATTTGTACTTTAAGTGGAGGTCATTAATGATCCATGAGATAATAATTAGGAGCCATCTTTTGAGATCATCACCATCATCAATCTCGAGACATCCTTTGTGGTGTTGGTATTATGTGATGTTGTGACTTTAGAACCGACATGCTCACATTTTGGATCATGATATCTTCTCATCGAGTAGCGGAAGTATTTGTTGAATCATGATATTGGCGCAGCAGAAGCGTAAGCATGGAGTGAAAATATCGAGTCATTGATGCACTAATCATGATTTCTTTTGAGATGAATGTGTTGAGTGAGCATGCGGCTATGGATTGACCGCTTCATTCTCGATCACCGCAAACGCCGGGTGTACCGCATACAACAGCTAGTAATAAATCGCACGAAAGTGTCTTTGATCACTTTCGTTGAATTGAGGTACACGCCCACGGTTCCCCGCTGATCAAGACATGTACCGCCTCGTGATCGTATAATTCAAGAATTTCCTTGATGTGGTTTCGCAATGCTCTAGTCGTTCTCAAACCGAACATCTCAAAGAAGACAACACGGAGTGAGTGAACCAAATAATTTTAAGTCCACCGATTGATGAAAAGAGATTTGAAAACAATCGTATTGCTCAATAGAAATTGTTTTTGCAATACAACGAAGGTTTTATTGAAAATCAATTATCAATCATAAAACACCTTTGGTTTGAAAATGAGTACACGGTCGATGTGCTAAAGAAAAGAGTTTTTAAGCACAAAGACCGGTTTTTCAAAGGTATCCGTCAATCCATAACTCGAACTGTGATTGATTCAAGAGATTGAATCGCCCCATTGTTTCTGCTCGCTTGTCACATGGTTGATCCATATAATAGATCTCACATGCCACCTACCAGAGCTTGTTTGATGTTGGCTCCGTAAGGCTTTCCATCTTCATTGTGAATATGTATACACATCACTCGGATGTTCCGCAATACCACAAGGATAATGCGAGGACTCAAGATATAATCTCTTTCCACATTGAGTGAAACAGAGTCTTCATTGAAAGTGTCCTAATGAGATTTATTGATGATCTCGTGGCTCTAGACTCAATTTGTGCATATTTGGATCCTGTGTCGAGACTAGGAGAGGGTCTCCTTCTTCAATATCAACAATCTCTAAGAGAAAGTCGATAGATAATGTCGGTTCCCGTGAGAATGAAACAAGTCCTTTTAAGAGGAACTTGAGTGGTTTGGAAAGTTGAAGTGCAAGGCCACCGGGTCCATGACGCCTTGTCTTCAATACCGATGTTACCATCAAGAGCATATGAATTGAACCCGGTTTCGCCCTAAGGTTGAATAAATGGAGGGCTATTTGTTTTCACCCTTTCCTCATTCAATTCTTTTTAATTCTTCAACCCTTCAAGGCTTACCGAGACTTCATAGCTAGAACCTTGTTGGGTTTATTCCAAGACTAGCTCGCCTTAGTCCGCACTCTTCCCATATCTCATTTTTCTCCTTTTATCATCATACCTAAGGACTTCTACACTAACTAGTGGATTGTCCTCGGTAGATCCCTCCGGCTCAGCGGATCATGGGAACACATACCTAACCTTATCATCCTTATATCACCGCATATAAAGTAAAGTTGGTCGGTCTATTTGGTATTGTTCATCCGCCATTGGAACCAATTGAAAACCATTTGAAAATCAATTCGATACTTGTGATATATTATCAAAGCATTTTGTACCGAATTGTTTTTGATATTTTTAGAACGAGAACTCCCCTCAACATGTGCATCAAGTATTTGAAAATGTTTTGCACACGGAGGCAAGAGAAAGAATTAACTTTGATTACCATTTTCTAAAGATATCAACATCACTTCCCACATCAAATCAAGTAGATATAGCATTTTCGGGAAGGATGAGGTTTCCATAATTTGCTCCCCTCAATATGTGCCTCGAGGTTTGAAAAGAGTTTTGCACATACTAGAGGGAACCCTTTATCATCAAAGGATTAGAAGCCATATGATCAAGGTACCTTAAAAACATTTAAAGTTGAATTTGCAAAGATTTAAGTGTTGTGTACCTCGATGACTTGAATTTGCAAAGAGAGTTCTCCCCTTAATATATGCTTCGAGATTCGAAAATTGTTTAGCACATATAAGAGAGAAGTTTGCACACAAATTGGTCATCTTATCTTTTAACATCTTTCATATTTATATCACATTTTCTCCCCGATCAAAATCTTAAATCCTTTGAGATTTTGGATCTCAAGTGATTTAAATATGTATGAGGTAAAATATTTGTAGGAGAAAATGTGTCCGATTTTATATGATCAAAATGGACAACATGATGTTTCCCTTTTACAAGGGAAACCACAAGACAAATCCTAGCACTATTACATGTATTACAGCTTGTTCATATTTATTACACCACATATTACACATAGTTAAAACACACCATAAACAAGATCCCAAGAAGTCTTCATTCGGTCCTCAAGAAGTTTGTAGTGACCATCACGAAGCCTTCCACCAACAAAACTTTCAAGGTCGGAAGATCCTTCGTGTCTTGAGTCTTCGCCTCGATTGCAAAGAATGAAATGTTCACATCTCTTCACGCCATCATCATCCAAAAATAGTTTTAACCCAAGATTTCATATCAAGTTTGGCTTCTTTCACTCGTGTCAAGTTCTTCTTCGACCAATTTGAGCGCACCATCACTAAACTTGTAGAGTTCACATAGACGATAAGCATACGAGATCCATATCCGCCGGTGAAGATGACGGCTCTAGGGGTGTCAAGGACTTTGTATTCTCGATGAAATTCATGCCCGCTTGCATTCCATTGAGGACTTGTAAGGTTGATCCCGGTTTGGTAGCTTTCAATGCCAAGTCGAAAGTCCTCAACTCGTTTTGAATGACTAAGCCCCGATCCAAAGAGTGACAAATGCAGAGGGCCTTTTTCTCACGGACAGTAAATGCTCAAGGTGTCCTTGAAGATTTAAGAGATAGAGATCTTCAAATCATTTGGCGTAAGATGTTTGAAGTCGTTCTCTTCAATAGTATACACTTTGAAGTCACTCTTTAAGGACAATCTTCTTCAAGTACTCATATCCATAGATAGGGAAGATCTCTACACTAACAACACTTAAGATTTGCGCTTTGATCCGACATCATTGCGCTTTTATCGCCACCATGTCTTCGATGTAGAACTTCTTCTTTTGAACCACCGTGAGAAATACCATAAGAAGCGGCAATATCATATTTTTGTTCTTCATTAGACCTGCACTGATCAGAACCATCCGCTCAAGCCCCGATCGAGTAGGTTGCGCTTTCATCTTTGATATTGATAGAGCAGCCTTCTTTCGCAGAGCGAGCACACGATAGTCCAAGTCGTGATTGAAGAAGAATTCACCGAATGGTTATCTCGACTGTGTTCACCACCAAGAGGAAGAGATTTGTTGACATTGAAGCGATCGATTTGCTCACCGACTTGGTCATTCAAGATCTTATGGCATTCTTCCATCCGATATTGAAGATGATTTGCATCGAATGGAAGACTTTGACAATTTCGTAAGCTTGTCCTTCTAGATCTCTTGGAGTTATGGATGAGATACTCTTCCGCTCACAAAACCATCTAATAAAACTTCCCATATCACCGCAGTAGTGCGTAAGAGAGTCTTCACCGAACTTCATAATTATTGGTGATAACCGATGCCCAATTGTTGTCGAATCATAGAGTCGACTGGGATGGTCCATGTGGGTTCGGAGAAGGAGGTCTATCTTCCACAATGCGCCTTTGAATTGTGTCTCTTGAAGGTGCTACCGATGTGCTAGTGCGATTCCCACCATGTAAGTATCAAACCAATCTTCCGATGGCTTAGGAATATGCTTCGTCGATGCATCATCTTCATCTCGTTCTCGAGTCACCATGACTTGAGACTCTTCGTGAACCATTTGATCATCGTGAATTGAGGTGGATGTGGACATGAACCTTGAATCAACCGTCGTCCAGCAAGCAGATTTCTTCTTAGTACTGCTCTTTGTAGGACCCGATTGATTAGAAGGTTTTGGCGGTGATGATGGTGGTTGTGATGGAGGTGTGTTGGTTGTTGTAGAGGATTACCACCCGAAGTTCCAGCGCCCGGTTGGTGGTGGGGTGGAGGAGGATCTTTGCGATCCTTCATCAATGCTTCCATCACAATTGTTCTCCTTTTCTTTCTAGCTTCTTTTTCCCGACGTCCATCTTAAACCGCTCATAATTGTCGAACTTAATGGATTCTTCAAGTGCCTCATAGAGTTTCTTGTGAACCTCATGCTTGTCCTCTTCAAACCTCATACATCCTTTCAAACAGAGTCGCCTCATATCGGTGATAGGGAGGTCCTTGAAACGCCTAAGAAGTGGAGCTCCATAGCCCATTCCACAAAGATCCTTGACTTCTCCTTCAATAGCGGCAGAACCCCTTCATTGAAGTTGAGGTGCTCCAATCTATAGACACGATCCACCGTGAGAATCAACAGATTTAGGAAGTTGCCTTCCGAGCTTCTATCCTTTTATGGCTTTATCCAAGAGTTGATCGAGGTGAGAATCATGGAGGGAAGTCGGTGGAGCCACCTCATCCGCAATTGTAATGACAGTTCTGGGGTTGGTGACGATGTTGGTGGTGTTTGTACGCTTGATTGAGTAGGTAAGGGAGGTGGAAGTGCAGTTGATAGTGAGGATGCCGACATTGGAGGAATAGTTGACGATCTTGTCAATGTCGACAAGATACATGGATTGTGCAAGATCTAAGGATTTGTCATTAATGAATTGATCACCAAAAGAGAAATCGATCAAGATTCTTAAGTGAGGATAGAGAGTTAGTAGACGATTTGGTTCATCCATCTTCAAGGTCTCATCGATCTAGTCTCAAGGTTCTCCCGCGAGCCTTTTGTAACAGAGCGCCAACATTCAAGCCGATTGAGTCTCACTAAGTGTAGGAGTTTCCTTAAACGCTTGCACTTTGTCCACCTGCATTGTTCTTTTGCATGAGATGATTCTGTTCTTCTCTTCACTCATATTGATTTGTGGTGCTTGATGGAGATGATGAGATAGTTAAAAGCATGTGAGCAGCTTGTTCATTCAACACTTGCAACCCTTTACCCTTGTCATGTGTAATTGGGGTTGTTTGTCGAGGTAGTTGAACGGGTTCTCTTAACACAATTCCACCCATCGGAGCTTTCACATTCGACTTTCTAGGCTTCATTGAATTCCAAGTTGCGATCAAGATCATCTTCATCGCTTAACCTGTAACATTCCTTGGTGTCTCGTTGTTCTCACCAATTTCCTTTTCCACTTTCTTCCTTTTACTTTCTCGCTTCTTGGATGCGGTGTCCGATCACAGACCTTTCAAGTCTCTTTTTAGAAGAGAGGCATAGGATGCTTGTGAGGTCGACTTGGTCATGGGAGCATTTGGTTGTAGAGGAGAGGTGTGACATCGCAGAGAGTTTGGTTGCTCTTTTCTTGTATTGCTTGAAGTAGTCCTTCTTCTTGATATCTTCTCGTGAGAAGACATCAGAATTGGCAATCCAAATAGTTCATTGTCCATACCTCTAGGAACATATTTCGTGTTTCCCAAGACATATTCATCTTTCAGATTATGTAGAGTTGATTCACCCTAGGATTGAATTTGTGAGTTTGTTGTAAGCACGGATAACAAGCTTAGAGAATCTGATGCTGGGAATTACAAGCTTGTTCTGTTTCTTTCGGCCTTGAGCTTTGTTCTGGAAATTGATTCTGTCAGATATGAATGTGTTCATTGATAACGAAAATTCTTCCCAAATACGATCTGAGACATTCACATCAACCCTATTAACGATTCCCCATAAGATTTGCAAGATAGGGATTCTCACTTTATCAAACCCTGATGTTTTGCCAGATAAGCACAAGTTAAGAATAGTTGTAATAGCTCTCCAGGGTTGATACATGTGACCGGTGATGATGTCGGATGCTCTTGAAATACTGTTCTGATATCCCAACCCAATTAGAAAGACAATCAGATCGTCAAGACTGTGTGGAGATTCGAACGAAAGTCGTGGTTACATGGATGATTCCAAGAGCCTTGCTCGTAATATCGTAATCAATTGTGAACTCCATATCATCCGCTTTGCAAGAGTATTGTGTCGTGATTTTGTTCCATTGAACGGTGTTCCGTAATTGTTGAATGTAAATGGTCGGAATTGAGCATTGCTTGTAATTGTTCAAGAAGTTTGTGTTTTGAGGATGTCAATAGAAACTTTGAGTATCGGATTTTGTTGAAGCCTTTGTAGGTCCACATAATGCTTGCTTTTTCCAATAACTGCCCATTGACTCCTGGGAAGGATTTCTTCGTCTGAGAGAACTTTTGATGATGCCGAAGGGGTAACGCTCTTTTCTGGGATTGAACTTGCCATTTATGGTCTGAGTAATCATACAATCAACAATAATGAATGGGAACAGGTTAGATGATAAATGACAAGTGAGGCAACATTGAGAGCACCCTTATGACATAGACACATAGAAGTAGTAACTCAGAAGGAGTCCCCAAAACACATACAGAGAAAGATTGAGTAGCACAGGTTTCAGATATATGACAACTTTCATAAGTGAGATATTACAATGAAGTATAATCTTACAGATAAATAATCACATGACGAGCTGAAAAGGGATTAACAGGCAAACTAGTGCATTGCAAAGGGATCATGTCATGAGCCAAGATTCAAATGTAGAAGTGATATAACAACTATGCATGAGGAAAAGAAAACATTTGGTTGTCGTGAGAGAAACCAAGTACCTTTAGCCTAAACAGATATGACATAGCAGATTACATGGAGTAAGTTGACACAACAAGTTGTATTAGGAGATCCTAAGTGTTGTGAGAATGAGGTCAACTTTAGCACTAAACCTTTGAACATTTTAATAACCCTTGACCCTAAGACTAATTCACAACATGAAAGTGAACAATGTTGCAAACTTGTAAAGACAAGTCGCCATCACTAGAGCCATAGACAAGTCGCTAATAGTTTTGCTCTCTAAGTCGCTATGCTAATTCGCTAACTTGTAAAGACAAGTCGCCATGAACAAGAATTAAACCAAGTCGCTACAACTCGCTTAACTAAGTCGCTAAGGTTACTAATTCGCTAACTTGTGAAGACAAGTCGCCATGAACAAGACCACAACCAAGTCGCTACAAATTTGTTAACTAAGTCGCTAATGTTACCTATTCGCTAACTTGTAAAGACAAGTCACGACTACTAACTCGCTAACCAAGTCGCTAGAATAAAATAAGCTTATTCGCCATGTAAACATAGTCGCTAATATGAGCGCTAACTCGCCATGAAGAACACTCAAACTAAGTCGCTACCAAGAACAAGTTAAATCGCCAAGAAGAACACTCCTAACATAAACCCAACAATTCAATCCGCTTAACCATACATCATCGATCACGGAGTTAAATTATCAAGCAATCAATATATTCCAAACAATTTGAACACGCTCAATCATTATAATAGCAACACAAACACGATTACATGACAAATCGAACCTAGGTGGGAGTCAAATAGTCACAAATCACGAGCTCGAAAGGATCTGGAAATAAGGACAAGTTAGAAGCTTAACACAACTGCTTAAGAGAACAAAGATAAGAGGGAATCGAGGCAAACCTCTTGCTAAGTCGCTAGGATGAGCAAAATGACGAAGAGAAGAAAAACGAGAGAGAAGAAAACTTGTTTGGGAAAAATGGTAACTCGCTAAGTGGTAATACGCTAGGGGTATACAAACAATCTTAGGCAGTATGACACAATTGGTCCTTGTGGTTTTAACATGAGGTGAGGTAAGTCGCTAGTGCAACATAACTTTCACTATATGACAAGTTTGGTCCCTATGGTATTGATGAACGAGTGGTAAGTCGCTAACACGGATTATAGACAAAGTCTCTAGCATTGATTATCACACTGATCACCATGAATCAATTAAACATTTAGACACATAAGCATTTAAAGCTAAGTTAGGCACTTAATACGAAGGCACACAAGGAAAATCACATGAGCAAGATACAACCACAACCTATAACTGAGAGAAACACCATAACCAGATATTACAAAAGCATAACCAGTTAGTCACACAAGCAGGAAACAACCACAACATACAAATAAGCGAACATCATAACCAGCACAGAAGCCAATGGCATATAAAACTAATCTCCCCCTCAATCAATGTCATCAAAGATCATTGATTGATATTAACCAATCCCATTATAAAACCAAGAATATATCATTTGTTCGAACTTCATCTATGATCCCGTGCCATTATTGAATGACATTTCTAGGACCGTAGATGTTATCGATAACAAGGAATATATTCTTTATTAGTTTGAGGAAAATGATAAAATTTTGAATATAAAGAAATGACATAAAATTGTGTAAAAATTTTAAAATTGGTGTAAAAATAAAATATTTTAAAATTTTAAAATTTTTTTTTTTTTTTTTTTTTTACATAAAATTTTTTTTTTTTTTTTATACACAAATATATAAAAGAGCGAGTCCCGATTCAAGATGAATAGGAGTCAAAGTAAGAAGTACATCAACTCGCAAGCTATAGCTCCCGAATGAGCTATGTTCATATCTCGAGGGAACCAAGTCATGAAGTTCCCGATTGAGTTGAGCATTGTACCGAAAAGACCGAGAGCACATTGTACTTGAAGCACATGTAGACTTGTACATAGAAGGGTTAGTGACATGTTTAGTCTCACATTTGGATGCATCACAAGATAATCCAGACGTATCATTAATGGGGATCCTATTAGGTTCTACATTCTTGAAAAGTTTACCTGGAATCCACTGAGGCATGATCTAGGAATGTAAGTTCGCTTAAGTCCCAGTAAACTTAAATAATCCGCCTGGGAATCCATTTGAAACCACAGCTAGTTGAGCTAAGTGAGTGCACAACCTTGTTTTGACTATTTGTCCCATTGTGATCGAGAATTTCTTTGGGGATTGATCCGCCGATGATGTTTTGCATGAGACCTAGTTAAACTTATTGCATTTTCGATCCGTGAGTGTTGACCATTAGTCCTATTTTGGGATTCATCATATCCGAACTAGGCAATGAAGTGACCGGTTTTGACAAAATGACTTATTATCAACTTGGGATGTAAGCTTAGATTTCAATGGTTTAGCTCTTTCGCACCTAAAGGCATTAGGTTGTTTAATAACTGCTCGCTTCAAATGATTCTCAACATTTGACTTTCCCAAAGTTGAAGGTTTTGCAAACTTAGTGTTCATCCTATTTCCAAGATACTTCCCGAGCTCATTTTTAGGGCAACAATATTGAAGCTCTTATCCCGAATTTGTGCTTTGAGGTCATCAATATCTTTCATCAAGAGGTCGATTGATTGACTAACTTAGAGTTTGTTTCCTCAAGGTTCTTTCTTAAATGCTCATTTTCTCTTAGAAGGTTGGACACACATAGAGCTAGTTCGTAATTTCTAGATTCTAGTGCATCACTCATCTCATGACAAATATATTTCGGCTTCGAAGAAGTGATTTTGATTGCCTATGGTCGAATCTTTGTCCCGAACTGGATTTTAACCGATTAATTTCAAAAATTTCTAAATTCGAAGTTCCCGATTAGTACACGGTTTTTTGCATAAAACATTTCATCCTTTTGTTGTATTTCAATTTGCAATGAGATACGAGTGTTTTTCAAGAATTGAAAATTTGTTTGAAAGCTCATCATATACCCTTTTTTCAATCATGTTACTTGCATTAGATTCGTGCAAAACAAAGACCGATTCCACATTGTTATGTTCGAGTAAGAGTCATGTACCTTTTATGAGAACTTGTGTGATCGGATAAGTGTACCTTATTGATTGATACCTTTTCCGACTCGAGACTTTGAGATCGTGTTGTTCTCTTCATCCTTTTCCATCACAACCGAGATTCTCGCAATCGGTGTCTTCACCGGTTCAACTGGAATGAAGCATGACACGTCATCATTGCTCCATGGACACTCTTGGCACTCATTCAATTCCTTCACTTGTTATTCTCTTTAGCGCTTCCTTGATGTATGTTTCCATATTACTCATAAGTTGAATAAATGAGTTTCGAACTCATGAATTTCCATTCCGTGTGCTTTTGAAAGACATTCCACCATGATATTATCAAAATCGAGGAGTATTCTTCCGGTAAGTGGTGAAATTGGTTGAAGATGGTTTGGAGAGCAAGACGAGAATCATCATTGAGAGCTTTTCTTTGGTAATTTGAAACCTCACCGTTCTAAGTTAAGCAAAACAGTTCTTGTTAAAGTGGGAAAATCCTCGACGAAGGATGGCACAACTTGTTCGATCCATGGTTGTAGATAAGAGTAATTTGAGAAGTCGATCGAGATGTTGAAACGGCTCACTAGTGCATTCCATATTCTTAGCATCGCTTGCAGACATTAAGTGTGACTTATTTGAGTTGTTTTGATTAATCGATGCCGAATCATTAAGTGTATGGCATTCCGATAAGCATTCTGCTTCACTATTCGTGTCAGGTCATAGAGAGCAAGTACTTTGGTGATTAAAGGATCCGTGATGATGACATTGTGTTATTATGAATTACTCCCCAAGTCTCTAGAGATTTAGAACCAACTCGCTACCAACTAAATGGCAATAATCCCAAGTCGTTAGATCAACATCCAAGTCGCTAATGTGTAATGCACCAAGTCGCTAACACTTAATTCGCTACACCACTAAGTCGCTAGAGTCCCAAGTCGCTAGACAAATGCAAGTCGCTAAGTAGTAACTCGCTAAGACTCAAGTCGCTAGCAAAATTTTGGCAAAGAATTGCTACTTAAATCGCTAAAGATACAAGTCGCTAAAGAGCAACTCGCACATGCACCAAGTCGCTACCACTGTCGCTACCCGTAGTGGAGAGTCCACTACTTGTATCAGAATCGCTAGATCTAACTCGCTAAGTCTAAGACCAGAACTCGCTACAAATTTGTAAAGCAAGTCGCTACGAAGAAAGTAATCCGTGAGCTAAGTCGCTAGCAAGAAAAACCATATAAACATCACTTTTCAATCCAAAACAACCCAACCAAGATGATTCAAGCTTACCAAATGAAAACCTAAACACTTGTGATGATTCTAAACATAAAAGTACTAACAAAAATCAAACTTTAACACAAGAAATCAACCAAATGATGCAAAACCACTAAACTTTTTCAAACTCAAAACCACCTAAAACCACTAGAAATCCAAAGATGTGCAAGATATGATCTAACCATGGCTCTTGATACCAATTGTAGGATATTGGATTTCACATACACATCACAACATTAACACAATGAGCACATAGATGGTTTTAGAGAGAAAGAGTGGGATATTCTAGTAAGAGAAACTTGTAGAATATTAGATTACCAAAGAATATCCAACCCTCTACCTTGCAAGGTAGAGGGTATTTATAGGTTACAAACTAAACGACCTCCCGACGGCCTCGTGGATCGTGGATACAGTGGGTAAAGACCCGTCCTTCCTCCACGGTGTTGCACTAAACTATTTTACGCCATCGACTAACTAAATAACTACATAAATAAGTAACTAACGATAAGTCTACGAGCTAACTTATGCTAGATAATAGTTGGGGTGACCGACTCTTCAATATCGGAATTTTCTAATTCCTAACAAATTCACCATGGTCTATTCCTTGTTGGAATCCAAGAATTGACAAGCCACAAGTATATGGATTGTGGTAAAGGCAACTATCTCCATATTTGGTTATCAATTCACCAATTCTAAGAGTTGACTAGTCCCGAGCAAGCGGCTACGGTAAAGACACATCAAATCCGTTTATATAGTTCTTTGGTTTGCTACTAAATCGGATGGTTATCGATGTACCATAGTTTTCGAACTTAAACATTTGGCTACTCCGGTGAGTAATGGCTATTGGTAAAGAGACAACAAAACCATTATTTTCAATGATTCACTCTCTCGGGTGTGACCACACCGGATGTGATGAGAATAGATTGCAAATGATAAATCTTGATGTACATTATGTCTTCATTCTTTGCAAAGACACGGCGTTTCAAAGTCCGATCATCATAGAGATGATATTATTAGTGGTTCTTTGCTCCCGATGTGGAAACAATCCTCTAGTCTTGAAGTGTCAAAAGATCTTTCAAGGTGCAGAAACCGGAACTTAACCAAGTCAAATTCCGGTTTAGGGAGGATTGTTGGGAATTATGTGAAGTAGGATTTCTGCGACATTCTCGCCGATGGTTTCTGTGAAGTAGAAGCGATTCTCACTTGAAGAAGTGATTCTCTTGAATAGTACAAGCGTTGTCGTGTTCTTTGCAGAAGGGTGAAAGTCGACTAGGATCGCATGCGCTATCTCGAATTAAATGCTAACTCTCCATATTCTTGTACGGCCCAAGGTTGCATGGGCAGTATTACTAGACTACTCTATATTTGTTTAATGTTTTAGTCATTAAATGCATGCAAACATGTTTAGTCGATTGAGTAGTAAGATATTAGGGTTCCTTGTTTATAAAAGGAACCAAATAGTTTGTAATAGACAACCAATCTGAAACATAGAGTTTCAGTTAATAAAAAGATACATAGAGGATCTAAGTGTTCTTAGTTATAACATCTTGTGTTTACTTTCCGCTATAGAATACAAGTGTTAGAGACTGTCTATTAGTTTGCTTATGATTACATAGGCAACACTAACGATCCACGAGTGCTTAAGATCTGTCAAGGTCTGAGTGTTTTCAACAATACTGAGTCACAAGCACGTTGAACAAACTCAACCATACTTTCCCACCTATGAGGACTTAGATGATTCATTATGGATAGAACCTCAACTATCAAATGAGCATGATGCTCCTGGTAACTTCTGTCAAATTCCACTAGGTACAAGTAGTACTACCTTCACAAATTATCAAAGTATTAGTATTACTTTGTCGTTAAACTTCTGCATAAATTTCGTTAAACCTTAAATCAATATTTTAATAATATATGTTAAAATGCAATCTCAAAGCCAACATCATAAACCCCGAGCAACAATGACTCTTGAGGAGTATACATAAGAAACTCGAATGAACTCCTCTTGTCATCATCTAGTGAATATAATCTTGAGACCAAGTATATTTAGGATAGGACTATCCGATTCAAACACTTTGGCTTCATATATTCATTTAGGAAAACAAAACATTATTCCTAAGAAATTATGCGTTAAGTTTTCATCTTGTTAAAAGGATATTGTATATCCTATGCATCATTCTCTCCTTGCGACATATATGGTTGTGTTACAAGAGATTTCATTACACCTCATTAGCTAAGTGATCTTGAAACAAACATCTACAAGTTCTATGAACTAGCATATCCAATTCATCTTGACATACGTATTTTCATAAGCATGATAACTTTATCCCATGGGATAATCCATTTGTTGAAAGATACTATATGTATCCATTTCCTTTCAAGCGTACATCATAACCTAACCTTGCTCAAACCTTGTGCACATCCAAGGTTAAAACTACACATCTCTAAAGCATACACAAGATCTATTGAAGTTGGTAACCTTACTTAGATTCTTGTTGAATAAAAATCCAAAGAGCTTTATTGAGAACATTCTTATTTTAACATATTCCATTCCCTAGTCTTAGATGATCAAATCACATTTAAAATACACACTTCAACTCAACATAAAAGATGTCATCCATTAGATCATACAATTAGCTATGTAATTTGAATAACCTTAGATTCTAAACACAAGATTAAAACATATTATTTATTTTCTAGAAGTCAACACACCATACTTAATTTTTTTTGTATATTATGACATCTTCATCACCTTAGTTATATTGCATATTAGTTGAGTCACATTAAGCCAAGTATTGATAAATTATCATCTTTTATACACTTTAATAGGAAAAAATAGGAGTTCCCATCTTTCTACCATGTGAATGACTATTGGAGAACCTATTGCACTAGAAACTCAATTTGACCTAACGGTTGAATTGCTTCCAGGAGAGAAGTTGGGTATGTGGAATCACCCGTAAAAATGGTCGTGTTTAGCCTTAATTGAGCATCGCTAGTAATAGTCTCATATTCATTCTCCAACTTGTGTTAATCAATGAACAAATTTTTCTTCATGTTATCACTTTTATATTTATGCATTTTCTTTGGTATCTTCATTATAACATTCTTAGATAGAACGCATTATTGATTACTCTTGGCTTGAAGCATATAAGAACTTGTTCAAAATAATAGGTCATTTTTATAATTTGTGTTAATCAATGAACAAATTTTTCTTCATGTTATCACTTTTATATTTATGCATTTTCTTTGGTATCTTCATTATAACATTCTTAGATAGAACGCATTATTGATTACTCTTGGCTTGAAGCATATAAGAACTTGTTCAAAATAATAGGTTGTTAGCATCAGTAAATCATTCAAATCATAGCCCTTATGCATCATTGAATTGCAATATCTATTCATATTTTTTTTCTTCCTCTTAGTCTTGGTCACTTGACATTACGAAAGGATTGCATGAGTCCATATTTTTATATTATTTGCTATACATACGAGTTTCTAACTCCTTAATAGTTTTCTATGTTATCACCACCACGTTTCATCACCACTTTCACTAATCATCACCACCACGGATTAGCGAAAACTTACTTTTATAAATATTGAGTCATCTACCGAGTTATCACCACATGAATCCTACTAGTAAACCTACACCAACACTAGCACCACTAGCCTTAACTCTTTGTATTCCAACTTCCCTTCATATCTTATTTCTAGGCACTGTTTTGTAGGCTCTTATCATATTATATTCTCGCTTTTCTTATGATTGTAATTCTTATTAGGAGACTACACTTCATGAGATCGTTGATTATATCATTTATATATATCACATATATACATCTTATTTTTCTTTGTCAAAATGATGAAATATATTGCACTAATTTTTTTTTTTCATTATAGGTTCATCATCATATACACTCGATTGTATATAACTTACTCATCTAAAGATGAAGTTTGCATCAATTATTTTTCTTATTTTAGGTGTTTCTTGACACCCTCGAAGAAGGGGGAATATCCTTTAAGCACTCATATTGCATCGTCTATACACTTGGTTGTATATGACATATTTGTCTAAAGACAAACCTTCTATTATACTAATATTTATTTTGTAGGTTCATCTTGACGCCCTAGAGCAAGGGGGAGCTTCCGTCAAGCATTTGTTGATTGCATCTTATACACACTTTGTTGTATATCACTTACTCATTCAATGACGAATATAGTTTTGCACTAATATTTGTTTTGTAGGTTTTTAATCATACATTGGCGCCTTAAACAAGTGGGAGCAACCGTCAAGGGGAAGCATGCACGCATTCATCATCATTCTCACTTTTCGACAAGCCTTTGTGCTTCGACAAAAAAGTGAAAAGGATAGGCTAACATTGCTAGGCTTTTTCTTTATCTTATATTTCTCATAATTTTTGTTGCATAAAACTAACCTTGATGTAGGTTAAGCCTCTTAATTTGATTCATGGATCCGATACCAAACAAGGGACGGATTGGAGAAGAAGATTTAACTTCACTAGGGATTATGCAAGCTCACCTTTTTAGGGAGAAATAAAGTTAAACTCCAAGGACACGCCCTTTTTGTTTCGACAAAAGGGGGAGAAGAGTGTAAACGGAGAAGGTAATGTAAAGGTAGTAAGGATACAAGTAACTTTTTACATTTTACAATCCATTATATTTACATATCTTTGTCATTATCAAAAAGGGGGAGATTGTTAGTGCAAATATTACAATATTTAATCTATACAGTCTCGTTTGTTTTGATTGATGACAAACATGTAAATTTTAATACATAACGTAAAATGTACAAGTTACTCGTAATCACATTTTGTCTCAACATACATTCAACACCTCTCGATGTCTCAAGTCCTCGTATGTTACAACACAGGTTCGTACATGTTTGTTATGTGGCATTATGATCAAACCCCTTAACAAATCATTTAGAATGTTTAAAATACATTTAGAGTCACTAAGTATTTTAATAGGTTAACTATTCTATTTCAAACCTCATTTTACATTTTGCATTCACAAGATTTTATACAAATACATCTTTGGTAAAATGTCTAACAAATATATACTTTTATTTGTACAAGTAAACTAACTATAATATTCATACAAGTACTAAAGTTTACTTACACTTGACAAAATACATTTTATTTTGACAAGCACTCAACTATATATTTTATTTTACAAAAGGTAACTAGACATTTTATTAACTAATTACATAATATATATTTTACAAGTTTACTTTCATAAACATTTTAATCAAAATGAAATTGCATTTGTAATATCTAAGATATCAAATCTACTAGAATTATAGAAAATATTTTGGAAAGATATGAACTAGCTTTGCAATATTTTGTAAGATATTCTAAGATACCAAATCTAATAAAAGATCTTAGAAAGATTTGATAAAGATTTTTTTTATTACCACTTTTGCTATAAATACCAACCCATTGTTTTCTCATTTTAATCATCCCTTGCAACACAGATTCTCTCTATCATTCTTGCATCATTTAGATCTATAGATAATCATGTAGTAACATACATTAATCACCCTCATCATCACACGATCATAATGCTTCTAACATTCATCTTTTTTGTAAGCATACTTTACATTTTGATCAACCAAGGAAAACTTGGAGATCTAGCCATCCTCATTCACCACAAGCATACACACATGAAGATCTATCACATCAAGCTTAGGGAACTTTTGATCTTCATCATTTGAAGGTTTCCTATCAATGGAAGCTCATTTAAAAGTAGTCATTCATATCCATTAGACATTTGTGTCATGGATAATCATTATAAACATTATTGCATCATCACAATACTTTCACCAAACTAGATTAGATGGTTTCTTATGTTGGGCCTTAAAACATAACGGGAGTGGTTGTACCCGGAAAGAACTCGTCATCTAGCTTAGTGTCGGAAATATTGTATAGGCAACGTTAGGTTGGTTCTACCTCGAACTAGAACCGGTATTTAGCTTTGTACCGAAAAAGTGTAGCGGCGTTTGTAAGGTTTTCTTCACGAGAAGGGAGCTTGTTGATTTAGTGAAGTAACTCGAGTTGGGTACTCGGGGGGAGTAGTAGGCGGAAAGGAGATCCGTGACCGAACCACTATAAATCCTCGTGTCCGGTTTGCACTTTCCTTTCTTTATCACTTTACTTTTATACTTGCGCTATATTATTTCTTGTGATATGACTTGATGTTCATGCTTGTGTGTCAACTTGGTTTACTATGCTTTATATTAGTCACAAACAATAATGGGAACTTTCATATTATAACAAGCTTCATAAGCGATTTGATACAAAAGATATCAAGTTTTTAAACGGTAACGTATTCACCCCCTTCTACGTTTTCACAGTATTAACTAAATTGCAAAACTACGATAAAACCTAGCAATCACATTTGAAGTTTTTGAAAACATACATATGATCCGTTATGGAGGCACCTTCACAAGCGAAGGCGCCTTCACATGCTGGCCCCATGACACCCATCTACCAAAGTCTCATTTTGTGTTGGTTGGGTGATGTAGACCACTTAACTAAACACTTTTTGTTAATGTGTGTGAGTATATTATGAGGTATGTTTGTTAAATTGAGGTATTTTATGTATTGGTTAGTGGTGACCACCACTCCTCTAAAGGTGGTGGTAGGCTAATGTGTTAAAGTTTTAATGTGGCGCTGAGGTGGATATAATGGTCGGGTGACTAATACATCAGCCTTAGAAGAATTCATTTAGGAACTTATATTCTCATACATATTAAAAAACAAATTTTAGCCACTCATTTTATCAAAGAAAAAAAAAGGAGTTTAATTGATAATTTTAACTAGACTAAGAAATTAAAAAAAAAAAAAAAAATTGGTATTAAATAGTCCAATCCTAACGATAGTGCCTACAACTCAAAAAAGTGACAAGTAAGATACATTATCTGACAATAAGCTCTTTTAATAAAAGCCTACTTCCACCCTCATTTTTTAAAATTACACGTCTCAAGAACCGTAAATCGTTAACCTACATAAATTACACCATCATGACGAGCATTTAATTATCTTTCAATACATGTCACTTTCATATACTTTCGACAAACTTTTTTTTTCTTCTTTTTTTCTAATAGGTAAAGTATTTTGATTGATATATCACATGTGATATAACAATAATCTGTAAGTTCGAATGGTAAACATGGTATCGTAAAATAGGCATAAGTATTTGTGTAGAATTCCAAACGATTCATCTTTTTTGGCATTGAAAAGTACACATTCTTAGTTTTTCAAACATATATCACACATAATTTTTGAACCTTCAAATTAATACAGTTTATTCATATCAAACTCGTTTGATGTATTGCATGTGATATAATATTAATTTATAAGTTTGAACACTCAATAAAATGAGCATAACTATTTGTATAGAACTCTAAAAGATTAACCATTTGTTTCATTAATAATACAAATTAGTGTTCTAACCATATATAACACATAATATTTTAACTTTTAAATCAGTTCATTTATTCATAGAGGTTGGTGAAAATAGAAAACAAATGGATATTTAAACTCGTTTGATATATTACATGTGATATAACACTAATCTATAATTCGAACACTCAATATATTGTCACAAAATGGGCATAAGTATTTGCATAAACTACAAAAGATTCATCGTTTTTTTGCACCGGAAAATAATATTTATGTCCATTTTACGAAAATATGTTATGTCTTTAAATCTACAAATTAGTGTTATATCACATGTGATATACCAAACGAGTTTGAATATCAAAAAATAAATAAATAAAAATTAAAATAAAAATTAAAAAATTAAAATACATTTCCTCAAGTTTTTATGAATAAACTGTAATGATTTAGAAGTTTAAATATTATGTGTGATATATAGCTGCAAAGCTAAGGGGTCGTTTAGTTGGAGAGAAATACTCCATTTTTCCAGAAAATTTTTCATATGAAAAGGGAAAAATTAAAAATCCGTTTAGTTACACTTTTTTCCAACAATTTTCCAAAAATGTGAAATTCTCATTTTCCAAAGTTTAACTACAAATTTGAAAAGCTCATTTTACTCTTCTCACTTTTTTTATTCTCAATTTTTATACGTCCGTTTTAATACGTTTTCATCTGTTTTTTCGATTATATACATTTTTATACGTTTCTTTACGTTGTCGTCCATTTTCTTACGTTTTTGTCCGTCTTTTTGTCATTTTTTTACGTTTTCATCCATTTTCTTATGTTTTCACCCGTTTTTGCCCGTTTTCGTATGTTTTCGCACGTTTTCGGCCTCATTTTTAT
Organism: Chrysanthemum lavandulifolium; assembly: GCA_022545495.1. Lineage (NCBI taxonomy): Eukaryota > Viridiplantae > Streptophyta > Magnoliopsida > Asterales > Asteraceae > Chrysanthemum > Chrysanthemum lavandulifolium. Next base: position 91,662,030 of record CM040243.1, on the reverse strand, counting down.
GTTTTCGTCCGCTTTTTTACGTTTATGTCCATTTTTTACGTTTTCGTTTGTTGTTTTACGTTTTCATCCGTTTTTTTAAGTTTTTGTCCGTTTATTTTACGTTTTCTTCCCTTTTTTAATATATTCGTCCATTTTTTACGTTTTTGTCTGTTTTTTTTACGATTTCATCCCTTTTTTATGTTTTCATTCGTTTGTTTACATTTTTGTCCTTTTTTAAACGTTTTCATATGTTTTTTTTACATTTCTGTCTGGTTTTTAAAGTTTCCGTTTGTTTTTTTATGTCTTTGTCCGGTTTTTTACGTTTTCGTCATTTTTTTAACGTTTTCGTGCGTTTTTTTGGTTTTCGTCCCGTATTTTTTACATTTTCGTCTTTTTTACGGACGAAAACGATAAAAAATGGACGAATACGTAAAAAAAGGACTAAAACGTAAAAACAGACTAAAACGTAAAAACAGACGAAAACGTAAAAAATTATGAAAACGTAAAAAAATTGATGAAAACGTAAGAAAGCAGACGAAAACGTAAAAAAACAGATGAATACGTAAAAAACGGATGAAAACGGACGAAACGTAAAGTAAAAAGACGAAGACGTAAAAAATGACGAAAACATAAAACGAAATGCACTAAAACGTAAGAAATGGACAAAATCGAAAAAGAGACGAAACGTAAAAACAGCATTTAAAACTAAAAACCGATTAAAACGTAAAAACTTAATAAAATCGGATGAAACGTACAAAATGGATAAAAACAAATGATAGCGTACAAAAACGGGAAAAAAACAGATGAAAACGTATAAAATCGTACAAAAACGTATAAAATGAATAAAAACGTACAAAGATCCAATATAGAAAAGAAATTTGATTTAAAAAAGAAAAAATGTTTGAAATGAGCTTTATCTAAATATCTTTTCATTTTAAAAAAAATGAGAAATATAAATCCATCTAAATGGGTTTTCAAAATTCTCAACTCTTTTTTAAAGAAGAAAAACCAATCCCTTCTCTAAGAATTTGGAAACAGAAAAACAAGAAAATTTTTCACCAACTAAACGGCCCCTAAGGATTTGTATTTTTAAATGCAAAAATCAAAAGATCAATCATTGTTCTACATAAATACTTATGTCCATTTTACGACAACACGTTGAGATTCGAACTTACTAATTAGCTTTATTCACATGTAATATATCATGCAAACACCTGCACTGAAAAAACCTTAAAAACCAAAATAAAATTTTGTCAGAAATATATGAAAGTGCTCATCTATTAAAATGTAATTAAAAGCTTATCACAATCGAGTAATTTATTTCGTCTAACAATTAACGACTTTTAAGATATACATAACAGATGGGTGAAAGTTTAAAAGGAAATGAAAGAGAGTTTTTTATTTTAGTTAAAAATGATTGATCCTTCCATCTACAATTTTTTTTATGTCTTTTAAAATAACCCACCTTTTAAACCTTAGCTTATTTCAAATATAACGGCACTCAACCCTCGTTTTTTTATATGTATAACCATGTATTTTACATGGTTTATTTTCTGGTCATGTTCATTTTTTTCTTCATTCAAGCCGGTTAATATATTATTTGGTCCAACTATTGGGTCATTTCAAAACGCGTTAGATCTATGGTATGTTTGGAAAAATCACCTGTAAACTTTAAGCTATAAGTTTAAAGTTGTTAACATGAGCTACAAGTTGTATCATTTTTTTAATAAAGTGTTTGGTAATTAGTTGTTAAATATAATTAGGGCCTGTCCGGCATGAGCTTTTTTTAGAGCTGTTAACTTTTTATTACAAAATAATCTCTTTTAAAATCGGTTGCTCCATTTGGATACATTAACTTCAAGCTTTTATTTCAAACAAATAGCTCCTAAGTGAAAAGCTGATTCATGAAGCTTTTTAAACATTTTGGAACTGTTAAGACTTTAAATTACTGATATACCCTCCAAACATTTGTTTACACTTATAAATATGTCCTTTTATATCATTTTATATCTTATAATTACATTTAACAACTAACTTAGCAAACATTTTTATTAAAAAAAAGTACAGCTTCTAGTTGCTTTGCAGTTTACAGTTTATAACTTACAGTTTACAGCTTACAACTAGTTTTTCCAAACAACTCCATGAATTTTTTTAATAGCTTCATGAATCAACTTTTTATTTTGGAGCTACTTGTTTAAAACAAAGGCTTGAAGTGATACATTCAAACGGAGCTACTAATTTTGGAAGAAATTATTTTGTAACAAAAAGCTTATAGCTAAAAAAAAGCTCTAAATAAATGCCTACCAAACAGCCCCCAGTGAAAAACAACTTGCACCTTCAAAATATTTAATACATTATAATGCATTTAGGACATTTCTTTAACAATGCTTAAAATTCAGACTTTTTAACTTTCTTATTATGGAAATATTTGTACTAATTTTGCACTCAATACATACAGGGCCGGAGGTGATGGGGTGACTAGCGGGTGCTAGGCCTCCCCCAACTCCCACAACAAGCCTACTAAAATATAGCCCGAAAGCCTAAAGTATTAGGAATATCAATAATCGGCCCCTCCTAATATTGCAGATTCATCGGGCCGGGTCTAAAGGTGTTTGGTGAGTGATTCGTTTGTTTGTGATGGAGATTGTGTTGTGAAGATGGTGGATAGGGTGAGAGAAGGATTGAGATCCTCTAAAGTTAAAATAAACATGATACATCATGTTCACCAATCACAAAATAGATAAATAATTTAATTTTTTTACTTTGAATGAAAAGATAGGACCTACATGTATGCTTCCTCTCACAAACTTAAACAACATTATCTATCATGTTATGTTAAACATGAGAGGATCCTTATCCGTGAGAGAAAGAGGAAATATAGATGGAGAAGAAAAAGATTTTTGTTTTATTAGGAATGTAACATTTTGATTTTAGGTGCAATAAAAAAAGTAGGTACATAGTAATTGAAATAGTATAGCTATAATACTAGTATTTTAAATATAAAATTTGTGAGTAGTCCTATCTAGTTTTTAGTTTTAACGTTTAGTTTTCTTGTCTCCCGTATTATATTTGTTTTTCTAAACTTTATTTATCTCAAAGTCTTAAAGGTATTATATTAATGAATTGAAATATTGGAATTATGAAAGCATATAAATGAAGTAAGTGTCGGTAAAAAAGTATTACTAACACTGCAAAAAAATAGTTGATTCTACAGACTTTTATTTCACACTTTTTGAAAGTGTGTAAAATTTTATTAGTTTACTAACAGTTAATGATGTGTAAAAATTGATTACATTAGTAAGTGTGGAAAAAAAATTGCAAAACAATATATTTTCCACATTAATAGTTGTGTTAAAAAAGTTCACATTTTTAGTGTGAAGAATTATAAGATTTCTCCACACTTTTATTTGTAACAACTAAATTCTTCGCACTTTGAGAAAGTGTGGAAAATTTAATTCTCCACGCTTTGAGTAAATGTGAAGAATTTAAGTGTTACAAATAAACTCCACACCTATAAGTGTGAACATTTTTTTGATTTTTTCACACCTAAAAGTGTGAACTTTTTTATTGACACAACTATAAGTGAGGAAAATCTATTGTTTTACATTTTTTTTCCACAATTTTTAGTTTAACCAATTTTTACACATCATTAAGTGTTAATAAACTAATAAATTTTACACACTTTTGAAACGTGTGAAAATAAAGTGTGTAGAATCAACTATTTTTTTTGTAGAGTTGTAATCAAAAAGTGCTTTGTCATATTGGTTTGAACTACATCGCTATTATTTACAAAAAAAAAATAATAAATAAAAAAATAATAATAATAATAATAAAAAAAATCGGCCCCCCTTAATGTGAAATCCTGGCTCCGCCCTCGAATACATACACATATATTACAACTGAAAATTTAAGGGTCTTAATGTGTAGCTCATTAATTAATTTTTATACAGCCCATTAACTTCCATTAACTTGTGATCACCACAAACAAGGATATAAAACCCTCTCCACACACCAATTTCATGATACCAGAAACCCCAACTCCCCAGATCTGGTTTCTGCAATGGAGTTCTCTGACGAAGAAAGCAGACCCAGAAGCATTCTTCAATCTCGATCAACACCCAAATCATCAACAATCCAAAACCAATCCCCACAAACCCTTGAGAAACCAACTCTTTTCCTATCTATTTCACTATCTATATCCTATAATCTTTATCCATCTTTTACTTCAGTTATGACCCATTTCAATCTTTATTAATCTGGTATTCTGGTGTTCTTTATCTTTTTCACTTAGAGGTGAAAATAAAATTACACTGGTACTCGTCATCGCAATGCACGAGTACCCGGCTATTAATACGATATATCAAAAAAAATGGCATGTATATGTTCTTACAATTAACGACTTTTAACATAATATAGTTTGTCAAACATTATATTACAACTTAAAATTCCTATCTTCTATAAAGTTATCATTACGAAAAACATATTATCAAAAAATTGTTTGCAAAATTTTAATTACAGAGTATCGTCGCAACGCACCTGATACCCTGCTTAATAATACATAACACGATACCAAGATAGAATTTTGGGTCTAGTACTTTACACACAAATTGACAGCCAACTAACTTACATACCTTAGGCATGAATAGGAGTACGATGGCGACAAGACACTCAAACCTACTTTGTAATGACAATAAAGTATCTAAACGGGAGTGTGAAAACGAGGTGTTTCGTGTAATTAATTCTTCCACATATTTTGTTATATGGGCGAAGGGAGTCGTGCATTTAACATTCTTCGATTTTTCATTAACAAAAACACACACACCACACTCTTTCTCTCTTTTCCCGGCCTTTTAGGGGCATCACCACCTCCTCTAGAGAGGCAAAGAAAAGTAGCGACAACGAGCGAGGGGTCGGTTGCCGAGCTTGCTTTGCTTCATGAATACACCACTCCCTCCTCTCTAACAACAAAACGATGACACATTATAACACATATTAGGAAACTTATATGCTTTTTATCAATAAATTAAATCATGCGCATAGAAATCGATAACCAGAAACAGCAGCATGGACTAAAGAAAAGAGAAAAGTGAAACCAACGTCCATGCTTTGACACCATTTGTTATGTGTTTCTCATGATCGAGTATAATGACCGAAGTTAGAATCGAAAAACTTTTCTGAAATGTTAACACAAGGAAGGATTTCAATGAGCGTTACCCATGTCATTTTTAGCTTCCACTTTGAATGCCTGAATTTGACACCTTAGCTTCATTTTAAAACATATCATAGTAAATGCAACAATACTTTGTTCAAATATATGCATGTTTCACAAATTCACAAGAATAAATAAATGTATACAAAGTTGGCAAAGGTCATTTTTGCCTACAACGTATCCAAAAACTTTCGTTCACTAGTTATCGGTACTACGTACTAGCTTAGTCGAGAAAATAACAAATATCTTTAATTTACACTTTTGTGTTTATTATAAATGTACACACACTGATATGTCTCTTCCTCAACCTTAATATCTGCCTCCAAAACTATGGGAACCATCACAATATTAACTCCAACGAGTATCACAATTCCAAACTTCATCCCACCTAAGAGTCGTTGGCCAAAACATAGTCGTCTTAGGGTGAAATTGTCCAATGCTAAGACCGCCCTTAAGACGGAGGGTACAATCACTTGTAGCAATGATACCACCACAACAAAGACGGTCTATAAAGATAACTGGTTTGATCGTATTGCAATCAACTACATGTCTCAAGCCCTCCAAGATACCGTTGGTTCGTATTGTTACACATTGTTTACATTACATCATAGTATAGTTACAAGTAGCTTACTAGGATGATCCAATAAAAATATACGGAGTAATCATTAATTAGCTTTTTATTTTATTATCTAGCTTCTTGCTAGTTTTTATTAGTATATTTGTCGCTAAAAAAAATAAAAAATAAAAAAAAATCCTCTCATGAAATTTATATAAAGAAAAAAACCAATTACTTTAGCTTGTAAAGGTCTCTAGAAATAAGAGGTGATCAGGTTCAATTGTGTTAGATTTTGTTAACCCTTTTTAGGTGGATTGAAAGTGTAGGAATAAGAAATGAGGAGAGCGGGTATGAAAGTTTGGTAGCGGTATCTGGAGTGGTGTTTCGGAACTGTGACTCGATCAAACAACGTGAAATTGTTATGAAGGTCCTTTTGAATGCTATTCCTAGGCCTATCATTGTCATGGCAAGTTCTTTCTTCTTTGTAATCATATTTTGAAGTGTTTTTAAGGGTTGTTTGAATGTGTCTAGCTAATATTTTGAGAAAATTGTATTGAGCAGTTCAGAAAACTAGTTCCACCTTCAAAGTTTTCGAGACATGTTTGTGCCGTATTCACCTCCATCTTCTTCCGTTGGCTCGTTGGTCCATGCGAGGTAGGTCTTGACGTACTTACATCCATACCGCTTAACTATCGACATCTTAGATTACATATTAGTCGTATGATGTAGCATGCCAATTAGTTGTTGGATCCTGTGGTCATCTACTTCTGATGAATAGAAGTACATAGTCAAATTAATTGCATATTTGGTGCAACACTTTTATTACACCTAAAGTACAAATGATCTATTTTAGATTTTCTTTGTTGTATTTTTATTTATAAAATCTGGCATGTTTAATTAGTTTATAAGTATTTGATATGCATAAGTAGAAAATAATTTATATAAAAATATAACAGTAATAATAGAGTTCCTACCTCACCAAGATCTTCACAATAAACCAATACAGTATCAACTATTATGTATTTTTTTTTTTTTTCAATTATACTCTAATTAATCTGTCCAGTGACCTTTTCAACTACTATGATCATGACCCTCGCGCTAGTTAATTAGCTAATTATCACTAAAATATCAATTACGAAGCATCTTCGAGGACAATTACACGTTTGAGAGTATGAATTTGTTATTGTGTTATAATGATTAGACGCTCTGATGTCCTCATAAGAGGTTTTTATATTCAAACGTACACATCTTGGGATGGCCATGGAAAGAGTTTAGAAACGGTCGTGGGATATCCCGGTTAGGCCGCGTACATCTAAGTCAAAGACTCGTCTGCCAGTCCCCGCCCTTCCAAAAAAACCTCATTTGTGGGAATGCTTGCAATATTAAGGAAAAAAGCTATAAATGCTTAATGTACTTTCCATCAAAACTCATTATGCTTCCTCTACTTTATTTATTGTCATTACACTTAACGTTGTTTACGGTCAATATATCATTATACATATCACAGCTCACACCTTTCACATGAAAAGACGCAAATACCCTTGTCTTCTTCCCTACACCATTTCTCCCTTATCTGCTTCCATATTAGGTCTGCAATCTTTCTCCCTTGTTTCAAAAGGACTAGTACACGGGTTATTAGCCGGCTTTAGGAGCTCATCAGGAGGGTAGTAGTCAACCTGGCAGGCGATGATGAAGGTATTGGATTCTGTCAAGTCTGTCGGCAGGTCTGCTGATTTTACCCTTCAATGTTGATCCTTGTTCGGCTTGTATTTGGCATTAGAAACTTCTTTGAGTCAGCCTTCGGTTCTAGTGTATCCATTTTCTGCGCTATGTTCTCTACGTCAATGCTATTGCCATGGATGTTTGGTAAAGGAACCAAATCAAGTTTGAATGGTGTCGTGTTATATGCTTGTTCATCTTTGGTATAGGAACAACTTTCCTGTACGAGAATTTGATATTTGAGACTTCTAATTAGACTTGTTTATTCTGCCAGATTTATGGCAAGTGCTTTTATGTTTTTTTGCCAGTTGGATCTCAGGTCTCGCATGAAATTGTTAATCATTTTGTTGTTGGCTGTGTTACAAACATCCAGGGATCTGAAAATGTAAAGAGGAAGAAGATGAAGTGTTAAAATGACCAAATTGCCCTCAACAATATGTGTAATGACAATATTAGGAGTAGAGGAAGCATAATGAGTTTTGATGGAAAGTACATTAAGCATTTATAGCTTTTTTCCCAATATTAACCGCAACATTTTATCTTAAAATGGATATTTGTTAATTCTTGATTTTGAATCAAAGGTAAGAGAGTCTGAATTTGAAGGTGTTAAAGAGAAAAATGTTGTCTACATAAAGAAATGCAGGTATGCTTCTCCTCTTACAATTTTATTACACATGCATGTCCATGATTACAGTAGTCTTATACAATATAATCTCATGAAAATTTGGGTTTAATTCAGGTTTCTAGAGACGAGTAATTGTGCAGGAATGTGCACAAATATGTGCAAGGTACCAGCACAAGAGTTCATGAAGAACACTTTAGGCATTCCAATCAACATGGTTCCTAGTAAGTACATACACACTACAATTGACGTTATATAATAGACCTAACGATAACAAGAAGTTGACTCATAACAAGATAACGAGATAAGTTTACTTGTCGCAAATAGTGAAATAGATGTAACTAAATATGCATGTTCTTAACGAGTTGTAGATTTTGATGATATGAGTTGCGAGTATATATTTGGTGTGGATCCTCCGGCGCTACAGGATGATCCTGCATTTAAGCAGCCCTGCTACAAACTGTGTAAGTAATTTCCGCACACGTGCATTGCACTTTTTCTAAGTTTGAATATTGTTGTTTACATATAGATTGGCATGTATCGTGCAGGTAATGTGAAACATAAGCATGTTACAAGCTGCATGACCTAATCAATATTGCGCGCCCTTAAGAATATGAAGACCTCAAACGAAAGGTGATGCATGGTAAGTTACATACACAAATATATACCATTTCATGTTCTTTTATATGTAGGCACAAGAACTTATTCATCAACTGTCTACGTACTTTTGGTAACTTGATACAATGAATGTTTTTTACAGTATAAGCACTAACCACAATAGTTGTGGAAAAATGTTTGTTTCATGTTAGAATAAGCTAATATATTAACTCATTAGATAAGAGAAGCAATCCAGACAATGAAAAATCCAGTTTGAATACAAGATATAACAATCAGCTGACAAAATAAACAGAGCCAAACACCCCTTCACAGAATATTATACAAATTTCATTACAATTACAATACATCTATATATTATTACAGTAATATTTTTCTGCACTTGTGATTCTAAATTATAAGATTACTTCCTCCTTTTCCGAATACTCATCAAACCCGTGACCCAATTACGCCTAGAAATCTCAAGTTTCTCCCCATCGCCCCACAAAGCATACGCACTCTCCCGTGCACCTCCTCATCCCCAATCTCCAACTCTTCTTCACTTAATCTAAGAGGTATGACCACCCTAATCGCGAGACAAATCAAACTTGTAATCACAATGTTCCACGCCACAACAAATAATATTCCTAGCAATTGGACTCCCATTTGGTTAAACCCCTCCTTAACCTTTCCTGTCTTTAAACCATAATAGACCCCTATGTAATGTTGCCACCCAGTCGTTATGTCAAAGAACATACGGCTTAACCTTGGCTCAGCAAAGAAACCAGTTAGAACACCGCCTAGTGACCCCGCTACTGCATGGGTGTGGAATACCGCCATTGTGTCGTCGATTTCTTTTAGTAGTGACACTTCTTTGTGTACCACCATCATTGTGAACCATGGTATGCTACCGGATAACAATCCCATTATTATTGCTGCCCATCCTTGCACAACTCCTGCTTAAAAGATTAATATTTTAATTTTATTCATACGAAAATATTTATGCATTAGCTATGATCACAAAAATAATATTGTTACGATGATAATCTAAATATTGGAAGGAAAAAAAAAACAAAATTACAGACTTTGGGTCACTTTTAACCTGTTTGATGCCTTTCCTTTTTAACTACTTGTTTTATCATATGATCCGTATCGAACAATTTATCAGTAATTATGGGTCAAAATAGTCATCTCTAGTATTATGTTTTCTAAACCGAATAAATCTTACCCGCGGCTGGAGTGATGCATACAAGGCCAGTGATCATTCCTTGTGTAGCACCAATAACAGAGGGCTTTTCAAAGAACACGATGTCAAGCATGAGCCATGTTAGTAAGCTTGTGGCTGCACACACGTGTGTGTTAAGGACCGCGAGTGAAGCATCTCTACTTGCCATATAAGGATCACCTCCATTGAACCCCGTCCATCCCATCCATAGCAACCCCGCCCCTAAAAGCATTAATAATATGTTATTTGGAGGAAACCTCTCACGATCTTTACTTTCCCTCGGTCCCACCTATCAACTCATCAACGCAATCTTTCAATAAATTTCATTTTTGTGAGATATCTTGTCATCTTACTAATAACAAATATAAATAAATAAGAAATTACCCAATAGGCCGCAGTAAATCCAGCAACTCCAGACGAGAGATGAATAACATAACCACCAGAATAATCGATAATGCCCATTTTGGCTAACCAACCACTAGGACACCATAGGCTATACGCTCCTACAGTATAGGAGCACGTTAGCCAAATAGGAACAAACACCATCCACGCATAAAAATTCATTCTCCCCAATAAAGCACCAGCTATTAAGATCAATGTGATAGCAGCAAAAACAAATTGAAAAAATATCATGGTCGCGTTTGGTAACTTTCCAGCAAAAGCTCGTTCCACTAGATAACTAGCTTGTAGTGACGACACACCCGGTCTTCCTACAAAAGGTAGAAATTTATCTGAACCAAACGACATCTGGTAAGCCCAACCAACCCAACACACCAAGACCGCAGCAAAGGCATAAAATGCCATGAAACATGAATTCACTGCCCATTTCTTTTTTACTATACTACCATACAATATAACTAGTCCCGGTACACTTTGAAGGCCAACCATTGTGGCCGCAGTTAGTTGTTATGCGTTGTCGCTTTGCTCATCCATTCAGGGCTCGCTTCGTCGGGAATGAGGTTTGGTGGAAGGTTAAACGACATTGATTCTTTGAACTTTAGAGAATAATAAAGACGTCATTCGTATCTTGGATGCATGTATATATAATAACATAGTATGGGAATGGTTGGTTTACCAAAATAGCCCTTTGTGGTACTTGTCGTAGTGTCGATATGAAACATGAGTAGGGGCAAAATGGGAATTGGAACAGCGAGAAAAGCGATAGGAGATACGTTTAATGGAGTATGAGTTGTTTACTTGTTTGTATTTCATGAGAACGGAGACATCAAAGTCCAAAAGATGTGGATGGATTCATATTCTTTTTTAGGCTTAGAAATCAATGGAATCTTAGATAACCTTTAGTTTGATAAAATATTGTTTAATATACCCGGAAAAGTCGCGTCCTTCGCGCAAGCCTTTGGTTCACCCCTTGTTGTGTTGCATTTTCTGCTCCTCCGCTTCAATCTGCCTTCTTTGGATAGCCGCTCTAATGTATGCTGCTCTAACTGGTACAACTCGTGACCGTTTCCGAACTTTTCCTTGGTAACCCAAGATGTTCTTTGAACTTGGGTCTCTTAAGGACACCTTACTAATAGACCACCTTCAGAAAAAAAAAAAAAAAAAAAAACACCATCACACATTTCAGATGACTTACAAAAATAGACGATCTCTCTAAAATCTCATTATTCTCATTTTAGTTTTTCTCACCATGGGATCGAGGACCTAACACTTTTGTGCCGACTCAAAAATGGGCAAATGGTAATCTTATATTGAAGTTTAATGATGATGCTATACTCCATATTCAATCTTGTTAAACACCTTGCAACAGATTAGCCGTAACCAAAACCGCAAACCCACAACAAACTTGCTCAATGTTATAAGCCTTAATGGCATATGCTTATAAAAGAACAAAGTGCTTGAATTCTAACAGGCGTTCATACACCACAAAACAGAGTTGAAAATGAAAATAACACATTATTTGATACAAACCAAAAAGCGACCTAACCATCTCTCATATCGGTTGACCTTTAGGAACGATTTGGTCCTTAAGCCACATGTAAACAGGGACCAGGACATAGTACACTCCAGCCAAAGCACCAATGAGGAAACGTGCGAGGAACACGAATGGGTTCACTGGCTTCTCGAGGTCCTCTACTTTGGGACCTAGCTGCAAATGATAATGAAATAGAGTGTCAGAAGGGATGAAAAAAGTCAGACATATGTCAAGAAACCTCATATGGTAAAAGGTTACTTCATGTTGTAATATGTTAAGAAAGGGTGATCATATAGTTTTTATATTCATGTTTAACATATAATTTATGTACTAAATTCAAAAAACAAAATAAAACAGTAGATAAAGTGCTTGCTATCTTTCAAAAATACAGTGATAGATAAAGTGTTGTGGCGTTGACCCAACCCCGTTAAACCGCACTAAAACACACATTTTGACCGACACTTAAAATTCACACATTTTGATCGATTAGCCAACATGCCCATTTTGCCACCTCTAGAGAACAGAGGTTTCAGTAACAATTTGTAATTAGTAAAGAGGACATTACCTGCAAAGGTGAATCCCCTGATGTAGGTTTCACACCGGTAACAGAACAACCCATGATCAAACCATGGCGACGGACCCCACGATACCATTTTGGACCAATTCTCTTGATCTGCACATGTTTAAATCCAGCCTTTGTAAACCACTCAATGTACTCTTCCTCTTTTGGAAAGAGCATCCACATGTCTGCAAAGAAACGTGACAACCAATATGTTGGATACACGGGGCCGATTATACATGCTTTTCCCCTATCTTTAGAACCCGGTATGCTTCTTTAATGCCTCGTTGTGGGTCTGGCCAGTACTCAATGCTGCAACAAAATATGCACAGAACCAGTAAGTCAAAGATTGTTCATAAGGTTAAAATTTCCAACTGGTAACAAGAACATTGTATAAATACTCAAAGAATAAGATTCTTTTGCTGCAATCCATTTAACATTTTTGTTGTCTGTATGATTGCAAAAGTCATTTGAATATATTTATTTACCAGCTCGACCCTTTACATTGAAAATCTAAGAGCTGAAACTGCTCACTCTGAAATCTGAATGCAGATATCAAACTGTCTTAACTGAATGAGCCTCATTCTATTTGCCTTGCCAACCAAAAACTCAAATCGATACACCGACTAGGATGAGTGATCATTGTTGTGAACATCTTTCTTGCCAAAGTGCAACAAGCAAAAGAAAATTACGCTTTGCAGGAATTATAGCCTTTTGCACTTTTACAAGACAATTGTCAAGTTTGGAACAAAAAATCAAGTATGATGTTTAAGAAACTACAAACAAATAAAATAAGGGCAGAATTAAGTTATATAAGTACTTTTACTTTACACATATATATCAATTTTGTTGCGGCTAAAAATTCAACAGATTATGTGACTCGTAAATAATTGAATAATCACATAAAGTAGATTACCTAAACACTCAAAACACTGCAAACCAATTATTACAGCAAACCAACAATGAGATAACATTTTCCAAAATAACACGTCCATGCACCCCTAACATGTAAAATTAACAAAAGTAACTCCCAATGCCGTCTTCCACGGGTTATGGGTACCCAATACCGTTTCCGGTGTTTGAGGGAGGTTAAGATGTAGACAGCCTTACCCCTACCTAAGCCTACCTAAGGTAGAGAGGCTGCTTCCAGTTCTACCAAAGGTAGAAAGGACCCCCGGCCTAACATGTAAAATTAACAATCGCAAATAAAGAAAAACTCATGCACATCAATCTTAAGACAATATACCTTCCAGCAGATACATATCTATTAGCATAATCAGTTGGAAAAGGAAGATCCTCAGCATCCCCCTCAATAATCTTACACTCCTTCAACGGCTCCTTTTGCTTCGCTTTCGCAAGCTGATGCGGCGATTGATCCAAAATAGTCACATTTTTCGCATCAACCTTTTTCACAATACCCAAAGTAGTAAACCCTGTACCACCACCAACATCCACCACTATCAAATCTCGGCTATAAAGATCAGCCGGTTCCAACGCTTCATCCCTCATATCCTCAGTCCAATGTCCCGGGTTTATCACATGATCATACACAAGCGACAAAAACCTATAAAACCAAAATGCCTCTTTCTTGTTTTGTATGAACCTAGGCTGTAAAGCAGGCCTAGGTACAGACATACTACATTTCGGCGCAATTAAGGATTTACGCGACGATATCGAATTCCCACAAACTAAACTAACTTTGGGTGAAAATTTTCTTCCATTAAAATCTGACCCATTAAATCCTAACCCATTTGGAGCTACTCTTCCTCTTACAATTGCAAGATTTTCAGCTCCATACAGCATTGAAGAAGCCATTATTTCTTACTAAAACAAAAAACCCAACTTCAAATAAGTACTAATTAGTAATTTCAATATTCTAAAAAAACCCCAAATGTAAACTGTAAAATGTAAAAAAATATTGTAACTTTTAGCACATACCCAGATGGAAAAATGGTAACTTTTTAGTTTATTTCCACAAATTACAGCTTTTTAACAATAACCCAGATGGGAAATCAATTAAAAATGTGAAAAACAGTAAATTTTAGCTCAAATTCACAAACCCAGATGAAAAAAAATGCGATTTTAAACTTTATATTAACTAATTAGGACTTTGTAAAAAGAACCCAGATGGGAAATTGAATAGAAATGTAATATTTTGCATGCAAAGTGTTAAGATTCAAGAAACAGGGCTTACCAGTTGTTATTCAAGACAACATTGATGATATATGAAGCAGTTTGTGGTGAGTGTGTGAAGATGGTGTGACAGGTGTTGGAGAGAACACAGGTGCACAAAAGTGGTGGTATTGCTCAGGCTAAGGCTGTTAGCCAGATTACATAAATCATGTGGTTATGAAATTTTAGGAGACTAGACAAAATAGTGTGTTATCTTTTTCCCTTTTTTATATTATGATTTTTTTAGGCATTCATGGGTTTGGTTATCGAGAATTTATGTTTATTCGGGTCGGTTAGTTAGGTTAAATTTCTTGAGTAAAATTGAAAACCGAACTGAATCAAATTCAAACTGTACTTAACGAATCAAAAACCGAATTTAAATTTGATTCGATTTTCGAATTGATTTGAATAACTCGAATTACATAATTTATTTACTTTTAAAATTAATTATATAGATTTTAAGAATAAAAAAACTTAAGTATTTAATTTATATTAAGAAAAATTAAATTGTATTTTTATGTATATAAAAATATATAGAATATATATATAATTCGATTTTTGGTTCGATTCGGTTATTATTTTGAGGTTTTAACACTTTCGGTTCGGTTATAAATTTGGTTCGGTTTTTCTCGGGGTCAGTTCGATTTTGATTTCGATTTTCGATTCCTTTGAATATGTAGGATCGTATATAATATGTTGTTAGATGATTCGGGTGGTCAGGATGGTGATGATACAAGAAAGCCATGGTTAGAGATGAAGAGATGAGAGGAATTACAGAGAGAAATAAAACACAAAATGCAAGGTTAGCTTCACTAGTTGACCCCCACCTTGGGAGGTAGAGGGTATTATAATTCAGACACTACGTCCTCCCGACGGACCGTGGATCGCAGACACATGGGTAAAGACCGTCCTTCCTCCACGGTGTTACACTAAACTAATCTACGCTACTAATTAACTAATAAACTACTAAATAACATAAATAACTACAAGTCTATGAGCTAACATATGCTAGACCATAATTGGAGTGACCGACACTTTCACATGGAATTTCAAATTCCTAACAGAATATTACTCGAATTATAAACATCCTTATTTTTTATTTAAAAGCATGACAAAAATAAGTGGTTATAAAGATTTGAGTTTACAAAATAAGAGGGAACACTATCATGGCATGAGTGAGGCGCCATTCGCATATGGCAAGCCAAATGACGTCGTTGTTTAGGCGACACTGCACCGCCTTCGGCGCTAATTCCAGTGTGAGTAAACTGGCGCTACACCAATTTGATTTGTGATTCTTTTCTTTTAAAGTAGCCGTTGGATTTGGGTCTAACGAGCATAAGATCTGAATTTTTTTTAACCCATCTTTATAAATGCTACCCACATTAACCATTTTTCACACAACAAACACATTTTTACTTCTTGTAAATCTATGAGTTTCTAATAAAGTGTTGTTTAAAAATAAATAAATAAATAAATAAAAATAATAATAATAAGTAAACAAATAAAAATAAAAACTCTTTACCAAAAATGAATATGAATGATAATTATCAAAACTTTTCGATGTTGATGATGAGAGTGACATCTTCTTTTTGACACAAGCTTATCAATATTAACAATCTTTGCAACAATAACATGCGCAATCTTCACAAACGCGTAATCTGATATACCGTGAACGTGATTTTGTTGAAGGACATTTGTTGGCCGACTATTTTGGTGATAATCCAAAATATTCGGAGACTTATTTAGACGTTGATATCGTATTAAAACTTATAACTTTTTTTTTGGTAACCATGATTTTCGATCTATTGGCCGACTAATCCATGAGGTTTGAATCCATCCCATACAAACACAAACCAGGTAAAGCTCTCCCTTTTCAGGAGGTTGACGTGGCTACTTAAAGGTTGTTTGCACCTAGCAAGAATTGAACTTGAGACCTCACACATTTTAGAGTGATATTAACAAGCCTTTTTGCCACTAGGTAACCTTAAGTGGTTTGAAACTTATGCTTACGATCCACTTCCCGAGCATTTTCAATTTTTTAAAGTCTGGCCCGATGTTACGGGTCAAACGTGTAACACCCCATGAACGACACGACTAAAAACGTGAAAATTTATCTCAAAAAGTACACCTGAAAACTGACCCACTGTCACTCTTTTAAAATCTGACAAAAATCTATAAACATCTAGACCTTGAAACTATTTTTAAATGAAACTAGACTCAATTACCTTTGAAATGACGGGTGGCACGACCCGTGACGACTTACGGTTAAAAAGATACTCCCTCCGTCTCATATTTATAGTCCACATTTCCTTTTTGGGTTGTCTCAAATTAATTGTCTACTTACCTTTTTAAGTAAAAACTAAAGAATATAGTGAGGGAATATTCTACTTAAGTGGTTGAAAATTAATACGCCCCACTTTTATTAAACTTTGCTTTCTCTCACGACAATAATTTTGAGACGGAGGAGTATGATTTTTGAAAAGTGAAAAATCGATTGTTCAAATTTCGTTCAAACCGAAATTTGGTTCCAGATTCCACTTTCAAACCGAAATTTAGTGTATCCCATACCGAAATTTCACCCATTTTCATAATAAACAACCCATACTACCTTATTTCCATACCAAACTCATTCAAAGCCGTTAACATTTCATACTAAATCGTTTACAAAATCAATCAACTCGTTTGCTACCCAAAATGGGTGAGAACAAACTTAACCCAAACGCCCATTTTTCTACATAACCCTTTTATGCATATTTTTGACCCATTTTCCGGAAAAACAACTTCTATGACCCGACAATTAACGAAACTTTCCAGATTTACTTATTATATCCTTGGGCTCATTTTCATATAAAACATTTATAGTTTGACCCTCAAAATAGTACTTTGCAAAGTGACGGGTTTTGTGCCCAAAACCCGTTTTGACCCATTTCATGTCAAACGACTCCTAGCAACTCATTACCATACCAAACTCAACCAAAATCATTAGTATAACATAATAAACTTATTCCATAATCGAATGACCGCTTACAAACCGAAATGGGTATAAATAGGCTTATGCCAAACACCCTTTAACTTTGACTATAAACACTTAAACACACTTTGACCCAACGGTTGGCCACCGATTCGTCAAGACAATGATAACATACAAATTGACACTGACTACACCATGCAAACTATCATAGGACCAACGGGTACAACTCGACATTGAGCTCTCAGATACTACCTAGCTCCTACTTCCTTACCAATCTTCCAATCTTCCATATAACTAGCAATCTGTAAGCCTTAGCCCAAGCTTACCATCATCACCACATAACAACCTACAAAGCATTAACATCTTAAACCGTAAGCACGAATGCTTAGTAAGTAAAGCGGGTATAACATATCATTATAATTCATTCACGATAACACGCTATCACAATTATAATGCATAACCACATACCCGCTACTTAAAGCCCTAACCATTCTTTCCTCTAATCCTTTCTCGATCGACACATAACTAGCATCTTGCTCATAATCACATAAGCACAACTAACAAAGCTAATCATCAATCTAGCACATAAGCCACATAACGCGTAACACATAGAAATCATTATAACTTTACATTATAGCCGGTTTACTTACCTTAGCTCCAAGCTAATGAAATCAAGCACATCATCATCTTCACTCTTGTCATCTAAGTCATAATCACTATAGGCATAAACACATAATTAATCAACTATATCATAGTTACTACCACCGTCTCTCCTTTCTAACCATTTCTAACTATCATATAATCATATGATGATTACATGATAATTAATGCCATTAACTTATTAATTTAGCTCAATAAAACTTAAACCATATTCATCTTAACTTCTTTAATTAGCTTATAAACATCTTTTTACCCAAATTCCCAATTGATATCAAGAACCCTAATTCTTGAATTCACCAATTAACTTAGGGTAAGAGATTACTTACTTGTAGGGATGATCAATACAAGTTTATTACTGGATTGGAGCACTAATCTAACTTCAAATTATCATTACAGTGATCTTGGTTCTTTCCTCCATTTTCTCCAAACCGTACCACACACACCCACAATATTCTGGAATGTGTAGAATGCAGTAGAAGATAACTATTAGTAGTATAGTTTGCCTAATTGGCACATTAGGCCCCTTAAGTTCGTTTCTTTCTATTATGGCCACAATAACTTTATTACTCAATTATTATTTGACAACATTTGTGGAAACGTAGAGGGGTGAATACGCCGCTTAAAAACTTTAGATCTTTAGTATCAAATCGCTTATGAAGCTTGTTATAATATGAAAGTACCAATTATTGTTTGTGACTAATATAAAGCATGGTAAACCAAGTTGTCACACAATCATGAACATCAAACCACATCACAAACAATAGTATAGTGCAAGTATAAAAGTAAAGAGATAAAGAAAGGAAAGTGCAAACCGAACACGAGGATTTATAGTGGTTCGGTCACGGATCTTCTTTCCGCCCTACTCCACTCCCCGAGTACCCAACTCGAGAGTTACTTCACTAAATCAACAAGCTCCCTTCTCGCGGAGAAAACCTTACAATCATCGCTACACTTTTTCCAGACAAAGCTAAATACCGGTTCTAGTTCGAGGTAGAACCAACCTAACGTCGCTTATACAATATTTCCGACACTAAGCTAGATGTCGAGTTCTTTTACAAGGGTACAACCACTCCCAATATGTTTTATGGCCCAACATAATAAACCTTGTGTTTTATGGCACAAACACATAAACCATCTAATCTAGTTTGGTGAAAGTGTTGTTATGATGCAATGATGTTTACACTAATGATCCATGACACAAATGTCTAATGGATATGAATAACTACTTCTAAATGAACTTCCATTGATAGGAAGCCTTCATGATGAAGATCACAAGTTCCCTAAACTTCTTGTGATAGATCTTCAACTTGTGGTGAGTGGGATGGCTAGATCTCCAAGATTTCCTTGGTTGATCAAAGAGTATGCTTACAACAAAGATGAATGTTAGAAGCATTATGATCATGATCATTAGGGTGTTTAATGTGTGTTACTACATTGTTAATGATTGATCTAAATGTATGCAAGAAGGTGGAGAAGATTTGCTTTGAAGTGGTGAAGAAATGGGAAAACAATGGGCTTCTATTTATAGCCAAAAGGACAGAGCGCCCACGGACCAAGGATCCCTTTAAAGGGTTCCGCCCTTTATGCAATTTGGTACCGTGGTGCCGACATAAAATCTAAAAATCTTTCTTCAAATCTTTCCAAGATATTACCAAATCTTACTAAGATCACATTTGATATATCGAGTGTCAATCTAACCAAAATATTCAAGTGATCTTCCAAGGATTTCAAAGATGATGCATGACATGATGTAACATGTATTTCCATTTTAGATTAAAGGTTTATCAAGGTAAACTTGTAAAATGTATTATGTAACTAGTTAATAAAATGTCTAGTTACCTTTTGAAATACTTGTGAATGCAACATGTAAAATGAGGTTCAAATAGAATGGTTAACCTATTAAAATACTTAGTGACTCTAAATGTATTTTAAACATTCTAAATGATTTGTTAATGGGTTTGATCATAATGCCACATAACAAACATGTACGAACTCGTGTTGTAACATACGAGGACTTGAGACATCGAGAGGTGTTGAATGTATGTTGAGACAAAGTGTGATTACAAGTAACTTGTACATTTTACGTTATGTATTACAAGTTACATGTTTGTCATCAATCAAAACAAACGAGACCAGATAGATTAAATATCGTAATATTTGCACTAACAATCTCCCTTTTGATGATGACAAAGATATGTAAACGTAATAGAAAGTAAAATGTAAAAGGTTACTTGTATCCTTACTACCTTTACATTACCTTCTCCGCTTACACTCTTCTCCCCTTTGTCGAAACAAAAGGGCGTGTCCTTGGAGTTTAACTTTATTTCTCCCCAAAAAGGCCAGCTTGCATCATCCCTAGTGAAGTTAAACCGTCCACTTCAATCCGTCCCTTGTTTGGTAGCGGATCCATGGATCAAATAAAGAGGCTTAACCTACATCAAGGTTAGTTTTATGCAACAAAATTATGAGAAATATATGAAAAGAAAATGCATAGCAATGTTAGCCTATTTTCTCCACTTTTATCAAGCACAAATGCTTGTTGAAAAGTGAGAATGATGCTAAATGCGTGCATGCTCCCCTCGACGGTTGCTCCCCTTGTTTGAGGCGCCGTGGTATGATTAAAACCTACAAAACAAATATTAGTGCAAAACTATATTCGCTATTGACGAGTAAGTGTTATACAACAAAGTGTGTATAAGATGCATTCAAGAATTTTGACGGAAGCTCCCTTGCTCTAGGGCCAAGATGAACCTTCAAAATAAATATTAGTATAATAGAAGCTTTGTCTTTAGACAAATATGTCATATACAACCAAGTGTATAGACGATGCAATATGAGTGCTTAAAGGATATTCCTCCTTGTTCTAGGGTGTCAAGAAGCACCTAAAATAAGAAAAATAATTGATGCAAACTTCATCCTTAGATGAGTAAATTATATACAATCGAGTGTATATGATGATGAACCTACAATGAAAACATTAGTGCAATATATTTCATCTTTTCACAAAGAAAATAAGATGTATATATGTGATAAATGATATAATCAAAGATCTCATGAAGTGTAGTCTCCTAATTACAATCATAAGAAAAGTGAGAATATAATATGATAAAACCTACAAAATAGTTCCTAGAAAGAAGATATGAAGTCTTCCATCGGTGTGCCACTAGTGGTGCTAGTGTTGGTGTCGGTTTACTAGTAGGATTCATGTGGTGATGGTAGATGACCGAGATTTACAAAAGCAAGTTTTCGCTAATCCATGGTGGTGATGATTAGTGAAAGTGGTGATGGAAGGTGGTGGTGATTAGGTAGGAAGCTATTAAGGAGTTAGAAACTCGTATGTATAGCAAATATAAAAATATGGACTCATGCAATCCTTTCGTCATGTCAAGTGACCAAAGCTAAGAGAAAAAATGTGAATGGACATTGCATTTCAATGATGCATAAGGGTTATGATTTGAATGATTTATTGATGCTAACAATCTATTGTTTTGAGCAAGTTCTCATATGCTTCAACCCAAGAGTAATCAATAATGCTCTATCTAAGAATATTATAATGAAGATACCAAAAGATATAAAAGTGATGAAGATAAATTGCTCATTGATTGACACGAATTATAAAATGACCTATTCTAGGTGACAATGGGAAAGGTAGTATTAGCATGGTTTTGACCGACATGGATGATTATCACTTTGAAAAGAAGTGAAGACAATATGGAAAATACTAATAATGAGTACCTATACGAGGATGAGAATGACATCATATGAGTGAGAGTTGGATGGACCAACGTGTTGGAGATGGTCGCTTTGATTAATATATCGCTTGTAACCGACAAGGACATGCATGATAAGTGAGAAAAGGATAAGATCCTATGATGGTGTTCTAGATAGTGAAGTTGTAAGGTGCTAGTTTAAGGAAAATCCTATATGTGGAGATGAAGACGTTTGTAAAACACATGATGCGTTTTTCACTTGATGAGGTATTGTGTGCGAAAAAGGTTGAACTAGTTGTGGTTTCATGAACCGGTTTTAGCTAAGTGGTGTTTACCTATGTGTTGGTATTGTAGAGTCTAAGAGACATAAAATTTGACAAAAGACAATTATGTGAATGGATTTCTCTCCCTTAATTGGTGGACATCCAACATAATGTGTAATGTATCAAATAAGGAATGACAACAAAGTGTTTAGGAGGTTATTCGGTTAACGAAAGAGATGAGCTTAGTGATGTTTTTCTAGATGATGGTTAGCATACAATGAACTTCATCCTTAAAGTCACGCACTCTTCTCGATTAATACGAGATGATCGTATGATGAGGCATGTGGTTTCCTAATAGGAAGTGAAGAGGATTAGAGTATTGTTATAACTAAATAATGATGGAGATGATTTTGGAAAGCGGAAGCAAAATGAGATTTGGAAAGAGGTCGGTTGAAAGACAAAATGCAAAGCCAACCCTCTAGAACTTAATTTTATATGCTTTTAAACTATATGCAAGTGTAGGGGTCCCATAAAGCATAGTACTAATCTACATAGCAATAAAGGGATTATGCAAAATGAGCATATAAAAGTTAGAACCAATTGAGATAACAAATAATTTGTTATCAACCTACAAAACAAATTTGTTAGTGACAAAAGATGTTAACATGATAGAAATCAAATGATAACATATTATATAAGCAAAAAACACATTGCACTTTAGTAGACAAGAAATCACCATACAAGATAGCATCAAGACAATCATATTATGCAAGAATACAACTTTATTCAAGACATTTCATTTTGAGATTGTTTTGTCGTTAGACTTAGACGCTTAAGCATACTTGGCTTGTAAATTAACACAACAATCTATGTGATTAATTTGTAAGATAAAAGGCTTCTAAAAGTTTGTCATACCAAAAGCATTTTGACATATTATATGTGCATATGTAGCAAACAAATAGTGTGACAAGAAGCAAAAGAAACAAGATGAAAGATTCATGCAAGCCATGTTTAAGACATAACAATTGGAGCATGTATCATTTGGATCGACTACACATAGATATAATGAATGCCAACTAATAGCTTTCAAACACAAACTTATCATATCGTAATTATCACGTATCAAAATGACATATTATGATTTCATAAGTAACATGTTAATCATGCTAAAATTAATTCAAAGTAAGTATCATGCAAATAAAGTTTTAGGTTTAAACGCTTAGTAGCATGAAACAAGAATACAAGCATTATAAAGATAAAACCGCATTAAGGTTTACACATTCGACTAGTTATCAAACACTAAGATAATGTCAAATCAACTTATCGATCAAACAAGAACATGTAATCAACACATGTAAGTGCAATGCAAGTGGTTTTAAAAGAAAAGTCATATATACTACTTGTTTGATTAGTATTCCTAAGGCGAGGCAAACTATCAATGTTTTAACACTTACTTTAGGCAAGTATAGGAAAACAAGATTTTCAAGTTGGAGAATGAATATGAGACTATTATTAGCGGTGCTCAATTAAGGCTAAACACGACCATTTTACGGTGATTCCACAAACCCAACTTCTCTCGTGAAGCAATTCAACCGTTAGGTCAAATTGAGTTTCTAGTGCAATAGATTCTCCAAGAATCATTCTCATGTTAGAAAGATGGGAACTCCTACTTTTGCCTATTAAAGTGTATAAAAGATGATAGTTTACCAATACTTGGCTTAATGTGACACAACTAATATGCAATATAACTAAGGAGATGAAGATGTCATGTTATACACATGAATTTTAACAATGGTGTGTTTGATAAACAATGTGTTTTAATCTTGTGTTTAGAATCGAAAGTTGTTCAAATTACACAACTAATTGTATGATCTAATGGATGACATCTTGTACTTTAAATGTGAATTGATCATCTAAGACTAGAGAATGGAATATGTTAAACTAAGAACGTTCTCAAGAAAGCTCTTTGGAACATTATTTAACAAGAATCTAAGTGAGGTTACCAACTTCAATAGATCTTGTGTATGCTCTAAAATTGTGTAGTTTTAACCTTGGATGTGCACTCGGTTTGAGCAAGGTTAGGTTATGATGTACGCTTGAAAGGAAATAGATACAAATAGTATCTTTCAACAAATGAGATTATCCCATGGGATAAAGTTATCATGCTTATGAAAACAAGTATGACAAGATGAATTGGATATGCTAGTTCACGTAACTTGTAGATGTTTGTTTCAAGATCATTTAGCTAATGAGGTGTAATGAAATCTCTTGTAACACAACTATTTATGTCGCAAGAGTGATGCATAGGATATACAATATCCTTTTAACAAAATGAAAGCTTAACGCATGAATCTTAGTCATAATGTTCTTCAAAACATCATGTTTTCCTAAATGAAGATATGAAGCCAAAGTGTTTGAATCGGATAGTCCCATCTAAATAAACTTGGTCTCAAGATTATATTCACTAGATGATGACAAGAGGAATTCACCGAGTTTCTTATGTATACCCTCAAGAGTCATTGTTGCTTGGGGTGTATGATGTTGGTTTTAGATTGCATTTTAACATATGTTGTTAAAATGTTGATTTGAAGTTTAACGAAATTTATGCAGAAAGTTTAACGACAAAGTATTACTAATACTTTGATTATTTGTGAAGGTAGTACTACTTATACCTAGTGGAAATTGACAACAATTACCAAGAGCACCATGCTTATTTGATAGTTGAGGTTCTAGCCATAATGAATTATCTAAGTCCTTATATGTGGAAAGGATGGTTGAGTTTGTTCAAACGCATTTGATTCAAGACAAGTGTTGGACACAAGGGCTTTTGAGCAATACACTCAACGAATTCAAATGATGGCAAGGATGGTGGATTGGTTGATCTAGGTGGTAGGTCTTCTAGTGTGTCTAAATAAGGATGTGGTGATGTAGGGGTTTGTTGTGCATGGAGTACTTAGGTTGATTATTTGTCCACGATGTTGAACACAAAAAGTACGGATACTAATTTTATGGTTCATTGGTTACTACAACTAGCGGGTGAAGTGCTTGAAGTTTTGGTTATGTCTATGAAGCTTAGGGGCTGAGGTATAGGTTCACCTTGAAAGGGCACGTTTGATTTAAAGTATACTCTTGGAAGTTCATGAGCAATACGGTTAATAGTGCCAAAAGATGGAAGAGGGATAGTAGGTGTCAAAAGAGGATAAGTGGCACCGCTGGTTGTTTGTTTTGGATAAGTGTTTCAACATGTGTTGTTAAAATACTGGGTGTTGATTTTTCTGATATGACTTTTAATGACTACAATCGAAGTCGATATACTTGAATATTTCGGATGAAATACTTAAGTTGTCAATCCTAATTTGTTGAGGTTATAAAGCTTAGATTGAACTCAAGGATAACAAGACTTGATAATATGTATTTAACATATGTGTGAGTTATGACTCGATGTAAATACTTATTGTCTTGAAGGATGACACATTATTTTCATGTTAACCAAAGTGAGGCAATACATGTAGATACAAAACAATATCTATAGTCATATGTTAGACTTGTGTATGATATCTTTGCAAATAATGAGTCCAGTTTATTAGTCTCGTAAGTCATCTAAGTCATCCGCAAACGGGTGAGGAGATGTTGGTGGTGTTGCACAAAGTTTGATAGGAACAAGCTTTGGAGACTTTGGTAGTGAAGTTGTTTTGGATGATGGTGGGTGATTTTGGTGGTGGAGTTGGAGTACTCAAGTTTAGAAAGTTCACATCTTGAATGGGTGATGAGATGTTGAGAGGTAATGAGTCCGAGGATGAAGAGCTCAAGTTAATGAAGCAACAAGATCGAATGCTAATCCTAGTGGTTTTCTTAAGTGGCTTATTTGAGGTTAAGGATTTAGTCATTTTGATTTTACTTTAAGAAATGCTAAGCTTGAGGAAAAGTAATGTGAAGGTGTGAAATGATCATCTTGAATGTGTTGATTTATGGAACTAAGGATTCATGGATTTGATGTTAATCCATACAAAGATGGTAGTTTCTAATGAGATGGAAGTGTCTAAAATCATGTCAAACATCCTAAGTTAATCCATTGAGGATGTGTTGAGTGAGGTATGAAAGATATGCATTAACAACTATCCTAGAAACGAAGTTTGGTAAATTAGATTACGGATTTAGTAAAATTCAATAACTTACCCGTAGGATTCACGGCACCATTTTTTTACACACCGAACCCTTAAATTGGTGCCACCTCGGTCCGCCTGCATGTGTATGGCGGTACCAAAATACATAACAGACGGTACCAACATTTTGGTGCCGCCTCGATCCGTGGACATCGTAAAAGTTCACAGACCCATTTTTAGGTGTCGGGAGTTTTCCAAACCTCAAATTTTGCTTAAAACATGTGACATTAATTACTTCTAGTTAGAAAAGTCGATACCACATATACAAATATAGTGGAGCATAGACTTTGACCATATTAACGATTTTCACATAAAAGTGAAAATGGGTAAAATTTGATAACACACTTGTGCTATCCACCGCATAAACCGGTTAGCATACAACATTGTTTTAAGTCATATTATCATCCTACAAAGTAAAACAAATAAATTACATCATACAACATTGTTTTTGTCCTTGTACCAAACACTCTCTTAACACCTTCATTTTTCAAAGTACTTGACTAATTTACTTAGTACTCATTGCTAAGTGAGTTATGACATTTCATAAGTTATGCGAGATGTTAGTAACCTATGCAAACGAAGTGATCTAATTCTACAAGCGATGGTAAAATAATTTTCCAACTTAGTGCACAAAATCTAGCAAATAACCTATTGTGCATAAACAAGAAATCACAAACAAGTGAATAAATAACATGGCAAGATTGACACTTATATTATGCAAACAAACAAGTGTAAACAACAATTTGAAAAATAAGCAAGCAACATATATGCAAACAACATAAACAAGTGGTCATTTAGCATAAGCATAACAAGAAAGACACTTTTCGTCATTTTATGCTTAAATATGACGATGTATACCAAGCTTGATTAGTTTCCTTTAAACATATTACCAAATTATTTAGTTTCAAAGGAAGTTGTATCAAAGTTCTAAGAATACCAACTTAAATTGCTTGATTCAAAATTTTGAGTTTTTATGTTAAAGTTAAACTCAATATTTTAGACATACTGTAGTATTTGGTCTATTTCACTTATT
The DNA here is from genome assembly GCA_022545495.1 of Chrysanthemum lavandulifolium. Taxonomy (NCBI): domain Eukaryota; kingdom Viridiplantae; phylum Streptophyta; class Magnoliopsida; order Asterales; family Asteraceae; genus Chrysanthemum; species Chrysanthemum lavandulifolium. The sequence continues at coordinate 91,634,662 of CM040243.1, read as the reverse complement.
TAAAATTAGACTCAGGCCATGAGAGTATTTTTAAATGAAAGTAGACTCAATTCCCTTTAAAATGATAGGTGGCTCGACTGCACGGACTTACGGTTAATTAGTTATGATTTTTGAAGTTGCCCAAAATCGTGATATCAGACATACGGATTCCACGGAACCAAATAAAGGGATCCGCCTTTATAAGATTTGGTGCCGTGGTCCTCTCGAGATGATTCACCAAAACTAGTATTTGACATAGAGAAAACGTGTGCGACTTACTAGATTTCATAGTAAACATATAATACACATATTTAACAATATATCTACTTATGTAACTTATCTTAAACATTTACGGAGGTGATTTTTCAACTAGATTTATAGTTATCCCAAACACTTCTTTAAAATCATATTTCTTCGTAAATTTTCTATGAGCACACAATACAATACTTACTAGTTCTTTCAACAAACTTTTTTTATTTTACTTTTCAAGAAAACCTTCAAGCTTGTATACAAAGTTACATTTAACAACAAAATTTCTAAGTATAACAAGCAAAGCATTTTTCATATTATTTTTCGCTCAATGGTAATTTGATACATGGATCGTACTCATTTTAAAACCATTTGTTTTGAAAATACGAGCTACGTGGCTCGTACCAATTGTGGAAACGAGAGGGGGTGAATACGCTACCGCTTTAAAACTTTAGATCTTTAGTATCAAATCGCTTATGAAGCTTGTTATAATATGAAAGTACCAATTATTGTTTGTGACTAATATAAAGCATGGTAAACCAAGTTGTCACACAATCATGAACATCAAACCACATCACAAACAATAGTATAGTGCAAGTATAAAAGTAAAGAGATAAAGAAAGGAAAGTGCAAACCGAACACGAGGATTTATAGTGGTTCGGTCACGGATCTTCTTTCCGCCCTACTCCACTCCCCGAGTACCCAACTCGAGAGTTACTTCACTAAATCAACAAGCTCCCTTCTCGGCGGAGAAAACCTTACAATCGTCGCTTACACTTTTTCCAGACAAAGCTAAATATCGGGTTCTAGTTCGAGGTAGAACCAACCTAACGCCGCTTATACAATATTTCCGACACTAAGCTAGATGTCGAGTTCTTTTACAAGGGTACAACCACTCCCAATATGTTTTATGGCCCAACATAATAAACCTTGTGTTTTATGGCACAAACACATAAACCATCTAATCTAGTTTGGTGAAAGTGTTGTTATGATGCAATGATGTTTACACTAATGATCCATGACACAAATGTCTAATGGATATGAATAACTACTTCTAAATGAACTTCCATTGATAGGAAGCCTTCATGATGAAGATCACAAGTTCCCTAAACTTCTTGTGATAGATCTTCAACTTGTGGTGAGTGGGGATGGCTAGATCTCCAAGATTTCCTTGGTTGATCAAAGAGTATGCTTACAACAAAGATGAATGTTAGAAGCATTATGATCATGATCATTAGGGTGTTTAATGTGTGTTACTACATTGTTAATGATTGATCTAAATGTATGCAAGAAGGTGGAGAAGATTTGCTTTGAAGTGGTGAAGAAATGGGAAAACAATGGGCTTCTATTTATAGCCAAAAGTGGACAGGAGCGTCCACGGACCAAGGATCCCTTTAAAGGGTTCCGCCCTTTATGCAATTTGGTACCGTGGTGCCCGACATAAAATCTAAAAATCTTTCTTCAAATCTTTCCAAGATATTACCAAATCTTACTAAGATCACATTTGATTTATTGAGTGTCAATCTAACCAAAATATTCAAGTGATCTTCAAAGGATTTCAAAGATGATGCATGACATGATGTAACATGTATTTCCATTTTTAGATTAAAAGGTTTATCAAGGTAAACTTGTAAAATGTATTATGTAACTAGTTAATAAAATGTCTAGTTACCTTTTGAAATACTTGTGAATGCAACATGTAAAATGAGGTTCAAAATAGAATGGTTAACCTATTAAAATACTTAGTGAATCTAAATGTATTTTAAACATTCTAAATGATTTGTTAATGGGTTTGATCATAATGCCACATAACAAACATGTACGAACCGTGTTGTAACATACGAGGACTTGAGACATCGAGAGGTGTTGAATGTATGTTGAGACAAAGTGTGATTACAAGTAACTTGTACATTTTACGTTATGTATTACAAGTTACATGTTTGTCATCAATCAAAACAAACGAGATCAGATAAGATTAAATATCGTAATATTTGCACTAATGTCAAATCATTTACCGTGGCACGAGATGAGAAACATGGACACTTTAAAAGTTGATGAAAGTGCACGAAATGATGTTGAACAAGGTTTTGGTGTCCTCCAAGGATGTTGGGGAATTATACAACAATTGATGCTTGCTTAGACTATCAACAAGCTACAAAGAATCATGTACACGTGTATCATATTGCATAACATAATTTTGAAAGATCAAAAGTTTGCGATAAGTGAATTCAACGAATTGTATATTAGTCCGCAACCAATATGCAATGTACTTGTATCAAGAGATGTGAAGTGCAACAGAGGAAAGCCAAAGAATTACGTGATAAACATACACACGAAAGTCTTCAACAAGATCTTATAGACCATCTTTGGCAACGATATCAATAAGAAAATTAGTTTATTGACAATTTGATGTATCTTTATACTTTCGTATTTTTCAATTTTTCCAATTTCTAAAAAATCCAAATTGTTTTCATTTTTCGAATAGAATATTATGGTATAAAGGCCTCCTCTTTCCATTCGATCTTCCCGAAGTGAGTGAATTGCATGTAGAGATCCGTAGGGGCTTATAGTTTAATTGGTTGAAACAAACCGCTCATAACGGTGATATTGTAGGTTTGAGCCCTACTAAGCCTACCACCGCTTTTCTCTTTCACCCTTAGGGGTTGGGGGAAAGCGAAAGGTTTAGAGCTTTTCTCAAGCAACCTACTATGTGTTTTGGTTAACTATTGATTCAATAATTTTTATTTTGTTTTTTTTTTTAATTTCCGTATTTTTTTTTTAATTCGTATTGTAATTTGTATTTTTATTTGAATGAGGATGTCAACCCGCGCATTGTCACTGAGCATTTGTACATGGTATTATTGTATTTGTTAGAAGCATAAATTCGTAAAATTAAGATAAGGTTTGCTATGTTAGGTTTCTCAATTAAGAAAAGTCTTGTTGTATTAACTAAAGTGACATCACAACCATAACAAATTTAACTAAAAACTTTTAAGATAATCAATATAAGTTACATTTTGAACAATCTAACTAACATAAACACAAAGTATAAAGAACTGTAAACACAATCACAAAGTTACATTGAAGAAAGTTATTAGATACATCCTTAAACCCATGATTCAAAAGATCATTGAGTTCATTGATGATAATTATGTTGGTGATTATTCGCCCAGATCAGGGTAAGACAATCAGCAGCAATGCAATACCACTAGGTGGTTACCGGATATCACTTGGAATCGTGTAATCACTTTCCAAAGTAAACTATTCGACCCTATGCCTGGGTTACACGAATATCTACTTGATAAGACCAAATGTTAGTTATTGAATTAGGCACAATCAATAACCCTTGCGCAAATAAGTGTTTAAGCTTTTGTTTGTTTCTCCTGGTTTAAGTATATATCTTCTGGCTGATGATAACATTCTCTATTTATAGTAGAGAATACTCACTCCTAGTCAATGGACATTATGTGTGATTAACGGCCAATTAATCACCCATAATAAGCCTCCATTATCATAGTAATAGTGGTTACATGACCAATTAAACGTGGTCATAAAGCGATCATAACAAACCCGCTTGAATGAGTCAAAGTCATTATAAATTAATCACCGCAACACTACCAAGAGGAACCATTACACTAGCAATAGGAACCATCGCTTACTACACTAACAAAGAGTAACCAATACACTACCAGCAGGATTTAATACACTACCAAATAGGAACCATCGTTACTATACTAGTAGTAGTTTACCATACTAGCGAAGAGTAACCAATACACTAGCAGTACTAACCACTATTGAGTCAGGGTGTTCAGGGACCTCATGGGTGTACACTCCGTATCTCCTAACCCAATACCAGGTGTGAACTAATCCCACAAGTGCACTAAATTTTCCAACAAATTATGATGGTGATGACGATGATGAGCACTGTGAATGTGATATAATAAAACTATCTCTATAAAAAAATAACATGTTTCAGATGAAATTAAAAGAGTCGACAGCGATGATGATGACGTTAAATGTATTTCAATCTTGAGAATAAAAGGAGTCATTTTTTTATAGCAATTCAGACAAAGATTATATAAAATTTATAATCGACAAGATGGAAAACAAAAGAAGTTGTAGCAAGAGAAATTATTTTGTAAGCTTTTTCACCACATTATCTTCTTTTCACATCTTTCTTTGGGTAAGGGTATTTTATCACCGATATTGGTTTTTTATAATCTTAACCTGAACATCTTTAAAAGAATGGTAGGTGTCCTTTTCTTCTCAAGATGGGAATACATCTAGGATCACCTTCACCGATGTCCCCTCTTTTAATCTCTTCTGAAATCCGCTATCTTTTTTATGAATATATTTTTATTCTCATTTAATCACAATCGGCGCGGTCATTGACATCATCAACATCAACATAATCATTTACCTCAATGATCAATGGAATTCCAAATTATCATAGAAATCTCCATTGCGGCCTATAACCAATAATGAAGCTCCATTATGATCGCTTATCTGCACTCATTTTCCGAAAGACACATGATAGAGTGCGTTAAGATAGCTAATGCGTCAATTGCGATCATAGAGCCTACTAAGTTGATCCATTCTCGGAGTGACGAGGCCATCTACGTGGCACTGCAAAAACAACAAACAAAAAATATCAGCACTTACAATTTGTGCCAGATCTAGGAAAAATGGAAATTGAAATTTTTGTTCAAGGTACGCGCAACAATAAAGAAAAAGTATAAAAATACCAGGTCACACCATAACAGATATCGAGAACACACATACACAACAATTTGTCAAAAACCTAAACACATATCTGGGAGGATAGACGATGACGTAACTCACCGTACTAGAGCAGGTTAGGTGTAATGGAGGGCGTCCTCGGGATTTCTATGTGATAGGAAATTTCCTTTAAAGCTAAAAGGATCATTCTATAAGGTCACAATTACGCCAGCTATGTTGTACAGGTGAGAGTGTTGGCCAATCACAAAAGCTCAAGCTAACAGGGTGAAAGTGGCGGAATTGAAAATGCTAAGGTGGACTTGAGGTAATATACAAGATGGGGGAGGATGGTTATGGTTTAGACATGTCAAGAGGAGACCACAATCAGCGCCAGTTAAAATTAGGACTTAAACTCGAAATGATAATCTACAAGATGAGGGAAGGAAGGTTGAGATGGTTTGGACATGTCAATATGAGACAACAATCAGCGCCAGTTAGAAGAGTCGAAGCTCTGTTAATCGACGGTTTGAGGAGAAGGGTTAGACCAAAAATTAGGTGGGAGGATAGACTTAAGCAGAAAATAAAGGAGCTTCTCTTGTCCGAGGACATGACCTCTGATAGGAACGCGTGAAGAGATAGAATAAGAATAGGCGGATAGATGGGCTAGGTTTGTTCGAGGTTTTGAGGTAGTTTTTGGTTTAGGAGCTTCTTAGTAGCTTTGCCTTTTGCGTGTTTGGGTTTTGAATATTTTAGCTAATTCCCTTTAGTTTTTGGTTTTGAGGTAGTTTTTGGTTTAGGAGCTTCTTAGCAGCGGATTAGTAACTGGGGGTGTGACTTCATGGAAGAAAAGTTACAAGTTATATTGAATGACTCTATGAGGCATTTTGAAAAGTTATCATTCGATAAATGAAATCAGAGTTACAATATGAGGTCCCAAAGTATTAAGTTACATAAACAATTTTAAAACATTATTGAATTGTAATATAGTGCTTCAAACTCTTCAAATGCAATGCGACTAAAATGTTCCAAATGCAAGCTATCGCCATACGGACATGAGAGATACATACTTAAAAGTCAGCAAAAAGATGTTGGGTTCATAGGTTTGTATAAATAACAATGTTTAAGTAAAACTAATGTGGATTCTAAAAGGAGATTTGTGACCATTGTGTCACCCACAATGTCATGAAAAATAAATGTTTACCTTTAAGTAAATTAGTATTGTGGACCACAAGGTTTTCGAGAGTGACTGGTGTACGCATACAACATCAAGTAAAGTATTTATTGACTACTGCTTCACTCACAGCGTAAGGAAAAGTATTAGTAAAGTAGACCATAAAGTTTTAAGCATATGAGCATTAAAACGAATATAATGCTACAGAAAAGTCTATTCCACTAGCACTAAGTTCATGAAACCGAAGCTATGACAATAGAGCATGCAAGTAAGCACGTGATATAAAGGTCCGGCAAGTGTCTAACCCTTGACACTCGTGTTTTGACATGGTATACGTCCGTTTTGCCTATCTGGTCAAGCCGAACGGGGGAGTCACCCCGATATATCTATCTATAACACTCGCGCTTTCCGCAGGAACTGACAGTTCATGATAATGGGCATAGTGGGTTATAGTGCTTAGGCTAGTCCATAATAGTAAATCAAAGAAATAGTAATTTGGTCCAAAGTAGAACAAATATGTTTCTCACCCCAAGTTTGTAAATCAAGTGGTTAAAAGATTAAAGGTGGGGCTATAAACTCACGTATGTATTTTAAGTACTTGTGTCCATGAGAAAATAACTGAGTAAGTAACAAGTAAATAAGTAATGTGTTCGAATAACTGAACAAGTATTTAAGCAAGGCAACTAATATTTTTGAGTAAGCAAATCAAGTATTTAGGTAAAACAAGAATGAATTTAAGTTACAACGTGCATTTATTCTCACCTCAAAAGTATTTCAAAGTAAGTAAAGTATGGGTCATGAACTCACCTTAAGTAAAGTAGAAATCCGGGAAAGTAAGTTAATGTATAGGAGGTAACGGCTCTGACACGCTACCTAAGTAAGTATGGTTCGATTTAGTATATAATGTGTGAAATGCAATTATGTGTAAAAGTGCTTCTTAGATTTTGTATCACCATGACATGTTTGTGTTTAGTTTTATAAGTATAAATATATTTTTCGTCAAGTTATGTATTTTTATGAGTTTTCGACACTTAAACAAGAGTTATTGTGTTTACTAGTTAAGCGGTCTCGTGGTAAAAATAGTCTCGTTTTTATGTCAAGTGTTTAAAATAATACTCTTTTATAGTTTATGAAAATATTTCGTCTTTTTGTCTGGTTTTCGTCCTTTTGTCGGGTTAGAAAATAAAAACCAATTTTATTGATCATAAAAGTCTAGTCTAGTATATTCGACGTGTTTAGAAGAAATACACTTTTTACATCAAAATAAGTCAAGAGTCATGAATTAGATTTTTACATATTTTATATCAAAATAAGCCAAAGAGTCATGGATTAGACTTTTACATATTTTATATCAAAATAAGTCAAGAGGCAATAGATTAGACTTTTTACATATTTTATATCAAAATAAAAGTCTAGTTTGATTCTTTAGTTTTTTATATCGTCATTTTTAGAAAAAATAGTGTAAGTATTAAGTTTCTAATGAAAATTCGGCATGACCCGTTTGTAAAATCGTACTTTACCAATTTCTACCTACCCCGTTTCTAAAATTCCGAAAACCATTTCAAAGTTTATAAAAGCACATTTTACCTAATAGTGTAGTTTTCAAGTAAATAATATATTTTTTGCCGTAACTTGAAAATAGTGTAACTTTCTCGTTTTAATTCCGTTTTTAGTGGTTCAAGCGGCCACTTTAGCTTATAGAGTCTAGTTTCTATTGTTTTACCCTAATGCTGAAAATTATAAGTCTCATTTGGTGTATTTTCTGTTTTGGGACTGTGGGTTATAAAAGTGTATATTTCGTCACCTAAACTAGTTTTTCAATCGCAAACAACACCAACAATCTATATCTAGTCCCTTCCACCGATTATTACAAATTTCTCATCAACTCGACAACTCCAATCTAACCTAGTTTTTCCTTCCACCAATTTGTTACAATAACTCATAATATCAACAACATACATAATTATAACTTTAAAATAAACCGCAAAATGCAACCGTAACAACTTTAGGACATAAAGATTAACCAAAAAGTGAACAAAAACATGGTGATACAAACATTTAGTGTCTAGTATATATATGTGTCGACTTGTATATGTGAATGTATAACAAGATCCTTTTGTTTACTTACAAATCACACAAACAAATTGTACTTCTGCAAGATTAAGACCATAAACAACATAAAAGTACAAGTGATTTGGGCAAAAGAACACTTACAATTTTAAGAAAAGATTTATAGGTGTGCTCAAGAACCCTAATGACCTCCAAATTACTCAAGAACTATACTATACTACGATATAAACCCGAAAGTACAAACAATTTCTTCAAGAACCAAGCAAATGATGGTGATGGTGGTTGTGCTAGTGGCGTAAAAGAGAGGGGAGGAGAAGATGAATATTTTTGATTGTGGTGTAATGGGTAGTGTGTGAAAGGTTTAGGCTATATAAAAACAAAAAAAATTGACTTCAAGTAATACTTACAATATACATGATCTCATATCCCACTAGCATATGAAACAAAAATATTTTTGGCTCCACATGGAGGGAGTTGATGTTAGGCTAGGAAAAAAATAGGAAGGAATTTTCAAATTTTGAAAATTTTGTAGTATTATGTGTGTATTTGAGGTTAAATGTAAAAGTGGTGAGTTGGTTGGATGTTTTTAAGCACATGTTCGTAAAATAAACTTTTGTAAGCGTTTTCATGAAAATATTATGAAAACAAGTTTATTAACATTGTAATGTATTTATTTGATGAGCCATAGCTAGTTTGGTGTCGATGACGCGTCAGACTTGTTTTTCAAAGTAAGTGAGATGACTTCTCGTTTTTGATTCTAATAAGTTCATAAATGATAGAAAAGTAATATTTTCAGTTTTATGATGAATAATTGTTTGAAAATTTTAGGTAGTTTTTACTAGAAATTTTCGTTACGCTGTGATTTAATTTAACGGTTAACGTAAAAGTAGTAAAATAGCCGCTCAAAGTAAATAGTTTCGAGTTTGTGGGAAAGCAATGACCGGAAAATTTGTGAGTTGTCACATTTAGTCTCCTTTTCTTTGTGTGCGTTTATCCTTTTGTGCCCTTGCCCGCTTTGCTTTTGCTTCTATGCCTTATGTGTACGATTTTGCCCTTTTTGCCTCTTATCGTTTTCCTTTGTAAATATCGTGGTTGTGTTTGGAAAACTAAAACCAAACCTAAATCGAAAAAAATGGAAACCGATTGAAAACTAATGGCTCAATTTTTTTAATTTATAAAAACCGAATTTTGTGATTCGGTTTCGTTGTAGCAAAAACACCAAAGTGAAAAAATCCGAATCGACAAAATACATATAATCCTAAAACCCATGTTTCAATTGTTTCTTAAATGTGTAATTTATAACATACAAACAATTATCATCTAGAATTTTGTGGTCGTTAAATTTTATTATCACTATTATTATCACTTTACGACGATACACAATTCTATTAAATAATTTTTATGATCAATAGTTTCTTATTTTCATTATATTGTGTTTCTTTGTTCTTGAAACTTAAAAAAGTTATTCTATGTTGCATTAGAAATTCGACCATAGAAAGCCCAAACCTCGATAAATGAAATCAAAACCGAAAACCAAACGGAAAGTAAACCAAAAACCGAAAAACTGAACTTAGAACCGAAAACCAAACGGAAAGTAAACCAAAAACCGAAAAAATGAACTTAGAATAAATCGAAACCGAACGGTTTCTAAAAAGCAAAAACCGAATATTTTCTTTTCGGTTTTGGTTTTAGCCAAATCGAACCATGCTCACACCTAATATTATATGTTATGATGTGATGTAGGCTTTTATGTATGTATGTCCTTGTTCTTTAAGATTTTATGATGGTTTTTGTCTATGGCCTGTATGTATGTATGTTTGCTTTTCGTCTTATGTTTCTATAAATTCTTGAGCATCACACTTGCACAATTACACTGGCCGAAAGTTTCTTGAAGTTAGCTCTCTACTTACGAGTTTGTCGTGAGGTAAGGGTAAGATTTGTTTATATTCCACCTCCCATACCCCGCCTCCAATGAATTGGGATGTTGTTGATATCATAAGTATTTGTAATATATACAATAAACTTTGTACTAAAAGTACAAGTTACTATTAAAACAAGTAAATATTCAGGCTACCTGGGAAAGTCGCGGCTTTGATATACGTGGCCGTTCCTGAAGTTTTTGCTGGCCAACCAAGATGTTCACCCAATAACGTTTGAACCCGGGTCTCTTCCGACACCTTTGGGACACCATACTACTAGACCACCTTAGAGATGGTTTACACCTTAGTACAAGACCACCTTGGTGATGGTGATGGTTTAACGATAATAATGTAGTTGTAAAACTCAAAAAAGGACCAATACTTTTGCGCTCTGAGAGGGCATATAAGTAATCTTATATCGATTTTTTTATGACGATGCTATATTCAGTTTAGTTATTCAAATGTGTGAATCTTCCTGCAACACTTTACCGCGAACCCACAACTACTTGCTCAAAGTCATAAGGCTTAATGGCATGCGCTTATAAAAGAACAAAGTGCTTGAATTCTAACAGGCGTTTAGACACCACAAAGCAGAGTTGAAACTGAAAACAACACATTATCCAATACAAACCAAAAAGTAACCTAACCATCTCTCATATCGGTTGACCTTTAGGAACAATTTGGTCCTTAAGCCACATGTAAACAGGGACCAGGACATAGTACGCTCCAGCCAAAACACCAATGAGGAAACGTGCGAGGAACACGAATGGGTTTACTGGCTTCTTGACGTCCTCTACTTTGGGACCCAGCTGCAAATGATAATGAAATAGAATGTCATAAGGGATGAAAAAAGTCAGACATATGTCAAGAAACCTCATATGGTAAAAGGTTAATTCATGTTGTAATTTGTTAACAAAGGGTGATCATATAGTTTATTAGTTTTTATATTCATATTTAACACATTATTTATGTACTAAATTCAAAAACAAAATAAAACAGTAGATAAAGTGCTTGCTCTTCCAAAAAAAAGTAGATGAAGTGTTGTGGCGTTGACCCAACCCCTGTTAAAACGCACTAAAATTCACATTATTTGACAGATTACCCAACATGCCCATTTTGCCACCTCTACCGGAACAGAGGTTCGGTAACAACTATTTCGTAACAAGGGACATTACCTGCAAAGGTGAATCCCCTGATGCAGGTTTCACACCGGTAACAGAGCAACCTATGATCAAACCATAACGACGTACTCCACGATACCATTTTGGGCCAATTCTCTTGATCTGCACATCTTTAAATCCAGCCTTTGTAAACCACTCAATGTACTCTTCCTCTTTTGGAAAGAGCATAAACAAGTCTGCAAAGAAACGTGACAACCAATACGTCGGGTACACTGGCCCAATTATACAAGCCTTCCCTCCTACCTTTAGAACCCTGTATGCTTCTTTGATGCCTCGTTGTGGGTCAGGCCAGTACTCAATGCTGCAACAAATTATTTAGAACATCGTATAAATACTCAACGGGGTAACAAGAACATCATATAAATACTCATAGAATAAGGTTCTATTGCTTCAATCTATTAGACATTTCCGTCGTCCGTATAGTTACAAAATCCATTTGAATATATGTATTTACCAACTCGACACTTTTAACTGTAAATATATATGCTGAAACTGCTCACTCTAGGATCAAACTTGTTCAACTGAATGAGCCTCATTCTAATTGTCTTACCAACCAAACTCAAATCGATACATCGACTAGGATGAGTGATAATTGTTGTGAACATCTTTCTTGCGAAAGTACAACAAGCAAAAGAAAATTACACTTTGCAAGTCTTGTGGTCTTTTGCTCTTGTACAAGACAACTCACTTTGCAACAAAAAATCAAGTAGGATATTTAAAAGAGGAATAAATAATTTAAGGTTAGAATTAGTTATACAAGTATCTTTTTACTTTATGCATGATTATCGAGTTTGTTGATGCAAAATATCCAACTGATAATGTGACTCATAAATAATCACAACTTCACAAGCGTAAGAAGATTACCCAAACACTCAAACACTGTGCCAATTATCGTAAAAGCAAACACTGAGATAACCACGAACCCCCAAAATGAAAATTCAACTATGCAGTTAAAGAAACAAAACGAACATCAATCTTAAGACAATATACCTTCCAGCCGATACATATCTATCAGCATAATCAGTTGGAAAAGGAAGATCCTCAGCATCACCCTCAATAATCTTACACTCCTTCAACGGTTCCTTTTGCTTCGCTTTCGCAAGCTGATGCGGCGATTGATCCAAAATCGTCACTTTCTTAGCATCAACATGTTTCACAATACCCAAAGTAGTAAACCCTGTACCACCACCAACATCCACCACCACCAAATTTCGACTATTAAGATCAACCGGTTCCAATGCTTCATCCCTCATATCCTCAGTATAATGACCAGGATTTGCCACAGTATCATACACAATCGACAAAAACCTATAAAACCAAAATGCCTCCTTTTTGTGTTGTATGAACCTAGGCTGTGAAGCTGGCCTAGGTACAGACATACTACATTTCGGCACAATTAAGGATTTACGCGTCGAAATCGAATTTCCACAAACTAAACTAACTTTGAGTGGAAATTTTCTTCCATTCAAATTTGACCCAGTAAATCCCAACCCGTTTGGAGCTACCCTTCCTCTTACAATTGCAAGATTTTCGGCTCCATACAGCGTTGAAGAAGCCATTATTTCACAATTAAAAAAAAATAGTAACTTTATATATATACAAACAAATTAGCACGTTTTGAACAGAACCCAGATGGGAAATTGATTAAAAAAGTAATCTTGTAAGGGTTTCAGTTCAAGATTATTGCATGCAAAGTGTTGAAATTCAATAATCAGGGCTTACCATTTGTTATTTAACTCTAATTGAAGCGGTTTGTGGTGAGTGTGTGAATATGGTGTGGCAGGTGTTGGAGAGAACACACGTGCACAAAAATGGTGGTATTATTGCTCAGGCTAAGGCTGCTAGCTAGATTACAAAGTCACGTGGTTATTCATGACGGTGGCTATTTCAGTCCCCCACCAAACAGACACTACAAGCAAACTACTTTAATATGGTAGATGCTAATTTATTTTAAATTATTTAATGAAATGCTATGATTCGTCAGTTAGGTTACGAAAAACTAAATATCATGTATTATCATGACAAAATACCAAACAATAATTTAAATTATGGCCTACAAGCATTAAGAAGTGATGGAGATGTTTGAGCATGACCAAATATGTAGATAAGTGGAAACTGGTTGAGCTTTATGTTGAATATGTGGCTACAAGTCTGGAAACTTATTTTAAGTCACCTCAAAAGGTGATGAAAGAAGAACTCACAGATGAAAAAATGTGATTTAAACTTTATATTAATTAATTAGGACCTTTTAAAAGAACCCAGATTGGGAAATTGAATAGAAATGTAATCTTTGCATGCTAAGTGTCAAGAAACAGGGCTTACCAGTTGTTAGAGACCCGTGTGGGTTTGTTGTCTTCGTCGTTGGTGAGTTGGTGCCCCGCCGCCACAGGGTGCTTTCGCATGCTCGTCGTTGGGTTTGAAATCGTGAGGACGACGAGGATCTGTGACACAAAAGCAACAGGTTTGTGTATGTGTGTGTAGTGTTTGTGTAATTGGGTCCCAAACGAAGATGTTGGGTTTCATATGAGTGAAGGGGGTTTGTTGTGGTTAGTTGTGGAGAGTGAGATCTTGATGCTACTGAGCAGACGACGACGGTAAGCCTACCCTCGTTTGGCACTAGAGCTCTTATTCAAGTCAACATTGATGATAGAGTTAATTGCATTTTTAGTCCCTATGGTATGGGAAAATTACAGATTTGATCCCTAAAACTTTAAAAGTGCACTGGACATCCCCATTTTGAAGTTTTCATTGCATTTTTGGTCCTTGTGGTATGGCCAAATTGCAGAATTGGTCCCTTTATTATGGCCAAATTGCAGATTTGGTCCCCAAACTTTAACGTCGTCTGGGACCGGGGACCAAAATGCAACGGAAACTTCAAATGAGGACGTCCATGCACTTTCAAAGTTTTAAGGACCAAATCTGCAATTTGGCCATACGACAGGGACCAAAAATGCAATAAACTCTTGATGATATATGAACCAGTTTGTGATGAGTGTGTGAATATGGTGTGGAAGGTGTTGGAGAGAACACAAGTGGACAAAAGTGGTAGCATTATTGCTCGGGGCATTATTGCTCAGGCTAAGAAACAGTGGTGGCATAAATGCATTAGGCTGGACGCAGTAAGGTGATTCGATCGATTAGTTGTTGAACAGCTCTGCAGACATTTAAGATTTCATTGGATTTTGGTATAGAGCTTTTCAGCTGCAGTTTGTGTCCTACTTCTCTATTGAGATTACAAGTTAAAGAAGGTGGTTGTGTTTGTGAATAATTTTCTCAAGTTACCAAGCTAGTCATGGCTACTTTAGACACTCTTAGTGGGCATGACTCGATGCACAGAGTGATCGCTCATCGCTGCAAGAGAATTATAATTAGCAGACCCAACAATTAGGGAGTTGATCTTTTATATGTGAATTAATAAATTTTTATAAACTTGCTGTGGCCATCTTAATCCCCATTTCCAAACTCTTTTGACTCAATTATGCCTCATTAAAAATTGCAGACCCATTGATGTATCACCATTACCTTACATCTTATGAACAACAGGCAGTGGAGATTGTTTTTAAGTTAAGTAAAATGCAACCAAAATTAAAATCATAATCAAAACACGGATCAATGTCATTTCATTTTAGATTAAAAACAACAAGAATGATGCTTCTAATAACTATTAAAAAGTGAAACAAAGAAGCTGATAACAGCATGAGTAGCTATCATCAGAGTTTGCGCCAAAAGCATCATTCTCTGTCTCACAACAATCATATGCCTGCAACATAAATAGAAGCATCAGACTACGATTAAATGAAAATAATTACTACAAGATTCAAGATTCAAATCAGTATCATTCGGTCTACTAGTCTTGTTTTCTTACTTAATATCTTTGACCAGATAACCATTTGCTCAATATTATCAATAAAGTGAGTGTTGAAGGGTTTTGTTGATTAATTGTTCAAATTTAAAACCAGTTAACCTGCTAAGGTATCAAAATCCCATTTGAGAACTTTCCACAAACATTAGCCCATCATAACATGTTCCATATATGTTGATACATGCCTTTTAATTGAGTGGTACATGAGTTAATCTGGTAAGTCGTTCAACTCACAATTGCCATTCCCAGAAATCGCGGCTATCAGAGTAGATATGTTAATTCAGAAATAGCGATAACCTTAATTTACTAGAAAATTGTTGAACATACAATCTCAATTTTCTAAAGCTAGTCAAAAGATTCATAGACATACAAAATCAATAATAACTCCCAAAGAGAAGATAGTAATGACTGGCGATTTTTCAAGAGCAGATTTTAGGGATCCGATTTAGAAAAGTGAGAGGTGGTAGAGTAGATACCAACATGAGATTCGTGAACTTTGGTAATCAGAAAACCTAACTTTGTATCGCAGATGTGTGTATTACAAAAAAGGGAGTGTAGTATTATTAGGTTCTATACCCAACCTAACAACCACATAGGCACATATTCACTTTAACCTTCACATGAATGACCAGAGTACACACTATCTGTGTTCAAAACTATGAAAAGTATAAACAAAACCGTATTATTAGACACAACTCAACTTGATGAAACTTTGATTTGCACATCCAATAATGTATGCTTTAAAATTGTATATAAAGTTTAGTTTATTTTTTTTAAATCTTTGATAACTCAAAAGATACATTACTAGTATTGCATAACCAAGACTAACACGTATTATTATTGGACCTATCCATTGATTATAGCATATGAAAGTCCAAAGGCCCAAATTTTACACATTACAGACCTAAAAATCTCACTTTAAATCGAAATGCCTGTTATATATGGTATTGTAACAAGATATTACAGTTCTTGAAATAAGATTTTAAAATAATAATAATAATAATAAAATAATAATAAATAAATAAATAAATAAATAAATAAATAAACAAAAACAAACAAATAAATAACGACTATTCCATTATCAGTTAGTTAAAACATGTTAATTTTATGCAAAGTTTCCCATGGTTCACTATCATAAACCTGATTATGTGCATTGCTTCAGGCGGTTGCTGCCTTTTTGCACTTCTCCTGGTCTCCTCTGAGGTGAGATGCAGGGTCGGTCATCTGAGTTGCATCTTTCGCCTTAAACTAACATAGTACCTTAAACTAGGGATTCTGATCTTAATGTGATTATGCAGAATTCTAGCGGGCCTAGTGTAAATTGCTTGGAATAGCAGCATAAGTTAAACTCTCGTCAAGTGCTAGTTTGCGCATGCTGCTTATAGATAGTCAAATTGCTAGACGCTATTTGTATTATGCGCACATGACAGACTCATGCATGACCGCAGAGTGGGAGAATATGATTGGTACATCACACCCCAACTCATGCCTAGTGAGAATACACAGATATAGCAAGTATACGAATTGAAAGCCGTTTAGAGTAACCTACATGTTTTGAAATCGAAAAAGGATAACACAATGCGAGATTCATCATAAGTATTTTAATTAAGCTATCCTAATTTAATAACTGAACTTTCATCACGATACCTTAACATCAACATCAGCGTGCTACACGAATGATGGAATCCGAATGATCAAGCAGAAGTAGTGTTTCCACATATGAAGTCACAGCGAATGAAGAAGAATTTCCACTAATTCCAATATCACTGATGTGTTGTGAGCAAGGTTCATGAACTTCAAGCCTGCTTGATCCTTTAGTATCATCTTCCGTTTCCCTTATAGCTTCACCATTCTTCCTAAACTCCGACACTCTATCAGTCTTACCCGGTACTTGAACAGTGAACATCTTAGCAAATGACCCAGTAACACGGTCTTTCATCATCCATATACCACAAACCGCTATCTCATCCTCTTTATAATACTCAAGCAGAGCAAGACACTCATCTCGCTTATATAGCAACACAGTATGTGCGTATACTAAACAATCAGGAAGAGACACTTCACCAAACACTCCACTCGTCAAATCATATGAAATAATCATATTGGCCCTAACTCCGCTATCCTCAATAATATTATCAAAAGCATGCCAATAAATAAACCCATCAATACAAACCTGAGCAAAAGACAAATCACATGGTTTAAGTGGCGGATCAATAGATACCCTTTTCCAAACACGTGAACTTAACGTAAAAATCTCAACTTCCCAACGATTATAATACCTATCAGTATCTTCACTCCAATGAGCTTTCAAATTATTAACTTTCACAAGCTTAGAGTCGCCAGTGTTGGGACAAACCCCAAAACCAACAACAGTATAACCATACGGCGAATACAACACTTTAGGGACAATAACATCAACACATTTCCTAACAGAAGGATTCCATATAACAGCCCTCTCTCTTTTCTTAACCCCTAATTCATTGTTATAACCGAAAAAACATATTAGTCCGTGTGAGGAACATAGTACCATTGCCTGCTCAAGTAGGTTAACAGACCGAGGGACGGTTAAGGAAAACTTATGTTGCGGGAAAGTATCATCGTCCGCAATCGAAGCATATTTTTGGTCAGCACCTAGTTTGTATCTTACAAGTAGATGATGCTGTGGTTGTGTGTGACAAATGTGGTAACTGTTAATAAACTCAGAGCTATCAATAAGAGACTTCCATTGTTTAGAAACAGACCTGAATCGAACAAATGATATGACTGGGAACCTCTTGATGATTTCTGTTTGGATTTCGAAAGGTATGTTGTCTGACATTTTGATTTTGAGGAACTTCTTTTTAGAGGGTTTCAAATTTGGGGTTTGTAGAACAGTTAAGTACAATGAAATGGAGCATTTGTGTATTTCGGTGTTTGTGTGTGTGACTGTTATTCATCGTACAGATAGAAAAAATTACACGTTTGGTCCCTATGTTATACCAGACACTGTTTAGTCCTAAGTCGTTTTATTACGCCACATATACCTATTTTGAAAACTTGCGCGATTTAGTCCTATTTTGGATGGGCGTTAGTTAAGTCGTTAACTATTTTGCGCTGTTAGTCCTTCGTTAATAATTTTTGCACCGTTAGTACATATTTTTTAAAATATAGTTTCCCGCCATAGTCCTCCGTTAATAATAGTTAACGCCCGTTTTAACGTTTTTGTCGTTTTATCCGTTTTCGATTCGTTTTATCCGCTTTCCCTTTTTTTTTTCGTTTTCATCCGTTTTTACGTTTTATCCCTTTTCGCCCTGCTTTTATATGTTTTCGTCCGCTTTTTACGTTTTGTCCGTTATTATCCGTTTTGCCGGTTTTTCCGTTTTATCGTTTTATCCGTTTTGTCGCTTTTATCCGCTGATCATTTTTACGTTTTTGTCCGTTTTATCCGTTTCGTCAATTTTTTACGCCGCCCATTTTTACGTTTTGTCTGTTTTATCCGTTTTGTTCGTTGTTTATTCGCCGCCGGTTTTACGTTTTGTCCGTTTTCCGTTTTCGCCTGTTGTTTCACGTTTTGTATGTTTTTTCCTTTGCGTTGCTTTTTATCCGCCGCCTTTCTTTACATTTTTATCTGCTTTTATCCGTTTTGCTCACAAAAATTTCCAAAAGAAAAAGTTGGAATTTTTACAAACTTAAAAAAGAAATTCAAAAAATTTGAAAAATAAATGGGAACAAAATATTTTCGAAAAACATAAAAAATTTGAATAAAAATTTTAAAAAATTGAATAAAAATATTGAAAAAAAAACGGACATATTTTTTTAAAGAAATTTGAAAAATTTTTTATTCAAAATTTTTTTAAAACTTTTATTCAAATTTTTTTTCTTGAAATTTGATTTTTTTTTTTTCAAATTTTTTTTCGAAAATATTTTTTTCCAATTTTTTTTCCAAATTTTTTTTGGAAAAACTTTTCAATATGTTGAAATAGTACAAAAACGAAAGAAAACGGACAAAATGTAATAAAAGCGGATGAAAACCGATAAAAGCGCATTTAAAACGGACAAAACGTAAAACGGACGAAAACATATAAAAACAGATTTAAAACGAAACAACGGGAAAACGGAAAACGAACAAAAACGAACAAAAACGCGGAAAACGTAAAGCGGCGAAAAGATTAAAGAACGAACGAAACGGATAAAACAGATAAAACGTAAAAAGCATTCAAAACGAATAAAAACCGACAAAAGCAGATAAAACGGACAAAAACGTAAAAACAATGAAACAGATAAAAATTGACAAAACGGATAAAACGTAAAAGCAATAAAACGGATAAAACCGACAAAAACGGATAAAACGGACAAAACGTAAAAAGACTGGACGAAAACATATAAAAGCATTTAAAAGGATAAAACGTAAAAAGCGGACGAAAAACGAAAAACACACGGGAAAACGGATAAAAACGAACGAAACGGACAAAAACGTTAAAAACGGTGATAACTATTATTAACGGACGGACTAAGCTGAAAACTATATTTTAAAAAATAAGGACTAACGGTGCAAAAATTATTAACGAAGGACTAACAACAGTAAAATACTTAACGGACTTAACTAACGGCCATCCAAAATAGGGACTAAATGCATGCAAGGTTTCAAAATAGTATCATGGTGTAATAAAAACGACTTAGGGACTAAAGTTGTTATTCGTGATACCATAGGGACCAAACGTGTAATTTTTCTATGGTTATTACATATAATTATATATTTACGCACTAGTTTTCCATTATATATTAATATCCATTTAGAATTTGGTTTAGCAGATATATATGTTGATGTTCTTATTTAAATTTTACTATCGATATTATTTTGTACACATATACGCAAAGTTTTAAGAATACATAATTAGCGTCGATGAAGTTAAAATATATTCCTCAAAGTTTTTAAAAATGTTTTTCTATATATCCTTATATATATAAATAAAATTAATGATTCGTTGTTATAAGACAATCACGTATATATATTTTTTTCATATTACAAAGAACTCTGATTTACAACTCGATAATTATATTTTCTTTTCAAAAATTTAGCCAGATTTAATATTAAAATTGTATTCCACATAATCATACTTTTAAAATAAAATAAATGAGTCCTTCATCGAACTTATATAGAAAAGAAATATTTTGATATTTATAATCCTATGCATATTTATGTTGTAATTTTAAAACAACATATATATTGTATTTTTAATATATAAAGTATAGGGGTATAAAGTATAGCTTTTAATTTGTTTAATTTCTAAAGTTATTATAAAACATGAAACGTATAATATTACACTTAACCTTATATAATTTTTAAAAATTCAACCACTAAAGTTTTATTAATTATCTCATATTTTTTAAGTTTTTGTTTTACAAATTTGACACTTATGTTTTTATGTGCTTTTCTTCTCACCAAATTTCTCCACCAAATTTATTAAAGTTGACCAAAATCAATTTAGTTTGACTCTTATTAACTAATCACATCTCACGATTTTGCTTACGTGTGGCCTCAATAAGCTCACGATTTCTAACCAGATAACATGCGTATCCGACTCACATATTCCAACATTCCTACCATAAAATTCCTATATAGGCACTAAGACACATCTTTGGTACATTAAAATACATTCATGTATTATCTCAATCAAGAACTCAATTTAATTATACATTCATACCTTGAGCAGCGTAGAAAATCCTTCCACGACAATCATGTGTTGATACTTAATCCTCTTCTAAAACGTACACAAAAAATTGCATTACACTTTAGTATGTGCGATAAGATCATAAAAGCGCAAAACCACTAACATGTTGCATTATAGTGAGGATAACAACAAAGTTAGTCATAACATCAAATAAGAAAACTTCGACTAGAACTAAAGGGGTGTAGTTCAAAAAAAAAAACTAAAGGGGTGTTTGGTATGCTTATTAAATGTGCTTATTGGCTTATTCAATTACCATAACACAATAAGTTTATGATAAAGCTATAAGTTTTTTGAGAAGCTTAGTAAAAAAACCCGAACTCACACAACTAATTCTATCATAGCTTAGTGTGTTTATAGTAAAAACACAAATATTAAGTGTAGAACTTTTCAATTAAAAAAAAAAAAATAAAAAAATAAAATTGGTGTGTATAACAAAAAGTTAGGGTTATTAAGATAAAAACGATCATCTTGTCACTTTTGTCATCAGATGTCAGATACTTTTTTTTCTCATCTTGACACCAACCTTTAAATTCGATGCTATTGTGTATACTTTGCGACTATTTCACCATGAAAATGACCATTTTACCCTTCAAAATTTGAAAAAGCAAGGGTAAAATGGTCACAAACTACACATAACAAGACGATTTAAAAAGTTGGTGTCAAGTTGAGAAAAAAAAGCACGCAATATACAATGACAAAACGACCAAGATAATGCCTTTTATGTTAATAACCCAAAAGTTACTAAAACTATCACCAGATAAGTGATGTTTTAAAGTTCATTGAGGTCTCTTTCTGATTATATTCAGAAGCAAAAGAGGTTTTGTATCTCACATCCGTGATTACCAACTCAATAACATTATCACAAAGATAAGAACGTAATAACCCGATTAAAACTATGTATTCTTGCTTAATAATTCTCATGTACATACTTTTATTTCTTTACAACGGCCAACTATTACGCTTTTTTTTATGAAACATCACGCCAATGAATAAAGTTAGGTTATCACCTACGTAGTTTTCTTCTTCTTTTTTATTTAGGAGGTGATTGTTATGAAATAAGGATTGTGATGCGTGCATTTTTTTATAATTTAAGGAAAACACCTTCTAAATTTACCAATGACTATCTAACCCATGTTTTTTTTTCTTCTTTTATTTTCTTTTTTTTTAAGAATTAGCTTTGTAAAACGTTTTAACCGACATGCATGTTGAGGTTGAGGTTGACGTTGTTGTTTAACTTTAACTATTGATATCATGTTTTACAAAATGTGCGAGTTTAGTAGCACATAATGGCGTTGATGAAGTTAAAATATGCTCCGTAAAGTTTTTAAAATGTTTTTATGGATATCCATATATAAATTTTAAATAATAATTCACGAGTCGTTGTTATAAGTAGAATCGCAGATATTTATTTTCATATCACAAGAACTCGTGCTTACCATTTGATATTTATATTTCGTTACTAATATTATAAAGTATAGAAGTATAAAGTGTAAAGCTATTATTTTTTTTTTTAAAGTTATTAAAAACACTAAACTCAGAATTTTACACTTTAGCTCTATATAATTTATTTAAAATTCAACCACTAAAGTTTTATTAATTACTCCTCTTTTTTAAGTTTATGTTTACATAAATTTGACACCTATATTTTTATGCATTTTTTCTCTTAACCAAATTTCTCCACCAAAATTATTAATTTTGACCAAAAAAAATTTAATTTTGACTTTCTATTGACCAATCATATTGCTCGATTTTGCCTACGTGGCAAATTCGAGCTCTCTTATTGGTTTAATTTTTTTTCAATAAGAAGGGTTTTGCAAAAACACTCTAAAATGATGTAATTCTTTTATTATATAAAAGATTAATGTTGGGTTAATTAGTTCCAATTGTTTGGACCCAATAGGCTTCTTATGTTTGGGTTTGATTAAGAATTGTCTCTAGTTTTCCTATTCATCACATATTTACATGTTTCTTTCAAATATTGGTCTCACTTTATGACATTTTACATAGAGTTAAACCAAGTAAAGTTATTACTTTTGGAAAGATCGACGTCTCTAGAATTGCTTTTGCACCAAACACAATGTAAAACTGAAACTTTTTCAAGTAAAAGTTACCAATTTGATCCACATGATGGTTGATAAGTAAATTTGTTAATTGTGTAATTGGAAAGTATTTTCAATTTACTTTTATTAGGTGTGTATCGGTGCATAGTGACGGAATTTTCAGACGGAAAATATTTATAGTTAGATATTGTGGTTAAATATTTTGTGTAATGTTTATCAATTGACGTTGACAAGTCTTCATCATCATCTGAGATGATAACAACATAATATCAGTTTCAGTTTGACAATTTGAGATTGAAAAATTGATCAGGATTAGGAACGGGATTGGGATGAATCTGTAAAAAAAAAAACAAATAGAAAAGTCACTACAACACACAATGAACGAAACAAAGAACACAACAAATGCAAAAGGAAGACCCTCATCTTCCATGTCCGAGTGGAATAGAGGTGCATGGCCCTCTTCTCAATGAGAACCTACATAACAAGGTATTTGGTAGGAAGGCATGTTTTACAACCTGTTGAATAGTTTCACGAAAAAACTACGCGGGATGGGGGACGCAGAAGCATTTAGAAGATCGATATTTTTGCTACAGTGAGAATAGGCATCAGACATCACATCTAGGTTGAAAACAACCCATATAATTCTTGGACCAACTAGTAAACCCATGAGAAGTGATTACCCACTTAAAAAATACTAGTGGTCTTTGGTTTCTTACCCAAAGACCACCAAGATGTCACAGCCCCAAAATGGGTCGCATCGGAATGGTGATCGGGGCGTGACGTTCGTGGAACAAAGTTACAATTATATCGAACGACCTACATGAGTCGTTTTAAAATACACGTTCGAGAAAGTTTAAACAAGGTTTTGAATCATTACAAATGTAAGATCTACAATAATAAGTAAGTACGCTTTGAAAAAATTATCGAACGATGAATAAATGCATAAGTCTTCAAAAGATGTGACTCGAATGCTCATGCTCCATGATATGCCAGTCAACTAATGCAAACCTGAGAAATACATGCTAAAGCGTCAACTAGAAAGTTGGTGAGTTAATAAATTTAATTATATAAAAGCAGTGTGGACCACAAGATTTCTACAACAATTGAATGAATAATTGGAAAAGAATTAAAGAGGTGTTATGAATATCTGGTAAAATACAAGTGCCACAACTTCATCCTAGGTGTTCCAAGCTCATGCTAAGGTGTCACTAAGAAAGGCTAGGTGGATGATCAATTTTACCAAATCCTATGTATACACTATTTACCCAATGACTAAGAGATATTGTATAATGCCATGTATCAAGAATGAATAGTATTATTAGTAGTATAAATACTACTTAAGACTAATGAGAAACTTATACCATTTGAATACACACAACTCTAGTCTTATTCATCTTATTCTATCTCCCTCAAAGTTAACTTCTAGCTTTTATAATTAATAAAGTCTTATTCTCCTAGAACTTGCTTAAAGTTCAAAAGAAAACTTTGTTATATTATAACACGTTATCAGCACGAGCCTCTAATCAAGGATATTATCCATTCTTGTCAAGGTAATTAACAAAGGAAAACATCACCGAAGCATTTTCTAAAGATTTTTCAAAGATGATTCACCTGCTTTTCATTGCCGTCACCATTATGCTTATCTTACTCTTCATTCCGCTTTTAAAACTCCCACCTAATGAATTTGAATTTTTCTTAGTTATGTATATGTTTGTGGCTCTCTCACTTTATTGTATTGCATTATTTATTGATATATATGGATTTTAATAGTTCGTTATTTGTTCAATTTGTGTTTAGCGACAAAATGTCAAACATTGAAAAAATCAAATTTCAATCTCTTAACATAATTGGAGCAAATTATATTCAATGGACAACAAATGTTAAAAGGCATCTCAAATCAATGAGTGCTTTAGCAACATTACAAGGGGGCAACAATGCTTAGAGGAAATCAAAGCGAAAGCTGATGTTTTCCTCCATCAACACATTGATGAAATGCTAGAATTCGAATATTCAAATTGTGATGATCCAAGCATTTTATGGAAAGATTTACAACGCTGTTGGAATCGCTCCTAACTCTTAAATGGAACGACATTTACGGGATTACATTATCTATCTTTGTTAGCCAAAACACATGGACTAGATATGTCATATTGTAATAGTTGTAATATGTTAGGCTATAAATGCCCTCCTAGACTTCACTAGGGGGGTGAGACTTTTTGTGTAACTTCATCTTTTATCATAATAAAACACATAGTATTTCCCTTCTCTCTCTAGTTTCTCTCACTAACTTGAAGATGATGTTCTTTCATCTTCCTAGACCTCCCGATTCACCATATCAACCATAGATACGGTCCTAACATTGGTATCAAGAGCAAGGTCGGTTTATTTTTGGTTGATTTGTGTGATGTTGTTTCTTGTCAAAAATCATATTTTTTGTGAATATTCATGTTCGAATCTGTTGTACCATGGTTTTTTCACTGTTTCTACTCTTATATGGTAACAGTTTCAAATATGTGGTTCATGTGGTTAATATTGTTATAAGTTCTCTCTTGTTATCAGTCCAAAATGTTTTTTCCTGTTTGTCCATTTGGTTTCTGGTCAACAGTTCATGTTATCAGTCCAAAATGAGGCTATAAGAGGGTGTTTGGCTAAGCTTATTTAGTGGGCTTATCAGCTTATTTGCTTATATAAGCTCATAAGCCCAAACCAAGTGTTTGGCTAAGCTTATTTGAGCGGGCTTATGAGCTTATTTATGGAAGTTTTAATAAGCCAAGAAAATGAGGTTTTTTTTATGAGGTATTGGGCTTATATAAACTCACCCTTTGTCATTGTACATTTTTGCCCTCATCTCTCCCCATATCATCAATACCTCTCCTCCATTTATTCTCCATAACTACATGTACCTCCTCTCTACCCAAGTAGTTCCTCTCAATAACTTTCTCCATAAATATTGTGCACCGATACTTGTACCTCTCCATTTAATCCTCTCCATTAAAAATAACTCCATCACATTCGTCTCTCCATAACCAAATTGCTTCACTTCACACGCACCTACTTCCACTTTAATATCTTCATTGATGCTTGTTTGCTTCCTCCAATTGTTGGTTCATCAATTTCACTAATTACAAAGTCCATCACAGGTTTGTTGTTATTAGATTTAGAAAGTAAAATATAATTAATATGTGATGGGGCGTTTGAATTAATCGTTAATTAGATTTTAATTTTGTGTACTTAAAGTCTCATGTACATGGTTGGGGCAATTTCGTGAATTTTGGTACTGGTGAATATATTGACATGGTTGGGGCAATTTTGATGCTTTTCACACGGCACAACAGGAAACTTACAACCCAAATCAAGATCGTGATACCGAAGGCTCTATTAATGAAATGACCGAAGACACAAGTTCGAGTCATAGAGATATCCAAAACGATCTTTATATGAGTGCAGTAAGAGACGTTATTAAGGATGACTTAGTAGCTTTTAGTAGATGCAAATTTTATATTGTGTCATGATATATGTATTTTTTTGAGACTATAAACTTTGATGGATCTAAGTTAATTCATATGCATGACACAACTTTATAAGTATTTAAATTGTAAATTATAGTTTTCAATTTCATATGTATATTTTTGAAAAAAAAAAATCCAAACACTTTGAGTTTATAAGCTTATTAAACCATGTCCTTTTTAGTCATTTACTAACATAAACCAACATAAGCCAAACCAAACACTTTTGAGCTTATTAGCTTATTTACCATGAGCTAATCCAAACACTAACATGGGCTTATAAGCTTAGCTTATATAAGCCATAAGCCAATAAGCCTAAGCCCACTAAATAAGCTTAGCCAAACAAGGCCTAAGTCAATATGTTTCTCTTGGTCAAACGGGCCCAAATTAGAAGTCTTTCAGGCTATTCTTTCTGGGTTTCTACAAGGTGAACGGAATATGGTCGGGAAAAGGTCGTCGGAAAAAGTCAACAGGGTTAAAACCCTCTTTTTACGCGTAAGGGCTCATCTACAGTGTGTTTACGAGTAACTTGGAAAGTTACTCGTAAGAAAATTTGTTTACGAGTAAATTTTTATGACTAAACCTGGTTTACGTATAAACTCTTACACGTAAGGTGTTTACGCCCAATGTTTACGATAAAGTACTCGCTTACACATAAGAAACTCAACCTTACGACTAAGAGACCTTACGCCTAAGGATTTGCGCGTAAGATCTTTACGCCTAAATTCTTCTTGTTTACGCATAAGAAAAGAAGGTGGAGATGAAGACTACGACCGTTGGCCATGAACCAAACACTCCATGGACTTCAGTTCTTACCATCACTAGTCCATATACAACAAGAAAAATTGCTAACTAGACTGATTATAAAGTTAGTCACAGCAAGACCATATCAAATCCAAAATACAACCGACACCAACTCTTTCTATCATAAACCTATATCCGACAACCTGGATATATCAAAACACACAAGTGAAACCTCCTCATAGATCTTAACTGTCTACAAAATTTAAAAGTAAATAATTCTAGATCTCTGTTGCTTTTTTCAAGTGTATCTTTTAGAAGATAACTAGACCTTGATAGATCTTTAACACTCAAAAACATATTCATCACAGATCTAAATCCTCAAACTGAAAAAGTAAATAATATAAATAAGGATCTCAGTTTTGTTCATCTCGGATCCTTAAAAGATCTTGAGTTTTGAACAGATCACATCATCGATCTGTGAGCAAGACACCTTCTCGTTTATATACGAATATAAAGCAAGAATCATAACAAATATGTTATGTTCATTCTTTTATACGATTAAAGAAACACAACCTACCTTTTACCAAGAACTTGACACCTTAGTTTGAGCCCAATCGACATAGTTCCGTGAAGTCGGGCATATCATTTAACAAGAACAATGGATCTATGGTCAGCTATTGGTTCGTTTCAAGTTTAAAGGATAAAAGAGATTTGATTTTCTTTGTGTTTGAGAGGAAAAGAAAGATGCACTGAATTTAGGAGAGATAAGATGGAGGCGTTTATTTGTGTTTAGGGTTAGGAAGAGAAAAATGAAATTAGGGTTAATAGTAATGTCTTAACTTCATGTCTTATGCTAAGGATATTAGGGTATAGATTGGTTTAACCGGATTTTGTTTTTTACTGGATGGCCTCATTTTGGAGATTCGAAATTTGATGGGCTGATCAATATCACAAGTACATTTGGGCTGAAAACGTTAACCAACCACTTTAGTGATATACGTAATTTAGTTGGTAAAATGGACCGGGCTTCAGTTTGTTTCAAGGATTTGTTTCTTTGGGCTATTGTTGGACGGAATGGGCTTTTATAATGTATCCGGATTTATCACTTAATGATTTTTTTCTCAAATATATTTTTTGATACAAAGTGTTAATTTTAGGACAATTATTTAAGAGAATGGTATTTTGAACTATAATTTTCACGAGGATACTTAATCACGTAGGATACGTTTTTGACAAGATCGGGAACACCATTATCATAGTTCACTTTAACCAATTAACGAAGGCTAGTTTTGTGCATTTAACCGCAAGATGTGACTACGGCGTAAATTATTTATTATTTATTTGAGGTTGAAGTGGGATATCACGGGTGCGTGTACTTAGTATATGAAGATATCAGGGTTGGTTGGATGCATGATTCTTCGAGATCCTTGTTCGAGCTTTAACCGTTACGAATAACAAAGACTTGAGTTGTCTAGTTATACCTGATGTAAGGAGTTACGTTGTTGTGCTCACAGTGTATAGCTATCACTTTTAAGGAGTTACGTTGTTGTGCTTAAGTGTCACAAAACGCTGTGGATAATTCGAGAAACTTTAAGTTTACCACTTTTCGATCCGGTTAATTAACCCGGTAAGGAAAAGGGTTCTTCGTCTGACAATAATGCAAGTTTAAGTCACAAGTTCGGGTTATTTAACTTCAGTCTCAAGTTCGTCATATTGGGTTTTCTCCATCAGTAGTCACTATGTTGGAATCACTTCTAAACCATAATCAAGTGTTAGTAATTATTATGTAATAGTTAGCTTTATTATGGCCTTTATGTTTGTTATCAGCCTTAAGCTTACGAAGAAGGCCCATGAGCTTAGGCCCAAGCCCATTTATGAAAGGATGGAAACTAGGAGTGTTGCCCTAGCTTTCCTCCTATAAATATTTTATGTAAACCTTCATTGAAGGTTGGTTGTTCAAGTTTTTCTTTCATTCACTCTCTTTGTCTTAACCGTATTATTGCTAGCGTGAGTGTGTGTTTGGTTACTTGTTCAATCGCCTCATCTCCTTTCTTATAAGCTTGTGTTTGTAAAACTAGTGACCTAACAAATGGTATCAATCGCCTACTAGTTGGGTGAATCATTTTGTTTTTGAAGTGGTTTTGGTCCTACGCGTAAAACTAACGAGTGATACTTTGGTTTGTTTAAAACACATTTTTACACTTTTAATCCAAGATTCTTGTACTTTCAATGTTTTGAGGTGTTAAAATAACTGCTTTTGGCAAAAGTTTCAACCTTTACGCGTGGATATACATTTTAAGCTTGGTTTTTAACGAGGGTTTCACCACGCTTAACTGCTTTTAGAGGCTTTGGTTCATCAAGTTTCACACTTTTGTGTATTTTGGTGTTATTGAAGCTATTTTATCACTCAAAACGGGTTTAGAAACACTTTTGGACAGAATCAAAATTTTGAGCATTTCTACGTAGTAAAACCCTAAAACTACGTGTAAGTGCTTCCATGGTTTGATCTTCATTTTCGTGGTTTATTCCGTGTTTTCTTACTTGGATAAGTCCGAAAATACGCCAACTTTGGATATCTCTTGCACCGTGATAGTGTAAAGATCATTTGGGCAAAACCCTAAAATTACGCATAAGAAGCTTACGCCAGAAATCCCACGCCTAAGATTTTTCCCACGCCTAAGCCTAGTCTTACGCATAAGAAAATCCTACTTAACTTTCACGCCTAACTTTTGTCTACGCCTAACTTTAGTGCTTTTCCTACTTACGCGTAAGCTAAATCCTACAGTAACTCCTTATTGTTACGCGTAACTTTGGTGTTTTTACGCATAAGTGCTACTTGGTTCTTGTCTTTCCTACGCCTAAGGACATTTCATCAACAAAGGTTCATTCGACTACAAAGATCCATTTTACCAACACAAGTTTTCAACATGTCTCAACCACCATACTCTAACTATTTCCTTACACTTATCCTCAACGACAACAACAACTAAGTCCACAACATCAACAATGGAATCAACAACAAGCTATTTATCAACAACAATTTAATCAACAACATACTCCACAACTTGGTGCAATTTCCCCACCACAAATGGTTCAAACACCGCCAAGTCTTCAAGTTCAACCCTACACAAATGATTTCAATCAAAATCCATCAAGGAACACCATGAAGGAACCCACTTGGTTTGCAAAGATGTGTGAAGCTTTAAGCGACCAACAATCAATTCATGAAGTCGGATCACTTGATAGACCTCCAATGCTCACTCCAGAAACTACGATCAATGGGTGATAAGGTTCTTTAGGTTTCGTGATCGAAGAAGCCACATGGAAAGTTCTTAAAGAAGGTTATCTTGGAAGGTCCATTTGAGATGCCCATCGTCATTGTGCCCGAGATCCTACCGCTATTCCACCAAGAGATGAACAAACCAACATTGCTATCACATTATGGACTTGAATCCTCAAGAACTTCTCCACTATGAAGCGTATGAACTTGCAATGGAATATATCCTCTTAGGATTACCAAACCCAATTCTTCGTAGTGTTGATGCTCAAAAGACCGCATGTAAAATGGGATCATATTCGCCTTCTTATGGAAGGATCGGTACTCAATCGGGAGGATTTGGAATCCAAAATTTACTTGGCTTATGAACACTTCATGATTGAACACGGAGAGACACTAGAGTCCTATCATCATCGTTTTTCGAGACATCATCAATGATTTGGATAAACACAACATCATCATGCCAAGAATTGCGTTGAATACTAAGTTCCGAGTAGTCTTGGTCCCGAATGGGAGAAGTATGTTATTTTTCTCCGCTGCGAAGAATATGCATCATTCTACCTATGGATTGTTGTACGATTACTTGAAGCCTCATGAAAAGGAAGTTGATCGGGAAAGGATTCTCCGTGCTCAAATTGCTCCACCTACACATCCGGACAATCAACAACTTGCCTTATATGCTCAACAAAGTTATCCTCCTCAACAAGCAACTCAACTCATCGCCTCACCACACCAAACGATCAATCACAACAACCTCAACAAAATCAATTGGTTCCTTACAACAACAACAATGATCAAGCACTTCATAGTCAAACTAATGAGGAATCCGATCCGCTCAAGCATTGCAACAAGGGTTTGTTATGATTGCTAATGCTTTTAGCCGTTATAAACAAATCCAACAATCATATTCGCTCTCATCCAATACACGAAATCAATTTATTGTGAACAATGGACGCGTTGAAGTTCGTAATCGTGGTTATGGTCATCAAATGGGAGGTGGTCAAGGGTTTAATGCTATGGGTAGGAATAACAATGAGCTCAAGTGGTAGAACAGGAAATGCTCGAATGGGTTGAATGGTCTTCGATGCTACAACCGCAATGAGAAGGATCACTGGCTAATGCATGCCCAAAGCCAAGGACTAGGGGCAATGCTTACTTCAAAGAGGCTCTTCTTTAGCTCTTAAGGATGAAGCTTGTGGATCTCTCACAAACAAAGAATGTAGCTTTATGGCGATGCGACTCGGATGATGATATGGAGGACTTGCAGACCAATGCACCAATTATGTTGATGGCTAATATGCAAGAGTTACACATGAGTGAAACAGGCCAGAGATGACATCGATGGCTTGTCTCGTTCGAACAAACCATCATCATATCTCGAACTAATATCTCCACCAATATCCGAATCCGACACGGATCGATCATTCAAAATGAGTCATCTACATCTCGCCTCGACGATTTTCAAGTTAACCTCAGTAGTTACATTTGACGATCAAGATGACCTTATGGTTTCCTTTGATAATCAAATTGACTTCGTGGTTGTACTTGAGGATCTAAAGAATGATCATCTTTGTGACTCACGCTGAACAAGATGAATCTATTGCCTCATCCAGATTTTGCTCGGTTAATTCAAGACCATCAAATCAAAATGGAGGAATGTTATGCATTAAATAAGGACTTAAAAGCAAAATGCATCGTTAACCAAGGATTTTGAATGCTTACAAATGCAACTCAACTTTTTCAAAACTCAAGAAACCGTGAAAAAGGTTTTGAAGCCGCTTTTGCTAAATCTCATCAAACGAAAAATATTTAGAGAGACAGATGCGTGATCTAGCCGCTCAAGAATGCTTTGTTGTCTCGATATAGAACAATGAAACATGAACATAAAAGGCAAATTAACGCCTCACCTTGGAAAATCAACAATCTAAGGTCGAGTTGTTAAATTGTCAAAACAGTTCTCAAAGATACAAAAGCATTCAACAACTCGGGTAGATGACCTTCTTGCGTAAATTATTGGCTTGCAAAACAAAATTAAAGAGTTTAAAACAGTTGTTTACAAACATGGTGAATCAAGAATGACTATTGAAAAGTTTACTTTAAAACCCAATCCGAAAGGATATGGACCAAATTTGGCCGACATAAACCAAAGCTTTCACCGAAAACATTCAAACCCAATCTCAAGTTTCAAAGGTAATATAAAATTAATGATCTTGTTATGAGTGTTGTTGAATATCATCTTCAAGAGGAATTAGATGCGAAGACGAGTCGATCAAAATTAAAAACAGCTTGTTTACAACAAACCTTTAATTATTCAACACCGGTCACTTTTGTCACACCAACGGATTCTACTAACATACCAAGGGTTATCATCAAAACACCGAGTCTTCTAATGTTAATCCCCAACCGGACTATGCACAAATTTATGGTCCTTTACCTTCAATCACCGAAGTAAACTCAAAACCCGAAAATCGCAAAATTCTTAGATATTTTGATATTTTCATGGTCGACCTCAAAACTTTAGAACATGAGATAGAACATCATTCGAAATCAAAGTTCAACACTTTCAATCGCCTTTAGCGAGAACAAAGAGACATTTTTCGAAAAATCTTTTACCAAATGTTAAAATTTGAAAAGTTGTGCATTAGCTTGGGAAAAGGATTTTCATAAGGAACTTGGAGTGATGAAGGTCATTTTCTAGAAAACTGAAATATCTATTTCTAATACTAAACGCAAAAAGAAAATGTTGAGAAAAGATGTTGATCGACTCTTGGAAGATGTTATCTATGTTGATATCCATAATGTTGTGTTATTCTATTCTTTGCCACATGCATCCGATTATATCTCGCACGATAATGTTGATTCGTGGTAACTGCTGAGAATACCGATAATGTGCTTTAGATCGAGTCTTTAAAAGTCGAAAATAAACAATTACTTAACGAACTTTACAATGCAAAACGTCGTCTTCTTTGGTGTGAAAAGATATTTACAATCATCAACTTAGTTTTCAAAAGAAAATCGCTCAATTGAGTGCAAAATCTTCTGATCCTAAAATTGAGCAACTAGATGATCAAAACGTGTCTTTGAAAAGTCAAATCTCAAAATATGAACAAAAACTTGTAAAAGTTAAACAGGAATATGGTGTCATATTTGATTTACTCAATAAGACTCGACATGAAGCATCAAATGAACTTGATCAATATCTTGCTCACACTAGAGATGTCATGAATTTGCTGGTAATATTCGGTCTGAAAATCAAGATTTGATTCACACTATCTCTAAGCTAAGAGAAATGTTAGGAAAGTATGAACAACTTCCGCCAACCATCATTAAGAGATTAGCACCAATCACACTTAGTAATCGTGCACCTAGAATCTCTACCGCCAAATCACAAGTTGCTAACGTGCTTCCTTCTATCGAAACAGAATAGTTGCGTTTTTCCAAACGTCCGCACTTCACGCCTAGAGCACTCAATCAAGAATAGGAAGTTGCGACCTAAGAAAAGATCAATAAGGAATGCTAAAGTAGAAGAACACCCTAGGACTATGAATAAGACTCACGTTGCTTCCATATAGATGTTGCGTCGGCAAATGTAATAGCAATAGTGATGTAACGAATGCTAAACCTTTAAGCACTTTTGATATTCATCGATGCACCTTGTGTTATTTGTCATAAAAGTATGAATTCGATTGTCATGACAAATGTGTTGCTAAAGCTATAATCTCTCGGTTTGGAATCCTAAGAATCGAGAATACCTCTAGGCCCACTAATCATTCTAAGTATGTGCTTGGTAGACCGCCTTCTTTAGATTCTAAGGCACCAATTCTTTGTCCACCGTAGCTCCGGGCCACCTCCTAAGAATGTAGTACCACCTAGTGCATTCACTAAGACAAAAGCAAAGAGTAGTTATAGATGGCGAAATGGATATATAACACACTAGGATTTAAATGGATGCCTAAAGTCATTAATGAGTGCATGTCTCATATACCGCTTGGAACCCTCTAACATTTCGGGTTCCATATCTACTTCTATTCCAACCGTATCGTCTGTGTGTAATGCGGTGATACGATCATTCTCGGATTGTTGATAGCGGATGTTCCCGACACATGACAGCAACCTTAAATGTTATCAAACTTTATTGCAAAGTTCATTGGCATTGCCAGTTCGGAACCATCACTCGCATCTATCATGGGCTACGGAGATTATGTCAATGGGAACATCGAAATCAGCAGGGTTTACTATGTGGAAGGCCTCGGTCATAACTGCTTTCGATGGGTCGGCTTTTGTGATGGAGATTTGGAGGTTGCTTTCGTGGAGAAAACTTGTTTCATTTGTGATCTACAAGGAAATGACCTTATATCCGCTCGCGTAATTCTAGTCTCTACACTATCTCTATGCAAGACATTGTTGCTTCATCTCCCATCCGCTTACTTTCAAAGGCAACATCAACAAAATCTTGGCTATGGCAATCGCTGCTCTCACATCTAAAATTTCAAACCATCACCAACCTTGCTCGACACAAACTAGTTGAAGGTCTCCCACGATTCCCAGATTCAAAAGATCACCTTTGCTCACCTGTGAACAAGGGAAAAGCACTCGTGCTCATTTTCCTTCAAAGGTGGAACACGCCTCAAAGATGTGCTACATCTTCTTCACATGGATTTGTGTGGCCCGATGCGTGCAAACGATCAATGGCAAACACTACATCTTAGTAATTGTAGATGACTACTCACGATGGACTTGGGTCTACTTTCTTCGTAGCAAAGACCAAGCTCCACAAATGATCATCACCTTCTCACAAAAATACGTGTTCGACCGCAACACCGTCGGGTAATTCAATGCACAAAGGAACCGAATTTGTTAACCAAACCCTTCGTGAATTTTATGAGAAAGTGGAATTCAAAGATCAAACATCTATTGCACGACACCGAACAAAACGGAGTTGTTGAAAGACGAAACCGAACGTTAGTGGAAGCTCGCAAGAACAATGTTAATCAATGCTAAACTTCCAGATTACTTGTGGGCGTGTCGATTCATCGCATGCTACACTCAAACCGGTCTATGATCACAAACGCCACAACAAAACACCTTTCGAGCTTGTCCACAACCATAAACCGAATCTCAAACACTTTCATGTATTTGGATCCCTTTGCTATCCGAATAATGATCGTGATGATTTTGAAAGCTCAAAGCCAAAGCGTATATTGGAGTCTTTATTGGATATTGTGAGAATTCTAAAGGTTACCGGATCCGAATCGTCGTACAAAACAGTGATGGAAACGATTCATGCTCATTTTGATGAACTCACGGACATGGCTTCGACACAACGACTTAGAACCCGTCACAACCGCTTAAACTTCCCCAACCCCATCATCACCGAACAAAGCCCCACCACTCGTCAACAAATGGAAAGGTTATTTGCTCCTCCGTTCGGTGACGATATTGATGAACGTGCTCGTGTGTATCCGCTGTTTCTTGCACAACTCGATAATATTCCTATACCGATACACTGCTACAACAACCTCGTTGAAGATGCACCTACACCAGTTGACTCCAACACAATAGTTGAACACACCGCCCAACAATGATGAACCGGTGATGATATTCTCGAATGAAGTACCCCACCGCAGATTTTGATCCAAATGTATTCTTCAACCCGCTTGCTAATGAGATCGGCTGCACAGATGTTCGAATCATCAACAAACCATAATATATAGCCATGCCCGCAATGTGTGCTCAAGTCATCCTGATGAGAACACAACTCAAAGACTATGGTTACGATAATTTGATGTAATCCCGATGTATCATGACAAGACAACGTCTTATTGCGATCTCGTGCAACATTGCAAAGACTAAATCAAAGCACATCGATCTATGCTATCATTTCATCAAGGACCACGTGGAATGTGGTACCGTTGAATTATACTTTGTGGGTGCTGAATACCAATGGCGGATCTTCTCACCAAAGCCTTGCCTCCCGCTAGGTTTAATGAGTTGGTCCACGGATTGGTATGAGGTGTTTGACTCAAGAGGAATTGAATGACCTCTTAAAAAAATCTTAAAACCCACAAACACCAAAACATCCTTTGTAAATAAATTTTTCAAAAACAAAGTACAAAAATATAAAATCTTATAAAACAACAAAATATTCTTCTAATCTATAATCTTTCAACATGGCAAGTACATTTCTTCCTTCAACACTATAATCTTTCAAAATTCAAGATTTTTACGATCAAGTGTTGAGGGGAGAAAATTTTCACTTAATCGCTTCAAAACATCCGTGTACTTGCATGTTATCATATCCCTGATGGTTATTTTATCAATGGTGGTAAATTTTCGGTTCAATGACACTCCTCGGACTAAAATTAATAACCTTTCATTATTTTCTAGAGTCGAGGGGGAGTGTCATCAAGTCTCTTTCCTAAAAACTTTGTTTGGTAACCAAAATGGAAGTTAAATGGCTTTGTTTGAAAAAGGAAAAGGTGGAGGGACTAAAACTGCCAAAATGTTAAAGTCATTTTAATAAAATACCTCCACCTAACTTTAACCTTTCACATTTATTACTCTCATCTATATATCATCCACGATCCAAAATCGTTTAACAAATCCGTGCTTTCGATCATCAATTTGTAAGTGTTTATACATTCTTTGCAACAATCTAAACATGGGTTTTGAATCGTTTTTCAAACTAACGGTTAGATTTGCGCCTAGAAGGGTTTTTGTGTTCTACGCGTAAAGTATGAACACATGATCAAATTTGTGTGTTTATGAGTGAAAGGATAGTGCCAAAATGTTTTATTACATCAATGAATACACTTTCATCGCTTAAACATACCCGTAAACACGAATTGATTGATTTTCAAAATTAAGGTTTATGCGTTAAATTGGGTTTTTTCAAATGAGAACGTTTTTGGTGATAAAGATTGTTGTATGAGGTTGCTTTCAAGTTGAATTGAGCATATTTAAACCCGTAAATCACCCGAAACACTATGGAATCATTAATTGAAAATTAGGGTTCTAGTTCATACGAATTGGGTATTTTTGATTCATGGCTTATTTGATGTTAAAACTTGGATAAACATACTCTATACGCTTCTTAGACCTCCCGAAACACTTTAGTGCAAATCCTATGGCTAAAATTTTATGCGCGAACCGTGAACTATTAGGGTTTTGGGCCACGCGTAAGGTTTTCTACGCGTAATCGTTTGATATGCTTTCATGCCATGATCCGTTATAGAATGAGTGTTAGTGTTAATATTGATCTTATGATGATGTTATTTCGTGCTTGCTACCGTAATACTCGTAATCAAGGTTATTGTAACTCTACGATAAGGATTACCTTATGCGTAGGCGCTATGTGTAAGAGAAATCCCACGCGAACTACTACGCATAAGGTTCTACAATGGGACCACGCGTATCCCGTGAAGGATATGCGCGAACAGGACTTCACGCGATAAGGTCTACTCACGAGTAAGCCTTACGCGTAAGGTTTGAATACGCCACGCCAGAAGCTCCACGCTTAAGGTCCCCTTTCCCACGCCGTAACTTTTCTTACGCTGTAAGTTAGGATCCTACGCGATAAGCTTTCGCTCACGCATATGTCATTCATTGCTTACGCTTAACTTTGCCAAAACTACGCTTAAGCCCGGATTGACCTTCATAATGAATTTTTACGTACAAACTTGTAAATAAACTAATCATAACGTCACGAATCCAATAATGTCACTAATAAACTTAATCGCTTGATATGTTGTGAACAATAAGTGATAACATAAACTTTAAAACTTAAAGTTAACTAACCCACTAAACATTTCACGACGCCATTAGACTATTGGACAAACAAGTGACTTAGGACTCAGAACAATCATTGACACCGTACATTCTAATAACTAGACAATAAGACCTTACGTTGACTAACATTATGTCTTTCGATATGTTGGTTCTTTTAGCTAATGTTATTTCGAGATCTCGACATGGTCGCTCAAATGAATGTGGATGCACCGAGGTTCTCACTATTGCCGATATCTTCCCAAATGGCTATCCGAGAAAGCTTGGAAAGAACAACCTTAGGGTTGACTTTGACACACTCACATGCTCGTAATCTTCTTGTCTCATTGCAATGGATATTGTCGTGAATCATCCCTACCGTAACATGCTCTCACACTCGCCACAGTCCGAGGTCTACATTCAACAATTCGGGATTCTATGCAGAGGATCATCGTCAAAATGTTGTGAATGTGACTCTTAATCACAAACAAGTCACTATCACTCCCGATGACTTACGAGTTGTTCTCATCATTCCGCACATCGCCCAACCGACTTCTTTGCTACTCCCATCAAGAGACCGCCCCGCAATTCTTGATATATATTGGTTATGATGAAGCTAAAGGAATCATTTCTAAGCACTCTCACGTGAGTCAAGAATATTCCTCAACCATGGAGGACACTCTATATGATCATCACCAATCGGTCTCGGTCGCGACAAGTGGCTATGAGCATCCCAAGCTCATGGAACCGCAAATTTTCCGTCGTTGATCAATAAGAAGGACATTATAATTGAAGCAATCGCTATGGGAAGATATGATGCTATCTCATAAGAAGCTTGGCTCCAAAATTCCTATGTCGATACACCAAACTGTTGATCCGAGAGCTCTTGGACTTCATCCCGATATCCCCATGAGACTCAATGACCCGTATAATCATGACATCTTGATCGAGCCCATACTATCTGCCGTAATCAAAGAATCGTCTACAAAGAAACAGGTGTTTGTGTTACCCGATCACCTTCTTACAAAGGAAATCAAAAAGTCGGAAACGCATAAAAGGTATCGGTAGCCGTAAAAGAAGGAAAAGTTGGCCATCTTGATGACAAGGCTTCGGGACACCTACTGGAGAACCGTAAGAGGCAAGGCTTGGAAGTGCATTAAGCATAGAGAGTCAAAGGAAGTTCCCAAAAGGAACCCTCCTTCAAAGAGGATTGTTCCATCTAAGGAAGCTACTCCCATCCCAATTCCCAAGCCCGAATCAGCAAAGAAAGCTTTTGGACGAAAGCTCAAGGTACCGAATCGATGAAGAGATTACTTACTCGAACCGCAAAGGATGACACCCATTAGTACCAAAACCTCCAAGTCCTCAAGTCGATAAAGGAAAAGGAAGACTCTCGCATTGTGCCCTATGATGAAAGCTCAAGAAGAAGAAGAGCTATTAGATCATTCCTACAGAAGAAGTTTAATTTAGTTAGACACATTCAAAAGTCAAGAATTTGCAAAAGACCAAATGGGTGGCCCGGAGGATCAAGTGGTGTCGCCCTCCTCACCATATCCCGATGCGGTTAATCGACCGATACAGGATCCGTGCCACCACTCTTGTGCAACAACAAACGCTTATGGAGGTACTCATCGAACATCACACCGAGGAACCGTAAAAGGATAAGTCCGAAAGAAATGACTAAAGAAGCTAAGGATCGATTAAGACAAAGCAACTGGACAAGATGATGAAGAGAATTATGATGATTATCTTCTCAAAAGTCCAACTCGTTCCAAGGAGGATACTTCTGCACCTCCAAAGGACCCCGAGTCTCCTCATGTCTCATCCTCATCGGATTCTTCTTCTCATTCATCACCACCACCATCAAAGAGATCAACCAAATCATCATCCAAATCTGTGAAGAAACCTCCTCGATCTTGGATCTCTCAGACTCATCAAAGAATTGTGAAAGCTGTCCAACAAGTCAGAAAGAAGGACGGTTTACGTAAAACCGAATTGGTTTGTTGACCAAATACAATACTTAAATGATGAGAAAGACAAGATGTAGAAAGAAAGGGAATTTATTCGAAGTTCATGAAAAGTCATCGAAAGAGGAACTCGAACGAAATGATCAAGGTTACACTAACAAGTACCTTCGTGATATCGTCCCTAAAGTCACAAAGGAGATGTTTACAGACAACTATATCCGAATCGATGTAGATAGCCAAGCAAACTATAAGATCCACACCTTTAACCGTCACAATCAATCCATCGATCCTCGTAGTTTTCTCGGATAATGAATTGGTGGCCAAGCTTGTCACACAAATGTCACACGATCTAGGACATTTACTCGAGGAAGGAACGTTGTTTCAAGCATTGCCGGACTACCAACTCAAAGAAGCATGTAGATTCAAGTCGAAAAGTCTAAACGCCCTAGAGACGATGAAGACAAGGATCGGGATAAGCATGATATAGCTAAACGCCGAAGAAGTATGGTGAATCATCTTCTATGTTACCTCTCTCCAACAGACTTCTACTCAACAAAGATCTCCTCTCCGTTCTTCTACAGATAAACCTCAGACGATTCCGAGTTACCACCCCGACTCGTAAAACCGGTGATCACTTTGAGTATACGGGTGGTGATGATGAAGAGGTCCTTGAGCCCCTACAACAACCCACCTCTCCCAAACAAGTGCGAAACCGAATCATCATCAAGGCCTTCTAAAAGAAGAAGAAGACGACTCACCAAGTCGTATCATGGTTAGATGATGATAAAACCAAGAATTTGAATGGTTCTCCACACTTGTCAATCAAACTCCCTACCCCGAAGAAGGTCGAATTTGGTAGACGGTAATACATTGGAGCATGCAAAACTGCTGCAAGAAAAGTTCCATGTGAAGAAAATGACGAAATCGAGTTGAAGCGAATCAAGAATGAAGCGTTTCAACTTCTAAAGGACAACTCGAAAGTGCCCTCGAGGTCGAATATCACCTTGACAACATTGCTCGAGCTATGTCTAACAACATGGATTGGCTCAACCCGAAGCAAACATTGACTTCACAAAAGGGACAACCTCCATACTACAATCGATTGACCAAACCTCTACCAACCATTGGCCAACCAGATGAACCACGGATTCCTTCCGATATTTCTTCAACAGAGACCGGAATTTCTTCTCCATGGTGGCGATGGTTCAAGGAAATATGCTACATCCTTGACACTTTCATTCCCCGCAGCCTATCTACTCAAACCGCATTGCCATTGAGGAACGTGCCAATCACTTGTTCTCCAACACGGTGGAAGCATACGACCGAGATGCATTGTATGGGATTCATCAAC
Organism: Chrysanthemum lavandulifolium; assembly: GCA_022545495.1. NCBI lineage: Eukaryota > Viridiplantae > Streptophyta > Magnoliopsida > Asterales > Asteraceae > Chrysanthemum > Chrysanthemum lavandulifolium. The sequence continues at coordinate 91,593,132 of CM040243.1, read as the reverse complement.
GCCGTAACGCCGACGAATCTACTACGTGTCGCCAGTTCGTAAGTCACAACATGCGATTTAGTACTAAAGACATCGCTGCCATCCAACATGTTGGTCTTTCATTGGACTACATCACTCCTAAACAAGATTTCAAGTATTTATATTTCATATGTAATAGGTAGCTTTATTATGGCCTTTATGTTTGTTTAAAGGTCTAGCTTATGTAGAAGGCCCATAAGCTTAGGCCCAAGCCCACATAAGAAAGGATGGGAACTAGGAGTGTTGCCCTAGCTTCCTCCTATAATATTTTGTAAACCCTCATTTGAGGGTTGGTTGTTCAAGTTACTCTTTCACATACATCTACGCTTAACCTTCTCTTTATACGTGTGTGTGTTTGGTATTTGTTCATCCGCCTTTATCTCTTTCTCTATATTACTTGTGTTTGTAAAACTAGTGACCTAACAAAGGGTATCAATCGCCTACTAGTTGGGTGAATCGCTTTGTTTTTGAAGTAGGTTTTGGTCCCACGCGTAAAACTAACGAGTGATACTTTGGTTCGCTTAAAACTTGTTTTTTACACTTTTAATCCAAGATTCTTGTACTTTCAATGTTTTAAGGTGTTAAAATACTTGTTTTTGGCAAAAGTTTCAACCTTTACGCGTGGATTTACGCTTTTAAGCTTGTTTTTGTTCTTGGGTGTCGTTTCACGCAGAACCCGCTTAGCGCTTGGTACATCAAGTTTCACACTTTTGTGTTCTTTTGGTACTATTGAAGCTATTCCATAACAAAATCGGTTTAGAAACACATTTGGGCAAAATCAAAATTACGAGTAATCCCACGCGTATTAAAACCCTAAAATTACGCTGTAAGATTATCCTTGGCTTGATCTTCATTTTCGTGGTTTATTCCGTGTTTTCTTACTTGGATAAGTCCGAAAATACGTCGACTTTGGATATCTTTTGCACCGTGATAGTGTAAAAGATCATTTGGGCAAAACCCTAAAATTACGATAAGATAAGCTTACGCAGAAATCCCACGATAAGATTCACTTTACGCGTAAACTTAGTTCCACGACAAGGTAATCCCATGCCTAACTTTCACGCCTAACTTTTGTCTACGACAACTTTAGTGCTTTTATCCTACTTACGCAGAAGCTAAATCCCACGCCAGAACTCCTCATTGTTACGCCAGAACTTTTGGTGTTTTACGCATAAGTGCTACTTGGTTCTTGTCTTTTCTACGCCTAAGGACACTTCATCAACAAAGGTTCATTCGACTACAAAGATCCATTTTACTACACAAGTTTATCATCATGTCTCAACCACCATACTCTAACTATTTCCCTCACACTTATAATCATCAACAACAACAACAATTAACTCCACAACATCAACAATGGAATCAACAACAAGCTATTTATCAACAACAATTTAATCATCAACATACTCCACAAATTGGTGCAATTCCACCACCACAAATGGTTCAAACACCACCAAGCCTTCAAGTTCAATCCTACACAAATGATTTCAATCAACATCCATCAAGGAACACTATGAAGGAACCCACTTGGTTTGCAAAGATGTGTGAAGCTTTAAGCACCAACAATCAATTCATGAAGTTGGATCACTGATAGACCTCCAATGCTCACTCCAGAAACTACGATCAATGGGTGATAAGGTTCTTTAGGTTTTGTGATCCAAGAAGCCACATGGAAAGTTCTTAAAGAAGGTTATCTTGGAAGGTCCATTTGAGATGCCTCATCGTTATTGTACCCGGAGATCCAACCATTGCTCCACCAAGAGATGAACAAACCAACATTGCTATCTGCAGGCATCTAAATGCTACGTAACTTCTACACTATGAAGTCGATGAACTTTCAATGGAATACATCCTCTTAGGATTACCAAACCCAATTCTTCGTAGTGTTGATGCTCAAAAGATCGCACAAAAATGTGGGATCATATTCGCCTTCTTATGGAAGGATCTCAGACTCAATCAAGAGGATTTGGAATCCAAAATTTACTTGGCTTATGAACACTTCATGATTGAACCCGAGAGACACTAGAGTCCTATCATCATCGATTTTCGACATCATCAATGATTTGGATAAACACAACATCATCATGCCAAGAATTGCAAAGTGAATACTAAGTTCCCGAGTAGTCTTGGTCCCGAATGGGAGAAGTATGTCATTTTTCTCCGCTGCCAAGAATATGCATCATTCTACTTATGGATTGTTGTACGATTACTTGAAGCCTCATGAAAAGGAAGTTGATCGAAAGGATTCTCCGTGCTCAAATTGCTAAACAATCACATCCGGATAATCAACAACTTGCCTTGTATGCTCAATGTAATTATCCTCTCAACCAAAGAACTCAACCAATCGCTTCAAACACACCTTCACAAACAACAACCTCAACAAAATCAATTGGTTCCATACAACAACAATGCTCAAGCATATGTCGTTGAAGCGATCGAGAAATCGATCCATTTCAAGCATTGCAACAAGGATTTGTGATGATTGCTAATGCTTTGGCCATTACACCAACAAATCCAACAATCGATTCGCTCCTCATCTAACACACGGACTCAAGTCATAGAACAATGGACGGTTGAAGTTCGTAATCGTGATTATGGTCGCCGATGGGCGGTGGTCAAGGGTTTAATGCGTGGTAGGAATAACAACAGAGCTCAAGTGGTGGAACAGGAAATGCTCGTAATCGGTTAAATGGTCTTAGATGCTACAACCGCAATGAGAAGGACACTGGCTAATGCATGCCCAAAGCCAAGGACTAGGGGCGTGCTTATTTCAAAGAGGCTTTACTTTTGGCTCTTAAGGATGAAGTCGGTGGATCTCTCACGCATAAAGAATGAGCTTTATGGCGATGCGACTTGATGATGATATGGAGGACTTGCAGTGCCAATGCAATTGTTATGTTGATGGCTAATATGCAAGAGTTACACATGAGTGAAACAGCCCAGTAGAGGACACCGATGGCTTGTCTCGTGTACCCAAACAAACCATCATCATATCTCGAACTAATATCTCCATCAATATTCGAATCCGCACGGCCGTAATGTTCAAAATGAGTCATCTACATCTCATTCTCGACGATTTTAAATAAACCCCGTAGTTACATTTGACGATCCGTATGACCTTATGGTTTCCTTGATAATCAAATTGACTCCGTGGTTATACTTGAGGATCTAAATAATGATCATGTTGTGACTCACGTTGAACACGATGAACCTTGCCTCATCCGATCTTGTTCTATTACTTAAAGACCAACAATCCCAAATTGTCGAATGTGTTGCATTAAATCAAACCTTAAAAGTAAAATGCATCGTTAACCAAGGATTTTGAATGCTTACAAATGCAACTCAACTTTTTCAAAACTCAAGAAAACAGGAAAAGGTTTTGAAGTCGCTTTGCAAAATCTCATCAAAACGAAAAATATTTAGAGAGAGAGATCGTGATCTAGCCGCCTCAAGAATGCTTTGTTGTCTCGAATTAGAACAACTCAAACATGAACATAAAAGCAAATTAACGCCTCACCTTGGAAAATCAAAAGCTAAGGTCGAGTTGTTAAATTGTCAAAACAGCTCCGTGATACAAAAAGCATTCAACGAATCGGTAGATGACCTTCTTGAAGAAATTATCGCTTGCAAAACAAACTTAAAGAGTTTAAAACTGTTGTTTACAAACATGGTGAATCAAGAATAGCTATTGAAAAGTTTACCTTAAAACCCAATCCAAAAGGATATGGAAAAATCTAGTCGACATAAACCTAAGCTTTCACTAAAAACATTCAAACCAACTCCTCAAGTTTCCAAAGTAATACAAAATTGATAATATGTTATGAGTGTTGTTGAATATCATCACAAGAGGAATTAGATGCGTAAGACGAGAGTCGATCAAAATTAAAAACGTTGTTTACAACAAACCTTTAATTATAAAACGCGTCACTTTCACACACCAACGGATTCTTCTAACACACCAAGGGTTATCATCAAAACACCGAGTCTTCTAATGTTAATCCCAAAAAGATTTTGCACAAACTTATGGTCCTTTACCTTCCATTAGTGAAGTAAACTCACAACCCGAAAATCGAAAAATTCTTCGATATTTTGACATTTTCATGGTCGACCTCAAAATTTTACAACATGAGATAGAATATCGCCTCAAATCAAAATTGAACACTTTCAATCATTCCGCGCGAGAACAAAGAGACATTTTTCGTAAAAATCTTTTACCTAATGTTAAAACTTGAAAAGTTGTGCAATTGCTCGGGAAAAGGATTTTCATAAGGAACTTGGGTAATGAAAACGCTGAGAAAATGTAAACATCTATTTCTAATACTAAACGAAAAAGAAACTCTTGAGAAAAGATGTTGATCGACTCTTGGAAGATGTTATCCGTGGCCGATATCCATAATGTTGTGTTACTTCATGCTTTGCCATTTGCATCCGAATACATCTCTCGCCGATATTGTTGAAAATGTTGTAATTGTTGAGAACACCGATAATGTGCTTCAGATCGAGTCTTTAAAAGTCGAAAATAAACGATTACTCAATGAAATTTACAATGCAAAACATCGCCTTCATTGGTGTGAAAAGATATTCACAATCATCAACTTAGTTTTCAAAAGAAAATCGCTCATTGAGTGCAAAATCTTCCGATCCTAAAATTGAGCAATCGGATGATCAAACGTGTCTTTGAAAAGTCAAATCTCAAAATATGAACAAGAACTTTCAAAAGTTAAACAGAATATGGTGTCATATTTGATTTGCTCAATAAGACTCGTCATGAAGCATCAAACGAACTTGATCACTATCTTGCTCACACTAGAGAAGTCATGAATTTTGCCGGTAATATTCGCTCGAAAATCAAGATTTGATTCACACTATCTCTAAGTTAAGAGAAATGTTAGGAAAGTATGAACAACTTCCGCCAACAAGTGATTAAGAGAATAGCACGAGTCACACTTAGTAATCGTGAACCTAGAATTCCAACCGCCAAATCACAAGTTGCTAATGTGTTTCCTCATCAAACAGAATAGTTGCATCTTTTCCAAACGTCCGCACTTCACGCCTCAGAGCACTCAATCAAGAATAGGAAGTTGCGACCCAAGAAAAGATCAATAAGGAATGCTAAAGTAGAAGAACACCCTAGGACTCGAATAAGACTCATGTTGCTTCCACTATAGATGTTACGTCCGCAAATGTAATAGAAATAGTGATGTAACGAATGCTAAACCGTTAAGTACTTTTGATATTCGATCGATGCACCTTGTGTTATTTGTCGGAAGAGTATGAATTCGATTGTCATGACAAATGTGTTGCTAAAGCTATAATCTCTCGATTACGGAATCCTAAGAATCGGAATATCTCTAGGCCCACTAATCATTCTAAGTCTCGTGCTTGGTAGACCGCCTTCTTTAGATTCTAAGGCAAACTTTGTTGTCACTGTAGCTCCGCCACCTCCTAAGAATGTAGTACCACCTAGTGCTTTCACTAAGACTAAAGCAAAGAGTAGTTATAGATGGCGAAATGGATATATAACACACTAGGATTTAAATGGATGCCTAAAATTATCAATGTGTGTATGTCTAACATATTCGCTTCGAACCCTCTAACATTTCGGGTTCCACATCTACTTCTATTCCATCCGTGTCGTCGTGTGTAATGCGTGATACAGATCATTCTCTCGATTGTTGATAGCGGATGTTCCCGACATATGACAGTAACCTTAAATCGTTATCAAACTTTATTGCAAAGTTCATTGGCACCGCTGTGTTCGGGAACGATCACTGCAGCCTATCATGGGCTACGGAGATTATGTCAATGGGAACATCGAAATCAGCAGGGTTTACTATGTGGAAGGCCCCGGTCACAACTGCTTTCAAGAGGTCAATTTTGTGATGGAGATTTGGAGGTTGCTTTCAGGAGAAAACTTGTTTCATTCGTGATCTACAAGGAAATGACCTTATGTCCGCTCATGTAATTCTAGTCTCTACACTATCTCTATGCAAGACATGGTTGCTTCCTCTCCCATCCGCTACTTTCAAAGGCAACATCTACAAAATCCTCGGCTATGGCACCGCTGCTCTCACATCTAAACTTTCAAACCATCACCAACCTTGCTCGACACAAACTAGTCAAGGACTCCCACGATTTCGGTATTCAAAAGATCACCTTTGCTCACCGTGAACAAGGGAAAAGCACTCGTGCTCATTTTCCTTCAAAGGTGGAACACGCCTCAAAGATGTGCTTCATCTTCTTCACATGGATTTGTGTGGCCCGATGCGCGTGCAAACGATCAATGGCAAACGCTACATCTTAGTAATTGTTGATGACTACTCACGATGGACTTGGGTCTACTTTCTTCAAGCAAAGACCAAGCTCCACAAATGATCATCACCTTTCTCACAAAAATATGTGTTCAGCCCGCAACACCGCCGTGATAATCGTAATGCATAAAGGAACCGAATTTGTTAACAAAACCCTTCGTGAATTCTATGAGAAAGTGGGAATTCAAAGATCAAACATCTATTTCACGACACCGAACAAAACGGAGTTGTTGAAAGACTAAACCGAACGTTAGTGGAAGTTGCAAGAACAATGTTAATCAATGCTAAACTTCCAGACACTTATGGGCGTGTCGATCTATCTACATGCTATACTCAAAACCGCTCTATGATCACAAACGCCACAACAAAACACCTTTCGAGCTTGTCCACAACTATAAACCGAACCTCAAACACTTTCATGTATTTGGATCCCTTTGCTATCCGAATAATGATCGTGATGATTTTGGAAAGCTCAAAGCCAAAGTCGATATTGGAGTCTTTATTGATATCGTGACAATTCTAAAGGTTTCAACTGGAATCGTCGAACCAAGGAGGTAATGGAAATGATTCATGCTCATTTTGATGAACTCACGGATATGGCTTCGAGTATAATACTTAGAACCCGGTTACAACCGCTTAAACTTCCTCAACCCCATCATCACCGAACAAAGCCCTCGCCTAACTCACAACAAATGGAAAGGTTATTTGCTCCTCGCTCGTGACGATATTGATGAACGTGCTCCGTGTGTATCCACTGCTTCACCGCACAACCCGATAATATTCCTATACCGATACACTGCTACAACAACCATCGTTGAAGATGCACCTACACCGCTTGACTCCAACACAACAGCTTGAACACACCGCTCCAACAATGATGAACCAATGATGATATTTCAATGAAGTACCCCACCGCAGATTTTGATCCAAATGCGTTCTTCAACCCGCTTGCTAATGAGATCGCCGCACTGATGTCGCGGAATCTTCAAAAACCATTTGAATCCTCGTAATCGCACAATGTATACCAACATCAACCTCTACATACCGATGGACAAAAGACCATCCTCCGCTAACATTATTGGCAACCCGAATCAACCAGCCGTTACGAGACAACGCCTTCACACGACGGTGAACATTGCATTTATGCACTCACCGTCTCGCTAACTGAGCCTAAAACATTAAAGACGCAATGACAAAAGACAACCGGATTGAATCCATGCAGAAGAACTCAACCAATTCAAACATCTTGAAGTATGGAATCGTTGAAAGACCAACAGGGTCTACGTCATTGGTCTAAAATGGATTTGGAAAACAAATTGATGTCAAGGAACGCCATCCAAACAAGTCACGCCTAGTTGCTAAGGGTTATCGCCGTGAAGAGGGAATAGACTTTGAAGAATCTTTGCTCCGCTGCTCGCCTTGAGGTCGTTCGGATATTTCTCGCTCGCATACTCATATGAATATGACGGTTCATCGATGGATGTCAAACGGCGCTTTCAATGGACAACTTAAAGAAACGGTTTATGTCACCAACCGATGGATTCGTTGATCCCGAGTGCCCGAACCATGTCTACAAACCGAACAAAGCTCTTTATGGTCTCAAACAAGCCCCTGCATGGTACGATAAGCTATTATCTTTCCTCATTGCCAATAATTTCACCAAAGGCTCGGTTGACCCAACTCTTTTATACAATATCACGGGCACATATCTTAATTGTTCAAATTTACGGATAACATCATTTTGGGTCTACACATAAAAGTTTTCAACCGCTTTTGCAAAACTAATGAAGAAAATTTTGAAATGTCCATGATGGGTGAACTCACGCTCTTTCTAGGATCGTAAGTTCATCAATCACCCCGTGGTATTTTCTCGAGTCACCCAAATATGCCCTTGAATTGTTAAACAAGTTTGGAATGAAAACTCGTGATACTTATGCCACACCAATGACTCATACCAAGAAACTAGACACCGATTTACATGGGAAATTAGTTGACCTTACCAAATATCAAGTATTATTGGGTCTCTCATGTATCTAACACCAGCAGATCCGATATTGTCTTTGCCGCTTATCTATGCTCCCGCTATCATCGCGACTAACCGAAACCCACCTCTCGAGGCTAAAAGAATCCTCCGATACATCAAGGGAACCATTAACTGGGATCCGTATCCGAAGGATTCTCGATTTTGAACTAATCGCCAGACGCCGACCACGCAGGATGCTTAGACTCAAGGAAAAGTACTTCAGAGCTCTACAATTTCTTGGTGATAAACCGTGTCTTGGCAATCAAAGAAGCAGGATTGTACATCGTCATCATCAACCGGCGTAATATGTAGCCATGTCCGCATGTTGTGCTCAAGTCATCCGGATGAGAACACAACTCAAAGACTATGGTTACGATTTGATGTAATCCTCGATGTATCGCGACAATCGGAGTGCCATTGCGATCTCGCAACTCGCTCAAGACTAAATCAAAGCACATCGATCTTCGCTATCATTTCATCAAGGACCACGTGGAACAGGTACCGTTGAATTATACTTTATGGGTACCGAATACCAATTGGCGATCTTCTCACCAAAGCCTTGCCTCCCGCTAGGTTTAATGAGTTGATCCACCGGATTGGTATGAGGTGTTTGACTCAAGAGGAATTGATGACCTCTTAAAATAGTCTTAAAAACCGTCAAACACCAAAACATCTTTTGTAAATAAATTTTCAAAAACAAAATACAAAAATATAAAATCTTATAAAACAACAAAATATTCTTCTAATCTATAATCTTTCAACATGGCAAGTACATGTCTTCCTTCAACACTATAATCTTTCAAAATTCAAGATTTTTACGATCCAAAGGTTGAGGGGAGAAAATTTTCACTTAACTGCTTCAAAACATCGGTGTACTTGCATGTTTTCATATCTCGCTTGTTTCATTTTACAATGGTGGTGAATATTCTGTTTAATGACACCCTCGGACTAAATTTATAACCTTTCACTATTTCTTAAGTCGAGGGGAGTGTCGTCATGTTTCTTTCCTAAAACTTTGTTTGGTAACCAAAATGGAAGTTAAATGGCTTTGTTTGAAAATGGAAAAGTGGAGGGACCAAACTCACAAAATGTTAAAGTTAACTTTAATAAATACCTTTACCTAACTTCCACTTCACATTTATTACTCTAAACCTAACAAGATCCTATGCCTAAAATTGCTCATCCTATCTCGTGTTTTTGATCATCATATCGTAAGTGGATTAATGTTTCTAACATGTTTTTAAACATTGGTTTTGAATTTCAAAAGGATCCAACGGTCAAATCCATCGATATGGTGATTTTGTGTTCTTCGCCACGCCAGAAGAACACATGATCATGTGTTATGTGTTTGTGGCTAAAAGACAATATCAAAAGGTTTTAAAACGCCAATGATATGTTTTCTATCCTCAAAACAAACCCGTAAACACGAATTGATGAATTTTGAAAATTAGGTTTATAAGTCGAATTGGATGTTAAAACTTGGTTAGTAGACTCTCACAATACCTTAGACCTACCGTAAAACGTTTGGTGCAATTTCCATGGTTAGAATTGTTACGTAATTTTGAACTATTAGGGTTTTGGATTACGCAGATGCGCTTCTACGATAACCGCTAACAAGTGTTCTTGCCATGATTTGTTGTTAAAGTGAATTTATGTGTTAATATTGATGATATGATGGTTCTATTTCGTGCTTGTTACTCGTGAAACTCGTAATCAAGGTCATTTGCAACTCCACGCATAAGGATTACCCCACGCGTAGTCATGTTACGCGAAGAATAATCCCACGCATAACGATACGCCGAAGGTTCTACAATGGACTACGCAGATCCCGTGAAGGATATGCGTAAACAATGACCCCCACGCATAAGGTCTACTCTCACGAGTAAGCCTTACGCTGAAGGTATATATACGCCACGCCGTAAGCTCCACGCATAAGGTTCCCTTTTCCCACGCTGTAACATTTCACGCCGTAAGTTAGATCCCACGCGTAAGCTTGCTCACGATATGTCAATACCGCTTACGCTAACTTTGCTAAAACTACGCTTAACCCTCGGATTGACCTTCATGATGAATTGTTACATGTACAAACTTGTAAATAAACTAATCATAACGTCACGAATCCAATAATGTCACTAATAAACTTAATCGCCTAATATGTTGCGAACAATAAGTGATAACATAAACTTTAAAACTTAAAGTTAACTAACTCACTAAACATTTCACGACGCCATTAGACTATTGGACATACAAGTGACTTAGGACTCAGAACAATCATTAACACCGACATTCAATAACTAGACATTAAGACCTTCGTCTGACTAACATTATGTCTTCGATATGTTGGTTCTTTGGCTAATGTTATTTCGCATCACGACATGGTCGAACAAATGAATGTGGATGCATCGTAAATTCTCCATTGCCGACATCTATCCTTATGGCTATCCAATAAAGATAGGAAAGAATAATCTCCGTGTTGACTTTGACACCCTCACCGCCGTAATCTTCGTGTTTAATTGCTATTGATATTTCGAGGACTCATCCGTACGTAATATGCTCACCACTCGCAACTTTCCCCGAGATCTATATCCAACAGCCTCGAACACTATGGAAAGTGGTCAAAGGACGAATCACGCGACGGTGACTCAATCACAAACAAGTCACCATTATACCGCAGACTTAAGGGTCGTTCTCCTAATTCTCAAGTCGATCCAACCAAACTATATGCCACACCCGTCAAGAGCTCACTCTCCAATTCTTAATCGATATCGGTTATGACGAGGCTATAGGAGTAATCACCAAGCATTCTCACGTAGAGCTTAAGAGTATTCCTCAACCATGGAGAACTCTCTACATGATCATCACTAAGTCTGCTTCGGTCGCGACAAAGGGCTATGAGCATCCTAAGCTCATGGAACCGCAAATATTTTGGGCATTGGTCAACATGAAACACATCGCTATCGGCTCGATTTGGGATGACATGATGTCATTTCTCAACAAGCTTGGCTCAAAGATTCCCTACATCGATATAATAAACTGTTGATCGAGAGAGCACTTGGACTTCATCCCGATATTCCCAAGAGGCTCAATGACCCCGACAATCACGATATGTTGACGGAACCTATTCTATCCGTCGTAATCAAGGAATCGCCTACAAAGAAACAAGGTCTTTGTGTTGCCGATTTCCTTTTAATCAAGATGTCGAAAGCTCAAACGCATAAAAGGTATCGGAAGCAGTTAGACAAGGCAAAGTTGGTCATCTCGACGAAAAATCTTCCGAACACCGTAAGAAGAACCGTAAGAGGAAGTGCAGAAGCGCAACAAGCATCGTGAGTCAAAGGAAGGTTCCTAAAAGGAATCCTCCTTCTAAAAGGATTGTTCCCGTGAAGGAAGCCGAACCTATCCCCACACTTGAACCGCAAAGAAAGCTTATGGACGAGAGCTCAAGATACCGATATAGATGAAGAGGTTCATTACTCGCCATCGCAATCAAGCACCGCCTCAAGAGCAAAACCTCCAAGTCCTCCAATTGCCCAAGAAAAGGGAAGACTCCAAAGAATTGTACCCTATGATGAGAGCTCAAGAAAAAGAAGAGCAACTGGATAAATCATACAGAAGAAGTTTACAATCGCCGACACCTTCAAAAGTCAAGAATTTGCTAAAGATCAAATGGGTGGCCCCGAGGATCAAGTGGTCTCGCCCCACCTCTCCAGATCCCGATGCGGTTAATCGACCCGACAGGGATCCGTACCACCACTCTTCGCAACAACAACGACTTGTGGAGGATACTATCGATATGACTTTGAGGAACCGGAAACCAAGAAGTCCGAGAAAGAAAAGTCTAGAGATGACGATGATGATTATACGAAGTTTCTTCTAGACAATCCAACACACTCAAAGGAGAAAACCTCGAAACTCCTAAGGACACAAGTCTCCTCATGTCTCCTCATCATCGACTCTTCATCTCATTCATCACCACCACCATCAAAGAAGTCAACCGATCATCATCCAAATCGTGAAGAAACCACCCGCTCTTGGATTTCTCGGACTCATGAAAGAATTGTGAAAGTCGTCCAACAAGTCGAAAGAAGGACATGCTTACGTAAAACCCAATTGGTTTGTCGACCAAATACAAGACTTAAATGATGAGAAAGACAAGATGCGTAAAGAAAGGAGTTTGTTCAAGTTCATGAAGAGTCATCATAAAGAGGAACCGAATCGAAATGATCAAGGTTACACTAACAAGTACCTTCAGATATCGTTCCTAAAGTCCAAAAGGAACTGGAGAAGACAACAAGAGATCATACCCACAAGTTTCTTCTCGACATCGTCCTCGTGTGACTAGAGAAGTATTTTCGCATAACTCACCCCTAACATCGTCGCATTGGTTAAACATACAATGGCCAAAGAAGTCGATCTCTACGAATTTGAGTTAATCGCTAAACTAGTGATGCAAATGTCAAAGCGATCTCGAACGCTTACTTCGCATTTAAGCTAAATTTTTCAAGATCTACTTGCTTTTCAACTCGATCATCATGCAAGGAATCACCGATCAACCCAAACGCCAAGAGATGACGATGATGAGGACAAGGACTTCTGCATGTAACACCCCAACCCGACAAGGGTAGAAGTGTCACATTCTGGTGTCATATTTGAACATACAAATAAAATATTTACGAACGGAAACCTTAAAAATGAAGTATCAAATCATATAAACAATTGACTGACGAGGAAAATACAATATCCAAAATGAAATGAAATATCAAAACAAAAACTCTTCAAGGTAAGTCCAAATAATAAGGTAACTAGGGTTGGTCCACTCAGATAATCCAACTCTCAGCCCATCTTCAAACCTAAAGACCTGCCACAGGAAAAGAAATGCGGCTGAGCTTAAAAGCCCAGTGAACAGATATAATAACACGAATGCTAAATAGAATTAGAAATGCGAAGTGAAATGAGGAAACTGATAACAAAGTCACAACGAAAAGGGAACCAGTGAGTCAAGGAGGATCCTGCAGATCACAATTATATAGATATCCAAAAAGAACAGATAACAAGGAAGACGAAGCAAGGCAAGGCATCGATGACATATATACAAGCACATACAAACAGGCATACAAGTACTGAAACATAAGCAAGCATAAAAGACGTCGTGTCCACACAACATATATAAAGCATACAATCAATTCAGAAATCAAGGCATACGAGTCAAACAAATCTAAAGGCAAGCGGAAGCAATTAATTAGTAAGTGAACATGGCAAACACACGTGTCAAAACCCTTAGTTGAAAACATAACCAGCATCATAACAGCAGAAGTACTATGAAGAGTCAACACATGGCAGTCACACGTAACAAGTAGGAATACAACATACGATATAATTTAATGAATCAAAGACATAACAGAGCAACTAAACAAATTAACAAGCCAGGCGTCACAAGTTGAACCATTTACCCAGTCAACCGTAGCATAAACAGAAATGCATACATGGCAGGTCAACAACAAGCAGATAAAGATACCATCGGATAGTCAAAGTCCACGAGATTAACTGAACGGAGTGTACACAATAAACATACAAAACAATTGGTTACACACTAACATGGTCACCACACAGATCAAAGGAGTCACTTAACGGTAAGATAACATATAATCGATGAACATATGTGGATCACGAATTGCATATTAATCACATCGTAGCACGGTAACCGATAGTCACATAAACATGTAAAAGCATAAACAAGCTCAAATAATCATATATTAACCCAAGACGTGAATGGAATGGTAGTCCAAGTAACGGAATAAGAGTATGATGATCAATGCAATGAGATAAAGCATGGTAGTAGAGTGAGTCACATAAGGGTCTTGGGTAAAAGATAGTCAATACGTAATATGATGCGTTGGGAAACACCAAAGGTATAATATGGGTATATCAATAGTGTAGGTCCGCTGTAAATCCATCCCGAGCCAACAAAACAAACTAATATCAATAGTGGCAATAGCAAATTAGTAACCAATCGTAACCATTGTACTCGGAGGGTGACCTCGAATACCAAACCAATAGAGGGAGACCTCAAGTAACCAAATGGAGTAGCTAGCTCCCAAAATGTGAGGGGTGATTGCACACACGCACCACATCACCAAACCAATGTATCAATATCAATACAAAACAAATCTAGGATGCATCCATACGCCCGCAAAACAATAGTGGCCATACAATATATCGCGCGCGATAATCAATACAAAATGGGGACGGTGTGGAACATCACTCATCCACACCGGAGTCATGCCATTGGTGCATCAATGACACGGACATGGAACCCCATGCCTAGTTAATGGCTCGGGTATCAAACCGACAGTCAAAGCAAAGGTCCAAAGTATACAATATATGAGTCATCATAATCAAAGGTCCAATATCAATGGTTCACAATTCAAAGGTCCATAGCAGGTACCCAATATCAAAGTTCAAGAGCAACATTTCAATATCGAAGTTCGGTAGCAGCTCAATATCAAAGTTCAAGAGCAACAGCTCAATATCAAAGTTCAAGATCGTAGGTTCAATATCAAAGGTTCAAGAATGAGGTTCAATAGCAATGGTTCACTATCACAGGGTCAACAAGAAAGCAAAGGTTCAATATCGAGGGTCAATAGCAATGAAATATCATAAAGCGGAACAAGGTCGAAGGATCGAAAATCATGAGAAACCCCACCGAAAAGGGATAGAATATCTGCACCTTAGTCGAAGCAAGCTAAACAAGTAGTAAGGTCACGAGATGAATAAACCCGCCGCTTCGAACCTATATGCATTCGATAACGCTTATTAAGAATCGATTATTCATTCTAGACGACTTTCCATTTTTAGCGTGTTTCCACTTTTAGTAATCTTTCCATTTAAGTAACTTTATATCTTAGGCAAGTTTACATAATTAGTAAGCTTTCTATAAATAGTAGGTTTCTATATTTAGCAAGTTCCCATAATCGAGAAGTTTCCACATTTATGATGTATTCAATGTCATATTAATTTAAATGATGAAAAGTGTGTGTTATTATACTTTAAGGGTCGAGACTTAACCACCGAAATCGATTTTGACCGTCCCATTTAAACCACAAACTAACCTTACACCGGTTTCAGTCGACCCAAATCCTACCTAGCATATACACATGTTTAATCCCATTAAATCTTAACTTAAACCAAAAGACCATGTCGAGAGGATCATCAAATCAGATTTAATATTAAGTTATATGCCTCCAATTATACAACACACAAAATCATATACACGTGATTTATGTAGTTTAGGCTTAATATTTCATGTGACAACTTAGTAGAAAAGGCATGCACATGCTATTTTCAAAAGCAGTTAAGGGGACCGAATTATTTATATATATCTCATCATGTATATTCATTTTATGTAGCAATATTTTAGACAAGCCTAGGCTCCTTTTTTAACACCGTGTTATAAGAATGAAAAGGAACCATGTGTATGGAAGGCTTATACCACGACCAGAAACATGACATAAACCAGAAGTTTTAGTCGACACATATAGGCTTTGATTTCATGATTTTATGCACTTAACATTAGGTATGCAATATCTTGGTTTAATCATCAAACGAGACATGGTTTTAAGTTACAAAAGTATGCAAATGAGGAACATGAACCATGACCAGAATCAGAGGCAAAAAGGAAGAAAACGAGCCATGAAGGTTACCTTTTTAGACGAGAAACAAGGGAGGAGAAACAATGATTAAAACCAAGCGAATCCAACCCCTTTGAGCCTTAGGAATCACGACAGAAGTAGCAATACTTAGACCTACGAAAACACCAAGCGAACCTTGAACCAAACACGTGATATCAGCAGCGAAGAACTCCGTACACTCTCCTCTTGCACCCCTCCTGATGTCGTCTGAATTTAGATGGAAAAGGAGGGTTTTCCTTGGTTGCCGTAACTTATTTTTGGGTTAGTGTTTTTTTGTGTGAAAACGTTTACAAATCAAGGAGATATAAGGGGGATAAATTTGAGGTAAATATGGCAAAGATATGGGGCACAGTTCGTGGGTTTTAGGCCGAGTAAAAAGGGGAGTCAAAGACTTTTTCACAAAGTTATTCTCCTTCCTATAATATGTTGTACATTTTATTTATTTGGCTAGTATAGTGTACATGTAACTTGTAATTGTGTTATATTCATTTATCTTATAGGTGTAAGTTGTTTATAAGTTTTATTCTTCCATGAAATATGATTATCATAAGTACTAAACGTCATTATCGAGCTGACTTTATTTTACGGACTTTTTTTTTACTCGAGGGGTATAATAGTCTTTTAACGCATTTACGATTTCAGGGTTTTACAACTCTTCCCCTCTAAAAGAAAATTTTCGTCCTCGAAAATTGAAGTCGTAGGGGTACACAGAGACGAACAAGTTTAAGGCAGACGTATCAATCCATAGTCTCACACAGATCATAATGATATCGGTTGCAAAGCGTACAAATCTTATACGTAACAAATGTCGATGAGAATCTCGCAAAGAGGTACATAATTCCAAGCTAAAGGAGGATTGACAATTTACGGATATAAGTCCTAGTCCATTCACGTACCAACCCCATGCAATTCCTAAGATGTCGATGATTTCAATAAGTTCAAATTATATGATCTCGGTATTATCACGTTGATCGGGCGCCATAATACTTGCATCACATAACAAGTCCTTATTGTCATCATATTCATCCCGGTCATGGCGGCATCACATAACCAAAATCACACAAAACATATCACATGCGGATATCAAGTAACATACCAAAGCGCACAGATTCACACATATGCAACATATAATACAACAAGCCAACTTACCATAACACAAAAGGAAAGAAGGCCACCAACTTGCATAAAACGGTTCCTCATGACTCATTACCGACGATTCAAAGGAAAGCTGAGATATCACCAAAATGCTAAATGATGAAACTTCACGATTCAAACCAAGTTCTGAAAAAAAAATCAAAGTAAAGCAATACCGATCAAAATCGCTTAACAAAATATCAAACCGCCTCAAAACGCACGACAAACGAATCGGAGTAACACAAGTCGCGCCCAAATCATATGAAGTAGATGATCCTTCTCAGCCACCAGTTGAATCTTGTCTTCGTCTTTTGCGTCTTTAATTGATCCGTCCGGCTTCCTCCAAGAAGATCCCGATGTCTCCAAAGAAGACGGCGGTCGGGTGTGGCTTCGCTTCACGAACCTCTCCACTCGTGGACTTGCAAAGAATGCGTGGTCGGCACCATCTTCTTCGGCTCCACGGTAGTCTCCATCTAACGATCGACAAACGGATGTGCGAAGACAAAATAACAAAATTCGATGCGAAAAGAGGAAGGCCAAATCAGTGAAGACAAACGAATATCAAAGTTAAATCTGAACGACTATCAAACGAATCGGAGAAGATCAGAACAGACGGAAGCCTAGTGTCTACCCAAATCCTCACAGGTCAATCCTAAGGTCAACAAGACGAAACCTTGGCTCTGATACCATAATTGTAACACCCCAACCCGACAAGGGTAGAAGTGTCACATTCTGGTGTCATATCTGAACATACAAATAAAATATTTACGAACGGAAACCTTAAAAATGAAGTATCAAATCATATAAACAATTGACTGACGAGGAAAATACAATATCCAAAATGAAATGAAATATCAAAACAAAAACTCTTCAAGGTAAGTCCAAATAATAAGGTAACTAGGGTTGGTCCACTCGGATAATCCAACTCTCACCCCATCTTCAAACCTAAAGACACGCCGCAGAAAAGAAATGCTACCGAGCTTAAAAGCCCAGTGAATGATATAATAACAAAGCTAAATAGAATTAGAAATGCTAAGTGAAATGAGGAACCGATAACAAAGTCACAAACGAAAAGGGAACCGGTGAGTCAAGGAGGATCCTGCAGATCACAATTATATAGATATCCAAAAAGAACAGATAACAAGGAAGACGAAGCAAGGCAAGGCATCGATGACATATATACAAGCACATACAAACAGGCATACAAGTACTGAAACATAAGCAAGCATAAAAGACGTCGTGTCCACACAACATATATAAAGCATACAATCAATTCAGGAAATCAGAAGGCATACGAGTCAAACAGAAATCTAAAGGCAAGCGGAAGCAATTAATTAGTAAGTGAACATGGCAAACACACAGGTCAAAAACCCTTAGTTGAAAACATAACCAGCATCATAACAGCAGAAGTACTAACAGTAGTCAACACATGGCAGTCACACGTAACAAGTAGGAATACAACATACGATATAATTTAATGAATCAAAGACATAACAGAGCAACTAAACAAATTAACAAGCAAAGGCCACAAGTTGAACCATTTACCCAGGTCAATAGTAGTATAAAATGTAAATGCATACATGGCAGGTCAACAACAAGCAGATAAAGATACCATCGGATAGTCAAAGTCCACGAGATTAACTGAACGGAGTGTACACAATAAACATACAAAACAATTGGTTACACACTAACATGGTCACCACACAGATCAAAGGAGTCACTTAACGGTAAGATAACATATAATCTGATGAACATATGTGGATCACGTAATTGCATATTAATCACATCGTAGCACGGTAACCGATAGTCACATAAACATGTAAAAGCATAAACAAGCTCAAATAATCATATATTAACCCAGTACGTGAATGGAATGGTAGTCTGAAGTAACGGAATAAGAGTATGACAGATCAATGCAATGAGATAAAGCATGGTAGTAGAGTGAGTCACATAAGGGTACTGGGTAAAAGATAGTCAATACAGAATATGATGCGTTGGGAAACACCAAAGGTATAATATGGGTATATCAATAGTGTAAGGTCTGTCAGAAATCCATCCCGAGCCAACAAAACAAACTAATATCACTAGTGGCAATAGCAGCCGAGTAACCAATCGTAACCATTGTACTCTTGAGGGTGACCTCGAATACCAAACCAATAGGAGGAGACCTCAAGTAACCAGTGGAGTAGCTAGCTCCCAAATGTGAGGGGTGTGCACACACGCACCACATCACCAAACCAATGTATCAATATCAATACAAAACAAATCTAGGATGCATCCATACCGCAAAACAATAGTGGCCATACAATATATCCGAAGCGCGCATAATCAATACAAAATGGGACGTGTGGAACATCACTCATCCACACCGGAGTCATGCCATTGGTGCATCAATGACACGGACATGGAACCCCATGCCTAGTTAATGGCTCGGGTATCAAACTGACAGGTCAAAGCAAAAGGTCCAAAGTATACAATATATGAGTCATCATAATCAAAGGTCCAATATCAATGGTTCACAATTCAAAGGTCCATAGCAACAAATTCAATATCAAAGTTCAAGAGCAACATTTCAATATCAAGTTCGAGCAATATTCAATATCAAAGTTCAGTAGCAACAGTTCAATATCAAAGTTCAGTATCAGAGGTTCAATATCAAAGGTTCAGTAACAGAGGTTCAATAGCAATGGTTCACTATCAAAGGGGTCAACAGTAAAGCAAAGGTTCAATATCAGAGGGTCAATAGCAATGAAATATCATAAGCGGAACAAGGTCGAAGGATCAGAAAATCATGAGAAACCCCTACTGAAAAGGGATAGAATATCTGTACCTTAGTCGAAGCAAGCTAAACAAGTAGTAAGGTCACGAGATGAATAAACCCCGCCGCCCGGAACCTATATGCATTCGATAACGCTTATTAAGAATCAGATTATTCATTCTAGACGACTTTCCATTTTTAGCAGGTTTCCACTTTTAGTAATCTTTCCATTTAAGTAACTTTATATCTTAGGCAAGTTTACATAATTAGTAAGCTTTCTATAAATAGTAGGTTTCTATATTTAGCAAGTTCCCATAATCGAAGTTTCCACATTTATGATGTATTCAATGTCATATTAATTTAAATGATGAAAAGTGTGTGTTATTATACTTTAATGGTCGAGACTTAACCACGAAATCGATTTTGACCGTCCCATTTAAACCACAAAACGAACCTTACACCGGTTTCGTGCCGACCCAAATCCTACCTAGCATATACACATGTTTAATCCCATTAAATCTTAACTTAAACCAAAAGACCATGTCGAGAGGATCATCAAATCGATTTAATATTAAGTTATATGCCTCCAATTATACAACACACAAAATCATATACACGTGATTTATGTAGTTTAGGCTTAATATTTCATGTGACAACTTAGTAGAAAAGGCATGCACATGCTATTTTCAAAATGCAGTTAAGGGGCCGTAATTATTTATATATATCTCATCATGTATATTCATTTTATGTAGCAATATTTTAGACAAGCCTAGGCTCCTTTTTTTTTAACACCAGGTTATAAGAATGAAAAGGAACCATGTGTATGGAAGGCTTATACCACGACCAGAAACATGACATAAACCAGAAGTTTTAGTCGACACATATAGGCTTTGATTTCATGATTTTATGCACTTAACATTAGGTATACAATATCTTGGTTTAATCATCAAACGAGACATGGTTTTAAGTTACAAAAGTATGCAAATGAGGAACATGAACCATGACCAGAATCAGAGGCAAAAAGGAAGAAAACGAGCCATGAAGGTTACCTTTTAGACGAGAAACAAGGGAGGAGAAACAATGATTAAAACCAAGCGAATCCAACCCTTTGAGCCTTAGGAATCACGATGTAGTAGCAATACTTAGACCTCACGAAAACACCAAGCGAACCTTGAACCAAACACGTGATATCAAGCACGAAGAACTCAGACACTCTCCTCTTGCACCCTCCCGATGTCGTCTCGAATTTAGATGGAAAGGAGGGTTTTCCTTGGTTGTCAGTAACTTATTTTTTGGTTAGTGTTTTTGTGTGAAAACGCTACAAATAAAGGAGATATAAGGGGATAAATTTGAGGTAAATATGGCAAAGATATGGGGCACAGTTCGTGGGTTTTAGGCCGAGTAAAAAGGGGAGTCAAAGACTTTTTCACAAAGTTATTCTCCTTCCTATAATATGTTGTACATTTTATTTATTTGGCTAGTATAGTGTACATGTAACTTGTAATTGTGTTATATTCATTTATCTTATAGGTGTAAGTTGTTTATAAGTTTTATTCTTCCATGAAATATGATTATCATAAGTACTAAACGTCATTACCGAGTTGACTTTATTTTACGGACTTTTTTTACTCGAGGGGTATAATAGTCTTTAACGCATTTACGATTTCGTGGTTTTACACTTGCATCTAAACGTCCGGCAAACGGTGAATCTTCTTGATGCCACCTCCTCTACAACGAACTTCTTCTCAACAGAAGTCTCATCCACCTCGGTCTTCATCGATAAACCTCGGGACAATTCCGAGTTACCACCCCGACTCAAAAACAAGTGATTACTTTGAGTATACGGGTGGTGACGATGAAGAGGTCCTCGAGCCCCAACAACAACCCACCTCTCCCAAACAAGGACAAAACCAACATCATCGTCTAAGCCTTCAAAAGAAGAAGAAGACGCTTCATAATCGACGTCATCTCATGGCTAGATGACGATAAAAGCCAAGAATTTGAATGGTTTGCTACACTTGTTAACAACACTCCTACCCCAAGAAGGTCAAGAATTGGTAGCGGTAGTACCTTGGAGCATGCAAAGATTTTGCAAGAAAGGTTTCGGTGAAGAAGATGACGAAATCGAGTTG
The DNA here is from genome assembly GCA_022545495.1 of Chrysanthemum lavandulifolium. Lineage (NCBI taxonomy): Eukaryota > Viridiplantae > Streptophyta > Magnoliopsida > Asterales > Asteraceae > Chrysanthemum > Chrysanthemum lavandulifolium. The sequence goes on along the minus strand of CM040243.1, from coordinate 91,571,068 downwards.
AAGCGATCAAGAATGATGCATTCCTACTTTTGAAAGACACTCGGAAAGTGCAATCGAGGTTGAATATCACCTTGAAAACATTGCTCGAGCCATGTCCAATAACATGGATTGGCTCAACCTGAATAAACATCGACTTCACCAAACGGGACAATCCTCCATATTACACCGATGGTCTCGACCTCTACCTACCATTGGCCAACCCGATCAGCCTAGGATTCCTTTCTGACATTTCTTCAACAAAGACTTAGATTTCTTCAACACGGTGGCGATGGTTCAAGGAAATACGCTACATCTCCGACACTTCCATTCCCGCCGCCATATACTCATCGAGGAACGTGCTACCCACATGTTCTCCGGACAAAGTGGTAGCGATGACCAAGACGCAATGTATTGGATTCACCATTGGCCGAACGTCAAGAATCTACTACGGTCGCTTGGTCCGTAAGTCTCAACATGCGGTGTTCAAGATTAAAAGTATCGTGGCCATCCAACATGTTGGTCTTTCGCCTTAATGGGACTACACTTTTCTCAAGAAGATTGTGGTCAAAAGACAAGACGAAAGGGACTATGCACTCTCTGAAGGTCGACTTTGAGAATTTGAACATCAACGATATTGAAGACATGTACCTTGCCAAAGTTCAAGGTCGCATGAGACAATTTCAATCAAGTACAACGTGAATTCATCAAGTCATCGCTCATCTTCATCGATGCATAGTCATCAAAGAACGTGTTGAAGATCTTGACTTGCCGTTGAATCATATCGAAACGTGTCAACTTCACTCCACCACGTTTGATCTTCCCGACATCAACCGCCTTACACAACTTACGCCATCAACAAACCTTTCGAGTTGTTTACCGCAGTGAACTTCAAAGAAACCGCTTAATGGCGTGTAGTGAACTTCGTAAATTCGGGATCATACCTTGAAGCTAGTTAGGGATGGATTGGCGTCTGGGTTGAAGGATATACCGAAAGTTGGGTCTCCTAAGCTACCGGAATTCTCGTGAAAAGAGGATGTGAGAAGGATCATCACCATGATTGATGAACGGTTGTTTAGAAGGGATCGATTCGAACGTTGGAAAGTTTTGTTGGTGGTCACCCCGGATCAACATCACCGCTATCAACGCCTGCTCGTAATCCCGGGAACATCACCGCACTTCTGGTACTCCTTGATTTGGTTCTTTCATTAAAAATTTTAGATGTATGATGATATATGTCATGGCTTGTGCACACATAACAATGTACAACCCGTAATTGTCAAGAAAGGACCCCGTGGTACGCCTCGATGCCACAATCCTTATAAAAGGAGCGAAGCTTCTTATTTTTGAGTAAAACCTATCAAACCTTTCATTTTCATGGTTTTGCTCAAAAGAACAAGTACTTCCCGTATGATTTTCAAAACCTCAACCGCTTATATCACTAGTTGAGGGGAGTATTTGAATTGAAACTTTGTTCACAAATTGTTCATAGTGGTCATCTTCCGCAACACTCGAAATGGTCATATTTATTCTCAAACGCTTCAAAATAACACTTTCATATGCCATTTTGAGGGGAGAAAATTTGTGTGATAAGAAATATGTTGTGCAAGATGCAAATGAATCTGTACCTTTGACTTAACCAACGAATTGACGGTACTAAACTGTTAGTAACTCGAAAAGACTTGTCCCGGACGGGTAATAATTTCAAGCTAGTTCGCTAGTAATGTAAACGTGTCTCAAAGGACTTGTCCAAGTAGAAAGTACCATTCGAGAAACTCTTGGTAGACATGAACTCGACGGTATGACAACCTTCGAGGTTTGTCTACACCTTCAAGGTTGTTATTAGAGCTAGTTGTCACCTAAAAGTCGACAATGTAACTCTTTAACTATGCAACGAACCGTGTCTCATGGGGATTGTCTATCTTGATGAATCAATTCAAAAGTGCACGCTCTTTCCTCATGTGCATTTAAACCATTAATACTCTTAAGCACATGTGGAGGGGTATTTATGCAAACCTTATCTCTCACGATGGTTCAAACATGTTTTTCATTTACAAACACTTTGAGAGATATTTTCACATACAAATGGTTTTAATGGCAAACATAGGTTAGTCATGGAGCTATAAGGTGACTAAGGTTAGGAATAACTGTTCTATGATCCGCCAGAGTCGGAGGGATCTACCCAAGGACACTACCATTAGTTAGTGTTAGAAGTCCTTAGGAATGATTGTAAAAGGAGAAAATGAGAATCGGAGAAAGAAGGAGTTGAAGAATCAAAAGAAATGTAAAGTAAAGGGTGAAAAGAAACGACTTTCATTATTCAACTTAGGGCGCATAATCGGTTCAATTCATATACTCTTGGTGTCACTTAGTGACACCGGTATTGAAGATTAAAAGTCGTCATGGACCCAATGGACGACGCACTAAACCTTCTTAGCCACTCAAGTTTCTCTCAATGAAGCTTGTTTCATTCTCACAGGAACCCCACGTAAACTATTGGCTTTCTTAGAGATCGCCGGTATTGAAGAAGGATACCCTCCCTAGTCTCCGCTCGGGTAAACCAAAACGCACTATTGAGTCTAGAGCCACAAGATTCATCAAAAGATATCTTAGGAACACTTGACATTTAATCACTTGATGATCAACAAATAAGATTATCGGTGGTTCTTATCGAGTCCTTCAAAGATCTTAGCAACTGTCGAGAACATTTATGAGAGGTTCACATCGTGATCCTCGGTGATTGAATGGAAACTCCTGCCAGGTCAACATCAAACAACCACGATAGCGTGTCGCACGGTAACTCCCCATGGATTACGCGGAGTGTGTCTCAAACGGTCTGATCGTGAGGTGATGCTTGATGTACCTCAATGACTCATCTGAATCAGATGTACTTGATACATCGCATTATCTCACTGTGGGACTCCGGTTCAGAACGACCTTTGTAAGAATTAGAGTTGTGTTTTCACACTATGTCGTTAACACTCTCAAGTTCAAACTTGTAAGTGCGGAAACCGCTTATTACGAACCGTTTGAAATGTTTTTCTTCTTATGGAAGCTCGGAGCGGAATGATCGTCTTGATTCTTCTCATGCTCACGCCAACATCATCACTAATGGAAGTTCTATTCGAATGCAACACAACGGTCGTAATGATTCTTCATCAATCAAAGAATCTACAAAGTCAAAGACTTAAAGAACTTCATCGAGATTGATTTCAACGTCAAAGAGCGTGTGAGCATGTTGAAGAATGATGTGGAGACACTTGGAGCGCCAAGGCACTGAAATGATCGACATGCATAACAACATACTATCACTTTCACCACAAAGAACAATGATCAAAGAACAAAGTTAAAGATGACGTCGAGCATAACTGCTCAAAGATAACTATCTCTACACCGGGAGATTGTTCGAATCAAGGCAATTCCTCTCACATGAAAGAAGAATGTCGAAGACATCGAGCTACTATTGCATCAACGCCTTCACCGTTTACATTCATATATACTTGAGGGGAGATTGTTGGAATCACTCCTAAACAAGATTTCAAGTATTTATATTTCATATGTAATAGGTAGCTTTATTATGGCCTTTATGTTTGTTTAAAGGTCTAGCTTATGTGAAGGCCCATAAGCTTAGGCCCAAGCCCACATAAGAAAGGATGGGAACTAGGAGTGTTGCCTAGCTTCCTCCTATAAATCTCTTGTAAACCCTCATTTGAGGGTTGGTTGTTCAAGTTACTCTTTCACATACATCTACGCTTAACCTTTCTCTTTATACGTGTATGTGTGTTTGGTATTTGTTCATCCGCCTTTATCTCTTTCTCTTTATTACTTGTGTTTGTAAAACTAGTGACCTAACAACCTTTCTCAAGAAGATTGTCGTCAAAAGACAGGATGAAAGGGATTATGCATTCGTGAAGTCGACTTTGAGAATTTGTCTCTCAACGATATTGAAGACATGTACCTTGCCAAAGTGTGGTCGCATGAGACAATTTTCAACCGAAATACAACGAATTCATCAAGTCACTGCTCATTTTCATCGGACGCATAGTCATAAAAGAACGTGTTGAAGATCTTCACCAGCCGTTGAATCATATCGACACGTGTCAACTTCACTCCACCACGTTTGATCTTCCCGATATCAACCGGCTATCACAATTAACGCCATCGCCAACCCGTTTGGTGTCGTTTATCGCAGATGAACTTCATCGCAATTGCTTGATGGCGTGTAATGAGCTTCACAAATTTGGAGATCATACTCAAGATGGTTAGGGACGGATTAGCTTATCGATTGAAGGATATACGTGAAAAATTGGGAACCCTAAGCGATGGAATTCTAAAGATCGGAGGGATGTGAGAAGGATCATCACCATGATTGATGAGCGGTTGTTCGAAGGGATCGATTGTAAGATTGGAGAGCTATGTTGGTGGTCGACCAGGATTAACATAACCGGCTTTCAACGCCTGCACACTCCGGGAACATCACCGCACTTCGGTACTCCTTGAATTGTTTCTTTCATATAACTTTGGATGAGTGATTATATATGTGTATGGCTTGTGCACACATATGATGTACAACCCGTTCTTGTAAAGAAAGGACCACGTAGTACGCCTCGATTGCCACAATCCTTATAAAAGGAGCGAAAGCTTCTTACTTTTGAGTAAAACCTATCAAACCTTTCACTTTTCAAGGTTTTGCTCAAAAGGACAAGTACTTCCCATATGATTTTCAAAACCTCAACTGCTTACATCACTTGTTGAGGGGAGTATTCGCGTTAAAACTTTGTTCACAAATTGTTCCTAGTGGTCATCTTCCCAACACTCGAAATGGTCATATTTATTGTCAACTTTTCAAAATAACATTTGATATGCCATTTTTGAGGGGAGAAAATTGTGTGATAAGAAATATGTTGTGCAAAATGCAAATGAAAACTGTGTACTTTGACTTAACCAACGAATTGACGGTACTAAAGCGTTAGTAACTTGAAAAGACTTGTCCGGACGGTAATAATTTCAAGCTAGTTCGCTAGTAATGAAAACGTGTCTCGGAAAGGACTTGTCCAAGTAGAAAGTACCATTCGAGACATTCTTGGTAGACATGAACTCGACGGGTATGACAACCTTTCGAGGTTTGTCTACACCTTCAAGGTAGTTATTAGAGCTAGTTGTCACCTAAAAGGCGACAATGTAACTCTTTAACTATGCAACGAACCGTGTCTTATGGGGATTGTCTATCTCCGTGGATCAATTCAAAATGTCGCGCTCTTTCCTCACTGTGCATTTAAACCATTAAAACTCTTAAGCACATGTAGAGGAGAGTATTTATGCAAAATCCTATCTCTCACGATGGTTCAAACATGTTTTCATTTACAAACCCTTTGAGAGATGTTTCACAAACAAATGGTTTTATGGCAACATAGGTTAGTCATGGAGTTATAAGGTGACTAAGGTTAGGAATAACCGTCCTATGATCCGCCAGAGTCGGAGGATCTACCCAAGGACATCACAAATAGTTAGTACTTAGAAGTCCTTAGGTACGATTATAAAAGGAGAAAATGAGAATCGGAGAAAGAAGGAGTTGAAGAATCAAAAGAAATGCAAAGAAAAGGGTGAAAAGAAATAGCCCTCCGATTATTCAACTTAGGGCGTATACACAGGGTTTAATTCATATGCTCGGGTTGTCACTTAGTGACACCGGTATTGAAGATTTAAAGTCGTCATGGACCCGATGATGCATGCACTAAACCTTCTTAGCCACTCAAGTTTTTCTCAATGAAGCTTGTTTCATTCTCACGAGGAACCATCGTAAACTATTGGCTTTCTCTTAGAGATCGCTAGTATTGAAGAAGGAGACCCTCTCCTAGTCTCCTCGGGAAAACCAAAACTCACTATTGAGTCTAGAGCCACGAGATTCATCAAAAGATCTCTTAGGTACACTTGACATTTTATCACTTGATGATCAACAAATAAGATCATCGATGGTTAATATCGAGTCCTTCACAGATCTTAGCAACTGTCGAGAACATTTATGAGAGGTTGATGAGTGTGTAAATACTCATCATTTTTATTCCTTCTATAATCGCAAAAACAAATAAAACACTTTGAAAAGTCTTAAAAACGGAAAAATATTTAGATCGTATTTTATGCATAAATTGTCGAATCGGTCCACGGTTATTCAAAACAAGTTATTTTTCATTAAAGGCCCTCAGGATTTTCAAGTTGTCAAAATTACCCTTTTAAAGTTCGGTTTGCAAAATGGCAACTTTAGTCCACGAAGTTTCAAAGATTGTGAAATTACCCGGGACATTTTAATTTGAAAAATTATTATTTTTGGTCCTTGGGTAAATTAAACTTGTCAAAAAAGGTCCTTATAATAAATTTTGGAAAATTACAGTTTCGGTCCCTTGGTTTTTGTGGAATTGCAAGTTTGGTCCTTGTTATTAATATCAAATCCTTTGAACCCTTGCCCCCTTGAACCCCCTGCCAAATAAAACCCATCCCTTTTGACCCAACCACAACCTGACGACCCTCCCCACTTTTCTTCCCTTTCTCTTAATCCCATAAACCAAAACCAGAACACAGATAAAACAAACCACCAACTGCCCTGCACTAACCCAACAAACACTCCACCCATACTCCACGCCTTGTTCTCCCTCCAAACACAACCCTCCAACTTGCATTTAATGCCTACCATCTCCTGTCACAAATCACACAGACCCTGTGCAAAATTTTTGGCGCCAAAGTTCCACTCAACGGTTAAGATCAAAAGGACCTAATCCAATGGCGTAATTGAGGTGGAGAGACTTGTTTGAGATAAATAATTGGTAGCCATGGAGAAGAAAAGTTAGTCTTTAGTTAGTTTTTTTTAAGTTTTAATTTAGTTTTTAGCTTTAGTCTAGAAATTCATTCTGGTCCAATTTCTTATGTATTTAGAGAAGTTTTGACAATTTAATTTCTGTTAAATTTTAATGTTTTGAGTATTTAGTTGTTGTAATTTCATATTTCATTGTACTCTCATTTTCATGTTAATGCAATTGTTTTCTCAATTTAAATTCTTTTAAATTCGATATCGCTTAATACGTGTTTAGAAGTTCTTAAATTACATTTTTGAAGCTCACATAAGCTTTTGCAAGCTTATGTTAGCCTATGGTTACATTATTTGAGTTTAATTCTAAGTTTTTGAAAAAGTCAAAAAGTCAACTATTGTCAAAATTCGAAAGTCAAACCGGTTTTGGTTAGATTCGGTTTTAAGGTGTTAAAATGTTGAGTTTAATGGTAATGGTTAATTTCTAATAAGTCTTTTTCGATTTCTTCGTTTGATATGCATTTAGAACGTTTGAGGTGGTGTTTGGTTTATGCCTATCTTTAGAGTCTTAGTCATTTAGGATTGTCATACTTGAGTTTTCTAGGCTTAGTCACTTGTTTTAGAGCGGTCTCTATCGAGTTATTAGTTTTATCAAGCCATTTTGAGTTTGTATCTTCGTTAACCAAACTGTCTTCAAAAGTCAAAATTTCACTTTCACTAATCTCGTAGCTTATCGGTTAGTGTAGGGCTTAGTTAATTTGCTTTTAAGATTTAGATCATTATACTCTAGCTTATTTCAGTCATATTTTGTCTTAAAACATCTGTTTCATTCCATTTCATAAGCTCATAAGTTCAATAAAGTCAAAATTCCAATTCTGTTTGAAATAGTCAAATAGTTCAAATCATGTCCAAAGTGCTTATAGTTTTGATTTTTCATTCCTTCAATATAGGGCCAAATTAGATGAAATTTTGGATTATAGCACTTTGGTTGGTTGTGGACATCATGGCCATTTTAGTTTATTTTAGGAAATTTTCTAGCTAGCTTAATCTAGGCTTAAAGTAGGCTATAAAGTAGTTTGGCATTAGATGGTTAAGACACTTTTTGTGTTATTATGCTTCTAGCTTGTGCTTATTGGACCTATATCGGTTTGATGAGGCTCATTACAGATAGTTCAGGTTAGTTTTAGGCTAGGATAGCTTATTGTAGCTTATTGTGGTTTTTAGCTTATTTCCTTATTGCTTATCATATCAGTTAGCTACCCATTTGCTTATCCTGATCTCATTTGTTGTGTTTAACATTTTCCTGGAATCTCAGTAGTACTTAGGACGTTTCGGAAGTTTTCATATTTTCCCTTTTCATTTGCTAATTTTCGCATTTTATTTCATTTTAGGCATTTTAATTAGCATTTAATGCAAATAAATTAGAAAAAGATCGAGAAAAATACAATTTCAATTTTATTAGTTTTATAAAAATATAAAAAGCCAAAAAATATTTTTCCATAATTTTCTTAGTTTAAATAGTATTTTCTAGCATTTTAATTAGTTTTAAATAGTATTAAATTCATAATAAATAGAGAAAAGTCAAAAAATGTGATTCCAGTTTCTAAAATTCTTTTAGTCATTTAAGATTTTGAAAAATATTTTTGTATTTTTCTAGTTTATTTTCCGATTTTTAGTATTTTAAGTCTATTTTAAATATTTAAAATTAGTTTTAATTCAAATTAAATCAAGAAAAATCCAAAAAATTAGTTTTAAATTTCCAATAATTTTCTTGCATCATTAGGATTGTAAAATGTATTTTCCATATCCGTAGGTATTTTACTTCTTTATTTTCACGTTTTATTTCATACGTTACGTAATTTTATTTAAACGTCGTTTCGATTTTAATCGTTAAGCGATTTTAAATATAGAATTAAAATGACTTCAAAGTCTTTATAGATTTAATTTCCTTAGTTTAATCACTCACTCACTCATATTTCTTTTTCTCGTCTAAATCGCCCGATCACAAACCCGTGTTTTGAGTACCATCACGGCCTCGTTGGGAAGAGCGACCCGTGTTTGCAGTTTCTTCGCAATACTTTGGACACACACTATACTACATTTGATTAGACGCCCTCAAAAGGTCATTCAAATTGGCGTCATTGGGGGAGGTTGTGTGCGTGTTGAAGCGGTTTCTTGATTAGTGATCTGGATATACATCCATTGTATATTTACCATCCTTGTTAATATTCTCTTGTTTTCTTATTATATTATAAAATCAAGACCCAAAAATATTCATCTTTACCCTCTTATCCTTTTGATTCTTTATCCTTTACCCTCATCCATTTGATTCTAACTTCTTCTATTCTCATGGAATCTCGACTCACGACGATTCGGAATGAAGTTGAAAAACTTCATACTTTATCACAAATGTCAAGAATTCGTGTTGTTCGTGATGATCCATTAATTATGTAGGAAATGGAACGAGAACCGGGGACAAAGGACCGGTACTTCCTCTACGATAATGGAAGTGCTAAACACGTCCAACCTACGGTTATCCAAAGATCTAACCTCAATTGCTCTAAGCCGTCTAAAATTGATCCTAAACTTTCACAATTTACGATTAAAAGCAATCATGCGAAATTTAGACCGGTCACTAGCAAGAATGACTTGCCTAATCTTCACGTTTCTCAAGAATCGAACCGGAGACCATAACGGAAGAGGTGGAAATTGCTAGCTCTCGAGCACACCACTTGTCCCACCTCCGGATTTTTCAAAATGTTCTTGAGACTTGATAGTCATTCGGATCACCATGTTGGTTTTGTTGATTCTTTGAATGAACCGATTCCTTCTTATAACTCTCAAATGGAATCGTTTATTCCTTGTGTCGGTTGTGGTGAGCCTCTTTTTGGTTCACCATGTCGCCGGTGTACGTGTGTACGATGTGGTAATGATATTCGAACGGGATTTGTTTGTTTTGTGGTTCGAGGAATTCATTTGATTATGATCCTAATCCGAAATCATTTAACGACCCTCAAACTTTTCCAATTACCCACCACAGCCCGACTTATCTTCATATAATCAACATAGCTTCTGTGAATTTTGTGGAGGTCCTCACCAAGGATTTGAGTGTCAATCCGGAAACACGTTTGTCTATGAGCAGTTTTCGGTGATGCTCGAACTTTGGTTATGACCAATATCCATATAATTCACCGGTCCGCACTCAACAGTTTCTTGTTGTGAGAATTGTGGAGGTCCTCACGATAATCTTCAATGTCAACCGTGGAATCAAAATTACTATACTCCGGTTTGACAATTTCCAACCTCCACACACCATACGGTTCAAACTCCACGAGCCGTTGTCTCAAGAAATTTCCCAAGATTTTGAAACCGCAATGAAAACACTTGATGATATGATTCAAAACTTTAAGAATCAAGTGAGTAATGAAAAACCATGGGAGAATTGCTAGTCAAGAACCAGAGGCTCGCAATTCTAGGAAGAATTATTGGTCTTAGAGCATGCGGCTCTAAGGCGTTCCCAATTTCTTAAGGCAGCTATGTATGATGATGACGAGGAGAGTTTTTATCCTTTTAAAGATAATATTTCTCAACTCCCTCAATTTGTTGTTATCACACCCGAGATTCACACTCACTCTCTTATTATGGGGGATGAGCATCTTGACACTGTTCCTAAAAAGGAACCGGACGAATTCATAAAGTCTAGTGTCGAGAACCTTGTCCCAATCCCAAGAGAGTCACAGGGAATTCTCGAGCATTTGTGTGATATCCCTACCCCTCTTGTCTTCCCAAAAGATCATGTTGAGATGTTCTCCGATTCTAATGATGACGATTCGTTATCTTGTGGAGACATCGTTTATGTGGAAGGTTTACCTTACGAGCTTGTTAGCTTAGAAGAAGAGAATGATGAAGTTCTTGACATCGAAATCAAAGATGAAGCTCTTGAGCAACATTATTGAATGTCGGTCTTCTCATTTCTAAAATCGAGGCTTTCAAAGAGAAACCTATTTCATCTCCTATCCCCATTAAGGATAGTGACATTCTTCCGATGATTCTATTAGGAAATGAAAGCCTTCGTTTTGATAATATGGGAGAGAAGATTAGTGGCGGTACCACTTCTCATTCTCATAATTCTCTCCCGATCATGAATCATTTACTTTTGAGGAGTTCGCGGTGAACTCACTCATATCATATCTCCGGGAGTATGATAATTTCTACTTTGATCTAGACACACCCATAATATGTCTTGATCAAGCGAGCTTAACGATGAGATTCATGAAGATATGAATTCTCCTATTGAGGATGAAGAGTTAGTCATGATTTTATCATGATTTTCTTTCTTTTCTTCATATATTCATCACTTCTCTGTTCTTCACTCCTTGGGAATGAAGACATTATCTTTGATCCGGCATTTCCATGTACCATTATCTTGAGTAGGAATATATCTCAACGGTGTGGAACTTTCACGTGCTTCAAATGTTTGTCCAAACATCTTGAATGAAAGTCCGATGGAGATTGTTTCTTCCACTTTGCTTCCCATGAACCAATGAATGCGGGTCGAGTCAAGCTAGCGACTGAGGAACAAAAACAAGAGCACACTATATGGGTTTTCACCAATATTTCGATTTCTTTCTACTTTCTACCACCCTAGTGTGGGGAGTTGCCCATTGTTGTATTTAAGTTTTCATCTAAAAAAAAAAAAAAAATTCAAATAATGGCCGTAGTATTTCCTTTTACGTTCTCGGTTTGGCATAACAGTAGGTACTTTGAATATTGAGGGCAATATTCATTTCTAGTGTGGGGAATTCTCACGAATTTTATCATGTAATTATACCACCCAATTCCCCATTTTGGCCAATTTTTTTTTGGAGTAAGTGTTTTGCACTTACTCGATTTTATGGTTATCGATCGCCATGTCTAATAAACAAAAGGATTGGCTAATCCAGAGCAAACGGCTCTTGGTAAAGATATCTCAAATCCGTTGACGACTTGCAATTTGCCCAAAATTGTATGGTGTTCAAATTTCACCATATCTTTAATTAGTGAAGAGTTGGCTAGCCCATAAGTTTATGGCTTGTGGTAAAGGCGATTGGAAAACCATACTTGGTAATCACCACCAAAGATATTTTATCTAAGAGTTGGCTAGTCCATAAGCAAACGGCTTCGTAAAGACAAATCAAAACCGTTGAAAGTCGGTGATTTGCTCAAAATCATTTGGTTATCATTGTACCAAGGTTCTTACTTGAATGAAACAATTGGCTACTCCGAGTAATGGCTTTTGGTAAAGAGATTCAAATCCATTAAGTTTTCTCAAAAGATTGCTAGGGACTAGCAATATTTTAGTGTGGGGATTGATGAGTGTGTAAATACTTATCATTTTTATTCCTTCTACACTGCAAAAGCAATCAAAAACACTTTGAAAAGTCTTAAAAGACGGAAAAAATATTTAGATCAGTATTTTATGCATAAATTGTCAATCGGTCCTGGTTATTCAAAACAAGTTAATTTTTCATAAAAGGCCCTCGAGGATTTTCAAGTTGTCAAAATTACCCTTTTAAAGTTCGGTTTGCAAAATGGCAACTTTAGTCCTCAAGTTTCAAAGATTGATGAAATTACCCGGGACATTTTAATTTGAAAAATTATTATTTTTGGTCCTTGGGTAAATTAAACTTGTAAAAAAAAATGGTCCTTATAATAAATTTTGGAAAATTACAGTTTCGGTCCCTTGGTTTTTATGGAATTGCAAGTTTGGTCCTTGTTATTAATATCAAATCCTTTGAACCCTTGCCCCCTTGAACCCCCTGCCAAATAAAACCCATCCCTTTTGACCCAACCACAACCTGACGACCCTCCCCACTTTTCTTCCCTTTCTCTTAATCCCACTAACCCAACAAACACCCCACCCCTACTCCACGCCTTGTTCCCCCTCCAAACACAACCCTCCAACTTGCATTTAATGCCTACCATCTCCTGTCACAAATCACACAGACCCTGTGCAAAATTTTTGGCGCCAAAGTTCCACTCAACGGTTAAGATCAAAAGGACCTAATCCAATGGCCAGAATTGAGGAGGAGAGACTTGAAGCTGAGATAAATAGCTGGTAGCCATGGAGAAGAAAAAGTTAGTCTTTAGTTAGTTTTTTTTTAAGTTTTAATTTAGTTTTTAGCTTTAGTCTAGAAATTCAGTCCTGGTCCAATTTCTTATGTATTTAGAGAAGTTTTGACAATTTAATTTCCTGTTAAATTTTAATGTTTTGAGTATTTAGTTAAGTTGTAATTTCAGATTTCAGTGTACTCTCATTTTCATGTTAATGCAATTGTTTTTCTCAATTTAAATTCCTTTAAATTCGATATCGCTTAATACGTGTTTAGAAGTTCTTAAATTACATTTTTTGAAGCTCACATAAGCTTTTGCAAGCTTATGTTAGCCTATGGTTACATTATTTGAGTTTAATTCTAAGTTTTTGAAAAAGTCAACAAAAGTCAGCTGTTGTCAAAAATTCGAAAGTCAAACTGGTTTTTGGTTAGATTCTGGTTTTAAGGTGTTAAAATGTTGATTTTAATGGTAATGGTTAATTTCTAATAAGTCCTTTTAAACTTCTTCGTTTGATATGCATTTAGAACGTTTGAGGTGGTGTTTGGTTTATGCCTATTTTTAGAGTCCTAGTCATTTGGGATTGTCATACTTGAGTTTTATAGGCTTAGTCACTTGTTTTAGAGCGGTCTCTATCGAGTTATTAGTTTTATCAAGCCGTTTTGAGTTTGTATCTTCGTTAACCAAATCGTCTTCAAAAGTCAAAATTTCACTTTCACTAATCTCGTAGTTTATCGGTTAGTGTAGGGCTTAGTTAATTTGCTTTTAAGATTTAGATCATTATACTCTAGCTTATTTCAGTCATATTTTGTCTTAAAACATCGGTTTCATTCCATTTCATAAGCTCATAAGTTCAATAAAGTCAAAATTCCAATTACATTTGAAATAGTCAAATAGTTCAAATCATGTCCAAAGTGCTTATAGTTTTGATTTTTCATTCCTTCAATATAGGGCCAAATTAGATGAAATTTTGGATTATAGCACTTTGGTTGGTTGTGGACATCATGGCCATTTTAGTTTATTTTAGGAAATTTTCTAGCTAGCTTAATCTAGGCTTAAAGTAGGGCTATAAAGTAGTTTGGCATTAGATGGTTAAGACTGTTTTTGTGTTATTATGCTTCTAGCTTGTGCTTATTGGACCTATATCGGTTTGATGGGCTCATTACGAGATAGTTCGAGGTTAGTTTTAGGCTAGGGTAGCTTATTGTAGCTTATTGTGGTTTTTAGCTTATTTCCTTATTGCTTATCATATCAGTTAGCTACCCATTTGCTTATCCTGATCTCATTTGTTGTGTTTAACATTTTTCCTGGAATCTCAGTAGTACTTAGGACGTTTCTGGAAGTTTTCATATTTTTCCCTTTTCATTTGCTAATTTTCTGCATTTTATTTCATTTTTAGGCATTTTTAATTAGCATTTAATGCAAATAAATTAGAAAAAGATCAGAAAAATGCAATTTCAATTTTATTAGTTTTATAAAAATATAAAAAGCCAAAAAAATATTTTTCCATAATTTTCTTAGTTTAAATAGTATTTTCTAGCATTTTAATTAGTTTTAAATAGTATTAAATTCATAATAAATAAAGAAAAGTCAAAAAATGTGATTCCAGTTTCTAAAATTCTTTTTAGTCATTTAAGATTTTTGAAAAATAGTTTTGTATTTTCTAGTTTATTTTCCTGATTTTTAGTATTTTAAGTCTATTTTAAATATTTAAAATTAGTTTTAATTCAAATTAAATCAAGAAAAATCCAAAAAATTAGTTTTAAATTTCCAATAATTTTCTTGCATCATTAGGATTGTAAAATGTATTTTCCATATCCGTAGGTATTTTACTTCTTTATTTTCACGTTTTATTTCATACGTACGTAATTTTATTTAAGCGTCGTTTTAGATTTTAATCGTTAAACGATTTTAAATATAAATTAAAATGACTTCAAAGTCTTTTATAGATTTAATTTCCTTAGTTTAATCACTCACTCACTCATATTCCTTTTTCGTCCAAATCGCCCGATCACAAGGCAGTGTTTTGAGTACCATCATGACCTCGTTGGGAAGAACGACCGGGTTTGCGGTTTCTTCGCAATACTGGAACACACACTATACTACATTTGATTAGGCGCCCCTTAAAAGGTTGTTGTCGAGGTTCTGGCTGTGATCCTCGGTGATTGAATGGAAACTCTGCCGAAGGTCAACATCAATCGGCCGACGGTGAGTCACCGGTAACTCCCGTGGATTACGGGTGTGTCTCAAACGGTCTGATCGTGAGGTGATGCTTGGTGTACCTCGACTCATCGAGCGTAGATGTACCCGGTACATCGCGTTATCTCACTTGTGGGACTCGGTTCGAGAGCGGCCTTTGTAAATTAGGTTGTGTTTTCACACTATCTTGTTAACACTCTCGAGTTCAAACTTGTAAGTTAGGAATCCGCTTATTACTAACAGTTTGAAATGTTTTCTTCTTATGGAAGCTCGGGCGGGATGATCGTCTTGATTCTTCTCATGCTCACGCCAACATCATCACTAATGGAGTTCTATCCTAAAGCAACACAATCGTCGAATGATTCTTGTCAAACCAAAGAATCTACAAAGTTAAAGACTTAAAGAACTTCATCAAGTGTTGAATTCCAACGTCAAAGGCGTGTGAGCATGTTGAAGAATGGCGTGGAGACCTTTGGAGCGTGAGCGGACACGAGGCAATTGATCTTGACAACAACATACTATCACTTTCACCACAAAGAACAATGATCATAGAACAAAGTTAAAGATGGCGTCAAAACATAACCGTTCAAAGAAGACAATTCTTCTCACAAGAAAGAAAAATGTCGGGAAGGCGTCAAAGCTACTATTACATCAACGCCTTCACCATTCATCACCAATACTTGAGGGAGATTGTTGGAATCACTTCTAAACCATAATCAAGTGTTAGTAATTATTATGTAATAGTTAGCTTTATTATGGCCTTTATGTTTGTTATTAGCCTTAAGCTTATGAAGAAGGCCCATGAGCTTAGGCCTAAGCCCATTTATGAAAGGATGGAAACTAGGAGTGTTGCCCTAGCTTTCCTCCTATAAATACCTTATGTAAACCTTCATTTGAAGGTTGGTTGTTCAAGTTTTTCTTTCATTCACTCTCTTTGTCTTAACCGTATTATTGCTAGCGTGAGTGTGTGTTTGGTTACTTGTTCAATCGCCTCATCTCCTTTCTTATAAGCTTGTGTTTGTAAAACTAGTGACCTAACACACTACAACAAGCCGTCGAGAATGATAATGGGAATTCGATAAAGAGTTAGGCGAGGGAGTATTAACGAGTCGAGAAGTTTTATCGTGATTGATTCTCACGAGATATTTATGGTACTTCACAAGTGTTCGATTAATTGGACATACATGGTTTCGATGTCTCAATTCATCATCAACATACGTGGTGTATGATTACGTATCATTGAAAATATCGGGGGAAGAGAGTGTCTGGTCTTGCTTCTTTGGCGACTTTTGAAAGCCCTTTCCTTCATGAATTTCTTCAATCGGGGAAGAAATGAGGCGATATATGGTTCAAACGTCTCACTTTGGTGTTATCATCTCACTTTCACGGGGTTATCGTGTGTGAAGTTACCTAAATATGGTGTTATGATGCCTCACACGGTCATTTTATCGAGTAATTGCATGTTCACAAGTAATTATTATTTTGATGAACCGCAACAATCGGGGAAGTTGCTTCATTTAGATTTTAAATGGTTTGTTTGGTGTGAAGCATCTACATACGTGAGAAGATCTTATTGATTTCTTTCATGTTACCCCGAACGGATTTTTCGCATTGTGTACAACTTTCATTACGTTTCAAGATAGATTTACCTTGTGTGGTTTCTTTGCTCATCTACAAGTTCATTGCGTCTTGAAAACTTCAAAGTTAGAAGAAATGTTTACTACATCAAAGTTTGAATCTATTTGAAAATGGTTGTCGGTTTGGGGAAGCGTCTGAAACTTCGCCAAAAAGAAGTGTACGGAGAAGTTGCTAAAGACATCTGACATGAATTGGGGAAGGTAATCCAATTTATGCATATTACATCATTGCCTACAAGTGAAGAAAGCAGTTCTCAAGTCGGTACAAAAAGAAGACAAAGAGCGTAAATTGTCATCATCCTCGACATTTGAAGAGCTTATGAAGACTTTTCTTTATTTGTTTTATTACTTGTAGGAAATGTTGTAAGTAATCCCTTATGTCGTCCCATTGGGGGAAGATTGTTGGAATCGCTCCTAACTCTTAAATGGAACGACATTTACGGGATTACATTATCTATCTTTGTTAGCCAAAACACATGGACTAGATATGTCATATTGTAATAGTTGTAATGTGTTAGGCTATAAATACCCTCATAGACTTCAATAGAAGGGTGAGACTCTTTGTGTAACTTCATATTTTATCATAATAAAACATATAGTATTTCCTTTCTCTCTCTAGTTTCTCTCACTAACTTGAAGATGATGTTCTTTCATCTTCCTAGACCTCCCGATTCACCATACCAACCATAGATACGGTCCTAACAAAAGCAGATTTGATCATCAAAGGAAGTTTACTCCCTTACGCTAGAGATGAATGGAACAATTTAAGGTTCCACGACTTTAAAAAGGTTAATGAGTACACCCGCTTTATTGAGAATATGCTCAACACTCGATTTTGTGGGCAAATTATTCTTGAAGGAGATCTATTGGAAAACTTTCTCCACATTTCATGCTTCAAACTTAAACTTGCAACAACAATATCGATTGCAAAATTTAAAATACTACGATCTAAATGCAAATCTTCTTGTAGAGAGAAAAACAATGAATTGCTAATGAGAAATCATCAAACTCGTCCACATGATCATTAGCACTTCCGGAAGCAAATGCTATTAACAATAATGATACCAAAACTCTATAAGTAAAGAGGAAGAGGTAACCCTTGTGGATGTGGTCGTGGTCATGGCCATTATGATAAAAACAATGTTTATGGTCACAATCGTTTTTTCAATCAAAACAATACTTACCATCGAGGTGGTTATAATGGTCGTGGTCGTGGTCAAAGAAACTATAATTACCATGCTCCACAAGTTAATAATCCCGGTCAACAAAATAATGAAGTCGGTACCTCACAAAACCATGGAGGATCATGTTTCGGATGTGAGTACAAACCATCGGTCAAAAGCTTGTCGCACACCTTCACATCTATGTGAGCTCTACAAGCCCAACTTTGAGTAAAATTTAATTTCTAGGGGAGACTAAACGTTCAATTTTTACGCGAGATTCAAATTTTGGTTTAACTATGAAAATTTTGGTAAAAAATTCAAATTTTTGGGCCCAAATTCAAATTTTTCGGGTCAAATTTGGCGTCAAAATTGTCAAAACTCAAATTTTTCTTACAACCTTTAAATTGGATTTTATAGTGAATTTCAAATTTTGGGAGAGAAATTTTTTCAAAATTATTTTTTGAGGAAAATTTTGAAAATCACTATATTGGCCTTTCAAGTATGATGACTTCACAAATCTCCTCACCTTCCATTTACTGCTTAAAACCTTCATTCCAAACCTTGCTACTGATGATTCTGAAGATGAAAATGCATTTGTGGAATTGTACGAAGGATGGATTGTTACGAAGAGAAGTTATAATTAATAATTCCAAGCCTCGGATATCATCAAATTCCGAAATCCTTGATCGTGCAAGGTGAAATTAGGAATCGAAATTCCATAAGTAAAAGAGTCGGTCACCCCAAGTATTATCTAGCAAAAGCTAGCTCTTGCTGAGACTTGTCTCTATTTATGTTAGTTATTAAATAAGTAGTAGCGTAGATTAGTATAGTGCAACACCGTGGAGGAAGGACGGGTCTTTACCCATTGTATCCACGATCCACGAGGCCGTCGGGAGGTCGTTTAGTCGTAACCTATAAATACCCTCTACCTTGCAAGGTAGAGGTTGGATATTCTTTAGTAATCTAATATTCCACAAGTTTCTCTTACTAGAATATCCCACTTTCTCTCTCTAAAATCATCTATGTGCTTAGTGTGTTAACATTATGTTATGTAAGTGAAATCAATATCCTACAATTGGTATCAAGAGCCATGGTTAGATCATATCTTGCACATCTTTGGATTTCTAGTGGTTTTAGGTGGTTTTGAGTTTGAAAAAGTTTAGTGGTTTGTGCATCATTTGGTTGATTTCTTGTGTTAAAGCTTGGATTTTGTTAGTACTTTTATGTTTAGAATCATCACAAGTGTTTAGGTTTTCATTTGGTAGCTTGAATCATCTTGGTTGGGTTGTTTTGGATTGAAAAGTGATGTTTATGTTGTTTTCTTGCTAGCGACTTGACCTACGGTTTGTTTCTTAGTAGCGACTTGCTTTACAATTTTGTAGCGAGTTGCGGTTTTTGGAGCTAGCGACTTAGACCTAGCGACTTAGAGTACAAGTAGTGGACTCTCCACTACGGGTAGCGACTTGGTGTTAGCGACTTGGTCGATGGCGAGTTGCTATTTAGCGACTTGAATCTTTAGCGACTTGATTAGCAATTCTTTGCCAAATTTTTGCTAGCGACTAGAGGATTAGCGACTTGTACTTAGCGACTTGGCTGCTGATTTAGCGACTTGGGAATATAGCGATTTAGTTGCTAGCGAGTTGGTTCAAAATCTCTAGCGACTTGGGGGTTAGCAATTTGATACTAACATCTTAGATACTTGGTATTTTGCTACTGGGATTTCCAATAACTTGGGGAGTAATTCAAAATAACACAATGACAGTCATCACTGATCCTTTAATCATCAAAGTACTTGCTCTCTATGACACAGCACAGAATAGTGAAACAGAATGCTTCCCAGATGCTCGACATTTAATGATTGACATCGATTAATCAAAACAACTCAAATGACTCACTCTTAATGTTTGCAAATGATGCTAAGAATATGGAATGCACCGGTGAGCCCTTTCAACATCTCGATCGACTTCTCAAACTCATTATCTACAACTATGGATCGAACAAGTTGTGCCATCCTTCGTCGAGGATTTTCCCCTTTGTGACAAGAACTGTTTTACTTAACTTAGAACGGTGAGGTTTCAAATTACCAAAGAAAAGTTCTCAAGCGATGATTCTCATGCCGCTCTTCAAACTATCTTCAATCAATTTGACCACTTATCCGGAAGAATATTCCTCGATTTTGATGATATCATGGTGGAATATCATTCAAGAAACACACGGAATGGAAATTCATGAGTTCGAAACTCATTTATTCAACTTATGGGTAATATGGAAACATACATCAAGGAAGGCGCAAAGAGAATAACAAAAGTTGAATGAATTGAATGAGTACCAAGAGACACCATGGAGCAATTGTGACAAGTCATGCAATATTCCAGTTGAACGATGAATGACACGATTGCGAGAATCTCGGTTGTAATGAAAAGGATGAAGACAACGACGCGATCTCAAATACTCGAGTCGGAAAAGGTATCAATCGATAAGGTACATAGCGATCACATAAATTCTCATGAAAAGGTACACGACTCTTACTCGAACATAACATCGTAAAATCGATCTTGGTTGTGCACGAATCTAATGCAAATAACATGATTGAAAAAGGGTATATGATGAGCTTTCAAACAAGTTTTCAATTCTTGAAAAGCATTGTATCTCATTGCAAATTGAAATACAACAAAAGGATGAAATGTTTTATGCAAAAAACCTTGTACTAATCGGGAACTTCGAATTTGAGAATTTTTGAAATTAATCGGTTAAAATCCGATTCGGGACAAAGATTCGACCATTAGCAATCTGAAATTACTTCTTCGGAAGTCCGGAAATATATTTGTCATGAGATGAGTGATACACTAGAATCTAGAAATTACGAACTAGCTCTATGTGTGTCCAACCTACTAAGAGAAAATGAGCATTTAAGAAAGAACCTTGAGGAAACAAACTCTAAGTTAGTCAATCAATCTAACCTCTTGATGAAAGACATTGATGACCTCAAAGCCCAAATTCGGGATAAGAGCTTCAATATTGTTGCCCTAAAAATGAGCTTAGGAAGTCATTGGAAATAGGATGAACACTAAGTTTGCAAAACCTTCAACTTTGGGAAAGTCAAATGTTGGAACCACTCGAAGCGAGCAGTTATTAAACAACCTAATGCCTTTAGGTGCGAAAGAGTTAAACCATTGAAATCTAAGCTTACCTCCCAAGTTGATAATATATACATTTTGTCAAAACCGGTCACTTCATTGCCTAGTTCGGATATGATGAATCTCAAACCTCGAATTATGTTCAATACTCTCGGATCGAAATGCAATAAGTATAACTAGCTCTCATGCAAAACATCATTTGGTGATCAATCCCTAAGAAATACTCTAATCACAAAAGGACAAATAGTCAAAACAAGGT
The DNA here is from genome assembly GCA_022545495.1 of Chrysanthemum lavandulifolium. Taxonomy (NCBI): domain Eukaryota; kingdom Viridiplantae; phylum Streptophyta; class Magnoliopsida; order Asterales; family Asteraceae; genus Chrysanthemum; species Chrysanthemum lavandulifolium. The sequence goes on along the minus strand of CM040243.1, from coordinate 91,549,808 downwards.
GTGCACTCATTTAGTTCAACTAACGGTGGTTTCAAATGGATTCCCACTTGGCGATTTTTTAAGTTTACGGGACTTAAGCGAACTTACATTCCTAGATCATGCCTCAGTGGATTCCCACGGAAAACTCTTCAAGAATGTAGAACCTAATAGGATCCCCATTAATGATACGTCGTGTTATCTTGTGATGCATCCAAATGTGAGATTAAACATGTCACTAACCCTTCTATGTGCAATTCTACATGTGCTTCGGTACAATGTGCTCTCGATCTTTTTCGGTACAATGCTCAACTCAATCAGGAACTTCATGACTTGGTTCCCATCAGAAATGAACATAGCTCATTCAGGAGCTATAGCTTGCCAGAATTGATGTACCTCTTACTTTGACTCCTATTCATCTTGAATCAGGACTCGCTCTTTTATATTTGTGTATAAATCAAGTTTAAAAAAAAAAAAAAGTCTTATATACCTTTTATATATTTCATTCTTTTAAATTCACAATTTTATCATTTTCCTCAATCTAATAAAGAATACATTCTTTGTTATCGATAACATCTACGGTCCTAGAAATGTCATTCAATAATGGCACGGGATCATAGATGAAGTTCGAACAAATGATATATTCTTGTTTTATAACGGTAAGGTTAATTCAATCAATGGTTTGTGGTGGCATTGATTGAGGGAGATATTTCAAGTTATCTTGATTATATATGCATGATGTTAGTTATGGTTTGTGTTCAAAGGCAGGCTGTTATTGTTTATCCATTATGTTAGTGTGATTATCTTATTATGATTCTCGTTATGCCATCTGTGCCAGTTTGCAATCTGATAAGTTCATATAACTAATGTGTCCGTAACACATAATGTGACAAGAGAGCAACTTACTTTGTAATGCCTTAGCAACTTGGTTAGAGACTTGCTTTGAAAAGTCTTAGCGACTTATTATAACTCTAGGATAGCGAGTTGCAATTCTCTCACAAAACTACAAGGACTAAATGTGACCACCTGGCTTTCTTACTTAAACCCTCCCTTTAAGTTAGCGACTTGCCTTTTTATATTTCAAACTTTCAAAAATAATCTTCTCTTTCTCTCTCGATTCCTCTTAGCGACTTAAGCGTGGTATGATTCTAATCTCTCATTAAGTGTTTTTCACATACAGCGTTTGTGTTGGGTTTCTAACTCGTCCTTTTAACGGATCCCTACGAGCTCGTGAATCGTGACATTTGATTCCCACCTAGGTTGAATTATCATGTAATCGTGTTTTGTTGTAATAATGATGTTGCAAGTGTATTAATTGTTTGGTATAAGCGATCTTGAGTGTTTGATAATGTGTTTCCATGATTGGTGGTTTGGGTCGATTATTTGTTGAGATGATAATTGTTCTTGTTAGCGAATTAGGTATTGTTCTTGATAGCGTTTTAGCTTATCATTCATCATGGCGAGTTAGAGCTATTAAGTCTGCTCAAGATAGCGACTAAGGTGTGTTGGTCTGGGTTGATTATCTGTTGCGATAAATTGTTCTTGATGGCGACTTAACACTGTTCTTGGTAGCGAGTTAGTTTAAATGTTCATCGTAGCGAGTTAGTACTCAACTTAGCGATTAAGCTGCTGTGGCGACTTAGTGAATTACTTTCTAGCGACTTGGGTAGCGACTTAGTTGTATCGTTATTATCAGCGACTTGTCTTTACAAGTTAGCGAATTAGCAACGTCAGCGACTTAGTAAGCATTTGTAGCGACTTGGTTATATTCTTGTTCATGGCGACTTGTCTTTACAAGTTAGCGAATTAGCAAATATAGCGACTTAGAGAGCAAAGCGGTAGCGACTTGGCGTAGTCTTGGTGATGGCGACTTGTCTTTACAAGTTAGCGACATAGTTCACTTTCATGTAGCGAATTAGTTCGGTTTGGCGACTTGACCATTTGTGACTTGAGACTTGTTTGGTGGGTTTTTCTTCTCGGGGTCTAGGGTTATTAAAGGTTTAAAAGCAATTTGCTAGGATAATCTCATGCTTACAATCTTGTTTCAGGATTTCCTGTAACAACTTGTATTGTCAACTTACTCTTTGTAACCTGCTATAACATGTTGTTTAGGCAAGTTGTTCTTGAACTCCCTTGTGGCTATTCAATGTTACATCTTGTTTCATTCAATCTGCTATATCACTTCTACATTTGTATCTTGGCTCACGACATTATTTCTTTGCAAATGTGCGTTCTAACCTTTTAATTCCTAAACAACTCGTCTCGTGAAAACTGTATCAAATGGTGTCTTTATCCTTTATGTCTCGCTTTTGTCTCTCATTATATCTCCATTTGCCTATGGGAACCACATGCGTATACGAGTCTTGTATGTTCATAACATAAGGGTGTATTCAATGTTGTCTCACTAATCATTTATTATCTAACTCGCTCCCATTCATTCTTGTTGATTGTATGTATACTCGGATCATCAATGGCAAGTTCAATCCACGATAAAACGTTATCCCTTGGCATCACCCAAAGTTCTCTCGACGATGAAATCCTTCCTAGGAGTCAATGGGTGATATTGGAAAGAGTAAGCGTTATGTGGACCTACAAAAGCTACAACAAAATCCTATACTCAAAGTATCCATTGATATCCTCAAGAACACAAACTTCTTGATTGCCATTACCAAGCAATGCTCAATTCCCACCATTTACATTCAACAATTGGAACACCATTCAATGGGACAAAATCACGACTCAATACTCTTGCAAAGCTGGATGATAGGGAGTTCACGATTGATTGACCATTCTTAGCAAGGCTCTTGGAATCACCCATGTAACCCCAACCTTCGTTCGAATCTCCACACTGGTCTTGACGATCTAATTGTCTTTCTAATTGGTTTGGGTTATCGAGCGACATCTTAAGGGCTTGACATCATCTTTGGACACATGTATCAACCACGGAGAGCTATTACAACTATTCTCAACTTGTGCTTATCGGCAAAACATCGGGGTTCGATAAAGTGAGAATTCCCATCTTGCAAATCCTATGGGAATTGTCAATAGGGTTGATGTGAATGTCTCGGATCGTATTTGGGAAGAATTTTCTTTATCAATGCACACATTCATATCGATAGAACAAATTTCGAGAACAAAGCTCAAGGCGAAAAAAGCAGAACAAGCTTGTGATTCCCAACATCAGATTTTCAAAGCTTGTTATTCAGTACTTGCAACAAACTCACAACTTCAATCCTAGGATTGAATCAACTCTACATAAAGCAGAAGATGAATTTGTTTTAGGAAACCTGAAATATGTTCCTAGAGGTATGGATAATGAAATATTTGGATTGCCAATTCCTGATATTCTACTCACAGAAGATATCAAGAAGAAGGACTACTTCAAACAATATAAGAAAAGAGCTACCAGTTCTTCTGCTGATGTCACACCCCCTCCTCCACAACCCAATGCTCCCAAGTCCACTTCAGCCTCACAAGCATCCTATGCCTCTCTTCCTAAAAAGAGACTTGAAAGGTCACAACATTCGGACACCGCATCCAAGAAGCGAGAAAGTAAAAGGAAGAAAGTGGAAAAGGAAATTGGTGAAAATCTTGAGGTATCAAGGGATATTACAAGGTTAGCGATGAAGATGATCTTGATCTACAACTTGGAATCCGGAAAGCCTAGAAAGTCGAATGTGAAAGCACCAGTGGGTGGAGTTGTGTTAAGAGAACACGATCAAGCGCCACGACAAACAACCCCAATAACACAAGACAAAGGAAAAGGGTTGCTAGTGTTGAAAGCGAACAAGCCGCTCACATGCTTTTAACGATCTCATCATCTCCATCAAGCACCACCAATCAATATGAGTGAAGAGAAGAACATAATCATCTCTGCTAAAGAACAATGGAGGTGGACAAAGTGCACGAAGCGTTTAAAGAAACTCTTACACTTAGTGAGACTCAATCGGCGAATGTTGGCTCTGTTGCAAAAGGCTCGCGAGGAGAATCTTGAGACAAGATCGATGAGACCTTGCGGATGGATGAACCAAATCATCTACCAACTCTCTATCTTCACTTAAGGATCTCGTCTGATTTCACTTTCGGAGATCAATACATAAATGACAAACCCTTAGATCTTGCACAATCCATGTTTACGGTCAACATTGACAAGATACATCAACCATTCCTCCGATGTCGGCATCTTCACTCAATTGAACTTCCACCTCCCAAACTGCTCAATCAAATGTACTAACACCACCTACATCTTCACTTACCCTGAACCGGTCATCACGGTTGTTGATACGGATGCTCCACTGCGTCACCACCTCAAATTCTCACCCGGATCAAGCGCTTGCGGAAGCGGTAAAAGGATAGAAGCTCTTGAAAGGCAACTTCGAAATCTGTTGATTCTCTTGAGGATCGTGTCTATAGATTGGAGCATCTCAACCGATGAAGGGTTGCGGCCGCCATTGAAGGGAAGTTAAGGATCTTTGTGGAATGGGCAATGGAAGCTCCTCTTCTTAGGCGGTTCAAGGACCTTCCTATTGCCGATATGAGAGCTGCTCTGTTAGAAAAGATGTATGACTTTGAAGAGGACAAGCATGAGGTCCACAAGAAGCTATATGAGGCACTTGAAGAATCAATTAAGTCGACAATCATGAGCGAGTGCTTGATTGACATCGAGGAAAAGGAAGCTAAGAAGAAAGGAGGGCCATTGTGTTGGAAACACTACGGAAAGACCGTAAAGATCCACCTCCACCTCCAGCGGGGTCTTTGGAATCTCTGGGCGGTAAATCTTCTCGACAACCAACACACCTCCACCACAACCACCATCATCACCGCCAAAACCTTCCAATCAATCAAGTCCTACAAAGAGCAGTACTAAGAAGAAATCTGCTGCTTGGGCGACGGTTGATTCTAGGTTCACATCCACATCCACCTCTATTCACGATGATCAAATGGTTCACGAAGAGTCGCGCGTCATGGCGATTGAGAACGGATGAAGATGATGCATCAACAAAGCATATTCCTAAGCCATCGAAGGCGGTTTGATGCTTACATGGTGGGAATCGCACTAGCACATCCAGTGGCACGTTCGAGGACACAATTCAAAGTTGCATTGTTGAAGATAGACCTCCTTCTCCGGAACCTACATGGACCATCCAGTCGACTCGATTATTCACGACAACAATTGGGCATCAATTGTCACCAATAATTATGAAGTTCGGTGAAGACTCTCTTACGCACTACTGCTGGTGATATGGGAAGCTTCATTAGATGGTTTTGTGAGCGGAAGAGTATCTCATCCATAACTCAAGAGATCTCGAAGGACAAGCTTATGAAATTATCAAAGTCTTCCACTCGGATGCAAATCATCTTCAATATCGGATGGAAGAATGCCATAAGATCTTTGAATGACCAAGTCGGTGAGCAAATCGATCGCTTCAATGTCAACAAATCTCTTCCTCTTGGTGGTGAACACGGTCGGATGACCATTCAGGTGAATTCTTCTTCAATCATGACTTGGACTATCGTGTGCTCGCTCTGTGAAAGAAGACCAGCTCTATCAATTTCAAAGATGAAAGCGCAACCTACTACGATCGGGGCTTGAGCGGATGGTTCTGATCTATTACGGGTGATGAAGAACAAAAGTATGATATTGCCGCTTCATATGGTATCTCTCTCTTTGGTGGTTCAAAAGAAGAAGTTCTACATCGAAAGACATGGTGTTGATAAAGGCCTTGATGATGTTCGATCAAAGCGCAAATCTTAAGTGTTGTTCGTGTAGAGATCTTCCCTATCTATGGATATGAGTATTTGAAGAAGATAGTCCTTAAAAGAGCGGACTTCAAAGAGTATACTATTGAGGAAAAGCGACTTCAAACATCTTACGCCAAATGATTTGAAGATCTCTATCTCTTGAATCTTCAAGGACACCTTGAGCATTTACTGTCCGTGAGAAAAGGCCCTCTGCATTTGTCACTCTTTGGATCGGGGCTTAGTCATTCGAAAGCGAGTTGAGGACTTTCGACAGCATAGAAAGCTACCAAACCGGGATCAACCTTACAAGTCCACAATGGAATGCAAGCTGGGCATGAGTTTCATCGCGAATACAAAGTTCTTGACACCCCTAGAGCCGTCATCTTCAAGCGGATATGGGTCTCGCATGCTTATGCGACTATGTGAGCTCTACAAGTTTAGTGATGGTACTCTCAAATTGGTTGAAGAAGAACTTGACACGAGTGAAAGAAATCAAAATCGACATGAAATCTTGGGAAAAGACTACCTTTTGATGATGATGACAAAAGCGGTGTGAAGATTTCATTCTTTGCAATTAAGCGAAGACTCAAGACTCGAAGGATCTTCCATGACCTTGAAAGTTTTGTTGGTGGTAGGCTTGGGTGGTCATTACAAACTTCTTGATGAATGAAGACATCTTGAGCGACTTATGTTGTGTTTTAAATATGTGTAATATGTGGTGTACTAGCTGTGAACAAGCTGTAATGCATGTAATAGTGCTAGGTTATGTATTGTGGTTTCCCCTTGTAAAAAGGGAACATCGTGTTGTCCACCGATCATATAAAACCGGACACATTTTCTCCAACAAATATTTTGTCTCATACATATTTAGATCACTTGAGATCCAAAATCTCAAAGGATTTGAAATTTTGATCGGGAGAAAATGTGATATAAATATGAAAGATGTTAAAAGATGACCAATTTTTGTGCATACTACTCTCTAATATGTGCTAAACAATTTTGAATCTCGAAGCATATATTAAGGGGAGCATTTTTTAGCAAATTCAAAACATCGGTACACAACTTTCAAATTTTTCTAAGGTACCTTGATTGTATATTATATGGCTTCTAATCTTTTGGTGATCATATACGCACTTCAAAAGGGTTCCCTCGGTATGTGCAAAACCCTCTTTCAAACTTAGAAGCACATATTGAGGGAGCAAAATCATGAAAACCTCATCCTTCCGAAAATGCTTTATCTACTTGACTTAATTTGGGAAGTGATGTTGATATCTTTAGAAAATGGTATTCAAAAAGTTAATTCTTCCTCTTGCCTCCGTGTGCAAAGCGATTTCAAACATTTGATGCACATGTTGAGGGAGCACTTGTTCTAAAAATATCAAAAACAATTCGGTACAAAATGTTTTGATAATATATCACAAGTATCGGATTGATTTTCAAATGGTTTTCAATTGGTTCCAATGGCGGATGAACAATACCAAATAGACCGACCAACTTTACTTTATATGCGGTGATATAAGGATGATAAGGTTAGGTATGTGTTCCCATGATCCGCTTGAGCCGGAGGGATCTACCGAGGACTATCCACTAGTTAGTGTAGAGTTCTTAGGTATGATGATAAAAGGAGAAAAATGAGATATGGGAAGAGTGCGGTGAGGCTGAGCTAATCTTGGAATAAACCCAACAAGGTTCTAGCTATGAAGTCTCGGTAAGCTTGAAGGGTTGAAGAATTAAAAGAATTGAATGAGAAAAGGGTGAAAACAAATAGCCCTCCATTTATTCAACCTTAGGGCGAAACCGGGTTCAATTCATATACTCTTGATGGTAACATCGGTATTGAAGACAAGGCGTCATGGACCCGGTGGCGCTTGCACTTCAACTTTCCAAACCACTCAAGTTCCTCTTAAAAGGACTTGTTTCATTCTCACGGGAACCGACATTATCTATCGACTTTCTCTTAGAGATTGTTGATATTGAAGAAGGAGACCCTCTCCCTAGTCTCCGACACGGGATCCAAATATGCACAAAATTGAGTCTAGAGCCACGAGATCATCAATAAATCTCATTAGGACACTTTCAATGAAGACTCTCTGTTTCACACAATGTGAAAAGAGATTATATCTTGAGTCCTCGCATTATCCTTGTGGTATTGCGGAACATCGAGTGATGTGTAAACATATTCACAATGAAGATGGAAAACCTTACGGAGCCAACATCAAACAAGCTCTGGTAGGTGGCGGTGAGATCTATCATATAGATCAACCATGTGACAATGAGCGAGAAACAATGGGCGATTCAATCTCTTGAATCAATCTGGTTCGAGTTATGGATTGACGGATACCTTTGAAAAACCGGTCTTTGTGCTTAATAACTCTTTTCTTTAGCACATCGACCGTGTACTAATTTTCAAATCAAAGGTGTTTTATGATTGATAATTGATTTTCAATAAAACCTTCGTTGTATTGCAAAAACAATTTCTATTGAGCAATACACGATTGTTTTCAAATCTCTTTTCATCAATCGGTGGACTTAAATTATTTGGTTCACTCACTCCGTGTTGTCTTCTTTGAGGCGTTCGGTTTGAGAACGACTAAGCATTGCGAAACCTGTCAAGGAAATTCTTGAATTATACGATCACAGGCAATACATGTCTTGATCAGCGGGGAACCGTGGGCGTGTACCTCAATTCAACTAAAGTGATCAAAGACACTTTCGTGCGCTTTATTGCTAATTGTTGTATGCGGTACATCCTACGTTTGCGGTGATCGAATGAAGCGGTCAATCCATAGCCGCATGCTCACACAATACATTCATCTCTCAAGAAATCATGATAAGTGCATCAATGACTCGATATTTTCACTCCATGCTTACGCTTTCTGCTGTTGCCAATATCATGAATCAACGAAAGCTTCCGTTACTCGATGAGAAGATATCATGATCCGAATGTGAGCATGTCGGTCCGAATGTCACAACATCACAAAATTCCAACACCACAATGGATATCTCGAGAGATTTTAAGTAGCTAATGATCTCAAAAGGTGGCTCAAATTTACAACCACGATGGATCGGACACTCTACCTCCACGAATTACTCATTTACATTGTTCAATATTGCACTCTCCACAAATGCACTTGGTTTGATTACTTTCTTGAAAAGAAGTCTACGAGCTCATGAATGAAGACTTACTTGAAAGCTAGGATACACAATGTAATTTATGGGGTGACCTCCTTAGGGAGATTGTTAGGAATCGAAATTCCATAAGTAAAAGTCGGTCACCCCAGTATTATCTAGCAAAAGCTAGCTCATGAGACTTGTCTCTATTTATGTTAGTTATTAAATAAGTAGTAGCGTAGATTAGTATAGTGCAACACCGTGGAGGAAGGACGGGTCTTTACCCATTGTATCCACGATCCACAGGCCGTCGGAGGTCGTTTAGTCGTAACCTATAAATACCCTCTACCTTGCAAGGTAGAGGTTGGATATTCTTTAGTAATCTAATATTCCACAAGTTTCTCTTACTAGAATATCCCACTTTCTCTCTCTAAAATCATCTATGTGCTTAGTGTGTTAACATTATGTTATGTAAGTGAAATCAATATGGATAGAATCTTAGGTTCACAACCTAATGTATCACCTTCTAGTGTACTCTTGAACACCGCTTGTAGTAGCAAACCAAAACCTAAGTTAACTCAACAAGCAGTTAGAAATAAACCCGTTGATCTAAAATTAAAATTTGAAACCTAATAGGTGGATCAATATAGGGCCTTGAGACTTTCCCAAAAGTTTCAACATCCCTAGATCTAACCTTAGATGGATACCAACGGGTAGATTTTTCAAAGCTATTGGTCTTAGGTGGATTCCTACAGGCAAGATACTAAGTAGTTGCACCATAACAAGTGTGAAACCTCTACATTCATCCACGAGGTAGGAAGGAAATCATCAAAATTGCATGTTCGGTGTCAAGAAGATAATTGACACTACATCTTTATCTTCTAACATGGAACCCGATTACACTTGGGGATCCATGTTTTTTCTTTCTTGCCCCCTTCTATTTTCTATACAGGTACAACAACGATGGCTCCTACTGCAAAACAGCGTAGGACCCGTTTCTCACCGTCAAAATTATCATGATACATCAACTACATCACAAAATTGTACTTAATCATCAAGAATTGGAAACTTTGATTGCTCCTCTGGTTAAAGAGTCTTTCTAAAGACGTGCTTCAGATGTATCGAATGTTTCCGCTGGACAACCTGATCATATTCTAATTCTTGATACATCCTGAATCTACAACAACAACCGTTGTTGTAGCTGCACCTCCAATCGAATCTCCGATATCAGAAGATCAAACTATTTCCAACAACAATGACACAACTAATGATCAACTGCAATGGCTTCTGAGCATAACAGCTTGGAACCCGGTCATAACCGTTTAAACTTCTATCAAACCCCATCATCAGCTGAAACAAATGCCCAACTTACTCGTCAACAAATGGAAAAGTTGTTTGCTCTTTTGTTTAGTGATGATATTGATGAACGTGCACCAGGTGTATCCAATATTTCCATTGCTCAACTTTGATCATAATCAATACGATACACTGCTACAACAATTAATGTTGAGGAAGCACCACGTTGATTCAACAACAATAGTTGAACAAACCGCATCCAACGGCGCAGTCCGGTGATGATCTTACGAACAATGACGTACCACCACCGCAGTTATGATCCGTCGTTCTTCAACCCTTTTGCAAATGTACGCTACCGATATTACGGAATCATCTACAAGTCATTTGAATCCTCTAATCTGCAGAATGTATATCAACTTCAACCCTCCACACATCGTTGGACAAAAGACCATCCTCTTGTGAACATAATTGGCAACCCTAATCAACCGATCGTAACTAGACAGCGCCTTGGACCGACGGTGAACACTGCATTTATGCACTTACCGTTTGCCAATCGAACCCAAAACATTAAAAAGCAATGACTTATGACAATGGATAGAATCCATGCAAGAAGAACTTAATCGGTTTAAAAGTCTTGAAGTATGGGAATTGGTTCAAAAACCAACGGGGTCTATGTTATTGGTGCGAAATGGATTTGGAAAAACAAGTTAGATCTTGTGATGCGGTTATCGAGAAAGAAGTCACGTCACGGTGGCTAAGGGTTATAGACAAGAAGAGGGTATTGACAATGAAGAATCATTCGCTCCGGTTGCTTATCTTGAGGTCATTCGGATATTTACGGCATTCGCGGCTCACATGAACATCACGGTCTTTCATTTGGATGTCAAAAGCGCTTTTACGAATGGGAAAGCGAAAAGCGGTCTATGTCGATCAACGGAAGGATTCATTGATCGAGTTCCCGAACGCGTTCATAAACTGAACAAGGATCTATACGGTCTCAAACAAGCCCCTCGGGCGTGGTATGATAAGTTATCATCCTTTCTTATCGTAAATAATTTCACTAAAGGCTCGGTCGACCCAACACTTTTCATACAATATCACGGGGAACACATTTTAATCGTTTAAATTTATGTGGATGACATCATTTTTGGGTCAACACATCTAAAATACTCAAACGCTTTTTCAAAACTTATGAAAAAAACATTTTGAAATGTCCATGATGGGTGAACTTACATTCTTTCTTGGATTGCAAGTTCATCAATCACCCCGTGGTATTTTCTTGAGTCAGTCCAAATATGCCCTTTGTGGAAAACTAGAGGGGGGGGGGTTGAATAGTTTTACCAATTTAAAACTTCCTTTTAAATATTTAGATCGACTTTTGTCAATCTATTTGGTTGTTTATGTTGGACGTTGATAGATAGATATATAAATGTGTAATGAAAGATAAAGAGTAAGAAGCACATCACCACGACACAAGTATTTATAGTGGTTCGGCTACAAGGACACCTTCCTTGCCTACTCCACTCCCGAGTCACCTACTCGAGAGTTCGTAAACACTACACCAATTCCTTATGGCGGAGAAGCCTTCTGGCAACGCCGCAACCTTTTTCGGTACAAAGCTAAATACCGATTTCCTTCACACCAAGTGAACCACACCTAACACAACGTCGCCTACCCTTTATACGGTGCTAGGCTAACCACCGAGTTCTTTCACACCAAGAAGAACTAATCCTATCACAATGTCGCCTACCCTTTATTAGGTACTAGGCTAAGAACCTAGTTCCATTACTGTGGAGGAACTACTACCCTTCACAACACAACACCTAATATCAAGGAGATCCACTCCTTGTTACAACACCATCAAGGATATCACCATCCTTGGAAATAAATAAATACTTATATGTATAACGATGCACCTCATCGATTATATGACCTAGGCATTCTTCCCAAATGCTACTTGATTTGATTCATAGGCATCCTTCACTAATGCCCTTGACACAACGCTTGACACTCTTCACTAATGCCTTCATCTTGACACCTTTAGCATTCTTCACTAATGCTTTGACATGGACGATAAGCACCTTTCACTAATGCTTTCATCTTGACACTTTCGGCATCCTTCACTAATGCCTTCAACTTGACACCTTTAGCATTCTTCACTAATGCTTTGACATGGACGATAAGCACCTTTCACTAATGCTTTCATCTTGACACTTTCGGCATCCTTCACTAATGCCTTCAACCCAACATCTATGGAGAAAGAAAGAACTATCAACAAAAGAACCTTAGTTGTCTTGATGATGACAAAGCATGGAAACTCATGGACTTGAGCTTGCTCGTCTTCAAGAAGTGGTGATCTCGCCTTTAAGAGGAACCTAGAAGATCACACAAAAACAAAGACAAACTACATAGATCACTTGGATCGAGGTTAGAGGTTATAATACTTGGGAAGTATATGTGTAAAGTGGTGAGTAGAAAGGAAGAAATGGCTCTATATATAGAGTAAATTTTCTACTGTTCCCCGGATCCCATGGATCCCTACCACAAGGGATCCGGCTAGCACAAAGCTAGGGATCCGTGGAACGCTCCTCTTTGCCCATGGGTATTTTTGGTTATGGGTCATGGGTCATGGGTTATGGGTTGATCCATGGTTTTCTTTCTAGATACAATGTATCTTAAGGATACAATGAACTTGGTTAAGTGGTATATATAAAACCATGGGTTATGGGTCAATACCATTTGCTAGTTTTTACCCATTTAGTATATACTTGTTTTTACCCATTTTAGTAAACTTAGTTTAAGTATATGCTAACTCAATATGTAAACACTAGTTGTTGTACATATGTATCTAAATCATAAAATCACTTATACTTGTTTTAGTGTTTTATGTGAAAATGTAAGTGTGTTAGGAAACTGTTGACTCAAACTATTTACGTATTCTATTTGTTTCGTTAAAATGATTTTACGTTTATTATCGACAAAACATTAGAAGATCGTAAAATATAAATAAACATTTTTACGGCTTATTTGTATTAACACCCCTGAAATTTTAAACAAACATGGAATGACAAGTTGTGATACCTATGCCACTCCAATGGCACACACTAAGCGGATCTTTGATTTACATGGGAAGTTGGTTGACCCTACCAAATCTTGAAGTATTATTGGGTCTCATGTATCTAACAACGAGATATACGACATTGTATTCTTTGTATATCTTTGCTCCCGTTATCGGTCAAGACCAATTGAAACTCACCTCTACGAGGCTAAAGAATCCTACGATACATCAGGGAACCATTAACTTGGTGTTAGGTCACCATTCTATCACATCAATATGTATTTCTAGAAAGAAAGTTTTATTGAGAGAAAGTGGAAGGAACTAATGAAGTATTAATTAAATGATAATTGCAATTAGAACCAACACCCTCTCCTTTCAAGGGAGGGGGTATTTATAGTGTTTACATAAGTAGGGGTGTTTCCCCTTGGTTCTAGAAGAGCCTCTTATCACAGCTCATGGGTTTACTACATGAGCTGTAAATCTAAATACAAACATTTATAAACCATAATTGTTAACAACCTATTACAAATTAAATGACCTATACTTTATAATAAAACATGTTCCTAACAATCTCCCCCTAAGGGTTGGTCATCATTTGTTGTCTTACTTAGGTCGTTCGACGTCTTGAACTTCTTTGGCGTTTATAGCTTGAGACGTCTTTTAATCTTTGTTCTTTGTTCTTTGTGATCAGATATGTTGTTGTCTACCTTTCATCAGCATCTTTGTTGTTAGTGATGAAAGTCATTTCCAGCACGCTCATACTTCTGGTGAAGTTTGTGATTCATACATTTGAAGCTCTCATTCTTTAACTTAGATCTTAGATGAGAATGTCTTTATGATGTTGCTACGAGCATGTGGAACAAATATGTTGATGATAATGATGGTGGTAATGGTCTTTATGGAACTCCTGGTCTTTATGAGTACCTACATGAAAACAGTTAGCAATAAAGTTCCCGGCACTTATAGGCTCGGATTTTGAGATCGTAAACAACATAGTGTGAGAACTTTCACTAATCCTTGCCAAGGCCGTTCCTAAATTGTATATTCTCGAAAGAGATTAACAATCCAGGTGAGCCGCTGAAGTATACCGAAATATCACTCCACGACTGTAGACCGTTTGAAACCACCAAGCGTAACCCGTAAAGGATTACCGAGGCGACCTGCTGTCAGGGTTGTTTGATGTTGACCCTGGCAGGAATTTCCATTCAATCACTGAGGATCACAATTGTGAATCCCTTCATAAATGTTCAGGCAGATTGCTAAGATATGCGTAGGACTCTGGAAAATGTCACTTGTGTCCTCATTGTTTGAACAATCAAGTGATGAAATATTAGGTGTTCCTAAGAGATCTTTTGATGAATCTTTTGGCTCTAGACTCAATAGTGCGCTATGGTTTTCCTAAGCGGAGACTAGGGAGAGGGTCTCCTTCTTCAATATCAACAATCTCTAAGAGAGAATCGATAGATTACGTAGGGTTCCCTGTGAGAATGGAACAAGATCTTTTGAGAGAACTTAAGTGGCTTAGAAGGTTTAGTGCATTGCGTCACTGGGTCCATGACGACTTTGTCTTCAATACCGATTTCATCTTGTGACAACCAGTAGCATATGAATAGAACCCGGTGTCCGCTCTAAGTTGAATAATTTGGAGAGCTATTTCTTTTCACCCTTTTCTTTAACTTTTATTTTTAATTCTTCAACTCCTTCTTTCTCCGATTCTCATTTTCTCCTTTTTCAATCATACATAAGGACTTCTAAATACTAACTATTTGTGGTGTCCTTGGGTAGATCCCTCGACTCTGGCGGATCATAGGGCGTTTATTCCTAAACTTAGTCACCTTTTAACTCCATGACTATACTATGTTGCCACAAAACCTTTTCTTGAAAAATCTCTCAAGATGTTTATGATGAAAACATGTTTTGCTAACACCTTGAGAGTTTTGGTTTTCATAAATACTCCCCTCCACATGTGCTTATGAGTTTTGGTGAAATCGCACGAGAGGGTAGAGCTACGCACTTTTGAAATGATCGACTCTTGATAGAAAATTCCCATGAGACACGGTTACGTTGTATAGTTAAAGAGTTCCATTATTAGCTTTTAGGTGACAACTAGCTCTAATAACTACCTTGAAGATGTAAACACTCCTTGAAAAGGAGGTTAGACCCGTCAAAGTTCATGTCAATCAAGAGTGTCTCGGATTGGTACATTCTACTAAGATAAGTCTTAAAAGACAAATCTTTTCAATTACAGACATTTCAAAGTTCATCAATTCATTGGTGATATCTGAGTCGAGCACGTTATGAGATTCCATAACTTCACGATCAATAATTTTAATCACATTTCTCCCTCAAAATAGTATATGAATGTTGTTTTGGAAAACATGTTGATTAAAATATGCTTTTGAGCATTGGAAATTCATTTGGGAAGAAATGGATTTCAAGAACATTTATTTCGAACAAAGATTTTTGTTTCAAGCAGGTTAAAAGCTTTCGCTCGTTTAATTAGGATTGAGGCACTGAAACGTACCACATGGTCCTTTCGTGGAATAAGATTTTGTTTTCGTTGAACAAAAGTACTCCCCCTCAAATACAGAAACATATTCGAGAGATAGCCTTCTTGAGCCGAATATGATTCGTTTATTATGTTACATGTGAAACATGAAATATTAAATGCAGTGTTATAATTCGGACTCAAGGTTTGGAATAAATGAAAATCTTTTTGGATTTTGAAAGATTTTATATTTTTGTATTTTGTTTTTGAAATATGTATTTACAAAGAAAGATGTTTTGGTGTTTGACTTTTTAAGAACGTTTGAGTAAATTTTCCAGATCTGCTGGAGTCAAACACCGCATACCAATTTGATGGACAAGCTCAGCAAACCTTACGGGTGGCAAAGCTTTAGTGAACAAATCCGCCAATTGGTATTGAGTACCCACAAAGTATAATTCAATTGTACCCTTTTCAACATGCTCTTTGATGAAATGATATCGGAGAGCGATATGCTTGGACTTGGAATGTTGAACCGTGTTGCAGGAGATGGCAATAGCACTCTTGGAGTCACAGTACATTGGTATCTTGTTGAATACAAAGCCGTAGTCCATCAGTTGTGATCTCATCCAAATTATCTGAGCACAGCATGCTGACATGGCAACGTATTCTGCTTCTGTTGATGACATGGATGTACAGTCTTGTTTCTTTGACTGCCAAGACACAAGTTTATCTCAGAAACCGAATACCACCGGATGTACTTTTGTGTGTATCTAAACACCTGCGTGATCGAAGATCTCAAAAAGCGATTAGTGCAAAACCAAAATCCTTGGATACCGTTCCCAGTGAATGGTTCCCTTTACGTGGCGATGGATTCTTTTAGCCTCATTGAGGTGTCTTTCGATTGGTCTCGGCCCGATACGCGAGCAAAGATATCTGACAAAGACAATGTCGGTCTGTTGGTCATTAGATACATGCGAGACCCAATAATACTTGATATTTTGTAGGGTCAATCACTTTCCCATGTAAATCGGCGTCAAGCTTTGGTGAGGTTGCGAGACATAGGTTGTTATAAGTATCACAACCGGTCATTCCATGTTTCTTTAAAATTTCAAGAGCATATTTGGGTGATTTAAAAATATGCCACGGGGAGATTGATGAACACGAAGTCCTAAGAAGAACTTTAGTTCACCCATCATGGACATTTCAAAATTTTGTTTCATTAATTTTGCAAAAGCGTTTGAATACTTTTTATGTGTTGAACCAAAATGATATCATCAACATAAATTTGAACAATTAAAATATCTTCCCGTGACGTTGAATGAAAATGTTGGATCAACAGTTCCTTTGGTAAGCGATTAGCGAGAAGAAATTTTGATGTTTGTCGTACAGGGCCCTTGGAGCTTGTTTAAGACTATAAAGAGCCTTTTGAGCTTGTAGGCGTAGTTAGGATGTTGGAATCAACGAATCATTCGGTTGACCCACATAAACTACTTCATGGAGTTGACCATTCGAAACGCCATTTTAACATCCATCGATAAACCGTGATATTCTTGTGTGCAACATATGCGAAATATCCGTGCTGACTTCAAGGTGAGCTCTTTGAACAAACGATTCTTCATAATCAATTCCTTCTTCTTGAGAATACCCTTTAGCCACAAGGCGAGATTTGTTGCGAATAACATTGCCTTGACATCCGGTTTGTTTTCTAGATCCATTTGGGTCCAATGACATAAATCCCATCTAGTCTTGGAACAAGTTCCCGGACTTGAGATGTTTGAACCGATTCAACTCTTCTTGCATTGATTCAATCCAATTGTCATATGTCATAGCTTCTTTGATGTTTCATGGTTCTGCTTGACAAATGGTAAGAGCATAAACGCAAGTTTCAGCATCGGTGTGAAGACGTTGTCTTGTCATGATTGGGTTAGAAGGGTTGCCAATCACATTCACTAAAGGATGATCTTTTGTCCATTTATGTGTCGAAGGTTGATGATTGAATGTAGCATGCATATTAGACGGATCCAAACTGCTTGAAGATGACTCACCAATGTCAGGAATGGTTGGAGCCGGAGCAAATGGATTGAAAAGCATTTCCGTCATAATCTGTGGGTGCATGTACTACTTGATTTTGTCTTTCATCACCGTGTCAATGTTGGATGCAATGTGTTCTTACGTTGATTGAGAATCATTCGTGATTGCATACCGTGCAACGGTTGTTGTTGTTGGAGCGGTGTATCGGGTATTGGAATATTATCGGGTTGTGCGTGAAGCAGTTGATACATTTGGAGCACTATTTTGAAATTTCATCAAACAGAGGAGCAAACAAATTTTCCAATTGTTGACAAATGAATTCCATAGGTGGAACGGTGATGAAGAGAAAATTTAGGCGGTTGGAAGCGGGTCCTAAGCGGTTTTGCTCGAAGCCATTTACGTAAGCTCATCAAAGTTGACATGAATGGTTTCCATCATTTGTCGAGTTCGGCGATTCCAAATTCTAAATCCTTCGAATTTTCACGATAACCAATGAACACTCCAATGTCGACTTTGGTGAAGTTTACCAATATCATCACGATCATTTTTCGGATAACACGATTAATCGAATACATGAAAATATCGATATCCGGTTTGCGGTTGTGAACAATCTCATATGGATTTTTATTATGGCGCGTATGAATGATGGAGCGGTTTTGAGTAAAACATGCGGTTGAGGCGGCTTGACCACAAGAAATCCGGTAATTGTGAGAGAATCAACATTGTTCGAGCGGCCTCCACTAACGTTCGGTTTCGTCTTTCAACAACACCATTTTGTTCAGAGTACGAGCAATCGAGGTGCGATGTGTGATTCCAACTTTCTTAAAGTAAGCACGAAGTGTTTGATTCTTGAATTCGAGTTCCATTATGCTTCTTACAATTGAGCGGTGTTTTTGAGTTGAACACGAATCTTTGTGAGAAAAGTGATAATCATTGTTGGAGCTTGATCTTTAGTTCGAAGAAAGTAGACCCAAGTCCATCGTGAATAATCATCAACAATAACCAGAATGTAGCGTTTGCCATTCACACTTTGTACACGCATGGGACCACATAAATCCATATGAAGCAAGTGAAGAACATGTTGAGAACTTGGTTCAGGTTTTGAGGTAAAGTTAGATCTCTTGCTCTTGCCTTGTTCACAAACTGAACATAAGTGATCTTTGGTGTATCGAAACCTTGGAAGACCATCAACTAACTTATGACGAGCGAGTTCAGTCATGGTTTTGAAGTTTAAATGAGAAAGCCTTTTGTGCCATAACCATGATTTTGTCAAAGTTGCTTTTGAGAGAAGACAAATTGGTGAAGATGCAATCATATCGGACATAGGAATCGTATAAAGATTTGTGCTCTGATTACCGGTGAGTAAGTCATGTCCTTCCAAATCACGTACGTAACACGTTTTGGAGCGAAACGTAACTTCAATCATCATCACGTAATTGTCCAAGCGAGAAAAGATTGTGTCCAAGACCTTCAACATAATAAACCCGGTCGATCTCGATGTTTCCATTAACATAATCTCCATATCCCATGATTGCGGCAAAATGATCATTCCGAATCGGCGAGATCGATGAACTTTGAAACAAAGTTTACTAACGATTTAAGATTGCTGTCATATATCGGGTACATCCGCTATCAACAATCCACGAACAAGTTGAATCACTTGCAACACACGAAGACAATGAGGGTGGTATGATAGAAGCGATGGAACCCAAAGAGTTAGTGGGTTCCATTATATTAGTTTTTACACATTTGCACACTTAGGAATCCATTTAAAACTTGAGGTACGCTGCAACCATTGTTGCCATAACCAATTATTTTTCGCTTTGGTCTTAGTGAAGTCACTAGGTGAGTATACTTTCTTAGGAGATGTTTTTGCAGCAATGGGTGTGTCTACAGATTTCTCAGAAACTACACTGTGCACCTTCCCTAAATTTGATTTTGCAACTATTGGGGACCTAGAGGGAGGGCCAATTATAGATTTTTTCGAACGAGCTAACAGAGAACTTGCAACACATTTTTCATGATTACCAGACATCATACTGTTACGACAGAAAACACAAGAAGCATTAACGTTTGAAACGTTTACAGACTTATCATTTGTGACATCGACATTAGATTTACAAGTTGCCAAATTTGAATCTAAAGCGGATGCAACATGATTTTATTTGATTTCTAAGATGAACTTCTACTCGATGTCGGACGAGTGCTCTTCCTATGTTGCGAGATCCTAGTATTTTCTTTTTGTCTCTTTTTCTCGGATCTTCTAACATTAGTGGATGCAACTATTCCTGTAGCAGTGGAAGAAAGCAAATTAGTTTCCTGAGTATTGTCAATTATATACATGCCAGGAGCAATCACGTTTATGTTATTAGACTTGCTAGATTCTTGTTTAGCTAGCTTTTCTTTAAGCTCAATGATGATGTGTTTTTGATCCTGAATTATAGAATTTAGTCTTCCTTGTTCACCCAACATTTGTCGAGTGTATTCAACATGGTGATCAAGCTCTTTTGACGCTTCAGAATGAATAGTTTTAAGAGAATCAAAAATCGTTTTATATTCCTGTTTGACTTGTGCAATCTCTTGTTCATATTTGAAAATTTGACATTTTAACGATGCATTTTCATCATCAAGAAATTCGACTTTTGATATTCATGTCGATCCAAAGACAACTTTTCCTTTTGATTTTGTAAAGCAAGTTCGATTCAATTGTCTTAGATCGACACCATTGAAGTCTTCGTTTAAGTTAAATCTCCATTGAAAGTTTAGTTTGGACATCATCATTTTGTGAAAACATTTTCTCATTTTCCTCTTTTAATTTTCCAATTTCATGCCTTAACATCTGATTATCCATTTCCAACATTTGAACCATATTGAGATTCTTAGCAGTTAACACAGTATCATTCACAAAAGCAAATTCACAATATATAACCACGAAGCAATATTAGCGTAAAGAGCATCTTCTAACAATTTATCAAAAGCATTTTGAAGATCTTGGTTTTGCATTGTTCTTGTGTGTTGAATTTTCAAGTGTGTTAAAAGCTTCAATCATTGAAGTCACCTCTTATTGAAGTTCCCTTTCGATTAGTGTTGCACACGACGCAAATGTGCGACATGAGGTGAAATTTGGGTTTGAAACATTTGTCTTTGCTCTCTTGCATAAGCAGTTGAAAACTAGATGCTTTTAACTCAGAATTTTTTCTCAATTGCCGTTTCTAAAAATGAAATATCTTTCATAAATGTTTGAAAGTACCGTAATACTAAACAAGGTTTAGGAGTTTTTGGCAATGAGTTGCTTTTGCAAGAGGACGGTAAAGGACCATTTATTTGTGCAACACTGTGAACGGGACCTTCCACGCAAGATGCCTCAGTTATTTCAGAAAGATTATATTTAGATTTCTTAGAATTCTTAGATTTCTGTTTGAACTCAGAAAAATTTGACCGATTTGTTGAAAAATCTTGTTTAGTATTGGAAAGTTTCGTTTGAAGATTTTCAATGTATTTCTAAAGTTCAGACTTTTCTTGTTCAATTTTAGAAATCTTTTCGTTATTTGACGCAACAATTTCATGCATCTGATGTTGAAGATTTTGTTCGTTAACGTAAGATTTTTGAAAGGCCACTTCAAAACTTGTTTCTCGGGTGGTTTTATTTTCAAAATCATTTATCCGTTTTCGACAACTCTCAAGTTCAGATCAATGAGGTAATCTCACCTTAAGGTTTTGGTTTATCTCATTACATTTTGCGTTTGGGCATGCAATGGCGAAGTAATGAATTAAGATATTACGAATCTAGACCATGAATTGCTTCACTCATTCAATATTCTCATTATTTTGCCATCACTTAGTTCATCAAATGTAACCACGGGTTAATTTGATCAACTTGATATGATTAAATAATGATTCATGTTAAGCATTGTTGCTCATCAGTGCGGTATGCGACACAATTGCATTTATGAGGCATATATCGTTGTCGGCACACGAGATAGACCGTCCGTGTCATAGATCGGTCCATTCTGTTTGATGATGTGATGTTCTGCATATTTGCCATCAAAACAAGCTATGACATTTGCTTCCAAATCTTCATATTCATCATCCGAGAGTATTTGCCATAAAACCTTCTTGAGTTTCACCGAGTTCTCCTCTTGCTTCATCCTTGTATGCCATCGGCATGACTTGTTTATAGTAATCTCCTCCTCGGTTCGTGGTTCGGGACAAGCATTAGCAAGATGTCCTGCTTTTTGCAATTATAGCAATGAATAGTAGATCCTAAAGCGGTGAATTCCTGTTTCCACAACTTGAACATTTCTCTTGAAGTTATTACTACCGATCCCCTGCGGATGTTTGACCATTCCCGTAATTGCAGAATACCCACTTGTAATCATTCGACGACCACTAGTTCATTACGAACTTCAACTTTGCCACCTTGTATAAGCTGCGTGACTTTTGGGATTTGATGATGAGCGAAGATGATTGTTTGTTCGAGTAGAGAACTTGGAGAAGGCTTTAGCAATAAAGGCCATTCCATGATTCAATGCTTCAAAAGCATCATCTTGATCATCATTGGTTTGAGCATAGTATGCGATATTAGGATCACCCGGGAAGAACTTGATGAAAAGGTGTGGGTGGAGCATAAGCAAAATAGCGTTGTTGTTGATCAAAAGCATGATTGGACTTTGGGTGCAGTTCGGATAACCATGTGCCATGAGAGCAATCGATCGACAATTGGTGGTGGAGGAAACCGTTTATGCCACGAGCTTCTTTATCTTTGAGAACCTCATATTGATGATGTTTCAGATAATCATACAATAACCCATACTTGACATCATGAAGATCCTTGACTTGTCGAACAAAAGTAACATACTTATGCCACTCTGGTCTTAATGAATTCAGAAACTTTGTGTTAATGGCAATGGTTGGAAGATCAATCTTATGTCGATGCAAATCATTGACCACATTTGTGAAACGATGATAGTATGATTCAAGTGATTCCCCAGTCTCAATGGTAAACACATCAAAATTGTGATACAACTTAGACTCCATATCAATCTTGTTCAATTCAGTGCCTTCCATTAAGAGATGAATTTGTTCCCATATAGCTTTTGCAGTTGTCTGTGCATTAATACTTTTGTAAATAGGGTTAGGAATTCCCAGAAGTATTTGTTGCATAGAAATCTCATCGGCTTCAAGATGAAGTAGTTGTTCGGTGTTAAGCGGCTCGGTGGAACAATTGAGATAGTATCGGGTCTTGGTGGAGCATTTGTAGGATCTCCGAGAGCAGTTTGATTGGCATTTGAAACGGTCCTTCTAGTATCACCTTCTTGATACTTACCATGAGGTTTCTTGAGTTCCATATACCTTAGAAATCGACTTGCCCATTACACATAATTTCTGGTGTAAGCATTGGAGGACGAGTATCCGAACCGACTTCATGAATCGATTCTTCGACTAGTATGACTTCACACATTTGAGAAAACCAAGTTTGTTGTTGAGGGATTTGTGGAACCATTGACATTCGTTGTTGAACTTGTTGAGGAGGTTGTGGAGGAGCTTGTTGAGGGGCGTGATGTGGGGGTTGATAAGGATAATAGGAGTAATGGGGATAAGGATACGGTGGTTGAGACATAATTGTTGTTGATTGATATAGTGAATTTTAATTTTCCCTCCAAAAATAATTATGAAAAAATTTTCTCTCCCAAAATTTGAAATTCACTATAAAATGCGATTCTAAGGTTGTAAGAAAAATTTGAGTTTTGACAATTTTGACGTCAAATTTGACCCGAAAAATTCGAATTTGGGCCCAAAAATTTGAGTTTTTGACCAAACATTTCACAGTTGAACCAAAATTTGAATTTCGCGTAAACATTGAACGTTTAGTCTCCCCTAGAAATTAAATTATACTCAAATTTTCCCGCCAAAAATTTGTTTTGATGATGTGTTATGGATTTTTAAGGATAATTAAGGTTGGTGTTGTTTAGGTCGTAGTTAGTAGTGGAAATTCAAACTCGCAGGAACCAAACTCGCAGAGAAACTCGCAGAAGAAACTCGCAGAAGAAACTCGTAGAAGAAACTTGCAGAAGAAACTCGCAGAAGAAACTCGCAGAAGAAACTCGCAACAAGAAACTGGCAGCAAGAAACTCGCAAAACTTCAACTCTGCAAACTCGCTGAAATTCAAAAACAAACTCGCAGAAATTCAACTCTGCAAACTCGCAGAAATTTAAAAACAAACTCGCTGAAATTCAAATGAAACTCGCAGAAGTTCAAGAAACTCGCAGAAATTCAAGTGAAACTCGCAAGAATTCAAGAAACTCGTAGAAATTCAAGTGAAACTCGCAAGAATTCAAGTTAAAACTCGCTGAAATTCAAATGAAACTCGCAGAAGTTCAAGAAACTCGCAGAAATTCAAGTAAAACTCAGAAGAATTCAAGGCTAACTTCACAAACTACGTAAATCGTATTTCGGTCCAATAAGTCCCTAAATTTCAATCTAAAACACGTTTTTAAGTACGGATTTCTATTAAATCTAATCAATATTAACCTAAATTATCCCTTGGCTCTTGATACCACTTGTTAGGTCACCATTCTATCACATCAATATGCATTTCTAGAGAGAGAAAGTTTTAGTAAGAGAAAGTGGAAGGAACTAATGAAGTATTAATGAAATGATAATTGCAATTAGAACCAACACCCTCTCCCTTCAAGGGAGGGGGTATTTATAGTATTTACATAAGTAGGGGTGTTTCCTCTTGGTTCTAGAAGAACCTCTTATCACAGCTCATGGGTTTACTACATGAGCTGTAAATCTAAATACAAACATTTATAAACCATAATTGTTAACGACCTATTAAAAATTAAATGACCTACACTTGTAATAAAACATGTTCCTAACACTTGGGAATCTGGTATCCGAAGGATTTTGGTTTTGAACTAATAGCTTTTAGAGACGATCACGCAGGATTCTTAGATTCACGGAAAAGTACTTGAGAGCTCTACAATTTCTTGGTGATAAGCGGTGTCATGGCAATAGAAGAAGCGAGGATTGCACATCACGTCCTCAGCGAAGCGAGAATATGTAGCCATGTCGTGTTGTGCTCAAGTCATTTGGATGAGAACACAAC
The DNA here is from genome assembly GCA_022545495.1 of Chrysanthemum lavandulifolium. Taxonomy (NCBI): domain Eukaryota; kingdom Viridiplantae; phylum Streptophyta; class Magnoliopsida; order Asterales; family Asteraceae; genus Chrysanthemum; species Chrysanthemum lavandulifolium. The sequence goes on along the minus strand of CM040243.1, from coordinate 91,524,994 downwards.
TCAAAGACTATGGTTACATATTTGATGTAATCCCGATGTATTGCGACAATCGAATTGCTATTGCGATCTCGTGCAACTCATTCAACACTCAAAATCAAAGCACATCGATCTTCGATATCATTTCATCAAGGAGCACGTGGAAAAGTGCAGTTGAATTATACTTTGTGAGTCTTGAATACCAAGCGCGGATCTTCTCACCAAAGCCTTAGCTCTGTTTCTTCAATCACTTAGAAGAAAACCATCTGGCGATGCGGTGAGACCTCTTACGTTGCATTTATGCCAACTCTCCTTGGAAGTCCAATTAAGCTCCGTTTCTTCATTTGTCAACCCAAGAAATAGTTCCTTTCCTTTTGGCATCCAATCATCTTCAATTGTGGGATCCGGATTGGGAACATTCTTATATACCAATATACCGCATCGTTAGTGAACACACATCAGATATATGGTGGTCGACATCACCCAAACGAGAATCGACTAATAAAAGTCAATTCAACATATCAATCAGATCATATATGGCATGGGAATAATGTGTTTATCAAACTCTAATCATCTAATCCTAATAATCATATCCTAGGCACCTAGTCCTTCAACGTAGGTTAACTTCGCTTTCAATTAAGCATACAGGATAATTAGATAATCTCGTTAGATGATATAGATTTGAAAACATTCTCCCCCTCAATCAATGACTTATTTTTACGAAAAGTTTAAAAGCATGAAGTCATTGATTGAGTTTTCAATTTTACAAGAACTACGAACCGATTGATTTTCAAGCAACTCATTTTACCACCATTTTGTTAAAACAAATATTTTTCGAAGAATTTTTGAAGGAAAAATATTTGAGTAAAACAATGATCCTTGACATACTTTCCTCAAATTGTTTTAGGATAAGTGCACGAAATATTTGACAAATTGGTTTAGCGTATCACTTTCCTTTCTTGAAGAGCGGGTTGCTATACGAAATAATAGCAAGCCATAATTTGAAGCCCGGTTACGATCGAAATAGCGTAAGCCATTGTTTATGACATGTTTTGAAAAAAATATTTACACCTCTCTCGAACTTCATCTATGGTCTGTGCCATTATTGAATGACATTTCTAAGACCGTAGATGTTATCGATACTGAAGACATGTCTTTGAAAACAATATTTTTGTCTTTTCAAATTTTTCGATTTTATGGATTTTGAAGGTTTTATATTTTTCTATTTCTTTTGTTGGTTTTATAATTTTCTATTTGGTTTTACGAAAAGTATATACAAAGATAGAAGATGATATAGTTAAAGAAGATGATGATACGACTACCGAGATAAGGATATCGAGCGACGTCGTGAAGATAGAAGTCATCAACTCTTAAACATTCACCACCAAAGCTTCGAGCTCTTGAATCGAAGAAAGAAATTGAACCAACTAAAAGTGAGACTTTGGCGCTTCCCCCAAACCGAAAATCCTTTAGGTGAGCGATTCAAGGCTTTCTTACAAGCTTCCCTTAGCAGTGCACAAAGAAGTACACCATTATCATCGAATTTGTTGCTCATTTTAAGAATAATCACCGTGATTCTTCGATTCGAGGTTATATCATCCATTAGAAGAACAAGACAATATCATCCCACACATAAATAACTCTTCTCAAATTTCATTCCACCAAGTCGAAGCAATCCATTCCAAAAGGTGTCAAGAGACCACTTCCCTACGTAGTTGATTTGATGCGATCGGTCTCTTAGACTAGAGCTCACGAACCCGAATACACATACCGAAGACAAAGAAACTTATACCATCAAGTAGCAGATTAAGTCCAATAGCCAAAGAATAACCCCGATGTATACTTTTCTCTCCCCAAGAAAGTGTATGAAGCTCAAGAACACAAGTACCGAATGCCCAAAGAGAGAATAACCGATAATATTGAAGAAGCGAGCCGACTCACGGATTATCTCTGCGGGTGACAATCTGCGGATGTCAAGACGGAATAAGTGATTATATCTACGAATCACGATTAAGCACTCAAGTGAAACGGTGGCGCCCCCAATGTACACAATTCTCTCTCTCCCTTGATGATTGCGATAACATCGTAATCATCACACACTGTGTACCTCTTTTATCTTCGAAACTTTCTATTACATCACTTCCCCTACATAGTTGGAATAAACACTAAACGCCATGAGTCAAACCTTGAGTTTCTCTGCGGTAATGAAATTTGTCTTCCCGGGATATCTTCAATCATTTAGAAGTATTAAGTTCATCAAGTTTACTCGCCATGAGTCAAACCTTGAGTTTCTCTGCGGTAATAACATTTGTCTTCCCGGGATATCTTCAATCACTTAGAAGAATTAAGTTCTTCAAGTTTACTCGCGTTTAGATACGTGTCTCCTTCCCCCTTTCTGGATTTGACACTTCAGAATCAGCAACTCATTGTAAGCCCGTATACTAGAAATTTGATGAGAAGAACACTTGGACTCTTGTGGGAATCAACTTGCTGAAGAATATGAGCAAGTCTAATTGGGGATTAAATTCGACATTTCACTCTCCCCCAATTAGTGCTCTCCCCTAAACCAACAATTTGTTTGATAAATGCCCAGAATAAGAAGAAGTCTTTAGATAATCAGATGCAACTCATCTTTAGTCTTTTAACATGTAGCAGAAAATGTAGAACTGACTGTAGACTCGACCTTCTTACTCGACCTTCTTCAAGATTGTCCAGTTGGGGAATAGATAGTTAGCATCTTCAACTCACACCAAAAAGCATCCCACCAAAAAGCATCCCAATTAACTTACATCTTGCAAATCCACTTAACTAAGATCCCTCCCAATCAAACAAGAACAGAAAGATGTTCATCAAGGAAATCGACAATCGAGCCAGAACGAACACACAAGATGGTAACACCAAACTACCAATCACATCAAACAAAACAGAGATTGTTCGGAATCATCATGTTGATGTATACGTGAAGCATTAACCGAAGCACTTTGTCGATAAACTCATCAATCCGAGTGAAGATGTCAACCAACGGCTCTAAGAAGAAACTCCATGTAAAGATAACCCGATAAGAAGAAGCTCGGTTCTAACATGAGTTATGCGCCGTATGACCATATATTCTCATAAGTCAATCAACCATGCAGAATTATCACACTTCTTCTCCCCCTCAAGAATTACATACGGAGATGCCATTCTTGATTAAACAAGTGAACATCATCCAAATGTAGTCTATTCACACTTCTCCCGCAAAATTAGCACGGGATGTCGCCATCGTCATTATAGTTGAGAAAGTGGAATCGGAAAACAATCAACGAAGAGTCCAGTTCACTTGATGACCAAGCGCATGGAAAAAGTATGAAGCATGTTGATGAGAATGGTCATAATAAGAAGATTTCTCTTCTTAAGATAAAGCGCCGACACGTACACCTTTCTTTTCTTTAGAGAACGAGGCATGAACTGTTGTGTTCATACGTCATAATCTCTCTTTCAATCTCTTTTGGCAAAACATGTAATCAACCCATTATCATTCAAGGGCTCTTTGTCGTGACGGTGATGGAGAAAACCCAATATGATGAATTTGACCTCAAGTAAATGTTGGGAATTATGTGAAGTCCGGATTATCTTGATATTAATGCCAAGTATTTCTCTTGAAGAGAAGTGGATTCTGCAGAAGACATAATCTCATCAAGTATAATAGTTAATAGTCATTTACTGCGGATGTGTTTATTCCGTGTTTAGTTTATTTAGTGTGGATATACATGAGCTTTATTAGGAAGTGATTGTGTATATCTTATTTAGTTTTATGATTATACGTTTCTTGGGAAACGGTTTAGCGATATTGTTTAGGGTTCCTTGTCTATAAAAGGAACACATTAGAAAGAGTTATGTACCGATTGGAAAAACTCAGTTTTAGATAATATAAAGATCCATAGAGGATCAAGAAGTTCTTAGTTATTTGTTACTTGTGTTTATATTCACGATAAACATTAGTAGTAGAGATTGTCTTTTATTGTGCTTGTGATTACATAGGCATATATAACCATCCACGAGCTCAAGATCTATCAAGGTCTTTGTTTGTTTCAACAAGTGGTATCGAGCCTCGTGAGAGTCTCTACGATACTAAGGACAAGCTTTTTCTAAACACCCATACAACCATAACAAAATCATCATGCCCGGTTCGGATGTTGATCCGAACTCACCAACAACCAAAACTCCACCCATCTCGCAAAGAACTAAGTCTCTAATAGCAATGCTAAGTTTCCTTACCTTAAAAGGGAGGAATATGATCTTTGGGCTATGAAGATGCAAACCGGATCTCCAACATTGATTGGAATCGATGGCGTAATTTTGAAGGGGAACAGTTTGAAGAGAACTACCACGGATGTCTTTGGTAATATGATGAATGTTCCTCCCAAACCGTCAAGAGTTGTTGGCGATTCGAGAGAAACAAAGGTCGAACTATTCTTCTCGCAAGCAATTCGAGGATCACTTGAGTGATTTTCACTTCATGCAAGATGCCAAGGATATCCGTTAGCAATTAAGGCGAAGTTCGGTGGGAATGAGGAGTCTGAAGATCAAGAAGTCCATGCTAAGACAACAGCCAGGACTTTCGGATCTCCAAGAGGAAGGAATTCACAAGGGCTATGATAAGTTTCACAAGATCTTAAGTCGGTTGAATCACCATGTGCAAAGCCGGATAATGATGATCAGTAACTCTAAGTTTCGAGGTCATTACCTCCATCCTGCTACATGTAAGCATAGCTTTAAAAGCTAAAGGTGGTGGACATGATGACCTTTGATGAGTCAGATAACAAACTTAAAGCTCTTGAACATGATGTAAGAAGCCCTTTCGATCATCTTCATCGCTAGTCATATCGCATTTGTTGGAGCCTCTACTCCAAAGTCTAGCTATGGTCCAAGCCCATATCCATCATCATCTTATCTTGCTCCTTCATCAAACTCTCTTCCTAGATCCGTGGAATTATGGAAGATGTTCTTGGTTCTTTCTTTGTTGATTATGATCCTCGGCGGGATCCGCTTATGAGGATTTTGATCTGTAGATCCGGTTGAATTTGAAGAGATGAAGTCGAGGTGGCGGTTGGCTATGCTTTCCATGGACATCAAGAGTTTTGAGCTAAGAGCTGGAAGAAGGTTTGGATTCAAAGGACGTGATCCAAGAAGGTTTGACAAGAGGAAGGTTAAATGCTTCACATGCCAACGGATGGGTCACTTTTCTAGAGAATGCAAAAACAGAAAGGCGGTGATGAGACAAGATACACTTCTTATCGCAAAGACGAATGAGCGAGAACGTCAAAGGGATCAACCGCTTTGGTTACTCGGATAGCAATGTAGACCGGAGCGGCATGAGGAGTCCGATAATGATGGTCCCGATAATGTTGGGTTGATTGCTAGGCGTACTTCGTGAGGATAGGCATGATCATTGCCTTGATGGGCATCTCTCGTGTACAAAACTGCTTGTTTGGTTGTAGTGAGCGTTATAATAAACTCAAACAAGCTTATGATATTATGGAACCAAAATATAATGAATGCTATGTGGAAGTGGTAGCTTATAAACGAGCTTTAAAAACACTAGAAATACAAAAGGTTTGGTTACGTAAGAATGAAATAGCTTATGGTGAGAAAATAGGTGTTTTAGAAAGAGATCTCGAATGTGCTACAAATGAATTAAAATGGTCCGAGAAGTTAAGAGGTATGTAGAGTCGAAAATCTAGAGCTTAAGGAGAAACTTAAGGAGGAAATTGCTAGGAATAATGAGTGGATGATGAATGGTAATAAGTTGGCTAGTCTCATTTATAGTAGTCAAGCTCCCAATTCTCAAGTGGCTTTAGGCTTTAAGAAATATGTAGGCTTAGAAGCTAGGATGACACACGTAAATCTACACCGAAAGCCTAGCTAATTTTGTGAAAGAAGGTGACCTACATGTCAGACGTAGACCAATTAGAGGTGAGCACATGCCCATTGACCTTTCCACTCTTAAAGACTTTGATGGCTCACACCATCTCAGATGGCAAAAAGTCAAGAGACTTGCTGCACCCTAATACTTCTACTAATGACTTTGTCTCTTGTGTTAACAAAGTGACAAGTCCTCCAAGCAAGGGTCTACAGAGTGTGATTCAAATGACAAGTCCGCCCTTCCCAAGTCTTCACCCTTGCCTACACCCAAGACTACCAATAAGCATGTCGAGTTCTCGCCAGGAATCAACTTCAAGACAGTTGCCTCTCAAGACTTGCTTTTAATACTTTGCATAATAATCTTGTTAAAACAATTCTTTTCATGGTTTTGGTTTGAATACTTCTACTTGTAAGAATACTTCTTTTGGTTTGAATAAATCTTCTCTTAAGAAATGTTTTGTGTGGAAGTAAATCTCATTTAATTAAGGATTGTGATTATCATGAGCAAAGAATGAGTAGGTGTGGTGACTCTAGGCATACTAGACCAATGTGGACCAATGTTAATGATATACCACCTTATGTTCCACAAGCTACTAAATATAATACTTCTTTTCCTTGGAGAAGATCAATTGAAAACCATATGTTCAACCAACCGGTGAATATTTTAAAATGGTTTTGGCTAGATATGTTAACCCTATGGTGATGGGAGAGGGTTGGGATCTTCATTGTCAAGACCTCAAGAAGTTGTTCTTGGAATAAAAAGGACCTAAGTTTCATTGGAAACCCAAGAACAATAGTGGATCTTATAATTCTACATGGCACAACTCATATGATCCACAAAGGTGTTCAAGTCGGCAATGACTGAGCCCATAGTGTACTAATTCTCTGTATATTTTTGTTGTTGTTGTAGGATCATCCCTTAAGCATAAAGATGTTGGAATTGTTGACGGTGGTTGTTCTAGAAGTATGTCGTGAAAGTGGACATGATGCATAACTTTATACCCATTGAAGGAGGAGGCAATGTAACCTTTGGAGGAAGTGATGGACTAATCTCATCGAAAGGGACCATCAAAACACCTCACCGGATTTTGAGAATGTTTACTATGTCAAGGAACTTCAACACTTCAATTTGTTTTCCGTCTCACAAACTGTGACACTAAGAACAAAGTACTCTTCACAGAGGATGAATGTCTTGTCGTCTAAAGACTTCAAACTCCCTAAAGAAACTTCAATTTGCTGAAGGTTCCTCGTAGTCACAATCAGTATACATTCAACTTAACTAATGTCAATCCAAGGGTGACTTAACATGTTTGGTGGCTAAAGCATCGTGGATGAGTCCACCAAATGGCATGAAGGATGGCCCATGTCAATTTTAAGACCATTAACCACTTTCAAAAGCGGGACTTGTTCAAGGTCTTCCGCCAAAGTATTCACCAATGATCATAAGCGTGTTGCATGCAACAAAGGAAAGCAAGACAGAGCCTCATATAAAGGAGTTTCACATTAAAGAACTATTATTTCGAACCTCTTCACCGCTTCATATGGATCTGTTTGGTCCAACTAAAGTGAGAAGCATTGATCATAAATATTTTTGTCCGGTGATCACCGATGGTTTTAGCAAATTTTATTGGGTATTCTTTCTAAGGACCAAAGATGAAACATCGAAATATTGAAAGACTTCATTACCCTTATTGAGAATCGGTTGAACAAAAGGTGAAAGGAATTAGGTATGATAATGGTACGAGTTCAAAATGCCATTCTAATAGAACTCTGCAGGTTAAAGGGAATAAAAGGGACTATAGCACTCAAGAACCCTCAACAAAATGGGGTGGCGTAAAGAAAAATAGAACCTTAATAGAGGTCGCAAGATCAATGCTAGGACTCTAAACTTCCTACCATGTTTTGGACCGAGGCGGTTGGTATGTTTGTTATGTACTTAATAGAGTGTCCATTACTAGACCACATCTTAAAACACCATATGAACTTCTTTGGAAAAGTTCCTATTATTCATTACCTTAAACCGTTTGGTCGCTAAGTGACAATTTTCAATACCGGTGATCCTTTGGGAAAATTTGATGAGAAAGTCGATGATGGTTACATTGTGGGGTATTCGCGCATAGTAAGGCATACAGGTTTACAATGTATCTCGCTAAGAAGATTGAGGAGACTTTGAATCGAGGTATCTTGAAGACAAGCCTAATGTTCAAGGATTGTGGTCATGTTTGGTCATTTGATCTTGACTACTTGACCGATTACTTGGGTTATGCTAGACATAAGGCTAATCAAAATGCAGATTCAAGCATCTCCAACTACTAATCTGAGACACTTTGGATGCTCATTCGACAAATGGTCCGATGATGAACAACCCATTGTAGTACCTTCCTTCTCTCCTAACAATTTTGTAGGTGACACTTCTAAAGGTTATCTCGATGTGGGTGAAGATGAATTTATTATGTCGAGGACCTTGCGGATGAAGAAACAAGAGTATGCAGCCAAGTTAGATCTTTGAGAGGAATGTTGAAGAAAGTTCAATGAAGCACTCGTGAAACTTCAATTCTCAATGAAGGTAGTTCTGCTTCTCTTCCCTCTCCAATTTGGTGAAAGACATGGTGACACTTCTCCTATTTCTACTAGAGTGTCAATGCACCTTGAGAACCTTATACAAGGTTTCCAAAACCTTCGGATCTTGGTCATCATCAACCTAAAGCGTGCATCTTCAACACACCTTCCTATGATAACGACTTTGAACCTACTATGACTAATCTTGATTCCTCAATTGATGTCAACACCACCACTACTACAAGGAACAACAATGTTCATCCACGCCTAATATAATTGGTGATCCTAATGCACCTGTTAGAACAAGAGGTACCGTATGCGTTCTAAATATGGACAGTGGCTTTTGTCTCTTATGTCTCAAATCAAGAATGAGACAATCACTGAGACTATCAACATTGTCTGCTTGCTTGTTTTCTCTCACAAGTGGCACCAACCAAGTGTTACTCGGGCTCTTGAAGACTCAAGTTGGCTTGAAGCAATGCAGGATGAGACGCAACAATTTCAAAATCGGCAGGTTTGGATATTGGTACCACTACACGATGGTAAGTATGCTATTGGGACTAAATGGATTCTCAAGAATAAGAGATGCTCGGGGTGTTGTCATTAAGAACAAAGCAAGATTAGTTGCACAGGGTATAGACAAGAGGAGGGATCGATTATGATGAAGTGTTTGCACCGTGGCAAGAGTTGAGGCTATACGGATTTTCTTAGCTTATGCATCCTATATGGGCTTTATGGTCTATCAAATGGATGTTAAAGGAGCCTTCTTGTATGGTGAAATTGAAGAGAGGTGTATGTCACTCAACCTAAAGGATTTGAAGATCCGGATCATCCGAATCATGTTTATAAGGTGGTCAAAGCTCTCTATGAACTACATCGCACTCTCTACATTTCTCGTCAAGCATGGTTACGTAAGAGGTGCAATCGATAAGACTCTTTTCCTAAAGAAGAATTCCATGGACATAATTCTTGTGCAAGTGTATGTGGATGACATTATCTTTGGATCCACAAAGGAAGCTTGGTGCGGGAGTTTGAGGAGCTTATGAAGGAGAGTTTCGAGATGAGTGCAATGGGAGTGACTTTCTTTTGGGTCTTCAAGTTCGCAGAAACCGATGGTATTTTTATCATCAGACAAATATGTGAAGGACATCTTGAAGAAGTTTGGTATGGAGGGTGTAAGGATCGCTACTACACCTTATGAAGCTCAAAGACAAAGACCAACAATGACGCCGATCCACCGTGAATGTTCATTTATGCAGGACTATGATTGGGTCTTTGATGTATTTAATGACTTCCAGCCCGATATTACTTTTGTCGTGAGTGTTTGTTCGCGACATCAAGTTACTCCACCGACTTCCCATCTCAATGTCATTAAGAAGATCTTTAAGTACCTTAAAGGCCAACCTTTTCTAGGTCTTTGGTACCCAAAAGAGTCTCCTTTTAAGTTGGAAGCATATAGTGATAGTGACTATCTTGGTGCTAATCGATAGGAGGTCCACTCTGGAGGTTGCCAATTCCTTGAAAGAGATTGATTTCTTGGCAATGCAAGAAACAAACTATTGTGGCTACCTCATCTCATCAAGTAGTATGCGTGCCGCTAATTCTGTCGATGTGTTCTTTGGATTCAAAATCGAGTTGTTGGATTATGGGTATAATTTCATGAACACAACAATTTTTATTGATAATCAAAGTACCATATGCATTGTTAAAAATCCAGTTTTTCACAATCGAACAAAACATATTGAAATCAGCACCACTTTATAAGAGATGCATATGATAAAAATTTGATAAATGTGGTCAAAATTCATCACCGATGATAATGTGGCGGATCTGTTAACAAAGGCTTTTGAAGGACCAAGGTTTCAACACCTTGTGGTCCATATTGGCATGCTTAACCCTTAACGCAAAGTTTAAGGGAGGCATAGGCCTCGGGAGGCATATGCCTCGGGGAGGATTTGTGTATAACTTTGCATTTTGTTGTGTAATTTTGTATATTTGGTTGATTTTAACTAACTCTAACTTCGCTAATGTAATCTTAGTGTGTTTCTCTGTTGGTTTGTGTATGTTTCGTGTTTGTTTTGAGAATGGTTGTCCCCGATCGGTTGAGATATGGTCATGAAAGCTTAAGCTTGTTTCCACTTGCATTCATTGTGTCAAGTGTGTTATCTGCTTCCTCTTAAGATTGAAATCTTGAAGTTATATGATTCAATCAAAAGAATCTTGAAGCAATAATTCATTCATTCAAGAAACAGTTCTGATTCTGATCTTGGCAATATCAAAAGCATCTACATGATCTAATAGTCCTAATCTATTACATATCATCTGTTCCAACATCTAAGATGAGCACGATGAGCATGACTGCTCACATCTTTTGGCACTATATGATGGCTATGCTTTTGTGATAAGCATAACCAACCCTAACAGATGCTAAGGATCAAAATGGAGAGGATGGATTGATGAAAATGAAGAATGCTGCTATGTATAATTCTGGTATGTCAATGAAGCAAATCATGACTTTGTCTGATGATGCTTTGATTAGGCAGTATCATATGGTTATGAAGTTTTCTTCTTATGGTTCTACTTCTTCTTCTAAATTGGAAAATAGTGATTCAATGACTGATGTTCCTACTGACCAAGAGACGAAAATAGTTGAAATTGTGGATAATTTTGATCTTTGTTTTACCTTCGATGGTATCTTGATTGTTCCTTTGATACAACTTCGATGCTACTCCTTCTTCCGATATGGTTGTTTCTACCGAGTTTTCTTTGATTTCTTCCGAAATGTTGTCCGGTGTGGAGTTAAGTGATTCTCGATTGAGGAACCGATCTGACTTGACATCGATAACATTGTTGGTATGGGACGATGAGAGCTTGGTTACAAGGAGTTCTAATAGATTGGCTAAGAAACATGCTTCAAGGAATACTAATTTAGATCTTAAGGTGATGAATCTACATTTATTGAAGTTGGATCTATTGAAGCTTTTCTGAAGGTACTCATGTGGTCTTGATTAATTGGACATGTTGGAAAGCTTAACAACGTTTATAGTCGGATAATCTTGTTCTTGAGTTCAACTTTTAAAGGATATTCTTCATTTGGTGAATAGACATGATTTGAAGATCTTTGTATGAACATGTCATTCAAGATTATAAGTTTCATTCAAAGAACTGGTTACGGTTTATATTTGTTGGGTGATCTTGAGTTATGTTTGATTCGATTCTCCAAATGGTAAAGGGTATTCTATTTGGAAGAATTATCATAAGTGGAGATTGAGAGTTGGAGGTTTTATCCTTTGCCTTGTGTTCATGTAGTACAGACTACATGTGGGATGATTTTGTGTATGCTATCAGATAAGCTTTATCCTTTATCTGATACTTTTATGGAAAGGTTGCTGAGACACAAGTTGGAAGTGCCTCCTAATCCGGTTGGCAATGATGACCTTCATGCTACTCAATGTGTTGGTTTGATTAAAACTCAACTTATGTCAGATCAAGGTTCATCTTGCTTGTAATTTTCTAGTTCTTTTGTAATATTTGTTTTATTTGTTTATTAGTTAAAAAAAAATATATATATATATTGTGTTTTTCGTTTTATCTAACTTTTCTTGCAGGTTTGTTGTATATTTTCTTGGTTATTAACTCACCCGATATACTTTGTGTATGTCAAAGGGTTAGCTAGTCCAAAGGTGCACTTTGGTAAAGACACATCAAATCATTGATAGTGTAATGGTTTGCTAAAATCATAAGGTATGCAACCACCTATGCTTTATTCTTGAGTGTTGTATGGTTTTCAATTCACCATGGTTTATTCCTATTTGGAATCCAAGAATTGGCTAGCCCACATGTATATGGCTTGTGGTAAAGGCGGTGGCATTCCATATTTGGTTCTCAATTCACCAATTATAAGAATTGACTAGTCCCGAGCAAACGGCTCGGTAAAGACATTTCAAATCCGTTTATATGGTTGCCGGTTTGCCAATAAATCGATGGTTATCGATGTACCATAGTTTACTTAACCGAAACATATGGCTACTCCAAGAGTGATGGCTATTGGTAAAGAGACATCAAATGCATTTATTTTCAATGATTCACCTCTCATGTGAGTTAACACACCGGATGTGATGAGAATAGTATGAAACTAATATGTTTTGATGTACCTTTTGTCATTTGTTCTTTGCCAGATATGGCGTTTGAGTTTCTTCATCATAGAGATGTTATTTGGATTCTTTGTTCTCGATGTTTGTATACAATCCTCCGTGTCAGAAGATCTATCAAGAAACCGGAACTTAACAAGTCAAATTCGGTTTAGGGAGGATTGTTGGGAATTATGTGAAGTGCGGATTATGCCGATATTAATGCCAAGTATTTCTCAAGAGAAGTGGATTCGCCAAGACATAATCTGCAAGTATAATAGTTAATAGTGCATTTACTGGATGTGTTTATTCCGTGTTTAGTTTATTTAGTGTGGATATACATGAGCTTTATTAGGAAGTGATTGTGTATATCTTATTTAGTTTTATGATTATCGTTTCTTGGGAAATGGTTTAGCGATATTGTTTAGGTTCCTTGTCTATAAAGGAACACATTAGAAAGAGTTATGTACCGATTGGAAAACTCGCTTTAGTTAATATAAAGATCCATAGAGGATCAAGAAGTTCTTAGTTATTTGTTACTTGTGTTTATATTCACGATAAACATTAGTAGTAGAGATTTTCTTTTATTGTGCTTGTGATTACATAGGCATATATAACGATCCACGAGCTCAACATCTATCAAGGTCTTTGTTTGTTTCAACAGTAAACCAACCCGAACTCGTGACTTAAAGTTGCACATATGTTAACAAAGAGCGGTGCCGAGACTTCATGCCCATTTGAATCTCTAAGTACTCTATACTATTCAACCAACCAACCATCAAGTATAAGACGTACATCACCTCTTGAAAATCCACAATTAAATGTGACATCGAGCACTACAACGTAACTCCTTAAAGTGATAGTTATTTTGTGGCAAAAGAGCCCAATTCCCCGTAAAAATAGACTCTAAAAATAACTAGATTTCCAAGTCTTCGCTTTTGGAAAAACTCGAACAAGGATCTCAAGAATCATCATCCAACCATCCCCGATACCTTCAGATACTAAGTACACTCACCGTGATAATTCACTTCAACCTCAAATAAATAATATCAATTAACGCCGTTGTCACATCTTCTTGTTAACCGCTCAAATCTAGCCTTCTTTGACATTTAAACGAACTTTGATAATGGTTTCATCCGACTATGGTTAAAAGCACATAACCTCGTGAAACCATGAAATAACGAAACTACCATGACGAATATCCAAACACACATCCAATTCATGAAATACATCCTTTTATCCTTCTTCAAGCAAAACCGTAGCACCAAAGATCAAGTAAGATCCATAATTACACTTTCTTCTTCCAAGATGGTTCCATCATTACGGATTTTACAACTCTATGGTTTAAACCGAGAAATATTTTCTTTCGGCGGGATTTTACAAAACCAAGAATAAACCGTAAGATAGATCTGGAAATGCACTTCACTATTACCCGGATGTTTCCATTGTCACGGGATTTTACAAGTCTATGATTTAAACCGAGAAATAGGTTCTTTCGCGGGATTTTACAAAATCAAGACAAAACCGTAAACAATGTTAGCTTGAATGTGTTATGACAACTTTGGTTTCGGTGAATATCTATTTTAGGGGAACATGCAGCGGTTCATCAACGGTTCAATATCCAACATCATCAACAACATCAACCATCCAATAAACACTTTGGTAAACACATCATTCACGATTCTCGCCAAGCAATTGCGGTGACAACATGGAGAAGTAAACCCGATATGCCAAACTTGACCATGAAGAGAAATTCTCCAGATTTGTTACTTAAACTTGTACTAATCCTTGTGAAAAAGAAATGGTGTACCCAATGTACAAAACCTCTTGACATTTTCAACTGAGTGAGACACCGAAGTGATAGTTACGTTATGAGTTAAGGGAGAAAGAATCACAACCGTAATTAAATGGCCAAGTCTTTATCACACACTATACATGCCCAAACAAGTCATCTTCGCGGAAGGGTAGAAAGAAAGAAGATGAAATAAGTGAACGCCCCCGGAAAACCTCACTTCAAATCCAAATAAGGAATATAGTCCAAACAACCCCGTAGTCAACAGTTACCCATATCAATCAAAGCCTTGACATAATGTTCTTCGTGAAAATGTATATATCAAAGTATCATACCAACAACAAAACTCATCATTCCATCAACTCATTTCAACAAAACTCATCCTCAAATATCAAATCTCGACAAATCTCATCATATTTCAATTCATATAAAATCCAATTCATGAGAAGCCCATTTGACCCAATCATGTGTATGGCTCAGACATGGTTACTTGCAAAAATCAAGGCCCGCTTTATGAAAATCAATCCACTCATACAAGTCCAACGATCAAATGAAACTGTTTGAATCGTCACTTCATTACCAAAGTAATATCGGTCAAGAATCTCGAATCCATGAAACCACCATAAAACTTTATGAATCAAACTCTCACACGTTTGCCAAGTATTATATCAAGATTAGCCATGAAACTTGATGACCAAAATATTTTTCTTCCGATATTGACAAATTGTGTTATAACAAAAGTGTTAGGATAACAATTCCATCATTTAACAGTGCATTGTATTTGGTCCACCAATTAGCTCAAATATAGAATCCTACGCGAGCCCATAATCAAGTGATAACCTCAATCCATGAACCTTTAGTCCCGGACCCATCAAGTCGATGAGTCGTTGGTCTATATGTTGATTTATAAAGTTAACTCGTTATAACAATATGAGTTAAAGCTCGAGTTGAATGGCTCCATGTGTAAAATTGTTATAACAAGGTGTATGTTCATAAGCTACTACGAGGCCCATTTCACACACATAACCATCAATCCAACCCATGTAAACAAAACACTCGATCCATGTACTCAATAACCGGTTATAAGGTCTCACATTTCCTAAGTATTAGGTCATTTGTCTAAACCTAATATCTCTCAACATAATCTCCGCCCCCCTCCTGATCTCAAACACTCTCAACCCTAAAATCACTCAACACTTAAACACCTCCTTCAATCTCATTCACAAATCTGCTTAACCAAATCCAAGCCAACTCGTCACTTATCACCCTAATTTCCTCATTTGTCCGCCTTTAGCACAACATCAATCTATTATCACACAACTCAGAATCTTGACGCCTTTAGCTCGTGGTCCATTGAATTGCCACAGGGATGGCATATACCATATGGATGAAGCTTCAAAAATCAAAACCAGGTAGGTTTTAATTGTGATATTACTTGTTTTCGTTTTTGTTTTTGATATGAGTTTAAGACAGAGAACGAATCAAAGAAAGTATGAAACTATCAAAGTTTTGTACTTTCTTGATATGATTCGGATATTGAATGAGGTTAAGCTTCAACATGATCAATGAGGATAATTGTTTACCAAAAAAAAATCTTATAAAGATTTAAGGAAACGTTGAGACAAGTCTGAGATTAAGATTTTTTTTTCTCAATATGTTTGAGTCTTGGTTTTGTTTAAGTCTGAGATTCGGATGTTGTTTAAATGGTTAAGATAGTTTTGGGATATGATGAAGAGGTTGGTTGACATATGTTTCGGATCTGTTTTTAGATTTTCGAGTTAAATCGTTTTAAGTTATAACATGGACCAATGATGGTGTATCCTGAGGTCGAGTCTGATAATGGTATTTGTATTTGGTTTTTTGATATAGTGGTCAAGTCGCTACATTCAAGGGGTCAAACCATACAAATCGCTATTGACTCAATAGTCAAAACGGTTTAGTCAAGTCGCTATCTTTTCTGTCACAAGTCGCTAAGTCATTACTTTGATAAGTAAAAAAAACAGCCAAGTCGCTAGATTAGAAACAACTC
This sequence comes from Chrysanthemum lavandulifolium, assembly GCA_022545495.1. NCBI lineage: Eukaryota > Viridiplantae > Streptophyta > Magnoliopsida > Asterales > Asteraceae > Chrysanthemum > Chrysanthemum lavandulifolium. The sequence goes on along the minus strand of CM040243.1, from coordinate 91,508,604 downwards.
GCTACACATTTTCAGAACAAGTCGCTAAATAGTGACAAGTCGCTACCCTTTTTCATGAAACAAGTCGCTATGTATAAGGTACAATGAACCGGACATTAAAGACAAGTCGCTAACTTGATAAACAAGTCGCTAGAATGATTTTTGACATTTTGCGATGAGTTTTCCGCTCATTTTTCCGACCATATTCATAGAGAGCCCAGAAATATTGCATATGAAATGCATCAGTATTGACCCATTTGACCATGAAAAGGATAGTTTGACCACTTGATATATTTGGTACCAAAAACAGTCTTAAAGAATGATACACAAGAATCTGATTAGACAAGTTTGACACAATAAAGATTTGAGACCAAGAAACCATCACGAGACATTTATTTTTACCAACAAGAAAGGATACATTAAAACCAGTTAAAGACCATATCAATGAAGCAGCCACAAACAAGAGCCAAAAACTTATAAAACAATTTTTGGACCAATAAAGATGATGCAAAGAACAGCCAAAAACATATCAAAATAACCACACAAATCAACACAACACAATAACCTTGGCTCTGGTACCATTTGTAGGATCGAAATATTATTGTGTTTGATGATTCGGGTGGTCTTGGATGATCAAAATACATGTTATACATTTTAGAGAGAGAAAGTAGAGAGAGGGAGTTTCTTGCTAGAGACTTGTAGCACAAATTATGAAAGTTTAGATTGAAAGCTCCACCCCTTCCATGGATGGAAGGTGTATTTATAGTTACCATGAAACCGTCCTCCTATCGGACTGTGGATCAGGGATACAGTGGGTAAAGACCCGTCCTTCCTCCACGGTGTTACACTAAACTAATCTACGCTACAAACTAACTAATAAACTACTAAATAACGTAACAAACTACAAGTCTACGAGCTAACTTATGCTAGACTATAATTGGGGTGACCGACACTTTAACATGGAATTTCCAATTCCTAACAGGATGTGATACTCGGTCAAAGACTACTGAGAACAAAAAGTATTTTCATATCATAAATGAGAATCATGTATTGGAAAAACTGCCAATGCTCCATTCTAGTTTGCATTATACACATATTAATGTGCCACAAGCACATATGGCAGTCAAAGAAAAATGTTGTGATACTGGTATATTCAACTTATGGCATGACAGGTTTGGCCATCCAGGATCAACAATGATGAAAAGAATAGTCAAAAACACACATGGGCATCCATTGAAATATCAGAAGTTCTCTGAAATACACAAAGTACCTCCGTGTACATTTTGCTCTCTTGGAAAACTGATTACAAGACCTTCGCCACTTAAAATTGAAAATAAATCACCTATATTTCTTGAAAGAATTCAAGGCGATATATGTGGCCCAATTCAGCCGTCATGTGGACCATTTAGATACTTCATGGTTCTAATAGATGCATCCAGCAGATGGTCTCATGTCTCCTTATTATCAACTCGCAATGTGGCCTTTGCAAAGTTTCTTGCTCAAATAATTAAATTAAGGGCACATTTTCCTGATTATACAGTTAAAAAAGTGATACTTGATAATGCAGGAGAATTCACATCACATGCTTTTAATGATTATTGCATGTCTATTGGAATTATTGTTGAACACCAGTTGCTCATGTTCACACACAAAATGGTTTAGCATAATCATTAATCAAACGACTCCAACTAATAGCTAGACCATTAATAATGAGAACTAAACTCCTTGTGTGTATGTGGGGACATGCAATTTTACATGCTACATCATTGATTCGCATGAGACCAAGTGCAAATCATAAATACTCTCCCATGCAACTTGCTTCTGGCCAAGAACCAAACATTTCCCATCTTAATTTTTTTCCTATTGCACTACTACAACACACAAAAATGGGTCCTCGAAGAAGATTGGAATTTATGTTGGATATGAAACATCGTCCATCATAAGATATATTGAACCTTTAACATGTGATCTTTTACAACACGTTTTTCTGATTGCCATTTGATGAAGCAGTTTTCCCAGCATTAGGGGGAGAAAAGAAAAATCAAGTGAAAGATGTCTCATGATGTGAACCTTCATTGTTGTATCTAGATCCTCGAACAAAGCAATGTGAAACCGAGGTTCAAAAGATAATGCATTTACAAGAAATTGCAAATCAGTTACTTGATGCATTTACAAATACAAAAAGAGTGACTAAGTCACATATACCAGCTGCTAATGCCTCAGCCTGGATTGAAATACCAAATAAACCAGTTGGTGATAACATCGCTCAAGAATCTCAAAAACGTTTGAAACGTGGAAGACCAATTGGTTCAAGAGATAAAAATCCTCAAAAAAGAAAAGGGCCAGAAAAGGAAACTGGCCATGAGGAAAGTGTTCTCAAAGAAACACAAAATTTCAAAACCTTACCCGAGCAAGAAATGAGTGATATCAATAAAGAAATGTCAATCAATTACAGTCAAACACATATATTATGGGACCGAAATGAAATAGAATATATTGATGAGATATTCTCTTATTCTGTAGCAAGTGATATTATGAGCGGAGATGATGATAAGGATTTAAAACGTACACTTTTAAGGGGTCATTTAAGCCCTTAATCGACCACTTTTATATCCGTTACTTCTTAATTTCGTTCCTTTTCACTTTTTAGGTCTCTTGGAAGCAAAATGTTGGAATGATACATATTTGGATGAAAAAGAGTGAAAACATGAAGAAAATAACAAAGTCAAGATCAAAGCCAATCAAGCGCTTAAACCAAGTCGACGACGTCCCAACTAAAGGGACGCCGTCCCTCTACAAATTTGATAATAGATGCACCGATACCAAGAGACTTTTGCTCATAACACCGACGGCCATGCTTTGAAGAGGAAGGGCGTCACTAAGACTTTTCATCTCGGATGCCCCGGATCCGTAATCGACGATGTCCTTGCTGAAGCCCGACGGCGTCACAACTACAACGTGAAGCCGTCCCATCGATAACTTGGCCAAGACGAAAACCCTAAAGACGGCGATCTGACGGCGTCCCACCTATAAGGCAATACCGTCGCAAGTGTAAATCTATATATAGAATTCGGTTTTTCTGTATTTTAAGGGGTAGACTTGTGCAGTAAAAACCCTAAATGTTTGTAGTCCGACTTAGACAGTATCTTAGGGTCCCAAACCCTATTTTACACATCAAGATAAGTGTTTTAATCCATTAGTATCATTATGTCTTCTATTTATTGTGTGTATGCTTGCTTGTTTAACATGTCCTGCTAAATTTCTTATGTGTTTGCTTAGATCTATGAAACCTAGTTGTTAATTAATGATTTGTTGTCTCTTATCTTAATTGTAATTGGCTAAGGAGTGCAACTAGGCTATCGTTGTGTTTAAATGCTTGAGTAATCTTTGTGAACATTAGTTTATGAATCACTTAGAGGATTTTGTAGTCTAAACATCCAAAGATAACCTTAAAGTTAGTTTATGAAACATCTTGCGGATTTCGTAGGCAATAACCTTAAGGTATTCTCAAAGAGTTAGGGAAAAAGGCACACCCTACGACCTTAGAAAACACAACGCGTTAAGAATAAGGACGTGACAATTCAACCAACAATAAACGATAACTACAACGTGACGCCGTCCCATCGATAACTTGGCCAAGACAAAAACCCTAGTGACGGCGATCTGACGGCGTCCCACCTATAAGGCGACGGCGTCGCAAGTATAAATCTATATATAGAATTCAATTTTTCTGTATTTTAAGGGGTAGACTTGTGGAGTAAAAACCCCAAACGTTTGTAGTCCGACTTGGACAATATCTTAGGGTCCCAAACCCTATTTTACACATCAAGATAAGTGTTTTAATCCATTAGTATCATTATGTCTTCCATTTATTGTGTGTATGCTTGCTTGTTTAACATGTCCGGCTAAATTTCTTGTGTGTTTGCTTAGATCTATGAAACCTAGTTGTTAATTATTGATTGGTTGTCTCTTATCTTCATTGTAATTGGCTTAGGAGTGCAACTATGCTATTGTTGTGTTTAAATGCTTGAGTAATCTTTGTGAACATTAGTTTATGAATCACTTAGAGGATTTCGTAGTCTAAACATCCAAAGATAACCTTAAAGTTAGTTTATGAAACATCTTGCGGATTTCATAGGCAATAACCTTAAGGTATTCTCAAAGAGTTAGGGCAAAAGGCACACCCTACGACTTTAGAAAACACAACGCGTTAAGAATAAGGACGTGACAATTCAACCAACAATAAAAGACAACTACAACGTGACATCGTCCCATCGATAACTTGGCCAAGACGAAAACCCTAATGACGGCGATCTGACGGCGTCCCAACTATAAGGCGACGCTGTCGCAAGTGTAAATTTACATATAGAATTCAATTTTTCTGTATTTTAAGGGGTAGACTTGTGGTGTAAAAACCCTAAACATTTGTAGTCCAACTTAGACAGTATCTTAGAGTTCCAAACCCTATTTTACACATCAAGATAAGTGTTTTAATCCATTAGTATCATTATGTCTTCCATTTATTGTGTGTATGCTTGCTTGTTTAACATGTCCGGCTAAACTTCTTGTGTGTTTGCTTAGATCTATGAAACCTAGTTGTTAATTATTGATTGGTTGTCTCTTATTTTAATTGTAATTGGCTTAGGAGTGCAACTAGGCTATCGTTGTGTTTAAATGTTTGAGTAATCTTTGTGAACATTAGTTTATGAATCACTTAGAGGATTTCGTAGTCTAACGCTACACGCGCTTCGGGGTCAAAGGAACTTCCTTTTGTCGAGCAAGTTTTCAACACCTAGCTAGTGAACCTAATCGTTGTAGTGTAGTATTATGGTAAGCCACGGGAATTGATATCGTTCTCAGGGAATAGAAGGCTAGTGAGAAGTTACTACGCTAAGGTTGGGGTTGAGGAAGATTATTTTTTATCTTTTCATGTTTTTAGGAAATAGAAAGGTACGAATCTCGGTATTGGATTTGGGGTTGGTATTTCACCGATTACTCTATTCGCCTAATTATCTAATCTAAGGTGTATGTAGTCTATGTCTAATTATTGTGTGCTTGTATGATGATTTAAAGTTGTGTTTACTTAGGTTTTATTACTCCTTAATTATCTCCTATTGATGGTTGAATTGTCACGTCCTTATTCTTAATCGCGTTGTGTGTCTAAGGTCGTAGGGTATGCGTTTATCCCAAACTTTTTGAAACTACCAAAGGTTATTGCCTACAAAATCTCTAGGATTTATTAACTTAACACTAAGGTACTCTACGGATGGTTTAGCCTACAATGACTCTAGGTTCTATAAGCTAAGGTTCACAAAGATTAATCAAGCATTAACTACACAACGGATGATCTATCGCAATACTAGATCATTAACAATTAAGATAAGAGACAACCAATCAATATTCAATAATTAAGTTTCATATTCCTAAGCAAACACACAAGTAAATTAATGGGACATGGGAAACATGCAAGCATAAACACAATTGAATTAATGAAGTAAAACACTTATCTTGATGTAAGATAGGGTATGGAACCTAAAATACCGTACAAGATGACCTTGGTTCGCTTTAGGTTTTACTCAAAAGACTACACCGAAAACTAAAAATTCGGATTATATATATAAGATTACAAGTGCGACGGCCACCCTTTGAATTGTGACGTAGTCGGGTCATTGTTATTAGGGTTTCGCTTGGCCACGTTAGTCTTGCGGCGTCACCTTATGCTAGTGACGCCGCCTCCTTCGCCTCTCGACGTCGTCGGATCAAATCTAGGTCGCCCGAGTGCGACGCCTACTCTTTTAAAACCCAAGCCGTCACTTGTAAATGAGCAATTTGGCTATTGAGCCGTCACAAAGTTGTCTAACGTCAGCAGATAACACCGACACCGTCACCTTCAGCCCAAAGACCGAGTGTCTCAAATCTTGACTTTGGCCATTTTCTTCAGATATTCATGGTTTTTGGTCCGAATAAGTGTCATTCCAACAATTTGCCTTCAAGAGACCTAAAAGTGAAAAGGAACGATATTAAGTAATAACGGATACAAAAGTAATCAAATAAAGGCTTAAACGACCCTCAAAAAGGTACATTTTAAAATCTTATCAAATATCCCTACACTGGTATTTGCTTGTCCTCAACAAATGTGCTTTTAGCCAATAAATTTATAAGTTAGAGGTCATGAAGCATTAGTTTAGAACGATTCACAACACATATAAGCCGAAAAAAGTCATAACAAGATCGAAAATTACATACTAGCACCTCACATGGGGTGTTTGATACTCACATCTCTCGGTGTATATGAAATATAACAAGTTGGAAATGGAAGATAAACACTCATTAACCGGTCCTAGTACATAGATTACCATAGGCTTGAAACTAGATCAAACCTCCATCGCTTTGGCGTAAGCACCTAGGAAATACTATCCAAAAGGTCTTTTAAAGGGTTGTAATGTTAGGCTTACGGTAGGGAAACAAAGGGTTTGGTGGGATAGGCGATTTAGTGGTGGCAAGTCAAAAATCTTTATGTTACATGCATGCGAAGAATGGCGTTGCTAAGCCAAGACTCGACACTCTAGACTCTAGATAACTGAAATAAATAAACATTAATTTAAAGATAGATGTAGAATGGTAGCCCCATTTTTTTTTTTCATACACTTTTACTCTACCATCCTCTATGATAACATCAAAATGATAGGGATTTATAGGCACATCCCTACACTTGAGTTTTTATTATTCTAACACTAATATGACATGAATTGAAAAGATCAAAACACTTGGAGTACATTATTATGCAAATAAAGGGAATTTGAATTTAACGTTCCTTCCGTCATCTCATAAAGTTTAACTTTACCATGAGTCCCAATCGTCCCAAAGCGTGTACAAAGGATATGACTGACTTAGCAACTTATGCAAGCAACTAGATAATTGAACTAAGGGTTTACAAGGTAGGCTAAGGCGATTTGGGTGTACATTTGGGGTGGGGTGTAAACAACGTTTTCATTGATATTCCGGAAAACCAAACATCACGAGCTGCGAAAAGGATAGGCTCGAGGGGTTAACTAGGGTATCGTGTACTAAAAATGAGTACAACGCAAAGGTGTGGGGAATTACTCAACCAATGTGGAAGAAGTAATTATATTACGGTATCAAACAAGGGTTATCCTAATGCCTCTTATCATTTAGTTATTCCTAACTACACAAGTGTAGTCTTACTAGCGATCTCGGGATGCATCACAAAACAAGTTCTAGAATCTATTATACTACAGGTTCACACTCTAAGCATTAAAGATGAATGTTTTAATTCCTACTAATCTAAGGGTGATCCTCACATTTTTGGTGGAATTTAAGTGGTAAAGGGTTTTTGCTAGTCATATAACTTCCTATCCATGAGACGCTTTATTAAGACTAATGGCCCACCCTATATGTCATGAAAAATTGAAAATTTGGTGCCAAAATTACCCTAACCGACATTTTCTCATGGTTTATTACGCAAATGCAATTGGACAAAGCAAATAATTAAGGATAAGCATAGTTTCAAAGTTCCGCTTATTTTCCCTCCTTACATTAAACCGAACATTGTCCCCAATGTTCTCGAAAGTATCAAAGTTATGATAATGGAAGTAAATAAAAACGAAGAAACTAATACTCCCCGATTAACTCGGTAGGATCCGTAAAGTGGTGGTTACATCTTTCTTCAAAAAGAACGCTTGCATGAAAAGCTCTTCTCATCTTATGTATCTTCTTCTTGGTAAATTAAACTCGCACACTTGAAGAAAACAAACGAAACATTCGCGTAAAATCGGTGATAACAATATATAGGACTCTACTAAACTAGGATATAATGCTTGTGGAATGGATGTTTACGCACTTCGAAAATTAAGACCGAAAATTCCAAAAATTTATAAGTAGCTCGAAAACAAGAAAAAGTAATCATTGTTTTGTCCTTCCCGACGCGTCAGTTATCCTAACAAAATTGGTCTCGATTTTCGAAAAAATTCGAAAGTTTACATCTTTAGAACTGAAAATTTCCTAAAACATCCATTATGACTCGATACAAGCATTTGACTCGAACAAACACACATGTATATCTTTTAATTAGTTGTAATTCTCATGTTTACGTTTCTTTTGAAAACGTGTGTAATCCTCCCTACACTTATCCCTTATGTAAAATACCTTTATATGTAATTAAGACGAGGTTAAAGACAAAATAAAGCATTTTACAAATTTAAACATGAGAATAAACAATCAATAAAAGATACACGACACAAACAAGCAAACAATTAAGCATGGGTTGCCTCCCATGAAGCGCTTTTCTTTATTTATGAGTCTTGTAGCTAGACTCAAGTCGTGCCCCTATGTGACTTTATTACCGCCACCTTCCTTTTTGCTCTTCCTTCGTCAAAAGGACGTAGATGTTGTATGCTTACCGTGGATTCCTTGCCAACGCCGCTCATTATGGTAACGGTTTTATCCTTTAGATGGGTTTCTTCATCAGATAAGGCCCAAACCATCTTGGTTTGTTTCACCGTAATGCTCTAATTCATGATTTGTATAAGAGTACTTCTCTCCCTTTAAAAATTCCTTAGGGTTCTTTTGTGTTTGTGGTATTGAAGTGGGATTATTTCCTAACTTTTATCGCTTCCACAATGTTGCATGTAATCCTTGAACCATGAATCTCAAGCCCTTTTCCCAATCGCTCATTTTCTTCTTAGCCACATTGTTGGGGACTTGTGGATTCTCATCCGTAATCTTCTCCATGATCTTAAGAGGATATCTTGGAACAATGGGTATCCTAGCGCACCTTTGCCGCTTTTAAGTATCATGATGCCTCCCGCATTTGATGGTTGCTTTGGCAAGGGCGAGTAAAAGGTGTCCCAAGAATGAGTGGCATGTTTCTATCTTCCTCAATGTATATGATCACGAAATCCACTAGATAGACGATATTAGCCACCTCTATTAAAACATCCACCGCGATTCCTATGGGTAAACATAGTGTGATTTGCTAAGGAAAGTCTAAGATCGGTCTTAGTCGGCTTCTCCCTAGTCAACTTATTATAGATTGATAATGGCATTATTTTTACATCGCACCCTTGTTCGGCTAAGGTATTTATATTATCAATGTCACCTATGCTACATGGTATCACGAAGTTCCCGTGGTATCTCGCTTTTTAGTTATCGGTTTTTTAGAACCACCATATAGAGGTCCCATAGGCATGGTGTCATACTCTTCTCCCTGTTATTTTTCCTTCAAGGGCTTTTCTAAGAACCTCATTGTACCTAAAGTTGTTTACTTGGTTAACAATGGTCTTTTGTTAATTTTGTGCTTAAGGTAGTACTCAATGGTCTCGGCTCATTATTAGGTTCGGCCTCCTCCTCTTGCTTTCCTCGCTTCCTTCTCCTTAACCTTTCCACCTTCGTGCATAATGGAAATGGCGCTAACAAACGTAGTGGGAGGATAATCATTGTTTACTAGCACCTTTCGGAACTTTTGTCTTGGTATATTCTTTTACCATGTTCATCATTTCCGCCATCTTTGCTTGCATTTCCTCTTTGTCTATAAACCTCCTCTTCAAATTTTGCTAATCTCTCCGTATGAGTCGCAATGTACTCCGTCATTTGTTCCTTAAAGCTTGGTGAGAGTGGTATTGGGAAGTAGAAATGAAGCGCCTGCTCGTAATTAAGATTTTGCTCACGACTGGGATTCGGAGAAAGGAGTTGGGTGGTTGGTGGAATTGGCGGAATTGACTATTTCCGAGGGATTTGTACGGGGGCTTTCTTGTGCCTTTCTATCAGATAATCAATCCTTCTCTCAAGAGCACTCATTTGCTCTTCAGTAACGTTGGAAGATTCAAGAGGAGTTGATATGGCACTAACCACTTTAATGGGGGTTTCAGGGAATTCATTCCAATCTTCGTAGTTTCGATCGGCAAGCTCATCTATAATATCCCAAGATTCCTCTGTGTTAAGAATACTAAGCCCTCCACCGGCGGCTTGATCAATGGATCGCTTTGTGATGAAATCGGTTATGGTCATAGAAGATTTAGATTTGAAGCCAAAGATCAATACCATGATGCGGGACTTTATGGAGTAAGTCCTTGAATCGAGTCCATGCTTTGTAGAGAGATTCGCCTTGAAGTTGTTGAAACGTCAAGATGTCTCATCTTAGTTTAGTGGTTCTCCCGTGGGAAAAATTGAGCAAGGAAGCGAGAGGTGAGATCATCCCAACTTGAGATGGAGCCATGAAGTCGCTCAAGCCAATTACTAGTCGGGTCCCGAGAGAGAATCGAAGAGACATGACGAGTTGTAAAACCTGAAAATCATGAACGTGTTAAATGACATTTTGCCCTCAAGTTAAATAATTACGAAACTCGAAACATGTTAATTTCATTAAATACGCTTAACACCGGTCTCATAAATAAATTACGCAGTTATGATAAATGTATTTTATCTATGACTACAAGTAAATGTTACAAATTTAATTCCTAAGCATCATATTATATTATGTCATGTGCAATTTAACTTAAACCATAAAGAGGTCCAAATACATTAGCTTGAGATAAGATTGATATATATGGAATAAATCAACCTTCCTTTTGTTGGCCTTAATCCACGCCAATTTAACTTCCTGCATTCCTTCTATTTTTTTTTCTTCCAAATTATTCTCTAAAAATTACTCCTTATAATTACCACATATCATTTAAAATAAGAAGCAAGGAAAACCCTAAACTCCCTATCAAAAGTGACGGCTTAAAAACTCTCCTTCCCCCATTTTCCTGTCGACAACAACTAGTTCCAAGAGGAGTCTTAGGCTGCTGAAATCACATGTATAGTGCAAAGGTTGAACTGGCTTTGATTGTGAGTTACTTGTTGCTGCTGTCGTAGTCTTTAGAAGCACAAAGAGTGCTTGGTTCATTTGTTTTGATCATTGTTTCTTCATCGTTGTGTTACGCTACAAGGGTATGATATCATACATCCCATCTCTTTTCTCTTTGTTTTCTTACCTTGATTCTGTCATGGGGTCTAAACTAATGCATGCATGATATACTAATTTGTCGCACATAATGATATGGTTAAAAGATGTATGGACTCTTTACTGTTGGCATGAAGCATAGAAGAATCACATGTAAACCAACCACTTGAACCTGTTTCGACATCATGTACACAACCCCATAATCGAATATGTTCGACCGTATCTTGCATGTCATCTCACGTAATTGTTTTCAAATTAAACTAAAAGTTGTCGCATGAAATCATGAGTTAAACCATCACATGAAACTGTCACTCAAGTTGCATGAAATCATAATAAGAAAATAATTGTATTCGGAGGGTCATTATGTGCGTAGTTTGTTAGGTGTGTGTCGCGAGATTTAATATGGGTCTGATAGGTCCAAAGCGGTATTCAAATCGTGGTAATGAGGTTTCTATCGAGGTTAAGTCGGTATGGGAACGATGCATGCTATCATGTGGATGTCGAACTTGTCTCTTGTCTATTTGGTGTTGTGTGTGTCGAGATCAGTCCGTATTTGGCATGTGTAGTGCATGTTGGCGTCGAGTTGTATATGAAATATAGAGGCAAATGGGTGGGCTCGCTTATGTCCAAAACCTGATGCATGTGTTGGTCAAATTTGCATGAAAATGTGCATTAAGGTGGGTCGTGTATAAGTGGTCATAAAGGGGCTTTAAGCATGCATTCAGGGTGTCATAAAACTTTTACTAATCGAGTTCTAATGGTTGGCAACTTAAATAAAAATCGAGATCTTGAACTAAGGCTCATATGTATACGAATTATAACGGGCGGTTTGAAATTAATGAAACTTGAAGGTTTAATATATTAACATAACAACTAAGGGTACTAAATGAGTAAAATGAGTAATCGATCTTAATAAGCGCTATCTAATTCATAGGTTCCCGACGTATGGGATTGATTCATCGTATGACCTTACTTTCCTATTTTGCTTGCTTCGATTGAGGTACGATATTCTATCCCTTTCAAGAGGGATTTCTCCCGACTTTTCGATCATTGACTTTACTTCACTTATGATATCCCTTTGTTGTGATTTCCTTATGCTATGATCCTTTTGATATGATTCCGACTTAATCCTTTGATATGATTCTATTCGCTATGATATTAGTTTGTTATGATTATGAACTCCTGATTATGAACTCCTGATTATGAACCATCTGATTATGAACCTCTGATTTTGAACCATCTGATATGAACCTTTGATATGAACTTTGATATGAACCCTTATGATATGATATGATTATGCTTTGAATCTTCCGCTTGATACCCGAGCCAAATATGTTTTCCTAGTCATGAAGGTAACATGATCGTGTCATTGATGCACCAATGGCATGACTCAAAGCACGTATGTCAGTGATGATACACACCGCCCCCATTATGATATGATATGATTATGAGCTCACTATATGTATATGATTTGGCCACTATGATATGTTCCGGGCGATGGATGCATCCTAGATATGATATGTTCGAGGATTTGATCCGACACGCTTGTTTATATGGTGAATGATGTCGTGTGCAACACGCGTCTTCACAATTCCGGGAGCTAGCTACTCCATTTGTTATCGAGGTCTCCTCCTATTATGTATGGTATTTCGAGGTCACCCCGAATACAATGGCTACTTGTGATATGATATGATATGATATGTTTCGGCTCTGTAGATTGATAACCTTACACTTTTGATAAACCTATATTGTACCTTCCGTATTCCCCAACGCACTATAATCAGACACTTGTTCATTACTCAATACCCTTATATGATTCACTTTTACCAAGATATAGATACTCCATTACATTGATCATCACGCTTTCATTCCGCTATTTCGCACTATGGTTCCATTCACGTATCGGGTTGTTATATGCTTATTGAATTTGATTATGCTATTCATGTTTTATGTGACTACCGATTTTCCGCTATGATGTGGTTAATATGTGGTTATCTCGAAAGTTACTGTTCAACCGATGATATGTGATCTCACCGTTATGTGACCTCCAATTGTCCGTGACCATGCTAATGTAATCGATAGTTTTGTCTGCTTATTATGGTACTTGTTCGATAATTTCGTGGACTATGATTATCTCGATAGTTTTATTCCGCTTGTTGTTGACCGCCATGTTTGCATTTTCGCTTATGCTACGGCTTGATTGGGTAAATGGTTCACCAGGACGCCCGGCTTGTTAATTTGTTTAGTTGCCCGCTATGTCTTTAATTCATTTAATTATATCTTTATATCGTATTCCTACTTATTACGTGCGATCGCCATGTGTTGATCTTCGTTAGTACTTCGTCATTATGACATCGTTATGTTTTCAACTAAGGGTTTTGACTGTGAATTGCCATGCTCACTTATTAATTAATTGCTTCCGCTTTTCCGTAGACATCTGCTTGGCTTGTATGTCTCGATTTCTAATTGATTGTATGACATATATGTTGTGGATGCTACCGCTATACTTGCTTATGTTTCACCTTGTATGCCTCGGTTTGTATGCGCTTGTTTATATGTCATCAATGCTTTGTTTTGCTTCGCTCTCCTTGTTATCTGCTCGCTTGGATATCCAGAAATTGTGTTCGAAGGATCCTCATTGACTCATTATTCTCATTTCATTTCTGATCGTGTTATCCGCTTTCCTTTGTTTCATTTTGCATTTCGATTTTATTTAGCTTTCGCTTGTTATATCTGCTCACCGGCTTTTTAAGCTCACCGATTTCTTTTCCTGCGGCAGTGTGAGATTTGAAGATGGGCATTCGATAATGAGAGTTGGATTATCCGAGTGGACCAACCCTAGTTACCTTATTATTTGGTTTTATTTTGTTTGCCATTGTTTGGTGATCTCATTTTATTTTAAACATTTTGGATTATGTAATTTCCTTGTAAGTCATTGTTTAAATGACTTGATACTTTATTCTTACGACTTCGCTTTTAATCAGATGTTCCGATATAACACCGTAATGTGAAACTTCTACCCTTGTCGTTGGGGTGTTACAATTATGGTATCGAGCCCGTGTTTCGCCTTGTTGACTTTAGCATTGACCGCGAGGACCGGGTAGACATTAGGCTTCTTCCGCTCGATCTCTTTGATTCCTTTGATTGTCGCTCGATTTGACCTCGATATTCGCTTGTCTTCACCGATTCGCCTTCTTCTTTCGCATCGAATTTTGTTTATTTTGTCTTCACACATCCGCTTGTCGATCGTTAAATGGAGACTACCCGTGGAGCCAAGTTGATGATGTCGACCGCATTGCCGCAATGCAGCCTCGAGCCGAGAGGTTCGTGAGCGTGTAGGCCACACCGATCGCCGTGTCAGGCCGGAGGCATCGTGATGTCGAGGAAGTCGGACGGACCAAACAAAGACGCAAAAGACGAAACAAGATTCAACCGTGGTGAGAAGGTTCATCTACTTATATGATTTCGTCACCACCTGGCATCTCGATTCGCTTTGTCATGCATTTTGAGGCGGTTTGACATCTGCAAGTGATTTTGATCGGTGTTGCTTTTCTTTGATTTGTTCAAATCGGTTTGAATCGTGAAGTTTTATCGCTTAGCATTTTGGTGATATCTCGCTTCCTTTGAATCGCAAGAATGAGTCATGAGGAACCGCTTTATGCAAGTTGGCATTCTTTCATTGTGGATATGGTAAGTTGTTGATGCGCTTTATGTCATGTATATGAATCTGGGCTACTTTGGTATGTTACTTGTTATGTGTATGTGATATGTTTTGTATGATCGGTTATGTGGTTAGTCATGACCCGAGGTTGAATATGATGACAATAAGGACTTGTCATGCGATGCAAGTATTATGACGCCGATCAACGCGTGATAATACCGAGATCATATGATTTGAACTTATTGAAATCATACGACATCTTGGGAAATGCCCGGGTTGGTACGTGAATGGACCGGGACTTATATCCGCTATTTGGCACTCCTCATGTTCGCTTGGAATTGCACTTTACTAGATTCTCACCGATAGCGTTACGTATAAGTTTTGTAACGATTGGGAACCGAAATCATTATGATTTGTGTGAAGCTATGGATTTCTACGCAGCTTTAAGCTCAGACGCCTCGTATCTCTTCGACTTCAATTTTCGAGGACAAAAATTTTTTTTGTAGGAAGAGTTGTAAACCCTCAAAATCGTGAACGTGTTAATTGACCTTTTGCCCCTCAAGTTAAATAATTACTAAAACTCAGAAACATGTTAATTTCATTAAATACTTTTAACACTGGCCTCATAAATAAATTACGAAGCTATGATAAATGTATTTTATCAATGACTACAAGTAAATGTTACAAATTTAATTCCTAAGCATCATATTATATTATGTCATGTGCAATTTAACTTAAACCATAAAGAGGTCCAAATACATTAGCTTCGAGATAAGATTGATATATATGGAATAAATCAACCTTCCCTTTGTTGGCCTTTAATCCACGCCAATTTAACTTCCCGCATTCCTTCTATTTTTTTTTCTTCCAAATTATTCTCTAAAATTACTCCTTATAATTACCACATATCATTTAAAATAAGAAGCAAGGAAAACCCTAAACTCCCTATCAAAAGTGACGGCTTAAAACTCTCCTCCCCATTTTCCGTCGACAACAACCGGTTCCAAGAGGAGTCTTAGGTCAAATCACGTGTATAGTGCGAAGGTTGAACTGGCTTTGATTGTGAGTTACTTGTCAGTTGTTGTGGTCTTTAGAAGCACAAAGAGTGCTTGGTTCATTTGTTTTGACTCATTGTTTCTTCATCGCAGTTACGCCAAGGGTATGATATCATACATCCCATCTCTTTTCTTTGTTTTCTTACCTTGATTTTGTCGCGGGTCTAAACTAATGCATGCATGATATACTAATTTGTCGCACGAATGATATGGTTAAAAGATGTATGGACTATTTATCGCTGGCGAAGAAGCAGAAGAATCACATGTAAACCAACCACTTGAACCTCGTTTCGACATCATGTACACAACCCCATCATCGAATATGTTCGACCGTATCTTGCATGTCATCTCACGTAATTGTTTTCAAATTAAACTAAAAGTTGTCGCATGAAATCATGAGTTAAACCATCACATGAAACCGCTACTCAAGTCGCATGAAATCATATTAAGAAAATAATTGTATTCTGAGGGTCGCTTATGTGTGAGTTTGTTAGGTGTGTCGAGATTTAATATGGGCTTGATAGTGTCCAAAGCGGGTATTCAAATCGTAATGTAGGTTTCATCGAGGGGTTAAGTCGGTATGGAAACGTATGCTATCATGGATGCTCGAACTTGTCTCTTGTCTATTTTGTGTTGTGTGTGTTGAGATCGTGTCCGTATTTGGCATGTGTGTGTGTGCATGTTGGTGTCGAGTTGTATATGAAATATAGAGGCAAATGGGGGCTCGTTTATGTCCAAAACCGATGCATGTGTTGGTCAAATTTGCATGAAAATGCGCATTAAGGTGGGTCGTATAAGTGGTCATAAAGGGGCTTTAAGCATGCGTTCGTGGTGTCAAAAACTTTACTAATCGAGTCCTAATGGTTGGCAACTTAAATAAAATCGAGATCTTGAACTAAGGCTCATATGTATACGAATTATAACAGGCGGTTTGAAATTAATGAAACTTGAAGGTTTAATATATTAACATAACAACTAAGGGTACTAAATGAGTAAAATGAGTAATCTGATCTTAATAAGCGTTATCTAATTCATAGGTTCCGGACGGCCGGATTGATTCATCGTATGACTCACTTTCCTATTTTGCATGCTTCGATTGAGGTATGATATTCTATCCCTTTTAGTAGGGATTTCTCCTGACTTTTCGATCATTGACTTTACTTCACTTATGATATCCCTTTGTTATGATTTCCTTATGCTATGATCCTTTTGATATGATTCCGACTTAATCCTTTGATATGATTCTATTCGCTATGATATTAGTTTGTTATGATTATGAACTCCTGATTATGAACTCCTGATTATGAACCATCTGATTATGAACCTCTGATATTGAACCATCTGATATGAACCTTTGATATGAACTTTGATATGAACCCTTATGATATGATATGATTATGCTTTGACCTTTCGCTTGATACCCGAGCCAAATATGTTTTCCTAGTCATGAAGGTAACATGACCGTGTCATTGATGCACCAATGGCATGACTCTAAGACAGAAAGTGATGATACACACCGTCCCCATTATGATATGATATGATTATGAGCTCACTATATGTATATGATTTGGCCACTATGATATGTTCCGGGCGCGATGGATGCATCCTAGATATGATATGTTCGAGGATTTGATCTCGATACGCTTGTTTATACGGTGAATGATGTCGTGTAACACGCGTCTTCACAATTCCGGGAGCTAGCTACTCCATTTGTTCTTGAGGTCTCCTCCTATTATGTATGGTATTCCGAGGTCACCCCTCCGAATACAATGGCTACTTGTGATATGATATGATATGATATGTTTCGAGTGCTCCTGCAGATTGATAACCCTTACACTTTTGATAAACCTATATTGTACCTTAGTATTCCCCAACGCACTATAATCAGTACACTTGTTCATTACTCAATACCCTTATATGATTCACTTTTACCAAGATATAGATACTCCATTACATTGATCTCATCACACTTTCATTCCGCTATTTGGACTATGGTTCCATTCACGTATTGGGTTATTATATGCTTATTGAATTTGATTATGCTATTCATGTTTTATGTGACTACCGATTTTCCCGCTATGATGTGGTTAATATGTGGTTATCTCGAAGTTACCTATTTTCAACCGATGATATGTGATCTCACCGTTATGTGACCTCCGAATTGTCTCGGTGACCATGCTAATGTGTAATCGATAGTTTTGTCTGCTTATTATGTGTACTTGTTCGTATAATTTCGTGGACTATGATTATCTCGATAGTTTCCTTATCTCGCTTGTTGTTGACCGCCATGTTTGCATTTCGCTTATGCTACGGTTTGATTGGGTAAATGGTTCGACTTGTGACGTCGGCTTGTTAATTTGTTTAGTTTCCGCTATGTCTTTAATTCATTTAATTATATCTTTATCAGATTCTACTTATTACGCAGATCGCCATGTGTTGATCACGTTAGTACTTCCGTTATGATGACATCAAGTTATGTTTTCAACTAAGGGTTTTGACCTGCGGAATTGCCATGCTCACTTATTAATTAATTGCTTCGCTTTCCTGAGACATCCTGCTTGGCTTGTATGTCTCCCGATTTCTGAATTGATTGTATGACATATATGTTGTGTGATGCTACCGCTATACTTGCTTATGTTTCACTTTGTATGCCCGGTTTGTATGCGCTTGTTTATATGTCATCAATGCTTTGTTTTGCTTCGCTCTCCTTGTTATCTGCTCGCTTTGGATATCTCAGAAATTGTGTTCGCAGATCCTCATTGACTCATTATTCTCATTTCACGCTGTTGTGTTATCCGCTTCCTTTGTTTCATTTTGCATTTCGTATTTTATTTAGCTTTGCTTGTTATATCTCGCTCACCGGCTTTTAAGCTCACCGCATTTCTTTTCCCAGCGGCGGTGTGAGATTTGAAGATGGGCATTCGATGGGGTGAGTCGATTATCCGAGTGGACCAACCCTAGTTACCTTATCATTTGGTTTTATTTTGTCGGCTATTGTTTGGTGATCTCATTTTATTTTAAACATTTTGATTATGTAATTTCCTTGTAAGTCATTGTTTAAATGACTTGATACTTTATTCTTAAGACTTCGTTTTAATCAGATGTTCGATATAACACCGTATCGTGACACTTCTACCCTTGTCGGGTTGGGGTGTTACACGCCGCGGGTCTCCCGAGTAGTAGCATCGAGGTCGATGGAATCGAAAATTTTAAGGAAATCCTTAAGATGTCGATTAGGATCTTCTAACGAAGTCCATGGAATGCACATCCGCTTTTCCACCAACCGGATGGTGTCGGATCGCAGGCCATAGTTTGGGCTTGGTCGGAAGCTCAATGGTGTTCCTATAGCCTGTGTGGCTTGGTCTCAGTATTCACCAAGAGTACGGCCTCTTGGCGGTCATTGGGTGGTAGGTTGATGAATGGTGGTTGGTTATCACCTTCCATGATGAAAAGTGATGGGGTTACAAACAAAGTTCACGAAGAAGGGGATAAACTACGAGGAAGCTAAAAATTGGAAAAAGTTTACATGATATGAATCAAGCTAGGAAACCTAACGAAGTGGACTCCTAACTAGCTATTCTATTCCCAAGTAGCGGCGCCAAAAACTTGATAACTCTACACGCTGTCGTCGGGGTCAAAGGAACTTCCTTTTAAATCGAGCAAAGGAACCTAATCGTTGTAGTGTATTATTAGGGTAAGCCACGGAATTGATATCGTTCTCAGCGGAATAGGAATGCTAGTGAGAAGTTACTACGCTAAGGTTGGTAAATGAGGAAGATTATTTTTTATCTTTTTATGTTTTTAGGAAATAGAAAGGTACAAATTGGGGTATTGGATTTGGGGTTGGTATTTCACCGATTACCTATTCGTCTAATTATCTAATCTATGCTGTAGTCTATGTCTAATTATTGTGTGCTTGCATGATGATTTAAAGATGTGTTTACCTAGGTTTTATTACCCTTAATTATCTCCTATTGATGGTCGAATTGTCACGCCCTTATTCTTAATCGTGTTGTGTGTCTAAGGTCGTAGGGTATGCGTTTATCCCTAACTCTTTGAAACTACCAAAGGTTATGCCTACAAAATCTCTAGGATTTATAAACTTAACACTAAGGTACTCTTTGGATGGTTTAGCCTACAATGACTCTAGGTACTATAAGCTAAGGTTCACAAAGATTAATCAAGCATTAACTACACAACGGATGATCTATCGCAATACTAGATCATTAACAATTAAGATAAGAGACAACCAATCAATATTCAATAATTAAGTTTCATATTCCCTAAGCAAAACACAAGTAAATTAGCGAACATGGGAAACATGCAAGCATACACACAATTAATTGAAGACATACTTGAATTAATGAAGTAAAACACTTATCTTGATGTAAGATAGGGTATGGAACCCTAAAATACCTGTACAAGACGACCTTGGTTCGGTTTAGGTTTTACTCCAAAAGACTACACATCGAAAACTAAAAATTTGGATTCTATATATAAGATTATAAGTGCGACGGCGCCACCCTTTGAATTGTGACACCGCCGGGTCGCCGTTATTGGGGTTTCTGCCTTGGCCACGTTAGTCTTGCGACGGCGCCACCTTATGCTTGTGACGCCGCCCCTTCGGGCCGACGTCGTTCGATCAAATCTAGGCTGCCCACGAGTTGCGACGCCTACTCTTTTAAAACCCGTCGCCACTTGTAAATGAGCAATTTGGCTACAGAGTCACAAAGTTGTCCGACGGCGTCGCAGATAACACCGACGCCTTCACCTTCGCCCAGCATGAGTGTCTCGAATCTTGACTTTGGCCATTTTCTTCAGATATTCATGCCTTTTCGTCCAATAAGTTTCATTCCAAAGATTTTGCCTTCAAGATACCTAAAAGTGAAAAGGAACGATATTAAGTAATAACGGATACAAAAGTGATCAAATAAAGGCTTAAACAACCCTCAAAAACGTACATTTTAAACCTTATCACAATCCATCGACCAAGCGCCTGTCAAACTTAGTGATCTCACCGCGGAAGAATCAGGGTACAATAGAGGACCTTGCCTCTATGACAACGAAAGTTGGAATGACCCCGTGAGTTGCCCAAACCGTCAAGGCAATCTCCTTGCCTCCCATTGACTCACAAATTTCCAATCGAGGATGCTCGAACTTCAAGATCAAGTCAAATTCCTAATGAGCTCCTACAAGAATCCTAAGTCTTCACGCCAGTGAACAAAGTCTCTTCCTTATGTGAGCTATGTAGTGGTCCCCATGACACTGTACTTGCACGAGACTCCCGAACAAGCTTCGCTGACTATGCTTCCCCGCGTACCAATGGAATGGGAAGGAGATTCCTACAACACCGGACCTAGGACTTTCAACGATGCCCGAGAAGCATGGAGGGGCAAACCCGACTATAATTGGGGACAAACCAAAGAATTCACCTCTAATGATTCCCCATGGTCCCCCGGCCCTAGCCAACAAAACATAGAAGGGATGTTACAACACCTACTTACATCCCAAAAAGCTCAAATAGCCAAGCTTTCGGATCGCTTTAACCAACAACAAGCCAAGATGGATAGGAAGATAGATAACCTTTTGAAAGCCATGACCAATAGTGATAGGAAGACCACCGAAAAGGTTAATGTCATCTCGACTCATTCTCCCAAAGCTTCCGGTGAGAAAATTAAGGACCCAAGCAAATACTTCGAGACTAGGATCTCGATAATGATTTAAACGTACACTTTTAAGGGTCATTTATTCCTTAATCGCCCACTTTATATCCGTTATCGCTTAATTTTGTTCCTTTAACTTTTAGGTCTCTGGAAGCAAAATCTTCGGAATGATGCATTTTTAGACGAAAAGAGTGAATATGTGAAGAAAATGGCTAAGTCAAGATCAAGACACTCAAGTCATTGAATTACACCGACGCGCCCCAATAGAGGGCGACGTCGTCCCTATTTATGTAATTGAATTTGTGACGACTCAAGAGCGATTTTGTTATTTTACACCGACGCGTCGGGCTTGAAGAGTAAGGCGCCACAAAGACTTTTCTTCTCGCACGACCTAGATCCGATTCGCACGACGCCACTTTCAAGACCGACGCGCCACAACCAAAATATGACGTTGTCCCAATGATGACTTGGCCAAGACGAACCCTAATGACGACGATTTGACGACGTCCCAATTGTAAGGTGACACCGTCGCAGTTGTAAAATTATATATAGAAATCAATTTTTCAAAATTTTAGGAGGTAGACTTGTGGAGTAAAAACCTAAAATGATTTTGGTCTGGTTTTGACAGTATCTTAGGGTTCTCATACCCTATTTTACATCAAGATAAGTAATTTACTTCATTGATTTCATTATGTATTCGATTGTATGTGTGTATGCTTGCATGTTTAACATGTCCGGCTAAATTTCTGTGTATTTGCTTAGATCTATGAAACCTAGTTATTGATTATTGATTGGTTGTCTCTTATCTTAATTGTAATTGGCTTAGGATTGCACTAGGCTATCGTTGTGTTTTTAATGCTTGAGTAAATCTTTTGAACCTTAGTTTATAACCACCTAGCGAATTGTAGACTAAACATCCAAAGATAACCTTAGTGTTAGTTTATGAATCCTAGAGATCTCGTGAGGCAACAACCTTAAGGTAATCTCAAAGAGTTATGGATAAAAGCATACCCTACGACCTTAGAAAACACAACGCCTAAGAATAAGGACGTGACAATTCAACCACCAATAAAAGATAACTAGGAGTAATAGTATCTAGGTAGACACATTTTAATCATCATACGAGCACACATCCATAGGCATAGACTACCCTTAGTTTAGATAATTAGATAAGTAGAGTAATCGGTAGAAGTACCAAACCCCCAACCAAACCCCAGATTTTACCCTTAGCTTTATAAAAAATATAAAAGATAAAAAGATACTCTTCCTCAACCTCAAACCTTAGCGTCGTTGATAAGGATTTAAAAGATACACTTTTGAGGGGTTATTTAAGCCCTTAATCGACCACTTTTATATCCGTTACTGCTTAATTTCGTTTCTTTTCACTTTTTAGGTCTCTTGAAGGCAAATTGCTAGAATGACACTTATTCGGATGAAAATGCGCGAATATATGAAGAAAATGGCTAAAGTCAAGAATCACGACACTCAAGCTGTTGAAGCGTAGGTGACGGCACATGCACCAAATGGCGGCGCCCGTCGCGAACACACTTTGAGACTAATCGAGAGCAAATTGCTATTTTGCACTTGATGGCATCGAGTTTTAAAGTAGTAGGCGTCACAACCCGCACGACCTAGATTTGGATCCGAGCGGCGTCAAAGATGAAGCCGACGTCACAACCATAAGGTGATCTTGTCACGAGTTGACATGCCAAGACGAAAACCTAATGGCGGCGATCCGCGGCATCACAATTAAAGAGCGATCGTCGCATATTGTAACTCTATATATAGAATTGAATTTTCAAGATATTTTAGAGGTAGTTTTGTGGAGTAAAACCTAAACCAAACTTTGGTCTGTCTTGGCGATATCTTAGGGTTCCATACCCTATTTTACAACAAGATAAGTGATTTACTTCATTAATTCAATTATGTCTTCAATTGTTTGTGTGTATGCTTGCATGTTTTCCATGTCCGGCTAATTTACTTATGTGTTTGCTTAGATCTATGAAACCTAGGTATTTAATATTGATTGGTTGTCTCTTATCTTAATTGTGATTGACCTAGTATTGCGATAGGTCATTCGTTGTGTTTTTAATGCATGAGTAATCTTTATGAACATTAGTTTATAATCACCTAGAGTTATTGTAGTCTAAACATCCAAAGGTAACCTTAGAGTTAGTTTATGAATCCAAGAGATTTCGTAGGCAATAACCTTAAGGTAGTCTCAAAGAGTTAGGGAAAAACGCATACCCTATGACCTTAGAAGACACAACGCGTTAAAAATAAGGACGTGACAATTCAACCATCAATATGAGATAACTAGGGAGTAATAGCATCTAGGTAAACACACCTTAAACTATCATACGAGCACACAACAATAGACATAGACTACACTCACCTTAGCTTAGATAATTAGATAAGTAGAGTAATCGGTAGAAATACCAACCCCAAATCCAATACCCGAGATTCGTGCCTTTCAATTTTCTAAAAAATATAAAAAGAATAAAAATAATTTTCCTCAACCCCAACCTTAGCGTAGTAATTTCTCACTAGCATTCCTATTCCCCAGAGAACGATATCAATTCGAGGCATACCCTAATACTACACTACAATGATTAGGTTCATCGCTTAGGGTGTTGAAAACTTGTTCGACGAAAGGAAGTTCCTTTGACCCGAACGCGCATTGTATGCGTATCAAGTTTTAGGCGCGGCGGCGGGAATAGAATAGCTAGTTAGATTTCCACCTCGTTGGGTTCCCTTGTTGATTCCTATCAAGTAAGCTCTTTTCCATTTTTAGCTTCCTTGTAGTCTATCCCCTTCTTTGTGACCTTTGTTCGTAACCCCATCACTTTTCATCATGGAAGGTGATAATCAACCACCACTCATCAACCCACCACCAAATGACCCGCCAAGAGGTCGACTCTTGTTGAATACTCAAGACCAAGCCACCTAGGCTATAGCAACACCATCGAGCTTCCCGACTAAGCCCAAACTACGTCTTCGATCCAAACCATCCGGTTAGTGCAAAGCGGATTTGCATTCCATGGACTTCGTTACGAAGATCCTAATCGACATCTTAAGGTTTCCTTAAAATCATCGATTCCATCGACCTCGATGCTACTAATCGGAGACCACGCATTTCGTCTCTTCCAATCTCTCTACGGGACCAAGCTAGTAATTGGCTTGAGCGACTTCCCATGACTCCATCTCAAGTTGGGATGATCTCACCTCTCGCTTTCATGCCCAATTTTCCCACCGGGGAGAACTACTAAGCTTAGGAATGAAATCTTGATGTTCCAACAACGTCAAGGTGAATCTCTCTACGAAGCATGGACTCAATTCAAGGACTTACTCCATAGAGTCCCTCATCACGACATTGATCTTTGGCTTCAAGTCCAACTCTTTTATGATCATGTCAACTTCTTAACTAAGCGGTCCATTGACCAAGCGGCCGGTGGTAAACTTAGTGATCTCACCGCGGAAGAATCATAGGGTATAATAGAGGACCTTGCTCTATATGACAACCCCCGTGAGTTGCTTAAAACCATAAAGGCAATCTCCTTGCCTCCCATTGACTCACAACCTTCCGACCGTAGGATGCTCGAGCTTGAAGATCAAGTCAAATTCCTAATGAGCTCCTACAAAAATCCTAAGTCTTCACATCAAGTAAACAAAATCACTCTACCTTGTGAGCTATGTAGTGGTCCTCATGACACTCGCACTTGCACAAGACTCCCCAAACAAGCTTCCGTTGACTACGCATCCTCGCGTACCAATGGAATGGGAAGAAGATTCCCTACAACACCCGGACCTAGGACTTCCAATGACGCCCGAGAAGCATGGAAGGTCAAGCCCGACTTTTATTGAGGACAAACCAAAGAATTCACATCTAATGATTTCTCATGGTCCCCCATCTCACGGCCCTAGCCAACAAAACATAGAAGGGATGTTGCAACACCTAGTTACATCCTAAGAAGCTCAAATAGCTAAGCTCTCAGACCGCTTTAACCAACAACAAGCCGAGATGGATAGGAAGATAGATAACCTTTTGAAAGCCATGACTAATAGTGATAGGAAGGTTAATGTTATCTCAACCCTCAAAGTTTCCGGTGTTGAAATTAAGGACCCAAGTAAGTTAGCCAAGCACGTTCAATTCGTCAATACCATCACCTTAGTGCCTAATAGGACAAATGACGAAGTGAACCATGAGACTGTACTTGAGGTTAGTGAAAATCCTAAGAACGAATCGACCAAGGAAGTAGATGAAGTAGGCAATGACTATTTCAATACATTTCCTACGGAAGAAGAACTCTCTCGCCACCCGCACTTAGTACGAGACCTCCGTCACATGTATGTTAGGAGAAGACCTAGGATCAATTTTGGGAACCCTTGGAATCTTAACATACTATGTTGCATAGGACACCTTTTTGTGGCAAAGGCCTACATTGATCGTAAGTCCCCGATAAATATCATGACTAGCACCTACTATAATTGGGTAATGAAGAAGCCTATCCCGACTAGGCAAGATCCCGATAATCCTAGGGTTGGTTGTAATTTTCTTGGTAGAGTTAAGGGATTTCCCGTCTATGTAGGTAGTTTCACGTTTCCTACGGATTTCATATTTGTGAATGATATTAGTACAGCATAGATCCTAGCTTGTCCCACGTTATTCTAGGAAAGCCTTTCATAAAAAACACTGGGATGACCTATGATCCGTCGTTAGGTATTGTGAGATTCAAGGATGAGACCGATGATGTAGCTTACCAAATGCCCTTTAAGATTGAGAAATTTTCATCATTATCCAATGATGAAAAAGAACTTAAGCTATCGGTCTACTATAGGAATGAGGAAGATAAGGAGAAGGGAGTTGATTATGTGATGAATAAGATTTTCGGGTTCTATAAGGATTGCTTGAAACTAGGATCGGAATATAGAATGAGTTGGGAGAAGATAACTTCTTAGAAAGATGCATAATAGGGCATTACTATAACATGGAAAACCCTAATAGAGACCGTCATGAGGAAGAAGGTGTGATGTAGGAAATCTTAACGTAGAAGCGACTTGAGTATAGCTACAAGACTCATAAATAAAGAAAAGCGCTTAGTGGGAGGCAACCCATGCTTAATTGTTTTCTTGTTTGTGTGTCGTATATCTTTATTGATTGTTTATTCTCAAGTTTGAATTTGAAAAATGCTTTATTTTGTCTTTAACCTCTTCTTAATTACATATAAAGGTATTTACAAAAGGGATAAGTGTAGGGAGGATTACAGGTTTTCAAAAGAAGCGTGAACATGAGAATTACGATTATTAAAAGATATACATGTGTGTTGTTAGAGTCATATGCTTGTATCGAGTCATAGTGGATGTTTTGCGGAAATTTTTCCAGATTCTAAAGATATAAATTTTCGAATTTTTCGAGAAAAATGAGACCGAGTTTCGTCGGGATAACTTTGACGTCGGGATCGCAACTTTGGCGTCGAGGAGGGTAGAAACGACTTCTAACTTTTTCTCGTTTTGTGCTACTTATAAACTTTTGGAATTTTTCAGGTCTTAATTTACCAGAAAATCTGTAAACATCCATTCCACAAGCATTATATCCTAGCTTAGTAGAGTCATATATATTGTTACCGCTGATTTTACACGAAGGTTTCATTTGTTTTCTTCAAGTGTGCAGGTTTTATTTATCAAGAAGAAGATACATAAGATTGGATGGAGCTTTTCACGCATATATTCTTCTTGAAGAAGAATTTAACCACTACTTCACACGGATCCTACCGAGCTAATCAGGGGAGTATTAGTTTCTTTCTTTTTTAATTACCTTCCATTATCATAACTTTGATACTTTCGGGGACCATTGGGGACAATGTTAAGTTTAAGTGTAGGGAGGGAAAATAAAATGGGAACTTTGAAACTATGCTTATCCTTGACTATTTGCCTTGTCCAATTTCATTTGTGTAATAAACCATGAGAAATATCGGTTAGGGTAATTTTGGCACCAAATTTAAAATTTTTCATGACATGTAGGAGTGGGCCATTAGTCATAATAAAGCGTCTCATGGATAGGAAGTTATATGACTAGCACAAAACCCTTTACCATAAATTCCACCCAAATGTGAGGATCGCCCTTATATTTGTAGGAATTAAAGCATTCCACTTTAATGCTTCAGTGTGTCTTGGTAGTATAATAGATTCTAGAACTTGTTTTGTGATGCATTCCGAGATCGCTAGTGAGACTACACTTGTGTAGTTAGGAATAACTAAATGATAAGAGGCATTAGGATAACCCTTGTTTGATACCCGTATTATAATTACTTCTTCCCATCGGTTGAGTAATTCCCCCACACCTGCGTTGTACTCATCTTTAGTACCACGATACCCTAGTTAACCCTCGAGCCTATCCTTTTCGAGGTTCTCGTGATGCTTGATTTTCCGGAATATCAATGAAGAGCATTGTTTAAAATCCACCCTAAATGTACACCCAAATCGCCTTAGCCTACCTTGTATGCACTCACTTTGAGTGCATTATTGTTATCATACTTAACCCTTAGTTCAATTATCTAGTTGCTTACATAAGTTGCTAAGTCGAGTCATATACCTTGTACACAGTTTTGGGACGATTGAGACTCTTGGGAAAAGTTAAGTTTTATGGAATGACTGGAAGGAACGTTAAATTCAAATTCCCTTTATTTACGTAATAATGTGCTCCAAGTGTTTTGATATTTTCAATTCGGGTCAATTTAGTGTTAGAGTATTAAAAACTCAAGTGTAGGAATGTGCCTATAAATCCCTATTATTTTGATGTTATCTTAGAGGATGGTAGAGTAAAGGTGTATAAAAAAAAATCAAAAAAAAATTGAAAAAATAAAAAATAATAATAATACAAATAAAAAAAATAAAAAAATAAAAAAAACATACGGGCTACCATCCTACATCTATCTTTAAATTTATGTTTGTTTGTTTCAATTTATCTAGAGTTTAGAGTGTCGAGTCTTAGCTTAGCAATGCCATTCTTCTCATGCTTGTAACACAAAGATTTTTGACTTGCCACCACTAAATCGCCTATCCCACCAAACCCTTTGTTTTTCTACCGTAAGCCTAACATTACAACCCTTTAAAAGACCTCTTGGATAGTTTTTCCTAGGTGCTTACGCCAAAGCGATGGAGGTTTGATCTAGTCTCAAGCCTATGGTAATCTATGTACTAGGACGGTTAATGAGTGTTTATCTTCCATGTCAACTTGATATATTTCATATACACCGAGAGATGAGTATCCAAACACCACTTGTGAGGTGCTAGTATGTAATTTCGATTGCTTGTTATGACTTTTCTTGGGGCTTATCGTGTTGTAAATTGTTCTAAACTAATGCTTCATGACCCACAACTTATAACATAATTGGCCAAGCACATTGCTTGAGGACAAGCAAATACCAAGTGTAGGGATTTTGATAAGGATATAAAGGTAAACTTTTGAGGGTCATTTAAGCCCTTAATCGACCACTTTTATATACATTCTATTGCTTCATTTCGTTCCTTTTCACTTTTAGGTCTCTTGAAGGCAAATTGTTGGAATGACACTTATTCGAGGCGAAAAAAGCGAATATATGAAGAAAATGGCTAGAGTCAAGAATCATGACACTCAGGCTGCTTTGGAGCAGAAGGTGGCGTCACGATGAACGAGCGACGTCGTCGCCAACACACTTTGAGGCGACTCGAGAGCAAATTGCTATTTTGCACTTGGCATTAGGTTTTAAAGAGTAGAGGCGTCGCTTTCGGGCGGCCTAGATTTGGATCGAGTCGGGAAGATGAAGTCGGCGGCATCACAACCATAAGGTGGCCGTCACGAGTTGACGTGGCCAAGAGGAAAACCTAATGGCCGTCGTGGCGTCACAATTAAAGAGTGGCAAGTCGCATATTGTAACTCTATATATAGAATTGATTTTCGATTATTTTAGAGAGGTAGTTTGTGGAGTAAAACCTAAACCAAACTTTGGCTGTCTTGGGAAGTATCTTAGGGTTCCATACCCTATTTTACAACAAGATAAGTGATTTACTTCATTAATTCAATTATGTCTTCAATTGGTTGTGTGTATGCTTGCATGTTTTCCATGTCCAGCTAATTTACTTGTGTGTTTGCTTAGATCTACGAAACCTAGGTATTAAATATTGATAAGTTGTCTCTTATCTTAATTGTGATTGACCTAGTATTGCGATAGGTCATTCGTTGTGTTTTTAATGATTGAGTAATCTTTGTGAACATTAGTTTATAATCACCTAGAGTTATTGTAGTCTAAACATCCAAAGGTAACCTTAGAGTTAGTTTATGAATCCTAGAGATTTCGTATGCAATAACCTTAAGGTAGTCTCAAAGAGTTAGGGAAAACGCATGCCCTACGACCTTAGAAAACACAACGCGTTAAAAATAAGGACGTGACAATTCAACCATCAATATGAGATAACTAGGGAGTAATAGAATCTAGGTAAACACATCTTTAAACTATCATACGAGCACACAATAATAGACATAGACTACACTTACCTTAGCTTAGATAATTAGATAAGTAGAGTAATCGGTAGAAATACCAACCCTCCAAATCCAATACCCCGAGATTCGTACCTTTTAATTTTCTAAAAAATATTAAAAGAATAAAATAATATTTCTCAACCCCAACCTTAGCGTAGTAATTTCTCACTAGCATTCCTATTCCCAGAGAACGATATCAATTCCGAGGCTTACCCACAATACTACACTACAGCGATTAGGTTCACTTTGCCTGAGGTGTTGAAAAACTTTCGACAAAAGGAAGTTCTTTTGACCCCAAGCGCGCTTTGTCATTATACTCATTGGTACATCTCTCACTAGCATTCCTATTCCTCTGAATAGCGATATCAATACCGAGGCTTACCCAATACTACACTACAGCGATTAGGTTCTTTGCCTAGGGTGTTGAAAACTTGCTCGACGAAAGGAAGTTCCTTTGACCCCGAGCGCGTTATCTGGCGCATCAAGTTTTAGCGCGCGGAGAAAAGAATAGCTAGTTAGATTTCCATCTCGTTTAGGTTCCTTGCTTAATTCCTATCAAGTAATATTTTTCTCATTTTAGCTTCCTCATAGTCTATCCCCATTCTTCATGACCTTTGTTAGTAATCTCATCACTTTTAGTCATGGAAAGTGATAACCACTCCTGAACCAACCATTTCCCCATGACTCCTTAGAGCGACTTAGAACCCATAGTTCCACTAAAACCCTTCTTGATCCCTGCAGAACCCGTTAGAGGCTGTATAAGCGAAGAAGAGCTCTCCATGAGTCGGGACCACAAGGCACCACCATCGATTTTGATGGGCCGTGGTGTGAAGAGTCCACACATTCCCCAGTCTCCTAAAACCATCAACAATGATAATCGAGCCAACATTGCGAGGAAATCCCCTTCTCACTGTCAATGAACCCATCAATGAACCAAAGGCAAAAGCCCTTAGAGTACTCCTCTCCCGCTTCATCTGGATTTACCAGGCACCATTTCTACCCTTCGAACGGATCAATGAGGTGTTGCATGCCACCGACATTTGGCTTATCCGAATGCATGTCAATTTCACGGATCCCATAGCGAAAACCCAATTCATCATATCAAACAATTTTAAAAATTGTGGATACTATCTATCTTGACGGGAGCATCCAAAGAGACATCTAGACGGTTTTCCCATTTTCTCTTCAGTAAAGGCCAAGAGTGGCTCGATAAGCTTCCTCAAGGTCCATCTTCACTTGGGAACAACTCACACCAAGTTTACCAAAAGTTCTTTCCTCACAGGAGGCGCAACCATCGAGGATCGAAATCATTCGCTTCCATCAAGCGATGGAGAATCTATCGTTAACTCTTGGATTTGTTTCAAAGACCTCATTCAACAAGCCCCCACCATAGGTATAAACCTTTGGTTTCTTGTCCAAATCTTTTCGACAATGTCTCCATGATGATCAAAAAGGATTGACTTCTCAATTGGTGAAAACTCTCAATCTCGGTGCGAGAAGAAGGATGGGACTGCATTGAGAGTATGTCCGAGACCAAGACAATACTTGGAAGGAGCTAGTGAATGTAATGAATATCTACGCTACTTGAATAATCGCCCATTATCTCTCGACGATCGAATGAAGAGGTCAAAGAGAAACTCGTGCCTCACAAAGTCACGAGAACCTAAGAGGTTGTTTAACCCATACCTTATATCGACATATGTGGAGGGTCCACGAGAGTGATAAGTGTGACGATACACCCGTGAGCAAGCTCGCCTTTCTAGCCATGATATCTATGATGACCCTTTCCTCCTTGTGTTTTATCGAATAATGATTACACTCTTTGGGGTAATCTAAAATGAAAGCATGAGGGGAAGAGGTTCAGAATACACCATCCGTGATGCCTTTGAAGAAGAACTTGGGCAATTCGCCATGGAAAGGAAGATGCTTTTAAAGGGTCTTCAAGGATTCATGTAAAACAACAAGCTTAATTAGAAAACCGGTTAAGCAAACTCCACAAAAGAATCGTGAACTGGTCTAATCGGCATGATCCAACTTATGCTATTACTACTCGATCTGGAACCACTAGCAAGGATCCGCGTACCGATTCAAGATCCTACTACCAATGAGCACGAGTTGGATAAGGAGGGAGCACAGAACCCCTCCAGCCTCTCAACCCCCTCCGGCACCGACACTCGTCCAGCGTTAGAGCTCTCACACGGGTTCCGTACCCGTCGCGTTTAAAGAATCAAAAGGCTGAAGAAGACAATGAGAGGTTGTTGTCTTACTTAAAAAAGATCGTCGTTAACATCCCACTTCTCGATGTATTTTATCATATCCCAAAACATAGCACATATTTCAAGAGATTGCTCTCGAATTAGAAGAAGCTTGAAGGTTTGATATCATTAGGAGAAGAATGTTCGGCTATCATCTAAAAAAGCTTACCCAAAAAGAAGGAAGATCTGGGTAGTTTCACCATTCCTTGCTCTATAGGAGCACTCTCTATGAAAAAAGCCTTGGCAGATCTTGGGGAAAGCATTAACAATGCCTCGTTCCTTATATCTCAAACTCGGATATTCGGTGAAACCAACCATAATGAGTATTAACTGGTGACCGATCAATCAAATATCCCATTGCGGTTTGTGAAAATGTTCTAGTAAGGGTAGGGAGTTTAAGTTTCCGGTTGATTTTGTGATTTTAGAAATGGAGGAAGATAAATCGGTTCAATAATTCTTGGGAGACCATTCTTGGCTCATTTCGGCCATCATTGATGTTAATGATGGTAAGCTCACTTTACAGTGGGGTCAGGAAGCAACCCGACATCAAGGATTCTATGAGTCGGCCTTCCTCTTACGATCATCCCATTTATTTTGTTGAAGAAGTTGATGAGTTTGTTGATGATATGAGCGGTTGTATTGATGATTATTGGATAAGCGAATTCATGAATGATGACAACGACATGATATATGATGATGAAAAGGCGAGATGGTTGGAGTTGTTTCCTTTTACCCGAAGGCGAAACTTAATCTTTGACCTCGAAATCCGGAAAATAAGTTAAACCATCAATCGAGGAACCTTCACCCTAGAATTAAAAGATCTCCCAAGCCATTTAGAATATGCCTTTCTTGAGAGACGGATCAACTCCATGTTATCATAAGCTCATCCCTAACCATTAAACAAAAGAAAAGCTCTTAGAAGTTCTAAAGGAGTACAAGGGGTGATCGCATGGAGTGTTCTTGATATTAAAATTTACTCTACTTTTGCACTCATAAAATTCTTATGGAGGAGGATTACAAACCCTCGTTCAACCTCAAGAAGTTAACCCCAATATCAAAGAGGTGGTGAAGAAGGAGGTCGTCAAACTTCTCGATGCGAGATTAATTTATCCAATTTCGAACGACCCACAGGTCGACTGGTCAAGTAGTCCCGAAGAAAGGAGGAATGGTATTGTAAGAATGAGAAAAGCGTTTAGTGCCTCAAAGAGCGGTCCTTTGGTGGCGTGTTTGTATCGACTATAGAAAATTGAATGATGCCACACGAAAAGATCATTTCCCTTTACCATTCATTGATCAAATGCTCGAAAAGGTTAGCGGGCATGAGTACTCTTTTTTTCTTGGCGGTTCTCGGGATACTTCAAATCCCATTGCTCCGAAGATCAAGAAAAAACTACTTTTAAATGCCCTACGGGACTTTTGCATACAAGTGAATGCCCTTCGGATTATGCAACGCCCCCACTACCTTTCAGCGATGTATGATGGCCATATTTCATGAATTGATTGAAGATAGCATGGAAGTCTTCATGGATGATTTTTCGGTATTAGGAAATTCCTTCGACCTTTGCTTATCCAACCTTATGAAGATGCTAAAGCGTTGTGAAGAAACCAACCTAGTCCTAAATTGGGAAAAATGTCATTTCATGGTAAAGAAGGAATTGTCTTGGGACATATAGTCTCGGAAATGGGATCGAAAGTCGATGGGGCCAAAATCGGCGATATCTAAACTTCCATATCCTACTACCGTTAAGGCCATTGAAGCTTTCTTGGTCACGCGGGCTTTTATAGGAGGTTTATTAAGGACTTCTCAAAAATTGCCCGACCAATGACACAACTTCTTGTCAAGGACGCTCCTTTCAACTTTTAGGAAGAATGCAAGGAAGCATTCAATCGCCTAAAGAAGGATCTTACCCAAGCTCATATAATGGTTACTCCTGATTGGTCCCAACCATTCAAAATCATGTGCGATGCTAGTGATTATGCTTTAGGCGCCGTTTTGGGCCAAAGAAAAGAGAAGCATTTTCAACCAATTTACTATGTTAGCAAAACCATGAATGTGGCACAAGAGAATTACACAACCACCGAAAAAGAGCTTTTGGCTGTAGTCTTTGCCTTCGATAAATTTAGGCAATATCTCATCCTTTCCAAAACTGTCGTCTTCACCGACAATTCAGCCTTACGATATTTGTTCTCAAAACAAGATGCAAAACCCGACTTATTAGGTGGATTTTATTACTTCAAGAATTCAACATTGAAATTCGGGATAAAAGAAATTTGAAAATCTTCTTCTGCGATTATCTATCGCGATTGGAAAACTCGAGACTTAGAGAAATTACCGACTCTTTTCTAAGGAGCGGTGATGGCGTTAAGGATATTGAGCCATGGTATGCGGATTATGCTAACTATCTATCGGTGGGTCTTACAAATTACATGACTAGGCAAGATAAAAAGAAATTCTTCATATTTGAAATACTATTTTGGGGCGAGCCTACTTATTCCGTATATGTCCCGTCGGATCATTCGGCGTTTTGTTCTTTGGAAGGAGATTGATCGGATTATGAGAGAGTGTCGCGCAGGACCATCGGGGGCATCACGGTATAAATGTCACGGCACGAAAAGTTTTCGATGTCGGATTCTATTGGCTTACTATCTTCCGCGGCGTTAAGAGGTTAGTTCAAACATCGATGCATGCCAGCGATCGGAAACATCTCGAGGAGGATGAAGCACCTCGAACTATATCAAGTCTGCGAAATATTTGATGTTTGGGGTATCGATTTCATGGGACCTTTTCCATCATCGGAGGAAATGAATACATTCTAGTTGCCATTGATTATGTGTCCAAATGGGTAGAGGCACAAGCCCTTAGGACTAATGATGCAAGGGTGGTCATTCATTTTCTTAAAAGCTCTTCATACGATTTGGGATTCACAAGGCATTGATTAGTGATAGAGGAACCCATTTATGCAATGCTCAAATGGAAAGATAATGAGGAAGTATGGTGTTCATACGGGTCTCTCTGACATATCACCCCAAACTAATGGGCAAGTAAAGAACACAAATAGAGCATTAAGCGAGTACTTGAAAAAGCGGTCCACGAGCAGAAAAGATTGGGCATTCAAACTAGTTAAGGCACTCGGGCCTTGAGCGGCTTATAAAGCCCATCGAAACAACCCCTTTCCAAGCAGTGTGCGGAAAGCTTGCATCTCCCTATTAAGCTTGAGCAAAAGGCATATTGGGCACTTAAGGCTTGTAATATGGATTATTCTGAGGCAGGGTCAAATAGTTTCTTATAGCTTCAAGAGCTGGATGAACTAAGACTTGAAGCTTATGAATCGTCGATCACATATAAAGAAAGGGCAAAAAAATGCCATGATCAATGAATAAAGAATCCTAATGAGTTTTTGGAAGGAGATAAGGTGCTCTTGTATAATTTAAGGTTGAGATTATTTCCAAAAAAACTCAAATCAAGATGGTATGGGCCTTTTTCAGAAAAGAGAAAAATGAGAAATAGAGTCGTGGTATTATTAGACAATGATGGAAAAGAGTTTACCGTGAATGGACAACGTGTGAAACATTATCAGTTGGACAATAACGAACTAATTAATGATGAAGATATTGTTTTGGAAGAAGGTGGCGGAAATGAAGTCACGTGGGAGCACGACTTGAGTCTAGCTACAAGACTCATAAATAAAGAAAATCGCCTCGTGGGAGGTAACCCATGTAATTGTTTGCTTGTTGATGTGTCATATATCTTTTCATTATTGTATGTTCTCATGTTTCAATTTGTGAAAATGTAGGATCATACATAATATATTGTTTGATGATTCGGGTGGTCTAGGATGGTGATAGTATATGAATGCCATGTTTAGAGATGAAGAGAGAGGAGTTCTTGAGAGAGATTTAAAACAAAAATGAAAGGTTAGATTAAGTTCCACCCTTCCAAGGATGGAAGGGTATTTATAATTACAACCTTAACGTCCTCTGCCGGATTGTGGATCGGTATCACGATGGGTAAAGACCCGTCCTTCCTCCACGGTGTTACTCTAAGCTAAACTAAGCTAATAACTAACTAATAAACACGTAAATAATGATGTCTATGAGCTAACTTATGCTAGATTATATTTGGGGTGACTGACTCTTTACTATGGAATTTCTATATCCTAACAATCTCCCCATAAGGGAGGTCACCCCATGTTTACATTTGAATCCTAGCATTCTATTTTATCTTAGGTCTTGAGCTCGTAGACTTTAATTCTTCACTTCATAATCTTTGTGCTTAGCGGTGACTCTTCATAGTCGATTATTTTGTACTTTCGGTGGAGGTCTTTGAATTGATCCACATCTTGATGATCTTGAGCTTTCTTTGAGATCATCGGCCATGTAAATCTGGATCACCCTTTTGGGTTGCCTTTATGTGATGTTATGACTTTTGGATCGACATGCTCACACTTTTTGGATCATGACATCTTTTCATCAGAGTAGCGGAAGCATCTTTGTTGTATGTCTTTGATGGTCATGATTTTCTTCAATTAAGTGTGAATGTTGTGAGCATGCGGTTGTAAATTGACTCCTCAATAACGATCAGTTGCAAGCGTCCAATGTTCCTGCAAACAACAATTAGCACTAAAACACACGAAAGTGTCTTTGTTCACTTTCGTTGAATATAGTTGCAAGAACCACGGTTCCCCGTTGATTAGTATAAATCTTTTGTGATCGGGTAGAATTCGAAAATTTCCTTGGCGGGGTTTGCGACATGATCTAGCCGTTCTCAAACGGGCGTCCCAAAGTAGACAACACGGGTGAGTGAACGGTAATTGAGATTCGCGATTGATGAAAATTGATTTGAAAAACAATCGCGTATTGCTTAGAAGAAGAGTTTTGCAATCGGCGAAGGTTTTATGAGAAGATCAATTTTTAATCGAAATACTTTGTATTTGAGAACATGAGTACACATTCGATGTGCTAGAAAAGAAGATTTGCACATCGAGCGGTTTTTCCAAAAGTATTCGTCAATTCATTTCTGGACCAAGGTTGATTCAGAATAGATCGCCCCATTGTTTCTATCCGGTTGTCACAAGCTTGATCTTTTGGAAAGATCTCATGTCACCACTTGTAGCTTGTTTGATGTTGGCTCTAGAAGATTTCCATCTTCATTGTGAATACTTTACATATCACTCGGATGTTACGGCAATACCACAAGGATAATCGTGGGACTCTTAATATACTTACTTTCCACATTGTGTGAAGCAGTAAGTCTTCATTACTTTGTGTCCTAATGAGATATTGTGGATGATCTTTGCTCTAGACTCAATAGTGCACATTTGGTTTCCTATCTTAGGAGACTAAGGAGAGGGTCTCCTTCTTCAATATCAACAATCTCTAAGAAAAAGTCGATGAATTACGTAGGTTCCCGTGAGAATGAAACAAGTCCTTTTAAGAGGAACTTGAGTAGCATGGGAAGTTAGGTGCGGTCGTCCTTTGGGTCCATGGCGTCTTGTCTTCAATACCGGTGTTACCTTAGTAAACACGATAGCATATATTGAACCGGTTTACGCCTAAGGTTGAATTAATGGAGGCTATTTCTTTTCACCCTTTTCACATTCAATTCTTTTCATTCTTCAACCCTTCGGTGCTTACGAGACTTCATCCTCGAACCTTGTTGGGATTATTCAGTTCTAGCTCTTTCTCGATCCGCACTCTTCTCATTTCTCACTTTTCTCATTTTTCATCATACCTAAGGACTTCACACTATCTAGTGAATTGTCCTGGGTGATCCCTCGACTCTGGCGGGATCGTGGGAACAGAATACCTAACCTAACCATCCTTATAACACCATGCATAAAGTAAATTGGTGGGTCTTTTGGTATTGTTCTTTCCTTCTTGAAACCAATTGAAAAATCATTTGGAAAATCAATCAAAGTACTTGTGATATAATATCAAGCATTTTGTACCTTAATTGTTTTGATCATTTAGAAATGCTCCCCTCAACATGTGCATATGATTTTGAAATTGTTTAGCACATGGAGGCAAGAGTTATTTTGAAATCTTTTCTTGATCATAATTTCCTTAGAAAAGCCTTATGATTTTCTTGGTAAATTCTCCCCTCAAAATGTCGTTGGTTATTTGAAATCATTTAACACATAGAGGAAAGAGGTTTTGAAGTACTTCCACGATTACATTGCCATTAGAAACCATTTAGAAAATCAATCAAGGTACATATGTAGAAACATAGAAATCTTTGTAACTTGAAAGTTTATTTTCTTATTAAATGCTCCCTCAATATGTGCCGAGATTGAGCGTTTAGCACATATGGGAGAAGCGACATGCACATTGAATCAAAGCGATCACCTTTTATCAAATTTCATTATTAAATCACAAATTCTCCCCGGTCAAAATATCAAACCCTTTGAGATTTTGGATCCCAAGTGATTTAATAAGGTTTAGAAAAACATGGGAGAAAATTTGCGGGTTTAAATTCTCTTATGGTTTTTGGTTAAATGCTCCTCCTCGATCATGTGCATCATGTATTTGAAATCGTTTGGCACATGAAGGAAGGAGTGCTTTGAAACAATCACCACTTTAAAACCGATTTGAGATTTAAATCACGATCGTCCCCAGATCAAAAATATCAAACCATTTGAGATTTGTGATCCCAAATGATTTAAATCATTTAGAGAAAAGTTTGGGAAAAGATGTGGCTTGATTTAATTTTGAAACATGACTGATATGGACCAATTTTTTTACATTAAAGATTGTTAGTGTCAGGTATGATAGTTTTTAAGAGATCTTTAAGTAAAATAAAACAATTTCACAATCAAACAAGAACAGAAAAAATTTCATCTTGAAAGATCTTTGTGTATTAAAGAAAATCATACCATGACATAACATTAAATCTTTAGATCACCACTGTATATTGTACAAAACGGACTTTTATGAAGAAATATCGTTTAAAATATTTTATTTTAAATCACTCTCCCATTGTGTTAGGAATTGGAAATTCTATTGTAAAGCATTGGTCACCCCAAGTATAATCTAGCTTAAGTTAGCATTCGGTAGACATATCGTTTATTATGTTTGTTGATTAGCTTAGATTTAGTCTAGAGCAACACCGTGGAGGAAGGACGGGTCTTTACCCTTGTATATACGATCCACATAGGATAATTTAGATAAGCCGTCGCTCAATCAATTACTCTTTATATTGGAGGTCGTTTAGTTTGTAACCTATAAATACCCTCTACCTTGCAAGGTAGAGGTATGATATTCTTTAATGAAGCTAACCTTCCAAGAGTTTCTCTTTCTAGAATATCCCACTTTCTCTCTAAATCATCTAAAGTATCGCCCATATTGTGTTTGCTTATGTGCTTGTGAAATCCAATATGTTACAAATGGTATCAAGAGCCATGGTTAGATCATCTCTTATATATCCTTGGATTTCTAGTGGTTTTTAGATGGTTTTTGAGTTTGAAAAAGTTTAGTGGTTTTTGCATCATTTGGTTCATTTCTTGTATTAAAGTTTGAATTTTGAGTGTACTTTTGTGTTTAGGATCATTGTATGTGCTTGGGTTTTGATTTGGTAAGCTTGAATCACTGTGGTTGAGCTTGTTTTGGATTGAAAAGTGTGTTTTTAAAGTTTTTCTTGGTAGCGACTTGGGTCTCGGAGTGAATTTCTTGATAGCGACTTGCTTCAGTAAAAGGTAGCGAGTTGTAGTGTGTTTTGGTAGCGACTTGGTCGTAGCGACTTGCCTTTTGAGACAAGCTGAAAAACAGTACACTTAGTGGATTCTCCACTACGGGTAGCGACTTGGTAAGGTAGCGACTTGCTTTCAATTTTGATAGCGACTTGTTCTTTAAGTTTCTTAGCGACTTGGTGCTAGCGATTTGGACCTTAGCGAGTTGCTATTTAGCGACTTGATTTCTTAGCGACTTGGTGCATAGCGACTTGCTGTCAAAATTCGTAGCGATTTGAAACTTAGCGACTTGTCTTCTAATTACTTAGCGATTTGGTTCTTAGCGACTTGGTTAATTTTTGTGTGTAAAACGGTTTTCTCTTGATTTAGTAAAATCCTGTGAAAGAATCAATTTCCCGGTTTAATCATAGAGTTATAAAATCCCGTGTTATCTGTCAACATTTCTACCAACTTGCCTACAATCATCTCTACTGTAGCTGAGGACGTTCATGCAGCATATACTCGTCCACCCACAATGTCTTACATCACTGATCCTTTTATAACCAAAGTGCTTGAACTTTATGATACCTCGCGAACAATGGCGGTTGTATTTACGAATGTCCTACCTTGATTGAATCAACAAATTATGATCAAAACTCTTCACCTTCGATTCAAACTTCAACGAATCACATCATCAATGACCCATGATACAAAGCATTCGAATGCAACATTGAGCCGTTTCAATTACTTCATCGACACCTCACACAAGCTGTTATCCACTCCTATGGTCGAACATGTTGTGCTCTCTTCCGCCAAGACTTACCTACGTTGAAAAAGTGCGTGTTCTTGAACTTACAACAACCTGAAGCTTCAAATTACCAATGAGAAGGTATTAATTGATGATTCTAATGCTGCACTTCAAGTTATCTACAACCAATTTCAGCCATTTATCAATGGGGAATATTCTGCTGACTTTGATCAACACATGACTGGAATTTCATTCAAGAAACACACTAGAATGGAAATTCATGAGTTCATCAACACATATATCCAACTCATGAATAATGTGGAAGTCTACATTAAGGATGTTGCTCAAAGGAATGATTGTTTGAATGAGTTGAATGAGAGTCATGGAAAATTAAAGGTAAGTTGTGATATTTTGGGTAATGGCTCAGTTGAAAGAACGGATGATCTTGATCTTGTTGCGGAATTATGAAACTAAAATGAATGATGTAATTGGGCATCTTGAACACAAAGGCTCGAGTCCGAAAAACTTGAAGCCGCTTACATGTCGATAAATCTGTTGTGCATTAGGTAAATCTGGATGCCATACCAAAAATGAACAAGTGTCATGCAT
The DNA here is from genome assembly GCA_022545495.1 of Chrysanthemum lavandulifolium. NCBI lineage: Eukaryota > Viridiplantae > Streptophyta > Magnoliopsida > Asterales > Asteraceae > Chrysanthemum > Chrysanthemum lavandulifolium. The sequence goes on along the minus strand of CM040243.1, from coordinate 91,467,489 downwards.
TGAGGTACTCTTAAGCGACCCTATCTTTGAAAATGATATCGATAAATGTGTCTTGGTTGAGTCGAATCTAAAATCCTTAAAACAAATGACATGGTAACAAAAGGGTTTATGATGAACTTTCAAACAAATACTCAATTCTTGAAAACATTGTATTTCCAGAAATTGCAATACAACAAAAGGAAGAAAGTTTTCGTGCTACAAAATCTTGCATTAATCCGGAATTTACAGAATTTCAAGAATTCTTTGAAATTAATCACTTAAAAACCCAGATTCAGGACAAAGATTCAACCATATGCAATCTGAAATGTCAACTCTCAGATCTGCATAAGAAATGCAATCTTAGGATGAGAAATCCTAACCATGAGATGAGTAGTGAGCTTAAATCTAGGAATGATGAATTGGCTTTATGTGTATCCAACTTATTAAGAGAAAATGAGTCCTTAAGAAAGAACTTATTAGAGAACGATTCCAAGTTGATAGATCAAACCAATTCCTTTTTGGCTGACATTGATGCCCTCAAAGCCCAAATTCAGGATAAGAGCTTCAATATTGTTGCCTTAAAAAATGAACTCAGGAAATCTATTGGAAATAGGGTGAACACTAAGTTTGCAAAACCATCAACCTTGAGAAAGTCAACTGTTCAAAACAACTCAAAACATACCGTAGTTAGGCAGCCGGATGCTTTTAGAACTGAAAGATTTAAACCATCAAAATCTAGGCTTGCCTCCCAAGTTGATGCGAATACTGTTTTGTCAAAACCAGTCACTTCACTACTTCGTTCCGATATGATAAATAACAAACCTCAGGTTAATGTTCAAAGTTCTAAGATCAGGAATACTAGGAGTTCATCTATGTCTCATAAGAAGCATCAAATGGAAGCTCAATCCCCTAAGAAACCCAATGATTACAAAAGGACCAATATTCAAAAGAGGAATGTGCCTACACCCAATTCTACTAGCAGCTATTTCAAATGGATTCCCACTGGCAGACTATTTAAGTTTACAGGATCCAAACTGACTTACATACCTAGATCTTGCCTTAAGTGGATGCCCACAGGAAAACTCTTCAAGAATAGTGAATCTAAAGGGATTTCTATTAATGACATGGCTAAATCAAACTGTGCAACATCCAATAGTAAGGCTACTCATGTCACTAACTCATCTATTTTCAATACTACATGTGCTTCTAGTGCAATGTGTTCTCGATCTTTTCGGTACAATGCTCAACTCATTCAGGAACTTCATGACTTGGTTTCCATCAGAAATGAATATTGCTCACTCAGGAGTTATAGCTTGCCAGAATTGATGTACCTCGTACTTTGACTCCTATTCGACTTGAATCAGGACTCGCTCTTTTATATCTGTGTACATATCTCTTTTTTTTTTTTAAAAAAAAATCTAATCATTATTTTTCATATCATTACTTTTACTTATCTTTCTTTCAAATAATATATATATATATATATATATATATATATATATATATATATATATTTTCCTCTTTCTAATAATAAAAGATGTATCTCTTGTCATCGATAACATCTACGGTCCTAGAAATGTCATTCAACAATGATACGGGATCATAGATGAAGTTCGAACAATTGATATATTCTTTCTTTATAACGGGTGGGTTAAATTCAATCAATGTTCCTTGGTAACATTGATTGAGGGGGAGAATTTTTCAAGTTATCAGTATTGTCTTGTTTGGCTTTTGTGGTGAAGTTATCAGTATTGTCTTGTCTGGCTTTTGTGGTGATCTCTATGTACCCCTGCATTGACTGCTTATTTGTTTCATGGTGTCCATTGTATGAGTTTGCTTAACTTATTATGTTATCTCTCTATGCTATCTATTTTAGCTTGCAATCTGATAAGTTCATGATACAAAAGAGTCTGTAATACATAATGTAATAGATAGCAACTTACCATGACTGTGTTAGCGACCTGCTTTGAAAAGCCTCAGCAACTTGATTAAGATACTTTGATAGCGAGTTTCTAAACATTCACAAAACCACTGGGACTGAAAGTGACAACTTGGTAATCTTGATTAAGCCCTTCCCCTTACCCTAGCGACTTGCCATTTTTTTTACTTTTCAAAAACTTAAAAACAATATTTTCTTTCTTTCTCTCGTGTGAACATTGCATCGTAGCGACTTGTGAGTGGTAAGATGATCTTATCTCGCTTCTTGTTTCTAATTAGGTAGATTATATGCATCCCTAACTCATTTTCCCTAACAGATTCCACGGATCTTGATTCTCGTCTCTTGCTTCCCTCGTATAGGTTTGTTGATGGATTTGTTGAATGGAACTAATGATATATATGTGTTAATGGATTAAGAGTTGTTTGATACACTAGGGTTGTTGTAATTTTCATGTTTATATGTATTAATGAATTTGTGAGCGTCTTATGTGATTCGATTTGGGTTGAGTTTACGAAATCGTTTGTGTTTATGGATTAGCGAGCGTGTTCCTAATAGTGGTTTGATTGTGTTGATTGGATTGCGACGTTATGCGAATGATATGCTTGTGTTCTTGATAGTGATTTATCTGCTATGATAATGTTCTTGATAGCGAGTTGGTGTATAAATTCATCGTGGCGAGTTGCTACTCTTGAATACATTCAAGTTAGCGACTTAGTGAACTGACTTGTAGCGACTTAGTTGTGATACTGTTGATAGCGACTTGTCTTTACAAGTTAGCGACTTGGCCTTATTATTCTTGATAGAGACTTGTCTTTACAAGTTAGCGACTTAGTAATTCTTCATGTAGCGACTTGGCCTTGTCATTTTTTGATAGCAACTTGTATATATAAGATTAGCGATTCTTTGGTTCATTTTAAAGTGGCGACTTGGTTTATTAAAATATTTTAAGGCAACCTACTAGGATAATCTCATACTAGCAACTTGATTCGAGTTTCTGTAGCAACTTGTATTGTCAAAATACTCTTTGTGACTTGCTATAACATTTTGTTTGAGCAATTTGTACTTGGATTCTCTTGTAGCAACTTAGTATCACAACTTGTTTCATACAAGCTGTTATATCATTTCCACAAATTGTATCTTGTCTCATGATATTATTTCTTGTAACGTGCTTTTAAATAATTTGATTCAAAAACAACTTGTCTCTTGAAAAGCGTGTCAAATAAAGCGATTACCTTGAAATCTTTCTAATGCAACTCAATCTATTTTCAATGCGCTTATGGGAACTCATCAATTTTGCTACTTGTTGTGTCTATGTCATGAGGTTAGATCCAATCTTGTAACCAACCATATCTAAACTAACATGCTTTCAATCATTGTTGTTGTATGTGTGTATCTTTAGATTTTCAATGGCAAACACAACCTCGTCTCGAACCTTTCATCTTACGCTCCACCTAAAGTACTTACGACAACGAGATCCTTTACGAAGATAAATGGGTAGAGATTGGGAAAAGTAAGCGTTATGTGGACATGCAAAGTTGCAACAAAATCCAATCCTCAAAGTGTCTATTGATATCCTCAAAACACAAATTTCTTGATTGCCCTTACCAAGCAATGCACAATTCCCACCATTTACATACAACAATTTTGGAACTCCATTGAATGGAACAAAATCACGGCTCAATATTCCTACAATTTGGATGATAAGGAATTTGTAATTAATTCGATATTCTCAAGAAGGCCCTAGGAATCAAACCCTATAACCCCACCATACGATCGAACCTCCACCTAGTGCGGAAGAGCTAATTGTCTTTCGATTGGCTTGGGTTATCAAATTGGTATATCAAGGGCTTGACATCATCACCGGTCACATGTATCAACCACGAGAGCAATGACAACAGTTCTCAACTTGTGCTTATCGGCAAAACATCGGGGTTCGATAAAGTGAGGATTCCCATCCTGCGGATCCTATGGGGTATCGTTAATGGGGTGAATGTGAATGTCTCGGGCGTGTCGGGAAGAATTTTCGTGGTCAATGAACACATTTATTTACGATAGAACAAACTTTACGAATAAAGCTCAAGGTCGAAAGAAAGTTAACAAACTTGTGATTCCTAGCATCGATTTTCAAAGCTTGTTATCCAATACTTGCAACGGACTCACAACTTCAACCCTAGGGTGAATCGACCTTACATAATGCAAAGGATGAATTTGTTCAGGTAACCTTAAATATGTTGCTAAAGGTATGGATAAGGAGATCTATGGTGCAGCAATTCACGATAGTCTTCTCACCGCGATATTAAGAAGGCGGATTACTTTAAACTATACAAGAAAAGGGCTTCCGGATCCGGTGTTAATGATGATGTCTCTACCACTCCACCACAATCCAAATAAACTAAGTCATTTACGGCTCAAAGACTTCAAAGACTTCATATCTTGATCTCCAAAAAGAGACTTGAAAGGTCACAAACTCGACACCACAACCCGAGCGAGAAAAGAAAGAAGAAGGAAGTGGGAAAGGAAATGTTGAGGCGGGGTTTCGAGGGTAATACTAGTTTGATTGATGAAGATGATCTTTGCTCTGCAACTAGGAATCAAGCAAAGCCTAGAAAGTCGAATGTGAGAGCACCAATTGGAGGAGTAGTGCTAAGAGAACACGAACAAGTGCCTCGCCAAACAACACCAATCACACAAGACAAAGGAAAAGGATTGTTGGTGTAGAACAAGCTGCTCACATGCTTCGACCTTCTCATCTTCACCATCAAGAACTACCACTCGGTTTGAGCTAAAGAAAGAATAGTTGAATCATCTTGACTCAAGAACATTACGGGCTGGAAAGGAGGTATATGAAGCACAAGAAGAAACTCTGCATCAAGTGATACCAGTCGAGCAAAATGTTGAGGAAGAGTTGCAACATGTCTCACAGGAGAACCTTGAGTCAAGATCGATGAGTCCGGGCACTTGGAAGAACCAAATCGTCTAATGACTCTCTACCCTCTTTGAAGAATCTTGATCTGAGACATCTCCTTTGGTGATCGGTTCATAAACGACAAACCCCGACACCTTGAGACTACGAAGCAAGGTAAGGAGAAAGATGAAGTAGAGTCCATGTTCACCGTCAACATCTGACAAGACACTTCTACAATCCCGCCAATATCGCTCCTACTCTTAAAACCGCACTTCCACCACCCAAACCGCTCAATCAACCGCACTTCCACCACCGATCCTACTAATGTTCAATCACTTGAACCGGTGATTCTGATCTCGATCTTGTCACTCCTCGCCTCACCACCTCTGCTTCACCTTCTCGGACAAAACAAGCGAACAATTGCTCAAAGAGGCCATGACACGTATTGCAGCCATTGAGAAGCATTTTCCCATCGCCGTCAATAATCTTGATAGTCGTGTCAAAAAGATGGAGAATTTTAAAATCAATGAGGTTATTACAAAGGCAGTAGAAGATGATATCAAAGATGCAGTTGAATGGGCAATGAAGGCTCCGTTACTTCAACGATTTAAAGACTTGCCAATCTCTGATATGAGATCGGCTCTCTACGAAAGAATGTACGATGCGAGAGAGCATTTGAGCGATACACATAAGAATCTATATGAAGCACTCGAGGAATCAATGAGACTTGACAATTATCGACAATTTGTGGAAGATGTACGAGAAGGGATAATAAGAAGAAAAGAAAGAGCATTCCAGAGAAAACTACGATAAGTGCGGAGGTCCCAAGCCACCACCTCCAGCTGGAGGGCTGGAGCTTCAGTGCTGGTGGATCTTGAGCACAACTACTACACCACAACCACAACCACCATCATCACCACCAAAACCTTCCAATCAATCTAGTCCTTAGGAGAAAAGGGAACTCAGAAGAAATCTGCAGCTTGGACAATGGTTGATTCAAGGTTCACACCCACAATCTCTTCAATTCCTGAAGATCAAATGGTTTATGAAGAGTCGTATGTCATGGCAGAGTCGGAATCCGATGAAGATGATGCATCCACCAAGCATATTCCCAAGCCGTCTGAAGATGAATGGTTTGATACATACGTATCAGGAGAACACCCTAACACATCTAGAGTGGCACCTTCAAAGGACACAATTCGAAGTTGGCTACAGAAGAGACCTTATTCACGGAACCCTTATGGTCTATCCCGAGACCGACACGATAATCTCGACAACAAGCGGGCCGACAATTTCTACTAACTATGAAACCCCGGATGAAGACTCTCTTCTTCATGCCACTGGAGATATGGGCAACTTCATTAAGTGGTTTTGTGAACAAAGGGAATCGCGTCAATCACTCCAAAGGATCTTGAAGGACAAGCTTTTGAAATTGTCAAGGTCTTTCACTCGGATGCCAATCAACTACAATACTAGATGGAAGAATGCCATAGGATCTTTGAATGATCAAGTCGGTGAGCGGATCGATCGCTTCAATGTGAACAAGCCTCTTCCTCCGGTGGTGAACCTAGACAAATGACCATTCGATCCGAGTTCTTCTTCAACCATGACCTAGACTATCTTTGTGCTCATACTACTAAAGAAGACCGGATTATCGATCTCAAAGATGAAAGCTGCTACTACTACGATCGGGGACTTGAGCGGATGGTTCACGATCAATGCAGGTGACGAAGAACAAAAGTACGACATTGCCGCTTCATATGGTATTTCTCACGGTGGTACAAAGAAGAATTTCTACATCGAGAGACATGGAGTGAGAAAAGGCGAAAAGGTGTTAGATCCAAGCTACTAATTCTAAGTGTTATCGATGTAGAGATCTTCCCAATCCATGGCTATAGTATCGAAGAAGATCGTTCTTAGAATAGCGGACCAAAAGATCATGTGATTGAAGAGAACGACTTCAAGCACTTGATGCCCAATGATTTTGAAGACCTCTACCTTACGAATCTCCAAGGACACCTTGATCACCTACATTCGTGAGAAAGCTCTCTCGCCTCTGTCAATCTACGGATCGGAGGCTTAGTCATCCAAACGGGTTGAGGACTTTCGACTGGGATGGAAAGCTACGGACTCGGGTCAATTTAACAAGGCCGCAATGGGATGCCTCGGGACATGAATTTCGTCACGACTATAGAGTGCTTGACACCCCAGGCCGTCCTCTTCCACAGCAGATCTGGGACTCGCATCTTGATGAGATTGTGCGAGCTCTACAAATTCGATGATGGTACTCTCAAGATGGTCGAAGAAGAACCGAACTCTAGAGTGAAAGAAATCGAGTTGATTGAAGCCGTGGAACAAAACAAAATTACGGATGATGAGGACTTAAAGAGGTGTGAAGATTTCATTCTTGCAATCAGCGAAGACTTAAGACTCGAATGATCTTCCATGACCTTGAAAGTTTTGTTGGTGGTAGACTTCGTGAAGGTCATTACAAACTACTTCAAAGAAGCTGAATGAAGACATCTTAGGAAGTAGTTTATGTTTTGTATTATTTATGTGTAATATGTGATGTACAAACTATGAACAACTATAATGCATGTAATAGTGTTAGGTTATGTCTTGTGGTTTCCCTTTGTGTCTAAAAGGGAACTTGATGTTGTCCACTCGATCATATAAAATTGGACACATTTTCTCCAACAAATGTTTTGTCTCATACATATTTAAATCACTTGAGATCCAAAATCTCAAAGGATTTGAAATTTTGATCGGGGAGAAAATGTGATATAAATATGAAAGATGATAAATAAAATGACCATTTTTGTCTCAAAGTGCATACTGCTCTCTAATATGTGCTAAACTATTTTCGAATCTCGAAGCATATATTAAGGGGGAGCATTTCAAAACAAATTCAAACCTTCAAGGTACAAAGTCTTCCATGCTTTTATATAAGGTACCTTGATTGTGTGTTAAATGGTTTCTAAATGTTTGGTAATCGTGGTAGTACTTCAAAGGTCTCTTTCCTCTATGGGTCAAAATGATTTCAAATATTCTACGCACATATTGAGGGGGAGAATTTACCAAAGAAAATCAAATGGCTTTTTCTATGAAAATTGTGATCAAAGAAAATATTTCAAAGTCCTCTTGCCTCCATGTGCTAAACATTTTCTAAATCATATGCACATGTTGAGGGGGAGGTTTTCTAAATGATCAAAACTATTAAGGTACAAAATGCTTTGATCTCGTATCACAAGTACCTTGATTGTTTTTCCAAATGATTTTTCAATTGGTTTCGAGAAGGAATGAACAATACCAAAAGACCGACCAATTTACTTTATGCATGGTGTTATAAGGATGGTAAGGTTAGGTATGAGTTCCTCGATCCGCTGAGCCGGAGGGATCTACCGAGGACAATCCACTAGATAGTGTAGAAGTCCTTAGGTATGATGAAAAAAGGAGAAAAGTGAGATATGGGAAGAGTGCGGATGAGCGAGCTAATCTTGGAATAAACCCAACAAGGTTCTAGTAATGAAGTCTCGGTAAGCTTGAAGGGTTGAAGAATGAAAAAGAATTGAATGTGAAAAGGGTGAAAATAAATAGCCCTCCAATAATTCAACCTTAGGCGAAACACGGGTTCAATACATATACTCTTGGTGGTTACCAAGGTAACATAGGTATTGAAGACAAGGCGTCATGGACCCGTGTGACGCTTGCACTAAACTTCCCAAACTACTCAAGTTCCTCTTAAAGGGCTTGTTTCATTCTCACGGGAACCGACATAATCTATCGACTTTCTCTTAGAGATTGTTGATATTGAAGTAGGAGACCTCTCCCTAGTCTCGGCATAGGAACCAAATATGCACAATTGAGTCTAGAGCCACGAGATCATCAATAAATCTCATTAGGACACATTCAATGAAGACTCTGTTTCACACAATGTGGAAAGAGATTATATCTTATGAGTCCCTCGCATTATCCTTGTGGTATTGCGGAACATCGAGTGATATGCATACATATTCACTATGAAGATGGAAAGCCTACGGAGCCAACATCAAACAAGCTCGGTAGGTGGCATGTGAGATCTATCTAATAGATCAACCATGTGACAACCGAACAGAAACAATGGGCGATTCAATCTTTTGAATCAATCACGGTTCGAGTTATGGATTGGCGGATACCTTTGAAAAACCGATCGTTGTGCTTAAAAACTCTTTTCTTTAGCACATCGATTGTGTACTTATTCTCAAAATAAAGGTGTTTATGATTGATAATTGATTTTCATTAAAACCTTCGTTGTATTGCAAAACAATTTCTATTGAGCAAATACGATTGTTTTCAAATCTCTTTTCATCAATCGGTGAATCTCATTTATTTGGTTCACTCACTCCGTGTTGTCTTCTTTGAGGCGTTCGGTTTGAGAACAACTAGAGCATTGCGAAACCTGTCAAGGAAATTCTTGAATTATACACGATCACAGGCGATGCTTGTCTTGATCAGCGTGAACCGTGGGCGTGTACCTCAATTCATCAAAAGTGATCAAAGACACTTTCGTGCGCTTTATTGCTAAGCTGTCTTATGCGGTACACCCCGGCGTTTGCGGTGATCGAATGAAGCGGTCAATCCATAGCCGCATGCTCACACAACACATTCATATCTAAAGAAATCATGATTAGTGCATCAATGACTCGATATTTTCACTCCATGATTACGCTCTGCTGCGCCAATATCATGAATCAACGAAAACTTCCGCTTCTCTAAGAAGAAATCATGATCCGAATGTGAGCATGTCGGTCCAAATGTCACAACATCATATCTTGGCATCACAACAATGGGTGATCTTTGAGATTTGTTGTGGTGATGATCTCGATAATGCTCAAAGGTCATCAAGGTGGATCACTCAATAACCTCCATGATACACACATTGTAGTTGAACAATGATGAAATCACCATAGAAGCACATAGTTTAAATACTTTGATGAAGAGAAGTCTCGAGCTCAAGGCGAAGATTTATTATTAGAACGCTAGGATTCACAATGTAATTCATGGGGTGACCTCCCTTAGGGGAGATTGTTAGGAATTGGAAATTCTATTGTAAAGCATCGGTCACCCCAAGTATAATCTAGCTTAAGTTAGCTCGTGAGACATATCGTTTATTATGTTTGTTGATTAGCTTAGATTTAGTCTAGAGCAACACCGTGGAGGAAGGACGGGTCTTTACCCCTGTATACACGATCCAGTTAGGAGGTCGTTAGGAGGTCGTTTAGTTTGTAACCTATAAATACCCTCTACCTTGCAAGGTAGAGGGTTGGATGTTCTTTGTGGAATCTAACCTTCCAAGAGTTTCTCTTTCTAGAATATCCCACTTTCTCTCTAAATCATCTAAAGTATCGCCCATATTGTGTTTGCTTATGTGCTTGTGAAATCGACCAAAGAGATGAATTGATACCCAAAGGAGAGAAACTTATAACATCAGTAGCAGATTAAGTCCGATAGCCAAAGAATAACCCAAGTATACTTTTCTCTCTCTCGATGATGGTGTCTGAAGCTCAAGAACCGAAGTACCCAAATGCCCAAAGAAAGAATAACCGATAACCTTGAAGAAGCGGGCGAATCACGATTATCTCTGCGGATGTCAACTCGGAATAAGTGATTATATCTACGAATCATGATTAAGCTCCCAAGTAAACGGTTATGCGTCCCAATGTACACAATCTCTCCCACGATGATTGCGATAACATCGAAATCATCACACATTAATATTACCTCTTTTATCACCAAAACTAACTCTTCCATCTCTTCTCCCACATAGTTGGAATAAGAACACTAAGCGCCATGAGTCAAACCTTGAGTTTCTCTGCTGTGCGACATTGTCTTCCGGGATATCTTCAATCACTTAGAAGTATTAAGTTCATCAAGTTTACTCGCGTTTAGATGCATGTCTCCTTCCCCCTGGCTGGTTTTGATACTTCAGAATCAGCAACACATTGCAAGCCCGTATACTCGAAATCTTTTGAGAAGAACACTTGAAGACGTGTGAGAATCAACTTGCTGAAGTAGAATGTGAGCAAGTCTAATTGGGGATTAACTTTGGCTTTTCACTCTCCCCCAATTAGTGCTCTCCCCTAAACCGACAATCTCTATAATGAATGCTTGAATTAAGAAGAAGTCTTTAGATCGTTAAATGCAACTCGTCTTTAGTCTTCTAACATGTAGCGAGAAAATGTAGAACCATTGTAGACTCGACCTTCTTCAAGATTGTCCAAATTGGGAGCGAGAAAGTCAACATCTTCAACTCACCAAATGCACTCCGTTAACTTGTATATAGCAAATCCCTTAACTCAAATCCTCCCAATCAAACAAAACGAGAAAGATCTTCATAAAAAATCGGCCCATAGCTGGAAGCACTTTGTCGTTAAACTCATCGGTCCAGTGAGAAGATGTCAACCAACGGCTCTTAGAAGAAACTCCATGTAAAGATGACCCGATAAGAAGAAGCTCGATTCTTACATGAGTTTGGAGTCTTTTGACCATTTATTCTCGAGATATCAATCAACCATGCGATAAATTCACTTCTTCTCCCCTCAAGAATTGCATACGGAGTTGCCATTCTTGATTGAATAAAAAAATCATCCAAATGTATTCTATTCACACTTCTCCCCTCAAAGGTAGCAAATGATGTCGTCATCATCATTATAATCGAGCAAGGGAATAAGAGAACAATCATCGGCGATCCGGTTCACTGATAGCTGAAACAGCGTGGAAAAAGTATGAAGCATGTTGTTGAGAATGGTCATAATTGAGAAGATTTCTCTTCTTGGAAGATAAAGCGCCTTGAGCGTACACTTTTCTTTTCTTTGGAGTCACGAGGCTTGAGCTGTTGTGTTCAAACGTCATAGAAGATTTCTCTTCTTTCGAAGATAAAGCGCCTTGAGGCGTACACTTTTCTTTTCTTTAGAGAGCGAGGCTTGAACTATTGTGTTCAAGCGTCATAATCTCTCTCTTTTCAACTACTCTTGGCAAATTGTAATCAACCCCATTATCATTGGTGGGCTCTTTGTAGTGACGGGCTAATGGCGATGGAAAACCCGATATGATGAATTTGACCTGAGTGAATTTACCCGAACTCGTGACTTAAACTTGCACACTTGTAACAAAGAGCGGTCTTGAGAGTTCATCCTCCATTGAATCTCTAAGTACTCTATACTCTTCATCAACCAACCATCAAGTATAAGGCGTACATCACCTCTTGAAAATCCACAATTAAATGTGACCTTTGAGCACTACAGCGTAACTCCTTAAAGTGATAGTTATTTTGTGGTGGTAAGAACCAATTCCCCAGTGGTAAAGAAAAGAAAAATCACCCAAAAATAACTAGATTTTCAAGTCTCGTTTTTAAAATATTAAAAGCTCGAACAAGAATCTTGAAGAATCTTCATCCAACCATCCCGATAACCCGGATACTAAGTACACTTGCGTGACATTTCACTTCAACCTCGAATAGATAATCTTGAATTAACGCCGTTGTCACATCTTGTGGTTAAAAGCTCAAATCTAGCCTCTTTTGACGTTTTAAGTGAACTATGATAATGGTTTCATCCCGACCATGGTTAAAAGCACCTAACCCCGTAAAACCATGTAATAACCAAACTGCCATGAAGACAATACAAACAAACACCTAATTCATGAAGAACACCCTTTTATCCCTTCTTCGAAGTAGAAACCGTAGCACCAGCATCATATAAGATCCCGAAATACACTTTCCTTTCTACCGGATGGTTCCATCATCACGGGATTTTAGAATTCTATGGTTTAAACAGAAATAGTTTCTTTCGGGATTTTACAAAACCAAGAATAAGCCGTAAGATAGATCAGGAAATGCACTTAGCTATTACCGGGATGTTTCCATTGTCCTTTGGATTTTACAAATCTATGATTTAAACAGAAATAGTTTCTTTCGCGGGATTTTACAAAATCAAGACTAAACCGTAAACAATGTCGACTTGAATGTTTTATGACAACATTGGTTTGGTGAATATCTGTTTAGGGGAACATGCGGTTCATCAACGATTCATCTCCATCATCAACAATTCTTTACCCATATGTAGAAGACTTCACAAACCATACTAAGTCAAGTAGTATAAACTACTTCCATGGAGGTTGTCCAGTAAACCAAAGTACCGTTTCTCCCCATGATGGTTTGAACTTTCGGAAGCATCATAACGTCTGACCATTTACGAGAAGTTCTTGTCATAAGAAAACATCTTGAAAGATCATGAATGTCGTTGAGGGTTTTAAAGATTTTACTTAGGCATGAAGTATCATAGACATCTTTGTAGCATCGAGTAACCCATGAGAATTCTTGATTACATCTCAACCATTAAACATTTTGGTAAACACACCATTCACGATTCGGCGGCTATAGCAATGACCACTAGAGAAATAGACCCGATATGTCAAACTTGAACATGACGTAAAATTCCCAGTTGTTACTTAAGCTTGTACTAATCTTTGTGAAGAAGAAGCGGTGTACCAATGTACAAAACCTCTTGGCGTATCCTCAATTGCGTGAGACACGAAGTGATAGTTACGTTGTGTGTTAAGCGAGAAAGAATCACAAACGTAACTAAATAGCCAAGTCTTTATCACACTCTATAAATGCCCAAACAAGTCATCTTCGCGGAAGGGTAGAAAGAAAGAAGACGAAATAAATAAACGCGTCCGGAAAACTTCACTTCAAATCCAAATAAGAAATATCGTATACACAACCCCGTAGTCAACCTTGTTCAACCATAATTCAAGCCGTGCCAGAATATATTCCGTGAAAATGTATACACCAAAGTATCAAACCTCATAGCACCATAAGTCTTATCATCAAATCACTTGATAAATCTCATAATCAAGTCACATTACATCCAAATCTCACCAAATCTCATATCATCAAAACTCATGTATACCATCCAAATTTGAGAAGCCAGTGATAACCCCATATCTTGCAACTACGGCAACGAATGAGATAGCAACACAAAGCCCAAATCCATTCTTAAAATCAAACTCGGTTCGTTAAATAAGCATGAGCGTCTTCACAAATTATTTAAGTAGGCTCAAGTACAATCTTCAACACGTAGCTTGAGATACGATGCATCAACAAATTACAAGTCACACGAATATTCATATAACATCCGATCCAAACATAACATTGAAACACAAATCCCATGAGTATCCTTTTGGCCACATATCCTTAAAGACACAAATATCATTTAACTATCTGTTTAGGCCCACGAATGAGATAATCACTAGTCCATGACTCCACATCCAACTTGTAATTTTTTGCCCAAGAGATCGAGTGAGGCAGTGATCAAATAAAAGAATACATATACTCGGTAACATATACTTACATGCCATGCATAACAAATATTTTTAATATTTTAAGGTGACATATCTATGTGATCATAAAATTGTGATTAGAAGCATGCACATGCTGACATGCATAACGAATGTATGGCCCATTCGTCTCATATCAAAAGAATCACCAAATACATCACATACACCACGAATATACACCTTGGCCCAACATACCATGTTTAACAAAGTGATACCATGTTTGTCACACCCATCCGGCCCTCCATCTTAAATCTATTATTGATTGATCCCCATTAGTACATGGCCCACGAAAACCCACGAACCAAATCAAAAGTCACCCTAATATTTTGGTATTTAATACAAGCCATTTCACACTTTTAACCTAATCACCAAAGAGGTAGTCACCTTATCTCAAAAACAATTCGACACCCTTTTAATTTCATTAACTTGAACGCATTTCCAGTAATCCTATCAAGTCCCCTTTTGTTGCTCATATAGTCCTCGCCACAGGGATGGCATGAGGGACTTGATACGACATAGCCACAGGGATGGCATTTTGATTCAGATTCAAGGTAGGTATTCCTTTTAGCTTTTCTTGAGTCATATAACGAATTAAGAAACAGAAAAATAACAAGGTTGTTATATTTTCTTTTCTTGTTGATTCGAATATTAACGAAAGGTATGCTTAAATGAATTAGACCTTTGATGGCAAGCAGTTAGTGTGATAGACCCTCGTGGTCACGATGTTACCCAATGGTGCGAATCTTCGAGGTCTATGCATGATTTATTTGAAATATTACGTTATTTCCTTTGACCGAGTATAATGATTAGATGAAACCACGAGTTGGTTTTATGCTTTCGTTAGCCGAAGATTATCAAAAATAATTTTGATCTATGATGAGCTTTGTTAGTGGTTGACTCGATCTGACTAGGTAATATAGAAAACTTTTCGCCATGGATAATAAAGAATCTGATATCTGAGATCTTTAACTGTTGTTGTAGATGTGATGCAAATGAACCATGCTTTTGGATCTGACAATCGTTAGGTCTTTCATTTGTGATGTGTCATGTAAAACGTTTGGTCTTTCATTGCTTTTGGATGTGATACAAATGAACTTTGTGATGAAACGAGTGGTGATTTGTCATGATAATCTGTGATTTGTCTTCTTTGTAATTTGTGATTAGTTTGTGTATGAGTTTTGTGATTTATCAGGAGAGTCTTGATATGAGTTTGAGTTGATTCATAATGAGTAGAATCTGATGATCTTTCACAAACCGTATAAGCAATTTTTTGTCAAACCGCACCTGATTTGCAACACAAACCGCTTCTTCCATTTTGCATTCAAAACGCATTGTCAGCAATAAGACAAACCGCATACCACTTTTTGACAAAACGCACTTTTACAAAACGCAGTTGATTATTTGACTTTTTAATTAACAAACCGCATGAACCAAACAGCATTAGTGACAAGACGCATAAAAGTCAAAACTTTTATGATAAACCGCACATTATTTAAAGGTCAACAAACTGCAGTTGACTCAAAAGTCTAACCGCATAAATGACAAACCACATCATGAACATCGAATCTGGACAGATACATGTAACAAATCGCATAGAAGAAAAAAAAATGTCAAATCGCATCCAAGAACATGCTTTAAAAAAAATAATTTTTCAAATCAACATAAAATCAGCTTAAGCATTTGAAACCAAATTTGATCAGCTTCTTAAAATAGCATATAATCAAGATTAATCAACTTAAAAACTGATTAAACCACGTAATTTCCAAACAACATCAAACTGCATCAAAAACTCATCAAACCGCAACATAGAACCAAACAAACCGCATACGCAAACCGCACAAAAACCATAAGAATCATCAAAAACAACACAACCTAAGCTCTGATGCCAATTGTAGGATCATACATAATATGTTGTTTGATGATTCGGGTGGTCTAGGATGGTGATAGTATATGAAGGCCATGTTTAGAGAGATGAAGAGAGGAAAGGGAGTTCTTGAGAGAGAGTTAAAACAAAAAATGAAGGTTGATGGAAGGGGTATTTATACTTACAACCTTAACGTCCTCCTATCGGACTGTGGATTAGGTATACAGTGGGTAAAGACCCGTCCTTCCTCCATAGTATTACTCTAAGCTAAACTAAGATAATAACTAACTAATAAACATGTAAATAACGATATGTCTACAAGCTAACTTATGCTAGATTATATTTGGGGTGGTGACTCTTCACTATGGAATTTCTAATTCCTAACGAAAATCTTTATTTTGTCCTTATCCTCGTCTTAATTACATATAAAGGTATTTTACAAAAAGATAAGTGTAGGGAGGATTACACGCGTTTTTAAAGAGCGTGAACATGAGAACTACGATTATTGAAAAATATATATGTGTGTGTGTTTGTTAGAGTCAAATGCTTGTATCGAGTCATAATGGGTGTTTTGCGGGAACTTTTCATATTTTAAAGGTGTAATTTTTCGAAAAGCAGCAAACCGGTTTACTGTCGGGATAACTTTGAAGGCGTCGGGACTACAACTGGCGATGTCGGGAGGCGAAATAGCTTATCTAACTTTCTCTCATTTTACGTACTACTTATAAATTTTGGAAATTCTCGGTCTTAATTTTCGGAAAATCGCAAACATCCCTTCCACAAGCATTATATCATAGTTTAGTAGAGTCATATATAGTTTACCGCCGATTTTACTCGAAGGTTTTGTCTATTTTCTTAAAGTGTGCATGTTTTATTTATCGAAGAAGAAACATAAGATTAGATGGAGCTCATCACACATACATTCTTCTTGGAAAGAATTTAACCACTACTTCACACGGATCTACCGAGCTAATCGGGGAGTAATAGTTTCTTTCTCTTTAATTACCTTCCGTTATCATAACTTTGATACTTTCGGAGAACATTGGGGACAATGTCCGGTTTAAGTGTAGGGGGCGAGAATAAAGCGGAAACTTTGAAACTATGCTTATCCTTGATCATTTGTCTTGTCTATTTCATTTGTGTAATAAACCATGAGAGATATTTGTTAGGAAAATTTAGCACCAAATTTAAATTTTTTCATGACTTGTCTGGTGGGTCTTTAGTCTTAATAAAGCGTCTCATGGATAGGAGTTATATGACTAGCACAAAACCCTTTACCACTCAAATTATACCCCAAAATGTGAGGTTAGCCCTAGATCTATAGGAATTAAAGCATTCACCTTTAATGCTTGAGAGTGTACCGGTAGTATAATAGATTCTAGAACTTGTTTTGTGATGCATTCCGAGATTGCTAGTGAGACTACACTTGTGTAGTTAGGAATAACTAAATGATAAGAGGCATTAGGATAACCCTTGTTTGAGACACGTATTATAATTACTTCTTCCACATCGGTTGAGTAATTTCCCCACCCTGCGTTGTACTCATCTTTGGTACGATACCCTAGTTAACCCCTCGAGCCTATCCTTTTCGCGGTTCTCGTGATGTTTGGTTTTCGAAATATCAATGAAAACATTGTTTAAAATCCACCCCAAATGTACACCCAAATCGCTTAGCCTACCTTGTATGCACTAACTTTTAGTGCATTGTTGTTATCATACTAAACCCTTAGTTCAATTATCTAGTTACTTGCATGGTTGCTAAGTCGAGTCATATCTTTTGTACAAAGTTTTGGGATGATTGGGACTCATGGGTAAAGTTAAATTTTATGGAGTGACGGGAAAGAACACTAAATTCAAATTCCCTTTATTTACGTAATAATGTACTCCAAGTGTTTTGATCTTTTCAATTCGGGTCAAATTAGTGTTAGAGTAATAAAAACTCAAGTGTAGGGATGTGCCTATAAATCCCTTATATTTTGATGTTATCGTAAAGGATGGTAGAGTAAAAGTGTATGAAAAAAAAATCGAAAAAAGAAAAAAAAAAGAGTGAAAAAAAATGAAAATGAAAAAAACATACGGGCTACCATCCTACATCTATCTTTATATTTATGTTTGTTTGTTTCAAAGTTATCTAGAGTTTAGAGAGTCGAGTCTTGGCTTAGCAACGCCATTCTTCTCATTTTTGTAACATAAAGATTTTTGACTTGCCACCACTAAATCACCTATCCAACCAAACCCTTTGTTTCCCTAACTGTAAGCCTAACGTTACAACCCTTTAAAAGACCTCTTAGATAGTTGTTCCTAGGTACTTACGTCAAAGCGGTGGAGGTTTGATCTAGTCTCAAGCCTATGGTAATCTATGTACTATGACCGGTTAATGAGTGCTTATCTTCCATTTCCATTTGCTATATTTCATATACACCTGAGAGATGTGAGAATCCAAACACCCCTTTTGAGGTGCTAGTATATAATTTCTGTGCATGTTGTGACTATTGCGGTGCTTTTAGTTGTTGTGAATTATGTTAAACCAACGTTTTATGCCTCATAACTTATAAATCGATTGGCAAAGCACATTTGCTTGAGGACAAGCAAATACCAAGTGTAAGGATATTTGATAAGGATTTAAAGCGTACACTTTTAAGGGGTCATTTAAGCCCTTAATCGCCCACTTTATATCCGTTCTTGCTTAATTTCGTTCCTTTCCACTTTTAGGTCTCTTGGAAGCAAAATCTTTGGAATGATGCATTTTGGACGAAAAGGAATGAATATGTGAAGAAAATGGCTAATTCAAGATCAAGACACTCAAGTTGCTAGAATTACACACAGCGGCATCCCAAACAGCGGCCCGTCCCTCTTTATGTAATTGAATTTGTGACGACTCGATAGCGATTTTGCTATTTTACACTGGCGTCATGCTTTGAAGAGTAAGGCGTCACGAAGACTTTTCTTCTCGGAGCGGTCTAGATCCGATTCGAGACGGCGTCCTTCTTTGAAGGCGGCGTCACAACCACAACGTTCGCCGTCCCAATGATGACTTGGCCAAGGCGAAACCCTAATGACTGCGACGGCGTCCCAACTATAAGGTGGCCGTCGCGGTTGTAAATATATATAGAAATCAAATTTTCATAATTTTAGGAGGTAGACTTGTTGAGTAAAACCTAAAATGATTTTGGTCCGGTTTGGACAATATCTTAGGGTTCTCATACCCTATTTTACATCAAGATAAGTAATTTACTTCATTGATTTCATTATGTCTTCGATGGTATGTGTGTATGCTTGCATGTTTAACATGTCCGGCTAAATTTATTGTGTGTTTGCTTAGATCTATGAAACCTAGTTATTGATTATCGATTGGTTGTCTTTTATCTTAATTGTAATTGGCTTAGGATTGTGAACCTTAGTTTATAATGCTTGAGTAAATCTTTGTGAACCTTAGTTTATAACCACCTAGCGTAATTGTAGACTAAACATCCAAAGATAACCTTAGTGTTAGTTTATGAATACTAGAGATCTAGTGAGCAATAACCTTAAGGTAATCTCAAAGAGTTAGGGATAAAAGCATACCCTACGACCTTAGAAAACACAAGCGTTAAGAATAAGGACGTGACAATTCAACCACCAATAAAAGATAACTAGGGAGTAATAGTATCTAGGTAGACACATTTTAATCATCATACGAGCACATATAAATAGGCATAGACTACCCCTTAGTTTAGATAATTAGATAAATAGAGTAATCGGTAGAAGTATCAAACCCCAAATCCAAACCACGAGATTTTACCCTTAGCTTTATAAAAATAATAATAATAATAATAATAATATTCCTCAACCTCAAACCTTAGCGTAGTACATCTCTCACTAGCATTCCTATTCCCTAGAGAATGATATCAATGCAGAGGCTTACCCAATACTACACTACAACGATTAGGTTCACTGCCTAGGGTGTTGAAAAACTTGCTCGACGAAAAGGAAGTTCCTTTGACCTCGAACGCGTTATACGCGCATCAGGATCCCTCTTCATCTAAGCACGTTCAATTTGTCAATTCCATCACTCTAGTGAAACCAAATAGGAATAGTGACGAAAAGAACCATGAGACTATGCTTGAGGTTAGTGAAACTCCTAAGGAAGAATCAACCAATGAAGTAGACGAAGTAGGTGATGAATACTTCAATAAGTTTCCTACGGAAGAGGAACTTTCACGCCACCCACACTTAGTCGCGACCTTCGTCACATGTATGTTAGGAGAAGCCCTCGAATCATCTTTGGAAATCCTTGGAATCTCAACATACCATGTTGCATAGGACATCTTTTCGTGGCAAAGGCCTACATTGATCGTAAATCCCAATAAACATCATGACTAGCACATACTATAATTGGGTGATGAAGAAACCTATCCCAAATAGGCAAGACCCCGATGATCCTAGAATTAGTTGTAATTTTCTTGGTAGAGTTAAGGGATTACCCGTGTATGTAGGTAGTTTCACGTACCTTACGGATTTCATAATTGTGAAGGATATTAATACGGCCATAGATCCTAGCTTGTCCCATGTAATTCTAGGAAAGCCATTCATAGAAAACACCGGGATGACTTATGATCCGTCGTTAGGGATAGTTAGATTCAAGGATGAGACCGATGACATAGCTTACCAAATGTCATTTAAGATTGAGAAATTTTCATCACTATCCAATGATGAAAAAGAACTTAAGCTATCAGTCTACTATAGGAATGAGGAGGATAAGGAGAAAGGAGTAGATTATGTGATGAATAAGATTTGTGGGTTCTATAAGGATTGTTTGAAATTAGGACCGGAATATAGAACCGATTGGGGAAAATGACTTCTTAGAAAGATGCATAATAGGACATTACTATAACATGGAAAACCCCAATAGAGATCGTCATGAGGAAGAAGGTGTGACAAAGAAGTCACATAGAACACGACTTTGAGTCTAGCTACAAGACTCATAAATAAAGAAAAGCGCTTCGTGGGAAGCAACCCATGTAATTGTTTGCTTATTTGTGTGTCATACATCCTTTTCATTGTTGTTTATTCTCATGTTTGAATTTGTTAAAATGCTTTATTTTGTCTTTAACCGTCTTAATTACATATAAAGGTATTTTACAAAAGGATAAGTGCATGGAAGATTACATACATTTTAAAAGAAGCGTGAATATGAGAATTACAACTATTTAAATTGATGTATATGTGTGTTTGTTAGAGTCAAATGCTTGTATCGAGTCATAATGGATGTTTTGCAAGAATTTTTCAGTTCTAAAGATGTAATTTTCAAAATTTTTCGGGAAAATGCATGAGACCGAGTTTACGTCATGACAACTGACGGCGTCGAGATTAGAACTGACGACGTCGGTCAAGCATAAACGACTTATCAAACTTTTCATTTTACGTGCTATTTATAAATTTTGGAAATTCTCGGTCTTAATTTTCTAGAAAATCTGCAAACATCCATTCCACAAGCATTATATCCTAGTGTAGTTGTGTCATATATAGTTTTACTGCCGATTTTGTGAAGGTTTCGTACATTTTCTTAAAGTGTGTAGGTTACATTTGGCAAGAAGAAGAAACTCAACATTTGATGGAGCTTATCACGTATACATTCTTCTTGGGAAAGAATTTAACCACTACTTCACACGGATCCTACCGAGCTAATCAAGGGAGTACTAGTTTCTTTCTCTTTTAATTACCTTCCTTTATTATAACTTTGATACTTTCGGGGAATATTGGGGACAATGTTCAGTTTAAGTGTATGAAGGGTGAATAAAACGGGGAACTTAGAAACTATGCTTATCCTTGATTATTTGTCTTATCCTTGGTCATTTGTGTAATAAACTATGAGAAATATTTGTTTGGGCAATTTTAGCACCAAATTTAAATTTTTTTATGACATGTACGAGCAAAAACTTTAGTCTTAATAAAGCGTCACATGGATAGGAGTTATATGACTAGCACAAAAACTGTTTACCACTCAAATTCCACCCTAAAAATGCGAGGTTCGCCCCTAGATCTTTAGGAAGCATTCACCTTTAATGATTAGAGAGTGTACCGGTAGTATAATAGTTTCTAGAACTTGTTTTGGGATGCATTCCGAGATCGCTAGTGAGACTACACTTGTGTAGTTAGGAATAACTAAATGATAAGAGGCATTAGGATAACCTTGTTTGAAACTCGTATTATAATTACTTCTTCCACATCGGTCGAGTAATTACCCCACGACCTGCGATGTACTCATCTTTAGTACACGATACCCTAGTTAACCCCTCGAGCCTATCCTTTTCACGATTCTCGTGATGTTTGATTTTCGAATATCAATGAAGAGCATTGTTTACAATCCACCCCGAATGTACACCCAAATCGCCTTAGCCTACCTTGTATGCACTCACCTTTAGTGCATTATTGTTATCATACTAAACCTTTAGTTCAATTATCTAGTTATTTGCATGGTTGCTAAGTCGAGTCATATCTTTTGTAAACAGTTTTGGGATGATTAGGACTCATGGGTAAAAGTAATATTTTATGGAGTGACGGGAAAGAATGTTAAATTCAAATTCCCTTTATTTACGTAATTAAATACTCCAAGTGTTTTGATCTTTTTAAATCGGGTCAAATTAGTGTTAGAGTAATAAAAAATCAAGTGTAGGGATGCTCCTATAAATCCCTTATATTTTGGTGTTATCTCGGAGGATGGTAGAGTAAAAGTGTATGCAAAAAAAAAAAAAAACAAAAAAAAATTGAAAAAAAAAGAGAGTGAAAAAAAAAAAAAAAAATGAAAGAAAAACATACGGGCTACCATCCTACATCTATCTTTATGTTTATGTTTTTCAAATTTATGTATGTTTGTTTAAAGTTATCTAGAGTTTAGTGAGTCGAGTCTTGGCTTAGCAACGCCATTCTTTTCATGCTTGTAACATAAGATTTTTGAGTTGCCACCACTAAATCGCCTATCCAACCAAACCCTTTGTTTCCCTACCGTAAGCCTAACGTTACAACCCTTTTTAAAGACCTCTTAGATAGTTGTTCCTAGGTGCTTACGCCAAAGCGGTGGATGTTTGATCTAGTCTCAAGCCTATGGTAATCTATGTACTATGCCAGGTAATGAGTGTTTATCTCCAATATTCATTTACTATATTTCATATACACTCGAGAGATGAGAGAATCCAAACACCCCTTGTGAGATGCTAGTATATAATTTTCGTGCTTGTTATGACTATTGCGGTACCTTTACTTGTTGTGAACTATGTTAAACTTATGCTTCATGCCCCCTAACTTATAAATTGATTGGCCAAAAGCACATTTGCTTGAGGACAAGCAAATACCAAGTGTAGGGATATTTGATAAGGATTTAAAATGTACACTTTTAAGGGGTCATTTAAGCCCTTAATCGACCACTTTTATATCCGTTACTACTTAATTTCGTTCCTTTTTACTTTTTAGGTCTCTTGGAAGCAAAATGCTGGAATGATGCATATTTGGACGAAAATGAGTGAAAACATGAAGAAAATGGCAAGGTCAAAATCGAAGTCAATCAAGTCTTTGGCCGAAGGCGTGGCGTCCCAACTAAAGGCGACACCGTCCCCTCTGATTTGATAATAGATGCACTTGACGGCTCGATAGACTTTTGCTCATAACACCTAACGTGTCGGGCTTTGAAGAGGAAGGCGTCACTAAGACTTTTCATCTCGAACGACCCGGATCCAAAATCGAGACGGCGTCCTGCGGCGTCACAACTACAACGTGGCGCCGTCCCATCGATAACTTGGCCAAGCGAAAACCCTAATGGCGGCGATCGGCGGCGTCCACTATAAGGAGGCAGCGTCGCAAGTGTAAATCTACATATAAATTCGATTTTTTGTATTTTAAGGGGTAGACTTGTGGAGTAAAAACCCTAAACGTTTGTAGTCCGACTTGGACAGTATCTTAGGGTACCAAAACCTATTTTACACATCAAGATAAGTGTTTTAATCCATTAGTATCATTAGGTCTTCCATTTATTGTGTGTATGCTTGCTTGTTTAACATGTCCGGCTAAATTTCTTGTGTGTTTGCTTAGATCTATGAAACCTAGTTGTTAATTATTGATTGGTTGTCTCTTATCTTAATTGTAATTGGCTTAGGAGTGCAACTAGGCTATCATTGTGTTTAAATGCTTGAGTAATCTTTGTGAACATTAGTTTATGAATCACTTAGAGGATTTCGTAGTCTAAACATCCAAAGAAAACCTTAAAGTTAGTTTATGAAACATCTGGCGGATTTCGTAGGCAATAACCTTAGGGTATTCTCAAAGAGTTAGGGCAAAAGTCACACCCTACGACCTTAGAAAACACAACGCGTTAAGAATAAGGACGTGACAATTCAACCAACAATAAACGAATACTAGAGAGTAATAGTATCTAGGTAAACACATTTTTAATCATTATACAAGCACACAATCAAAAAGACATAGCTACCCGTAGTATTAGATAATTAGAATAGTAGAAGTAATCGGTAGAAGTACCACCCCCCAAACCAATTGCCCGAGATTTTACCCTTAGCTTTCTAAAAAATATATAAAAGATATAAAAGAATTATCCTCAACCTCAACCTTAGCGTAGCACACTTCTTGCTAGCATTCCTATTCCTTAGAGAACAATATCAATACCGAGGCTTACCCAATACTACACTACAACGATTAGGTTCCTTTGCCTGGGGTGTTGAAAAACTTGCTCGACGAAAGGAAGTTCCTTTGACCCCGAGCAGCGCGTGCAGCGCATCGATGATGATCCGGAACCAAAGTAAAGTGCGTAATCGAATGTTATGATTGGGATAAATGAAAAGAGGCTATACAAGCTTAATTAAATTCACTTAATAAACGAAAGGTTTTGGACCTATAATAACCACAACTAGAAGTGAAGCTTTGTAGGCTACGGGTGGAATTTTGTGCGAAAAAGAAATGAAAAAATGAAGTTACGAGATATAAAGCTCGGCATGTAGCCAAGGTTTTCTCGAAGGCCGAATTGACTATGAGAAACATATTCTCTATTATGGATGCGATTACTTTCGGATATTTAATTAGCTTAGCGGTCTTTAAAATTTAGAGATGCGTCTTATGGATGTTGTTACAGCTTACTTGTATGGATCACTTGATAGCGACATCTATATGAAAATGCGAGAAGGATTTAAAATCCCTAAAACATTAAGTTCAAAACCCAGAGAAATGTGCTCAATAAAATTACAAAGATCCTTATATGGGTTGAAACAATCTAGAAGGATGTGGTACAATCGTTTGAGCGATTATTTGATTAGCAAAGGTTATACAAATAATTTTATTTGTCCATGTGTCTTTATTAAAAAGACAATGTCAAGATTTGTGATCATATGATTTAAACATAATTGGGACAAATAAAGAAATCCAAGAAGTTATTGTTCTATTAAAAAAGGAACTTGAAATGAAAGCTCTTGGAAGGACCAAATATTGCATTGGTTTACAGATTGAGCATATGCATAATGGAATAATTCTACATCAATCAAATTACATTGAAAAGCTCCTAAAACGATTTAATATGGACTAGGCAAATCCTATAAGTACCCCAATGGTTGGTAGATCACTTTGTAGGATCGTTATATTTATTGTGTTGATGATTCGGGTGGTCTTGGATGATCAAAATACATGTTTACCATTTTAGAGAGAGAAAGTAGAGAGAGAGAGGGTGTTCTTGCTAGAGGTTTACACAAATGGAATATTAGATTAATGAGAAGAAGCACCACCCCTTCCATGGATGGAAGGGGTATTTATAATTACAAAATACGACCTCCTATCGGCTGTGGATCGGTATCACGATGGGTAAAGACCCGTCCTTCCTCCACGGTGTTGCACTAAGCTATACTACGCTACAAACTAATAAATAAACTACTAAATAACGTAAATAACGATATGTCTACGAGCTAACTTATGCTAGATAATATTAGGGGTGACCGACTCTTCACTATGGAATTTTCTAATTCTAACAATCTCCCCAAGGAGGTCACCCCATGTTATACATTTTGAATCCTAGCATTCTATTCTTGTCTTTGTTCTTGAGCTCGTAGACTTCAATTCTTCATTTCAACAATCTTTGTGCTTTTGTAGCGATTCTTCAAAGTCCGCATTGATTTGTACTTTTAGTGGAGGCCTTTAAGCGATCCACATCTTTGATGATCTTGAGCTTTCTTTGAGATCATCACCCGCGATAAATCTCTGGATCATCCATAGTAATGTTGCCTTCATGTGAAGTTGTGACATTTCGGACCGACATGCTCACACTTTTGAATCATGACATCTTTCCATCGAGTAGCGGAAGCCTTCTTTGGTTCATGATATTTGCGGCGTGACATAAGCATAGTATGAAATATCGAGCAGGTTATGAAAATATGCACCGGTCATGATTTCTTCAAATTAAGTGTGGATCTTTGTGAGCATGCGGCTTTGGATTGACTCCTCGATTACGATCGATACGCAACCGTCCAAGTGTACTGCAAACAACGGTTAGCAATAAAACACACGAAAGTGTCTTTGACCACTTCGTTGAATTGAGTACACGGCCCACGGTTCCCGATTGATCGATTACAAATCTTGCCTGTGATCGGTGGGATTCCTAAGAATCTCCTTGATGAGGTTTCGCGGTGTTCTATTTGTTCTCAAACCGGAACGTCTCAAAGAAGACAACACGGAGTGAGTGAACGACAAATTGTGATTCAGCGATTGATGAAAATGTTTGGAAAAACAATCGTGTATTGCATGAAGAAAGAGTTTTGCAATACAGCGAAGGTTTTATGAGAAAGATCAATTTTCAATCAAAACACTTTTGTATTTGAAAAGAATACACATTCGACGTCTAGCGAAAAGAAGATTCGCGCATCGAGCGGTTTTCCATAAGTAATTTTTTCAATCGAGATACTTTTATGTTTGAAAACATGAATACACATTCGATGTGCTAGAGAAAAGAAGATTTGCACACGAGCGGTTTTCCAAAAGTATTCGTCAATTCCATTCTGGACCAAGGTTGATTCAAGATTGATAAGCCCATTGTTTCTATCCGGTTGTCACAAGCTTGATCTTTTGCAAGATTTCACATGTCACCCACCAAGAGCTTGTTTGATGTTGGCTCTAGAAGGATTTCCATCTTCATCGTGAATATTTTTACATATCACTCGGATGTTACGGCAATACCACAAGGATAATCGTGGGACACTTAATATATAATCTTACTTTCCACATTGTGTGAAGCAGCAAGTCTTCATGAAATTAGTGTCCTAACGAGATATTGTGGATGATCTCTTAGCTCTAGACTCAATTGTGCACATTTGGTTCTGTGTCGGAGACTAGGGAGGGTCTCCTTCTTGATATCAACAATCTCTAAGAGAAAGTCGATAGATAATGTCGGTTCCCGTGAGAATGAAACAAGCCCTTTTAAGAGGAACTTGAGTAGTTTGGGAAGTTTAGTGCGGTCGTCCTTTGGGTCCATGACGTCTTGTCTTCAATACGGCGTTACCTTAGTAACCACCGGTAGCATATGTATTGAACCGATTCTTGCCCTAAGGTTGAATTGATGGAGGCTATTTCTTTTCACCCTTTTCTCATTCATTTCTTTTCATTCTTCAACCCCTTGATTGCTTACAGAGACTTCATTACTAGAACCTTGTTGGGTTTATTCCGATTACTAGCTGTCTCGATCCGCACTCTTCCCATTTCTCATTTTCTCCTTTGTTTCAATATACCTAAGGACTCTACACTATCTAGTGGATTGTCACTGGTAGATCCTCCGACTCTGGCGGGATCGTGGGAACGAATACCTAACCTAACCATCCTTATAACACCATGCATAAAGTAAAATGGTCGGTCTTTTGAGTGCAGTTCATTCTTCCATGAAACCAATTGAAAATCATTTGGAAAAACAATCAAGGTACTTGTGATACGAGATCAAGCATTTTGTACCCTAATAGTTTTGATCATTTAGAAAACCTCCCCTCAACATGTGCGTATGATTTAGAAATTGTTTAGCACAAGGAGGCAAGAGGACTTTGAAATATTTTCTTTGATCACAATTTTCATACGAAAAAGCCATTTGATTTTCATGGTAAAATTCTCCCCCTCAATATGTGCATAGGATTTTTGAAATCATTTTTATCACATAGAGGCAAGAGTTCTTTTGAAGCACAACCACGATCACAAAATCCATTAAGAAACCATTTAAAACTCAATCAAGGTACTTATGATAAAACATTGAAACCTTTGTACCTTGATAGTTTAATTTCATTAGAAATGCTCCCCCTTAATATGTGCTTCGAGATTCGAAAGCTTTTTTTTTTTTAGCACATATGGGAGAGTAAGTGCTGCACTTTGAGTCAAAGCGATCACTTGTTATCGATTTCATATTTAAATCACATTTTCTCCCCGATCAAAATATCAAATCCTTTGAGATTTTGGATCCCAAGTAATTAAATAGGTTTAGAAAACATGGGAGAAAGCGTATTCGATTAATTTAATTCGATAGTGGAGCATTTAGACATTAAAAGATTGTTAGTGTCGGTATGATAATTTTTTAAGAGATCTTTTAGGTAAAATAAAACATTTTCACAATCAAACAAGAACAGAAAAAATTTCATTTTGAATGACCTTTAACCTTTGAAGAAAATCATACCATGACATAACATTAAATCTTTAGATCACCACTTATTATAACGTACAAACGGACTTTTTGATGAAATATCGTTTGAAAATATTTAATAAGAAATCACTTAAGATTTGACAAAATAAAGTCCGGTTGATTTCAAGACTTTGAATTCGATTTATTTTCAAAAACAATATTTTCCATTTTCAAAACAATATTTTCAAAGTTTTAGAAAATGGTATCATCACTATTATCCTGCACAAAGATACGTTAGGTGGATGAGAAGCTTCCGTTTTTGTTCTTTGTAGGGTTTGGAAGAAAAACCATCTGCTGAAGCGGTGAGACTTCTTCTTACGTTGCATTTTGAATGCCAGCGAGGTCAAATTAAGCTCCGTTTCTTCAATCACTTAGAAGAAAACCATCTGCGATGCGGTGAGACCTCTTACGTTGCATTTATGCCAACTCTCCATAGAAGTCCAATTAAGCTTCGTTTCTTCATTTGTCAACCCAAGATATAGTTACCCTTTCCTTTCGGCATCCAATCATCTTAAATTGTGGGATCCGGATCGGGAACATTCTTATATCCATGATATTTGCATACGTTAGTGAACATACATACAAATATATGGTGGTCGACATCACCCAAACAACAATCGACTAATAAAAGTCAATTCAACATATCAATCAGATCATTCAAATATATGGGAATAATGTGTTTATCAAACTCTAATCATCTAAACCTAACAATCACATCCTAGAAACCTAGTCCTTCAACATAGGCAATTGTATTTTACAGATAAGCACGTAGGATGATTAAGATAATCTTGTTAGATGATACTGATTTGAAAACATTCTCCCCTCGATCAACGACTCATTTTTTGAAAAATTTTAAAAGCGCATAAGTCATTGATTGAGTTTGCAAGTGTCTGAAAACTCGATTACGATTGATTTTCAAGCAACTCATTTACCACCATTTTGAATACAACAAATATTTTTACGAAGAATTATAGGCGGAAAAACATTTGTGTAGGAGCAACGATCCTTGACATACTTTCCTCATTTTGTTTTAGGATAAGTGCATGAAATATGTGAAAAACGTTTTAGCGTAGCACTTTCCTTCATTTAGAGCGGGTTGCTATCGAAATGATAGCAAGCCATGGTTTTAAACACGGGTTCTGATCAAGAAAGCGCAAGCCATTTTTGAAGGGCGGGCTACGATCGAAATAGCGTAAGCCATATTTAGAGACATGTTTAGAAAAAAATATTTACACCTCTCGCTCGAACTTCATCTATGGTCCCGTGCCATTATTGAATGACATTTCTAAGACCGTAGATGTTATCGATACCGAAGACATGTCATGAGAAAACATATTTTTGGTATTTTTGAATTTTACGATTTTTATGGGTTTTGAAGATTTTATATTTTTCTATTTTGTTTTGTTGGTTTCTATTTTTGTATTTGGTTTCTTTGGTTTTATATTTTTGTATTTTGCTTTTACGAAAAATATATACAAGGATAGAATAGATGATATAGTTAAGAGGATGATGATCACGAGTACCAAGATAAGAATATCGAGCGACCTCGTTGTAGAAGATAGAAGTCATCATCTCTTAAGCATTCACCACCAAAGCTTCAAGACTCTTGAATCGAAGAGAGAAATTGAGCCACTTGAAAGTGAGACTTTGGCGACTTCCCCAAACCGAAAATCCTTATGTTGAGCGATTCGAGCTATATTTCAAGCTTGCCTTAGCCAGTGCCGCGAGATGCACACCATAATCATAAATCATTGCTCCATTTAAGACCGATGATCGAGATTCTCCGTTCGAGGTTATAACATCAATAGAAGAACGACAACGTATCATCTCACACATAAAATAATCTTCTCAAATTTCATAACCATTGAAGTGCAAGCAATCCATTCCAAAAGGTGTCAAGAGACCACTTCCCAGCGTAGTTGAATTGATGCGGTCGATCTCTTAGACTAGAGCTCACGAACCCGAACACACAAACCGAAGACAAAGAAACTTATACCATCAAAGTAGCAGTTAAGTCCAATAGCTAAAGAATAACCCGATGTATACTTTTCTCTCCTCACGAAGAAAGTGCATGAAGCTCAAGAACCCGAAGTACCGAATGCCCAAAGAGAGAACAACCGATAACATTGAGGAAGCGGGCGAATCACGATTATCTCTGCGGATGACAATCTCTAAGGATGTCTACTCGGAATAAGTGATTATATCTACGAATCACATATTAAGCCCTCAAGTGAGACAATTTGAGCATCCCAATGTACACAATCTCTATCATCACACACTTATGTACCTCTTTTATCTTGAAACTTTCTCAACATCTCTTCCCCACATGGTTGGAATAAGAACACTAAACTCCTTGATGAGTAAAACCTTGAGTTTCTCTGCGGTCATGACATTTGTTTTCCTGAATATCTTCAATCACTTAGAAGAGTTAAGTTCGTCAAGTTTACTCGCCATGAGTCAAACCTTGAGTTTCTCTTGGTAATAACATTTGTCTTCGGGATATCTTCAATCACTTAGAAGAATTAAGCTCATCAAGATTACTCGCGTTTAGATCGTGTCTCCTTTCCCTTCTTTGGTTTTGATGCTTGAGAATCGCGACTCATTGAAAGCCCGTATACTAGAAATTTGTTGAGAAGAACACTTGAATTCTTTGTGAGAATCAACTTCTTTGAAGACTCTCTCGACAATTTATATCAACCCTTACGTAGACAATTTGAGTGACCTTTGAAGAAGAAAACCCGCTATACCATACTTGAAGCGAAGTCAACTTCCCACATTTGTATCTTAAGCTTGCACCTAATGATGGAAGAAGCTGTAGAGAATTTATGCTTCAAGCAAATCTCTAAGTACTCACTACCCAAAGCAGTATGAGACATTAACACCTCTTGCGTTTATCCACACCGTCATATCGTGTGACATCGAGTAAAACAAAGTAACTCCTAATAGTGATAGTTAACGGTCTTCAACCATCCACCTCATTGCTTTGGTAACTAGATAAGCCAAGTCTTCAACTCAAATTCTTAAGCAGAGCAAGTTATCAAATAAGAACACGCCTTTGTGAAAGTCAACTTCAATATCAAATAAGTGATAAATGATTAACTCGAAGTAATCACCTTGTGTCAAATGTCCAACAATAGTCAATATCAACGTCTCGGTAGTCATTGCTAAAGAATATGAGCAAGTCTAATTGGGAATTGAATCGACTTATAACTTTCTCCCAATTAGTGCTCTCCCTAAACCGACAATCTGTTTGATAAATGCCCGATTAAGAAGAAGTATTTAGATCGTTAAATGCAACTCGTCTTTAGTCTTCTAACATGTAGCGAGAAAATGTAGAAACATTGTAGACTCGACCTTCTTCAAGATTGTGCGGTTGGGGAATAGATAGTTAACATCTTCAACTTACACCAAAAAAGGATCTCACCAAAAGCATCCCGATTAACTTACATCTTGCAAATCCCTTAACTAAAATCCTCCCAATCAAACAAAACGAAAGATGTTCATCAAGGAAATCGACAATCGGGCATAGCGAACACACAAGATGGTAACACCAAACTACCAATCACATCAAACAAGAACAGAGATTGTTCGGAATCATCATGTTGATGTATCGTGAGGCATTAACGGAAGCACTTTGTCGATAAACTCATCAATCCGGTGAAGATGTCAACCAACGGCTCTTAGAGAAAAACTCCATGTGAAGATGACCCGATAAGAAGAAGCTCGGTTCTTACATGAGTTTAGAGCCGTATGACCATTTATATTCTCAAATATCAATCAACAATGCAAAAATTCACACTTCTTCTCCCCTCAAGAATTGCATACGGAATTGCCATTCTTGATTAAATAAGTGAAAATCATCCGAATGTTCTATTCACACTTCTCTCCATAAAATCGGCACATGATGTCGCCATCTTCATTATAATCGAGCAAGTGGAATGAGAAAACAATCGATGGTAGCCGGTTCACTTGATGGTGAGCGCATGGAAAAGTATGAAGCATGTTGATGAGAATGGTCATAAATGAGAAGATTTCTCTTCTTAGAAGATAAAGCGCCTTTGAAGCGTACACTTTTCTTTTCTTTGAGGTGCGAGGCTTGGCTGTTGTGTTCAAACATCATAAGAAGATTTCTCTTCTTCATAAGATAAAGCGCATTGAAACGTACACTTTTCTTTTCTTTAGAGAAGCGAGGCTGAGCCGGTGTGAGCAGGCGTCATAATCTCTCTCTTTTCGGCTCTCTTGGCGAACATGTAATCATCCCATTATCATTAAGTAGGCTCTTTGTAGTGACGGTGATGGAGATAACCCAATATGATGAATTTGACCACAAGTAAACTAACCCGAACTCGTGACTTAAACTTGCACATGTGTAACAAAGAGCGGTGCCGAGAATTCATGCTCCATTGAATCTCTTAAGTACTCTATACTCTTCAACCAACCAACCATCAAGTAATAGGCGTACATTACCTCTTGAGAATCCACAATTGAATGTGACCTTTGAGCACTACAATGTAACTCCTTAAAGTGATAGTTATTTTGTAGTGGTGTGAGCCCAATTCCCCAGTGGTAAAAGAAAAGGTAAAGACACCCAACAATAACTAGATTTCCAAGTCTTCGTTTTGATAATAAGCTCGAGCAAGGATCATGAAGAATCTTCATCCAACCATCCCGTTACCTTCGGATACTAAGTACACTCGCCCGTGATAATTTACTTCAACCTCAAATAAATAATATTGAATTAACGCCGTTGTCACATCCTACAGTTAGCTTTGCTCAAATCTAGCCTTCTTTGACATTTAAGCGAACTACGATAATGGTTTCATCCCGACCATGGTTAAAAGCACATAACCCGTAAAACCATGTAATAACCAAAGCGCCGAAGATAACCCAAACACACATCAATTCATGAAGTACACCTTTTATCCCTTCATTGAGCGAAACCGTAGCATCGACATCAAGTAAGATCAAAATTACACTTTCTCTTCTCCAAGATGGTTCCATCATTACGAGATTTTACAACTCTATGGTTTAAACCAGAAATAGTATCTTCGCGGGATTTTACAAAACCAAGAATAAACCGTAAGATAGATCCGAAATGCACTTTACTAATTACGGGATGTTTCCATTGTTACGGGATTTTACAAGTCTATGATTTAAACCGAGAAATGGGTTCTTTCGCGGGATTTTACAAAATCAAGACAAAACCGTAAACAATGTCAGCTTGAATGTGTAATGACAACTTTGGTTTCGGTGAATATCCATTTAAGGGAACATGCAGCAGTTCATCGGTGGTTCATTATCCAACATCAACAACCATCCAATCAACACATTGGTAAACACATCATTCACATGATACATCGGCTATTGCGGTGACCACATGGAGAAATAGACACGATATACCAAACTTGATCATGAGTAAAATTCCCCAGTTGTTACTTAAACTTGTACGAATCCTCGTGAAAAAAGCGATGTACCCGATGTACAAAACCTCTTGACATTCTCATCGGGTGAGACACCGAAGTGATGGTTACGTTGTGGGTAAGGCAGAGAGAATCACGGTAGTAACTAAATAGCCAAGTCTTTATCACACACAATAAACGCCCAAACAAGTCATCTTCGCGGAAGGGTAGAAAGAAAGAAGACGAAATGAGTAAATGCGCTCAGAAAACCTCACTTCAATTCCAAATAAGAAATACCGTCCAAATAACTCCGTAGTCACTCTAGTTCCAATAGAAATTCAAGCCGAGACAAAATATTCTTTGTGAAAATGCATAGACCAAATTGCCACCACTCATAACATGACGAATCTCCAAATCTTATCATCAAGTCTCATTATCACTCAGATCATCAAAACATCTCAACTCGTAGGAATATCTTCAACTGGCTCAAATGTACACAATTATCTTGACCAGGTTCAAAAGAATACCCAATTTATATCTTACCTTGGTTTAAAATAAATACAACCACACATCGGATATCAATTCAAGTCCATATCCGGTTAAAAACATTGTCAGCCCATCATAATATCACTTAATCAATCCAATTTCCAACGTCCTCAAATTTGACCACGGTCCATAACATGATTACAACACTTATCACATCTATACCAAGCCCAATCACATGAGGACCATATCACATTCTTTCGTATAAAGCACATTAACACAATCCCATCCGTTAGATACAAAACCCGATCACAATATCGGCCCATAAAATAATATCTCCGGTTCATAAAAATAGTTACACATCCAAAATCCGTCAATGCCTAAACAGAATCAATCTTATCCGATATCCATGCAATCCAGTAATCTCACGGGGTAAGTTACCGAATTGAACATACCATCCTTCAATAATTCTACACATCAAATATTACATAAATAACTTTGTTCGTTATGATGCTCGGCTCAAGTGTAATGAATTAGTTTTAGATTCACACAACACCACGTATTCCACATCTTGGTCCAAATATAATAGGTTTTGTTTAGCCCAATACCATCACGGTGATTAATGTCCCACCAATTCTTATTGCACCCAAGTACATCCGGATCCATATCAAGTTTACCCTAAAGAAAGCGTTGGTATATAATGACCACTTAATACATCCATGCCTAAAAATCCTCATCTTTCTTCCGCCTCTCTCCACATATATACGCTACTCAATCACTTCCATCCCTAATATTTAGATAACAAACCCTAAACTCGCTCTCACCTTTATCGCCTCTTTCCAAAACTCGGTACCACTTATCATTCAAGCCCTAAAACTCTCTCAAATAATATACGCCCCGTCTTCAATATGAGCATCATAAACCCAAATCACATAAATGGAAGCCTCCATCTCTCTTTGTGAATCGGTTTAAACCAATCTCAGCCACAGGGATGGCTTTGAGGACATGAATCGTTTTAAGCCACAGGGATGGTTTAATATTCATGAATGAAGCTTCAAAATCAAACCCAGGTAGGTAATGATATAAATACTACTCGATTTAATTTTTTGTTATCTCGAAACAAGAAGATGAAATAACACTATTGTTATAGTCATCTTTTTATGTTCGAAAATTATAGGACCATATTAGCTTGATGATTCCTTTTGATATTATGATGAGAGCCATGAGCGAATCATATAGAAGAGAATAACACCCTTGTTATGTCTCGTTATGATGTTCAAAATTTATCATGATTATGATCTATGATGATGTGGTGTTTAGACATCTTAGAGCGATTTGAAGTAACTTATTTCAAACACCAATCGAGATCTTGTATTAGAATGAGTCGTTTTTCTTTAATGAGTCTTGAGTCTTGATCAATGAAGAGGTATGTTTGAGTATACACGATCTATTAAGATATGTGTGATTACTTAAACGAATCTGAGATCCTTGTGTATTTCGATTTGAATGTATGTGTCAAGATCGGTGATGATATCATTATTGGGGTTGTTTGGATCTAATAGAGGTCTTGAGAAATAATAACAAAACCCTTGATGAGAAATGAGATCTTGTGTTACCATGATTATGAGTTCAAAAGGACGATTTGTGATGAGTCTTGTAATGGTTTAATATAGTGTTTGCGTCTTGAATCTTGATGTTATGGTTTATGTTGTTGATGTCGTGGTCTAGTGGTATATGTGGTCGAGGTCTTGCTTCTCCTTCTTCCTTTCGTCCAGTCGCTAGCCTAAGTTGAGTCAAGTCGCTAGCCATTTATACAAAGCAAGTCGCTGGGTTTAGGATTAGAACCAAGTCGCTAGCTAATGAGCCAACTCGCTAGCATAGCCAACTCGCTAGCATAGCCAAGTCGCTAGCATAGCCAACTCGCTAGCCTATTGACTCGCTAGCCTAGCCAGTCGCTAGCATGTGACTCGCTAGCATAGCAGTCGCTAGTGCGAGTTGACTCGATAGTCAACTCGCTTTGAAAACATTGTGTCTGGACATCTTGTAAGGACAACTCGCTAGCATGAATAGATGAGTTTTCCGATGAGTTTTCGATGAGTTTTCCATTGCTTTTCGGCCGACTTCAAATAAACCCGAAAAGTTGCATAAAGATGAAACTTTTGTTGTTTTGACCATGAAAAGATACGGAAAACCATTAAGACCACAAATATATGACCATATTGACTACAAAATATGCATAACAAGGCGATAGAAACAAGATTCTAAGAGAACCAAAGCAGTTAAAGCGATATGACCATAAGACCATTTGACCAAACAAAAACACATAAAGCTTGTTTGTAAAAGCAGGTTTACCCATAACAATGTTCGACCATACGAATACACAAAACGACTTCAAACACGAATCAAAACCACAAGAAATCATCAAAACACAACAACCTTGGCTCGGTACCAATTGTAGGATCGTTATATTTATTGTGTTGATGATTCGGGTGGTCTTGGATGATCAAAATACATGTTTACCATTTTAGAGAGAGAAAGTAGAGAGAGAGTGTTCTTGCTAGAGGTTTACACAAATGGAATATTAGATTAATGAGAAGAAGCACCACCCTTCCATGGATGGAAGGGGTATTTATAATTACAAGAAATACGACCTCCTATCGGCACATGGATCGGTGTCACGATGGGTAAAGACCGTCCTTCCTCCACGGTGTTGCACTAAGCTATACTACGCTACAAACTAATAAATAAACTACTAAATAACGTAAATAACGATATGTCTATGAGCTAACTTATGCTAGATAATATTAGGGTGTGGAGCTCTTCACTATGGAATTTTCTAATTCCTAACACACTTAATGTTGATAATGATCCATTTCGCCCATGCGAAGATATTGCCAAAATTCTTGGTCCAGAGGTGCCATACCTAAGTGCAATTGGAGCCCTTATGTATCTAACAAATTGTACTAGGCCTGACATTTCTTTTGCAGTTAATTTATTAGCAAGGTTTAGTTCTTCCCCCACAAAAAGACACTGGAAAGGAATCAAACACATTTTTGATATCTTGAGGACCGTCTATTTAGGCTTGTATTATCCTAATAATTGAAAGAAGGATTGGTACATTTATGCGGATCTGAGGTTATCTGTCGAGATCCTCATAAGGCAAGATCCCAAAGCTGGATATGTGTTTATGAATGGAGTCTTGCAATCTCATGGCGTTCGAAACAAACACTTGTTGCAACATCATCAAATCACTGAAGTCATTGCACTACATGAAGCTTCTAGAGAATGTGTATGGTGAGATCAATGACACAACTCATCCACGAGTTCTTGCGGACTAGAAAGATAGAAGTCCAACTTTAATCTCGAAGACAATTCGACTGTGTCTCGCAGATGAAAGAAGGATATATAAAAAGTGATAGAACAAAACATATACCGCCAAGGTTCTTCTCATATACACAAGATCTTATAAAAGATAATCAAGTTGAAATGAGATATGTTCAATCTAGCAAAAATTCGGCGGATCTTTCACCAAGGCACTCCCTACAACAATTTTCAGGAAACACATGCACAATATTGGAATGCGACATGTTCGAACAATGTGACAATTTACAAATGACAACATCAGGGGGAGTCATCTACACACTGTACTCTTTTTCCATTAGTTAAAGTTTTTTCCCACTGGGTTTTTCTTTAACAAAGGTTTTTAACGAGGAAATATTATGAAGATGAACTCCGATTTGAAAAATTGTCATCCAAGGGGGAGTGTTATGAATATCTGGTAAAATACAAGTGCCACAACTTCATCCTAGGTGTTCCAAGCTCATGCTAAGGTGTCACAAAGAAAGGCTAGGTGGATGATCAATTTTACCAAATCCTATGTATACACTATTTACCCAATTGTCACACCCCAATTACATTTTGCGTGGAATGGAATTCACAGGGATTGTTGTCATAGCATCACAATCACGAGTTATATTGAGCGACCTAAAGTGTCGTTTGAAAAGAACATCGTTTGATTTAATAAAACAATCGAGTTTACAAAGTATAGGTCCCGAATGAAAATCAACTTGTGCGGAAATAAGTTTGTTACAATTCAAGCGATGTTTTAAAGCACGTAAAACTCAAGTGAGGCAGCGTCGTCACGCGACTCTATGATGTGTCCAAATGCATGCCATGAAGTGAATGCCTTAGATACGAGATAAAACATGCTAAAAGTGTCAACACAAAGGTTGAGTGAGTTCATAGAGTTTGTGTTGAAATGTAAAGACTTTAAAAAATCGTTTATGCGAAGAAAGGCATTGTAAATCCACTCGGTTCAAGTTCGCTCATACAAAACTTGCAACCTATGTGTTCACAACCCGCCAAAAGGTGCATAGTTTATGTTCAGCGCATGATGTCAAATGAATTCACATAATAGTGCATGACTTTATGTATCAATAGTTACTTGACATAATTATACCAAGACATTTAGTTCAATGAAAATCCCAAGACATTGACTCAATGATGTTCCCAAGACATTTAGCTCAATAATAATCCCAAGACATTCACTCAATGATAATCCCAAGACATTCACTCAATGATAATCCCAAGACATTCATTCAACAATAATCCCAAGACATTCGGTTCCATGATTTATGATATAGGATATGACTAAACATTCGGTTTAGTTAAGCATGTAATTTCAAATAATCATGATAGTCATAAAATAGTTGAGCATGTATCTCCCCAAAGTAATTCATACGAGTTAAAGAGTAGGGCTATGACTCACTTGATGAAATGATGCGAAGACAAAAGTAGTACCTTTGAAATGTAGCATGAATCTCGAAAATGACTAGTTACTTTGATGAGGTGATTAGAACAAGGATTAAACCTAAACACCCTAGGTTTTATTTCAAAACCTTGATTAAGAGTGTAACTAGATTGTTTAAAACTTGAGCTTGTAAAATTTTGATGATTCTCTACTATCTCCTTATGAAGGCCGGTTATGGAAGGAAGAAACAAGAGAGAAGAAACTTTTACTAACTTGTGAAATAATGAGATGAATGAGTGAAATAGTTAAGATAGTGTATAGATCTATACAATTGAAAAAATTTACCAACCCATTAAATGCTTACCCCCCTTGGTCGGCGGAAGTATTGTAATATATATTTTTTTTTTTTTGTATATATAATTGTATAAAATTGTTAAAAGTGTAAGTGAAATGAATTTAAGTTAAGGTAAATGGTAGCTTTTAGGTAAAGTAATTTTTAATAGATCAAAGTAAAGTATAATGAGATCATAAAATTGTAAAAATACATTTCTTGTAAAATTTGAGTGATATAATAATTATCGTGTAGTTTTTAAAAAAGTGTAAGTAATAATATAAATTTAACGATTTATATACAAAATAAATTTAAAACACTAGGTAAACTCAAAATATTGTTTTATAAACTAAATGTAAGTATAAAAATATATCGGGATCATTTTGGAAGTATCGGATTAAATGTTCAAAATAATAATTTCTGCGATAACGTTTATTTAATATAAAATTTACGCGTTTAATGTGAAATGCAAAATCATGAATGACTAACATGATGCAAATGATGCTAATGAAGTGTAGACTAAACTTAGTCTATATGAAATGTCGTGATGATATGATCATGAATTCGCCGCTAAACCATTAAGGTTCGCGAATTTAGAACACGTAAACCTAGTTTACGATAAATGATGAAATAGTGAAACATGAATTGTTTTGAGAAATGACACGAAAGTCTGAGTTGTCACATTCGCCCATCAAAAGGAATTCGGTCCACGAATTCGATTCGTGTTGGTCTATCGAATTTTGAGTTTATGATGAATATCGAGGAGAGAAAACATGAAGAGGTGTCGTTCTGGTTATCGATGATTGAGGCGTACAAAACATCGTAGTAAAGAAAATATCGGATGAATCTCTCATAAGTAACACTTTGAATTGAAACATGTGAAAATTTTGCTTGCACTAAGTTTTATAAATAACCGCTCCCAACATAACATGATCCTCGAATTAGACATAGTTAGCTAGGCTATGTATAATTAAGGAGCGATAACGATGACGTTCGGTTTAGTTGTTATAACTCTCAATGTTTACAAGGATTTAAACCGTGTCGTTAAAATGGTAGTTAAAGTAAAAAGAATTAAAATTTCGTACATGATATCGAATCGAAAGGAAATAAAGTACGATAGATGAGAATATTTTACAACGAGTGGTTTAGCAAAAGTAGTACATCTTAAGTCATAAGATTCGGATACGATGAAAGACATAAACTTAGTGCGACATAGTACATAAAGAAAAATAAAACTGTTGGTTTCGAACTTCTTGATCTTCGCGTCGTTGATACCTTGACGAGCTTCTCCTCCTCTAACATGTATGCATTCCCATGAGCACCTTCAACTTGTTGACCTTGGTTTTGAGGACATTGATTCCGATAGTGTCCTTGCTCCCACATCCGAAGCACGTAACTATGGTCTTGCCTCTACAATTCCTAGCATGGTGTCCTAGTTTTTGACACTTGTAGCATAAGGACAAAGACCCGTGTGATGATACTTACATCGATTACATAGTGGGTAGGTTCAGCATAACCTCTCGCCTTATTGGTGCGGCAACATAAACCATTGCGGCTCCTTGTCCTCTATTCTCACTGTTGATGATGGTTAGTGTTACGGTTTTGGTTGTTGTTATTATAACCTCCTTGGTCATTTTCCCATTTTCTTTTGTTGTGGTTAGCTTGGTTGTTGGTGTTGTTGTTGATGGTGTGATTATTGTTATTGTTGTCGTGGTTATTGTTGATAATATTTTCCCTTTTCACAACTTGAGCCATGAGTTTTGAGTTATCTAACGGTTTCTTCAATTGTTTGTGGATCGGAAGAAGTTACATCTCCTTGAATACATTGTGGAAGTCCTTCAATGAAATTTTCGATGGTTTTTCATTGTCCGAAACCATCGATGGACATAGTGCGACCAACTCTTGAAACCTCACGATGTAGGTCTCGATGTCATAACCACGATTACTAACTCGTAAAATTTCGTTTCTAATTTCTTCACCTCCGTGCGTGGACAATACTTCTTAGTTACAGATTCTTGAATTCATCCACGTGAGCTTATAAGCATTTTCGATACCAATAGGTCATGCGCACACGAATTCCACCATGACATTGCGCCATCTAAGAGTGTACCGATGGCGAACTTTACCTTGCGATCATCCGGGCAATTGCATAGAAAAATCTGAGACTCCATCTTTTCAAACCAACGGATCATAGCGATGGCTCCTTCCGTGCCTTTGAACTTTGTGGGATCACAGTTCTTAAAGTCCTTGTATGTACAATTACGAACTCCGGACCCTCCTGCGGTTCACGTGGCGGAAAGAACAAGTCTAGCGACTTGACGGCGGCGGCACTACCGTTGCTCGTTCTTTCCTTAGTGCCTCGGCTATACTATCCTCTACATACTTTTGCATAGCCGCTTGAGTCAATTCGGTGTGGCTTTCTTGGCGCCATATCTTCTTCAAAATAAGAGGAAAGGTGAGGCGTAACAAAGTCCGATGTCAATAATAAACGCTCAAAGAGATATGATAAGAAATGATAAGTTTGAGGTTATTTTTCAAAATGATCGACGGTTTCCTAAGAAATGGGTTATGAGATGTCGTAAGTGCTTCAAATGTATAATGGTTTAGTGACTTAGTGTGTGAATAGCGTGTAACTCGACATGTTAGTGGTGAGACAAAGGTGAGAGTGACTTTGCTTGTACTTAAAGGTTTATCTCGGCATTCGACATTATCGGTATGAGTCAACGATATTAAAATTGCGATAGGGAATGTCAAAGCATTCACCACATTAGAGTATGAGGAAAGGATAATGGGATGGGTATTTAAGGGCATCCATGTGACAATCAATTTGAAATGAAAGTAAATAACTCGAAAAATGTACGTATAAATCGCATGCAAAGTGAACATGCACTTATGATGAAATGATGAGATGCTATGATGATGTAGTTATAGTCTAGGGTCAATGATGCAACCTAGTTCTCTATAATGAAGCTCTTATGCCAATCTGTCACACCCCAAAATACATTTTTGCATGGAATGGAATTCACGGGATTATTGTCATAGCATCACAATCAGTTATATTGAGCGACCTAAAGTGTCGTTTGAAAAGAACATCGTTTGATTTAATAAAACAATCGAGTTTACAAAGTATAGGTCCCAAATGAAAATCAACTTGTGCGGAAATAAGTTTGTTACAATTCAAACGATGTTTTAAAGTACGTAAAACTCAAGTGAGGCAGCGTCGTCACCGCGACTCTATGATGTGTCCAAATGCATGCCATGAAGTGAATGCCTTAGATACACGAGATAAAACATGCTAAAAGTGTCAACACAAAGGTTGAGTGAGTTCATAGAGTTTGTGTTGAAATGTAAAGACTTTAAAAATCGTTTATGCAAGAAAGGCATTGTAAATCCACTCGGTTCAAGTTCGCCCATACAAAACTTGCAACTGTGTGTTCACAACCAATTGCCAAAGGTGCATAGTTTATGTTCAGCGCATGATGTCAAATGAATTCACATAATAGTGCATGACTTTATGTATCAATAGTTACTTGACATAATTATACCAAGACATTTAGTTCAATGAAAATCCCAAGACATTCGACTCAATGATGTTCCCAAGACATTTAGCTCAATAATAATCCCAAGACATTCACTCAATGATAATCCCAAGACATTGACTCAATGATAATCCCAAGACATTCACCAACCATAATCCCAAGACATTCGGTTCCATGATTTATGATATAGGATATGACTAAACATTCAGTTTAGTTAAGCATGTAATTTCAAATAATCATGATAGTCATAAAAATAGTTGAGCATGTATCTCCCCCAAAAGTAATTCATAACAGTTAAAAGAGTAGGGGCTATGACTCACTTGATGAAATGATGCGAAGACAAAAGTGAGTACACTGAAATGTAGCGTGAATCTCGAAAATGACTAGTTACTTTGATGAGGTGATTAGAACAAGGATTAAACCTAAACACCCTAGGTTTTTATTTCAAAACCTTGATTAAGAGTGTAACTAGATTGTTTAAAACTTGAGCTTGTAAAATTTTGATGATTCTCTACTATCTCCTTATGAAGGCCGGTTATGGAAGGAAGAAACAAAGAGAGAAGAAACTTTTACTAACTTGTGAAATAATGAGATGAATGAATGAGTGAAATAGTTAAGATAGTGTATAGATCTATACAATTGAAAAAATTTACCAACCCATTAATGCTTACCCCTTGGTCGGCCAAGGGGAAGTATTTGTAATATATTTTTTTTTTCTTTTGTATATATAATTGTATAAAATTGTTAAAAAGTGTAAGTGAAATGAATTTAAGTTAAGGTAAATGGTAGCTTTTAGGTAAAAGTAATTTTAATAGATCAAAGTAAAGTATAATGAGATCATAAAATTGTAAAATACATTTCTTGTAAAATTTGAGTGATATAATAATTATCGTGTAGTTTTTAAGAAAAGTGTCGTAATAATATAAATTTAACGATTTATATACAAAATAAATTTAAAACACTAGGTAAACTCAAAATATTGTTTTATAAACTAAATGTAAGTATAAAAATATATCGGGATCATTTTGGAAGTATCGG
The DNA here is from genome assembly GCA_022545495.1 of Chrysanthemum lavandulifolium. Lineage (NCBI taxonomy): Eukaryota > Viridiplantae > Streptophyta > Magnoliopsida > Asterales > Asteraceae > Chrysanthemum > Chrysanthemum lavandulifolium. The sequence goes on along the minus strand of CM040243.1, from coordinate 91,423,208 downwards.
ATTAAATGTTCAAAATAATAATTTACGCGATAACGTTTATTTAATATAAAATTTGGCGTTTAATGTGAAATGCAAAATCATGAATGACTAACATGATGCAAATGATGCTAATGAAGTGTAGACTAAACTTAGTCTATATGAAATGTCCGTGATGATATGATCATGAATTAGCGCTAAACCATTAAGGTTACGCAATTTAGAACACATAAACCTAGTTTACGATAAATGATGAAATAGTGAAACATGAATTGTTTTGAGAAATGACCTGAAAGTACGAGTTGTCACACCAATGACTAAGAGATATTGTATAATGCCACGTATCAAGAATGCATAGTATTATTAGTAGTATAAATACTACTTAAGAGTAATGAGAAACTTACACCATTTGAATACACACAACTCTAGTGTTATTCATCTCATTCTATCTCCCTCAAAGTTAACTTCTAGCTTTTATAATTAATAAAGTCTTATTCTCCTAGAACTTGCTTAAAGTTCAAAAGCAAACTTTATTATAAACAAGAGCAAATTTTTAAATGACCCATTTATATTACCACTTTACCAAAGTGAACGTCCGCCGTCTTTTTCGCCACAATGAACCTTTAACATATGCGACCTCCATGCGACTTCATGGGCGACTCCTAGTTTTTGTTAAACCTGGGTGACTAAGACATGTTATGCGACTTCTCTCCTGGGCGACTAAAGCATGTGGGGGAGACATGTTTGTTATTTGGAGGTGCAGTAAATGAAGATTGTTGTCAAACCTTCAAAACATTTAGAGGTGTTATAAATGTTTTGAAGATGAAGGTTTGAAGATAATGTTGGGAGATTGACAAGAAAATAAAGGTTTTTAGAGGTGTAGTAAATATTTTGAAGATGATGTTGGGAGACATGTTATGTTAATTGGAGAAAAGAAAAATGATAAAATATAACTTGGGAATTTGGTGGAGAGCTAGCAATGTCGAGGTTGAATTTAAGCCATAGTGGTGGGTGACACGTAGTGGGGACCATATGTTTGTTTTGGTAAATACAAAATTTTTGGTTCAATTTTGGTAAAGTATAGTGAGATGGTTTGTTTTAGTAATTTTTTTATTAAAATTAGACAAAAAAGTGAGTGGTGAAAGTGAAATAAGAAAGTGAAATTGAAAAGTATAAAGAATAATTATACTCTCAGATCTAAATGTTAGCCTATATTATGTAGCAGACTGAGCCCAGTCTGAAATATTCCATCTTGTGCTATTTATAGAGATGATGTAATTATGTCGATCAATAAAAACCAATTCAATCTTATAATCTTACATGGTTTGAGCGCCATTAAGATCCACAAAACCTAAACTCTTGACCCCTCGCCTCCTTCTGCGGCGGTAAACTCGGCGGTAGCGGTCCGGAAAAAGCCAAAACAACTAATAACATAAACAAAACCCTACATCTTCACTTTATTTGCTTCCCTTCCCTCTTTTACGCTTCGTCTCTCTCCTCCACCACCCTCTGACTCCCTCAACCATCCTCTCTGTTCCTTAAACCACACTCTACTCCTCCCTCGACCTTCTCCAAAACTCCTCATCATGACTGTTACCGATCTTCCTCCACCGCTGCTGCCTCTTGTTCAACTTCGGTCCTAACACCGCCGCTTCTTCCCCTTCCTGCTGTAAATTAGTATATTGTCTTTATCATCATGCATATCTTAAACCCGAAAACATACTCATGGATGCGGATGGGCATGTTATGCTAACCGATTTTGGTCTGGCAAAGGAAATTGATGAATGAAGCCGATCAAATTCAATGTGTGAAAAAAAAGTGAAGTGGTATTTTATTAAAAGAAAGCAAAAGCCACTTTAATCAAGTGAAAAAGACTATATTTAATTTTTATCTATAGAAGATATAGATCTAGATATGTGTTTTTATGTGATAGGAGGGATATCATAAAAGCAAAAGCAAAGTGGTGGGGTAGGCTATCTTTATTTGACCGACTCTATTCTTGTTTTGTAAAAAAAAAAAAAAAAAAACACTTTTGTGTCGAATCCGGTATTAATTCCGAGGCGACTTTTGTTTGATGTCGAATCCGGTATCAATTCAGAGGCGACTTTGTTGATGTCGAATCCAAGGTATCAATTCCGAGGCGACTTTTGTTGGTGTCGAATCCAAGGTATCAATTCCGAGGCGACTTTTGTTTGATGTCGAATCGAGGTATCAATTCGAGGCGACTTTTGTTTGGGGTCGAATCTAGGGTTCTTACTCCCGAGACGACTGTTAAAAAAAAAACTCCACACCTGCTGTCTTCTCACCTGCTATGCTGCCTTCTCATCTGCTCACCTTCATCAAACACTTTCCTCACCTCCATTCTCTCTCTTCGAATCAATCTATCCCACTTCTAAACTCACCTTTAAAAAAATTGGATCTTTATGTTTTTCTATGGAAAAACCCGCCCCGTTTGTTTGGAAGGTTCTTTGGGGGTTGAAGTTTTAGAACCAACTTTCGTTTTAGGTTATATTGTTTGTTTGTTTTTCTTTACTAGTTTTACTACTCCAGTCCAAGCTTTCGCGATTTCGCCGCTCGGACTGCGGGGGAGTGTTAGCCTATATTATGTAACGGGCCCAAGCCCGAGTCTAGAATATTCCATCTTGTGCTATTTATAGAGATGATGTAATTGTAATCGATCAATAAAAAATCAATTCAATCTTATAATCTTACACTAATCTCTTCTCTTTTATGCAATCTAGTTAATGCTATTCATATGTGTACTAGTGGATGGTGTTGGCTTGTGTAGGTGTGTTTTTTGCTTATCTAATCTAACTATATTATAATAGAGGGATGCACTTCCCTCATATTAATTATTTTAAGATTTCCATATATAGAATTTTAAGCAACTACAAGTTACAAAGCATTAGTTACAATACTTAAAGCACAAATAAAAATACAAATCAAACTACAATTAATACTCAACTTAAAACACCCCTTCACAAAAGAGTACATGTCTCTAATCATGATGTACAACATTTGCTTTACAAAATGACCATGTATAACGATTCTGATACAAGCTTCTTGACCAAACAATTAATACACCCCATCACCAATTAATACAAAATGTAAAGCATAATGTACAAATCTATACTCCATTATAACTACATTATCTATATATCTATAAGCGAAAACAAAATATACAACAACATATCGTTTATCGTTTGAAAACAAAATAGTAACAACATATACAACCTACCCAATCTATAAGCTGAAAACAAAAATAGTAACAATCGTATATCGTTTTAAAAATTTCTTTTAATATTCGAAACCAAAAGAAAGAACATAACACATGTTACAACTCAAGTATTCCTAAACACATCACGATCAACAACACTTTGAATTAAAGAAAAAAAAAACAAAAGATCTCGGTTTATGTTCATCATTAATATCACTCTTCAAAGATTATAAGTATATGGACAAAAGGATTGAGAATGGTTCGAATGAGATACCACCGACAACGACCTTGAACCTTGAACACAAGACACCCGCGTATGGTTTCCAACCACCACCACGGTCACGAGTTACCCACGAATCACGAGCTTTCCAACCACGAGCGATCCTCCTGTTGGTCTCCTTTGATCACGTCACAAACACCTTGTAAAGTCCTTGAATTCGAATGGAGTGGAGAGGAAGAAAGGTAGAGCCGTCACTTTGTATATTAGTTTTTTTTTTTGTATGAGTTTAAATCTTAATGTCAAAGATAGTTTATAATGAGAATTATATGGGAGTAAATGGGGAATTTAATGGGCTTAAATGGGAGGTGATTCGGTAGAATAAAATGAGAAGTCAAAAGCAGAATAATGTGACTTATAATTTCAAAATTTAATGGGCCTACTTTTAAGTGTATTTTCTTATAATTTTGGGTACATAATTAGACCCATGTATCAATCTAACACTAACCGAGTACCCGCGCTAACGTGTGAAAAGAATATGATTGAATTGATAATTTGAATAAAAAAAACTCACATTCCTCTCACAACATGTGAAAAGAATATGATTGAATTGATAATTTATTTTGTTTTAACAACCGGTAAACATAATACTAAAAGGCGTTCAAAATGGTACTATTTAATGTCGTTTTGATCTTTGAGGTTTTGTGGAATGACTTTGGAGATAACACTTTTTGGGCTTCGATTGTTTGATACGGTAACATCGACTATAACAATAAGAACGAACTTTCAAAAAGAAGAAGAAAAAAAACACTAAAACGATACAACTTTTAGCAATAAAAATTTATAACAATAACAATCGTCTAATAATTTAAAAAAAAATGCATAATGAAATATAACAAAAGTTACAAAACAAAAAAGCTACAATAAAAAAAGAACAGAAAACATACATGAATCGGCTACAAATCAGTCGTGTTGCAACATGCGGTATTTTTGAAAATATTTGCTCGCAACAAAATTAGTCAAGTACCATGGCCGCATTGCTTGCGGTACCTGCTAGTGTGTTATCGGTGAGCGCACTATCTGAGAAGAAATTATGGAAAGTAATTGGCTAATGAATGGGCGGTCAAAGAGTATAGGGAATTCAAAATAGGCTAAACATATATGTAAATATATATATATATATATATATATATATATATATATATATATATATATATATATATATATATATATATATATATATATATATACAAAATTACAAAATGACAAATTAATTAAACCCAATTACTTAAATAATCCATCTAGATGGTGATTTTACTAATCTAAACATTTTTCTTATGTTTTACAAAAATGAACCAAATATATCACTATCATCTTTTCAGTCGCGACCCACTTGAAACACGACCCGCAATATATGACGCGACCCACTTGAAACTTTTGTTTAAGAGCACGGGGTGTCATAGCATGCCAAAACCTACTTTTTGGTGACATCTCAACGCCACTTCATCATCATAACTTTTAACACTCACACAAAAATACCTCTTCACTCATAACATCTCCTTCGCATGCCATTTAGGACCCACAATACTCAATTAAAATACACATTCAACAAAAAAATCATATTAAAAAATTCATCTTTTTGTCCTTTCTCACATTTACTAATGGCAATTGCTTGACATTCAAATTGGCACAAGAGGAAAGTGATATCGTAACATGAGGTTTTGCATGCCAAATGAGTTGCCACCTAAACTTTGGCTTGCATTTGTGCCACCTTACCCCATGGTCTAAGTGTATGTATGTATGGTAGTGGTTGATTGCATTTATTGAAACTTTTGTTTAAGTGTATTTATGTATGTATGGTAGCGGTAGTTGTTTGTCAGATTTATTGAAATTTTGTTTAAGTGTGTGTATGTATATATGTATGGTAGTGGTAGTGGTTGGTTGCATTTATTTATAAAAGTATAAGTACAATACATGAGTCCTAACATCTATGAGAAAAGATTAAAAAAAAATTGGGCTGCGTTTTACTATCCAAAATTAGGTCACGTTTAAAAATTTTATAAGTACAAAACGTAAGTAATAAATAAAATTTGGCCGCATTTTTACTTTGTAGCATTTACTTTGTTAACATTTTGCTTGGTCGCGTTTTTGCTTAGTCGCGTTTAAATTTTGGTCACGTTTTACATCGAAATAACAAACTTGTGTCGCGTGAGTCGTGAAAAGTTGCGTTTTAAACTTGTGTCGCGTTTTTAAAAAGTCCTGTCGCATAAGAGGTCGCGAAAGACACGTGTATGGTCAACAAATTTTCTTCAAATAAATCTAACGCATTACATTCAAAACTTTATTTAGATAAAAAAAAGAGTAAAGTCCTAAAAACATCCCTGTGGTTTGCCCTGTGGTGTGGTTTTCATCCCTATACTTTTTTTTGGAACAATTACATCCCTCCGTTAGTAAAGTTGGCACAAATTCATCCCTAAGGACGAACGTTGCAAAGAAGTGCCCGTTAAGTCCCCCACGTGCTAGTCACGTGAGGGGTATTTTTGTCCAATTATCACTCCCAGCCCACGTGTTATAACCCTACCCCTTTTATTAAAGCCATCTTCTTCCCCAAATTCATCTGTAACCTAATTTCAATATCCCCAAATCCAAAAAACACTAACCATTCTAATCCAATTCACCTACCCTAAAATCAAAACCCCAACAATGTCCCACACTATGATTTGCGGATGTGGGTTACAGCTATTATTCGTACTTCTTGGAGACCGGCAAATCACGGAAGGCGTTTTTGTTGTCCAAAACACATAAGACATCAAGTTGGATAATTTGATGTGTTCTTTTAATGTTGATTTGTAATTTGAATTTTTTAAGGTACCTAATGATGGGTTTCAAGACTGGGTGGATCCTCCAATGTGTCCAAGATCCGTCATGATTATTCCTGGATTATTAAGAAACATGAATCAGCTTGAAGAAGCATCAAGGGGAAATGCAGTAAAAGCTAGAAGATACAAGTTCCTTTTAGGATTCAGTTGGTTTTTTTTTGTTATGTATTTGATGTTCAAATGAAATCCATTAATGTAATGTGCTTGTTAGTTATGAATGAAATGTCTTGTTTATATGTTAATATGCTGTCATCTTTTCTTTGAATATGTTATCATTGTTTGAAATGCATGAAATGGGTTGAAATGAGTTGACATTTTTGACTGTAAATGGGTTAAAAATACATCTGCAAACCAAAGACCAAAGCAGTTCAATAATGCATAGGTGCAAACAAGACACATGGACAAACCACACATGGAGCAAAATACACTTGCAAAAACCATGGTGAATAAAAATGCGATCAATGTTCTTTGATGTGGTCTAAAGCAATCGCATAAAGATAGGGCAATTTGCAGTCATTGTGTTGGTTAAAGATATTGAAATGACTGGACAAGCATTTCCACATGGGTGACACTATTTTTTTCAACCCAACCTGCTACAAGGATTAGAATCTTATGTGTAAGTGTACTACCAAACCCTTTCACAAGGTGTTTATATACAAGCATAATAACATCATTTTCATCTCACATTTCTAACTACTCACACAACTGCAAACATGAGCTCAAACAAAGGCAAAGAAATTATCCTTTGTTTCCGGTGATGACAAAATAAAGATATCATCACAATTTCCGGTGATGAATCGATGCAACATCTACAAACCCATGGTATAACTACTTTCCTAAGGGTTATGTTAGCGATTCAAGGTTGAAGGTAGCATCAATCCAAAGCAAGACTTTCTTGATAGGAAGAAGGTGTTAGGTCTACCAAATAAGGCAACATGTGAAGGCTAGGTATCAAGATATATGAGCCTAAAAGTACCACGAGATGCAAAGGGAAGGGAAAGGAAAAGCATTTTAGTATGCTTGGTTAAGGTTGTTGGTTTAAGCATGTATGGTTTAGTATCTATGTTTTAGTAGCATTTATGAATGCAATGTACCAAGTATTATGAATGCAATGTACCAAGTATTATGAATGCAATGTACCAAGTATTATGAAATACTAACCAAATGTGTGAAATGGATTCAACTGTTGTGACTTGAATGTGGTTGAAAGATCAAAGACCTTAAGCATTTAAACCTGCACAAAACCATAAGCATTTAAACCTGCACAAAACCATAACCATTTACACTTACAACCACCACCTTTGCATAAGCATTTACGGGAAAAACAAAGAAAAATAATCTGAGACAAAATACAAGAAACAAAGTCAACCATTTCCATAAACATACCATATCATCCATTGTTTTAACAACAAGACATAAACAAACCAGATTCCAAAAGATCTAAAGTTTTGAAACATTACTGAGACCTACATTACCCAAATACCAAATTACCAACGATCAGTTAAAACACAACACCAAAAGTAATTCATATCTTTGCTTTTGTCTTAGTTCTTGCCGAAGCTTTGGAACCACCAACACTTGAACCTTGTGTTCCAGTAACACTTGACCTTTGTGATCCACCAACACCAGAACCTTGTGATCCAGCAACACCAGTAACATGCACCTTACAAGTTCTTTTGTTGTGTCCAGTGTTGTGACACTTTAGGCAAGTGACAGTTTTTTCCACCCTTGATAACCTACCATTTGCAGACATCTTTTGGCTTGATATCTCATCTGCGATCTTTCTCCTTTTTTGGTGGCCTTCCTATTTGTGTTTTGATCTTTGGGGGTAGGATAGTGTATGGACTAGGGTGTTTCTTCCACAAAAGTTGTCGATTGCAAGGTTGTTGTGTGAGTGTATTGCTTTGCCCAAGTAGTAAGCCAATAACACTTATGCACCCATGTCTCTGCAACCCAACATCATTTGTGTTTCGGCCATGTCATTGATCGGCTGCAACGACATGCTTGCAAGGCATTCGAGAAGCTCCCATTTTACTGAATTGCATGTTACATCTTGGACATCAACAACACTGCTGATCTTCCATGGGCCACTCACTTGGTACTTTGTGCCACCATTGAAAAGCACCTACCATAAGCATACAAGTTGTAGGCAATCGGCTAAAATAATTCAATTGGAGATTGACTAAACTTCTTGAACATTTGAGAAACATAGGAGGTTCTGGTGTAATAGTGGCCTCATTCTTTATTGCATCAAATAACTTAGTTGCAATTTGGAGTTAGAGGGCCTTGACTTTTTGAGATGACCTTTTGAACATTAACAATTCTTTTCATCAAATATTCCTAACAAATTCTAGTCTTTGTGATAATTGGAGAATCTCTCCCATCCATCATTTGTTTATTAAACACTTCACATAAATTGTTTAACAAAACATCACAATGTGCTCTACTACATTGAATTACATATAATAAGCAATAATCTAACGGTAACAAAATTACATATAATAAGCAATACTTTACCCGAAATGAGCTCTAGACCAATCTTTGTGCGGTATCTTCCTCAAATACTCATAGGCTTCTTCATCCAAGTTTTCAACTCCTCCATTGCTCTATCAAAGTCTTGAGCGGTGGTAGGCGATGCACTTCAAACTAAGTCCTTGTATTGTTTACCTCTCCAACTATGCTTCATATTCTCATGTATATGTCTTACACAAAACCTATGCTCAGCACATGGGAAAACTTTTGCAATTGCAGGTATGATGCCCTAGAATAACATGTATTGGAATTAGTAAATATTAAACACAATCAGAAACATAAATAGGAATGAAGCATGTTTACCTTTTGTGCATCGAGATACAAATGTGAAATTAGACATGGGTGTCAAATCGGATCATCACCCAAACAAGTCAAAAACCAAGACCATGAACTTGTGGTTTACGCTTCCACAATAAGCGTATGCAAGCTGGATAAATCCATGGTTTGCATCTATCCCAACATTTGTGAGTAAGCGACACTGGGTACTTTCCTTTCATGAAACAACCATCCATTGAGTAAATCTCTTAACCCTTCTTTAAACCTCTCTTCAAAGCTCCAATCTGAGACATATATCCTTCAAATTGTCTTGTAGTATCATTTGGATTGTAATCTCTTTCTAGATCTAGCTTGCAGTTGTGTTCTCATTGCTCCTTTGCGACTCTAAGACATAATCCTTAACCTTGCATATTGTTCTATATAGTCACCCTTAACCTTCATCACTTTGCTCTAGCCTTTGCTTTTTCACCTTGCGGTAGAGATACCAATTTGATATTTTTTTGCGATTGCTCTCTTAAGGCTTTTAGTGGGATTTACGGGTTTGGTTTATGGTTTCTTCAATATCCTTGATAAGAAAATTTGTTTGTACACTTCTTCACTTCTCTTGTTTGCAAACAAGTGTGTGAATCGGAGAATGTTTTAACAACCCAAGTGCCTTATTTGTTAGGAGAAATGTGCAAAGCCCAAGGACATGTGATGTCCTCATAAATATAATTGCCTTTATTGCCACCTACTTTTATTCTCAACACCTCATCTTTATTTATTCCCTTGGACTTTACCCATTTCCCATCAACAATTTTAAGTGGGCTGCTACATTGTGACTGATTCTTTTTGGACTTAACCCATTTTCCATTCACATTTTTTATTGGGCTACTATTTGGCCCACTCCCATGTTTAAAGACAGGACACTTTCCCCTACATACAACCCTAACCCTTTTTTTATCATTTTTCCAATTATACAACTGCCTTCTAGTTGCTCTGACAATGATCACCATTTTGTGACTTCCTTTTTAGTCCCAATGTCTCCCAACAAAAATCTTTCATTACTACTACCACCAACACGGGGCCTTATCATGTTCCCTTCTTAGCTTTGTCATTGCTCTCTTTCTTGTATCGGTGCTACTATCATAACCCTTTCATCACCACAATCACTCTCTATGTCAATATCCATATCAAAGTCATCTAGATTATACCCTTCGTCAACATCTAAATCGTGGGGACTTCATAATTGCCACCTCAACTCTCTACCCATTCTACATCTTTGTCGGTGTTTCTAAAGAATTCTTCCATATCTACATCAACTAAATTTACCTCATTTTCCTCATCAACTATATAGTCACTATCTTCGCTATCATCACTCTCTGAGCCACTCTCACTCTCTGCACTAGCCTCACACTCTGAATTAGCCTCACACTCTGCATTAGCCTCACACTCTGCATTAGCCTCACACTCAGGGCTAGCTTCAATCTCTGCACTAACACTCTTACCACTATCCTCAAGACCATCAGTAGGTTCTACATCAACAAGCAACAATGGCAACCTATTTTTCTTCACACGGGCTTCTTGAGTTCCTAACTACTAAAGTAGCTTCTTCTTCATGTATTTCCTCAAGTGAGTCCTTTGATGTATTAAAGGGATTTCAAATAAGTATCTAGGGCGTAAACTCATGCTCAATGTAGACATCAATTAGTTTGACCTTATCGGTATACCCAACTAGTTTCAACACATACGCATCACCACTGGTGCTTCTAAGCCATGATCTAATTCGGTGTTAGGTTTTCTCCAATGATAGTACATCTTACACTTGGGGCTTTTGTAACCTAACCTCCTAACCATGTCATTCAACTCGATTCTGAGAAAATAAGTCAACATCTACAAAGTCTATGTAATTAACTTGGCCATTTATGTAGGTCCTACACGGAGGTTCGATGAAAAAGCCACCATGATGAATCTTCAATGAGAAAAATTGGGTTGTGTACCTATTATCAACAAGTAATCTTGAATTAATAAACATCTAATGAATGTACAAACAACTTTGAATTAATCAAATTATAACTTACTATCGCTTCTTGTTCATCCACGGGATCATCATAGTCACGAAGTACCCATTCCACAACCACCATTGTTGTTTATCAACAATTGAACATAGGATTGTGTTTTGTATCGTGTGTGTGTGTTTGGGAGGAAAATTGCTTAATATCTGTGTGTGTTTGTGTTTTGTAGGTAGTAAAAGAGGTGCGTGGTGGGCTGGGAGTGATAATTGGACAAAAATACCCCTCACGTGACTAGCGTGGGGACTTATGAGCACTTCTTTGCAACGTTCGTCCTTAGGGATGAATTTGTGCCAACTTTACTAACGGAGGGATGTAATTGTTCCAAAAAAAAGTATAGGGATGAAAATCACACCACAGGGCAAACCACAGGGATGTTTTTAGGACTTTACTCTAAAAAAAAACTTATGCTACATCTGATTTCGCATAGTTATAGGCGTTTAAAATTTTTGCCCAATTAATTATCCTTATAAAATACATATCAAAATTGTAAACAACAAAGAAAAGGTAGGAAAAGAAAAATATAAATTTCAGTAAATCACAAAACAAAGGGAAAACCTGACTGACAGAATTCGGTATCAAAATCCAAATCACCATCTTCTTCATAACAACAACACACAGTCATCGATCTCCGCCGTACACGTCATCACCACCGTAGATCTTTCCGATCAGGTATACACAACTGTTGACGACACTATCGATGTTCCGTTACTTTCACTTAATTACAATCCAGATTAGGTTTAATTCTGAAGATCAGGATCGTTAGGTTTACACAAAAAATTATTATTATGAATTTGTTATGTAGAGTTAGTTAGAATAATAAGTGTTTTATTAGTTTAAGGAGTGAAGTGCTTACTGTATAAGATCAGGAGGATCATTAGGTTTACGCAATTCATCAATAGCGCGTAGAATATAATGCGTGTTTGCGTTTACCTTTTGGATTTTGTTTAAGCGCTCCTGTTTAATAGAAGTAGTGTTTAGCTTTTAGGTCATTTTATACAATGTTACCAAACGCATTTATAAAATAAATATCACTGTGAACAGTTACTGCGAAGCCACAAAAGTAGTTATTCTACTCTCGCCATCAACAATCACAAACAAATTCAGCGGTGCGCTGAATTTGTTTGTGGAAGATAATTAGAAACTAGAATAACTACATTTGTGGCTTTATATTAACAGTTGAAGCTTTTGTTTAGGTTTAGAAAGTGAAAGATATGTGTATTTTTAATTTCGTGACTTTCAAGTGGCGCTTTGTGTCTGTTTGCGTATTATAGAAATTAACTAGGTGTTCGTTTTTACCAATTGGTATCAATTAGAACTATGCCACTTGATGATGTCAATGATTGTTAGTGTGTTGGGACATGGGTTATGCGAGTTGGAAGTGAAGGATCAAAGTGTACTGGTTTTTACTTAGTCACAACTTTAAAGTTCAGGCTTCAAAAATAAAAAAAATACAATTCTCAAGTCTAGGTTCGTATAAATGGATTACTCATTCTGTTTGAAAATATGACTTGGTGTGGTCAAATGAGTTGTCTTTTAGATGCTAAACATACTTTGGTTTACCGTCCATTTGAACGTCAAAGGTAACTTAGGTGCTATTGGCACTTTGGAAGTAGTGTATATGTGATTTAACATCATTTGAGATCATAATTTAACCGGTACGAATTATTGATATGAGACATAACATTTAGTTTTTAACATCCTATGATTTCCAAATCAAGTCAGCAACTAATGAGTAACATGCTTAAGAATTGTACCTTTTTTTTCAAGAAAGGAGGCAATGCAGGTTTTTATAGGACTAAGTTGTATACTCCACTTTGAAATTCCATTAGTGAAACACTGAAAGCTCAATTTAAGCTTGTTTACAATGCTCTTTTATGTATATGGATATTTGGCATGCCTAATTCATGTGCAAATCAATAAGCTATGAGTCTGGTTACAATCTGAAAAGTTAGATAGTCTTATCTTCTTGATTAAAACGATGGATTTTGTCCAATTAATGCAACAGGGATAGATTTTACATTTACCCTCTAAGTGCACCCAACTGATCTATGGTGTTCAGTATGTACTTTCACTCGCTTTGGCTTACTACACTGTAAGGACTAAAGAAATGTCATTTTCTGTTTTATCCAACCCAGGTTCTATAAGTATCTCCTACCCCGTTTTTTCCTGACAACTTAATCAGAATTTCTCCATTGTATATATCCGTGTGAATATGAAGTGTGTCATGTCGTACTCCTAGTTATCTGCTCAGACATAGAATAACCCTTTGACTCTTGTAGTTTATCGCTACTTTCTGCTTTATGCATCAGTGATTGAACTACATATGGCAAACAGGATAGTTAAACCATGATCAGGCTAGTAGAAATGTTGAACGAGGGAAAGATAGACAACCAAGAGATGTAGCAGATGCATTACATAATATTAATTCATTTAATACATGTTAGACCGGTGAATGGCCCTAAGCTAGGCGTAACCACAGCACACAACCATGCATATAATGACATGTTTTATTTAACTGGAAACTCTTAAATGTTTCCATATAATAAAAATGGAGAAATGGTCAATGATCTAGGATGCACGGGTCTTATGCTTAAACAAATTCTTTCATTTGTATGTAAATGATTATGTTGTGTGTGCATATACACGCTTTCAATTTAATCCCATTACACCATTGCAAAAGTTTGTACATTTCGTTTTTGGCTTTAACCACAATAATGTCCTTATATTTCTATGTTATTGCAGATAATTTACAGAAGCTTAGCAATAACGCGACAAGTGTGACACATACAAGCAATGGGGACTGAAAATCCCAACCGTGCAAATAACTATCCAAGACCTACTTCTGCACCTTTTGCCCCACCTCAAAGCAGCTCACCTTTTTCATCATCTCGTCCTGTGGCTGGCTCTGCTTTCAGGCCAGCATCAGTTCCTCCTCCCGTTAATACACCTCAACCTTTCCCTCCTGGGCCTGTAACTGGGCCAGATGTTCCTGGTTTTAGACCCATGCAAACAGTCAGGCCTGCTCCTTCATTTGGCCCACCAACCAGTGCACCTTTCCAGCGCTTTCCGACCCCGTCACCGCCTCCACCGGTCGCTCCTTCTGTTGGACAGCCTATATTGCCTCCATCAGTGAGACCCCAAATGCCACCAATGAATATTGCCGCTAACAATAATCTTCCTCAAGCGCAATCTTCCGTTGGGCCATCTCACCCTGCTGCTATTCGTGGGCCACCAGCACCTACTTGGCCTGGCTATCAAGCAGCACCTGTTTCTCAGCAAGGAGGTTATGCACCACCTCAGCCTGCCACATCTGGCCAATTCTCTTCTCATCAAGGGGGTTATAGGCCACCTCAGCCCACCACATCCAGCCCATTCTCTTCACATCAAGGTGGTTATGCAGCAGCTCCACCTGTAGCAGCTCCTCTAGGAATGTATCCAGGAGGCCCCACACCTCCAACTGGACCGATGGCAGGATTGGTTGAGGATTTTAGCTCACTATCTATTGGGTCTGTTCCTGGATCTTTTGATACTGGGCTTGATACTAAAGTATTGCCTAGACCACTGGAAGGTGATGTGGAGCCAAATTCTTTTGCTCAAATGTATCCCATGAATTGCAATTCGAGATATCTGCGGCTTACAACTAGTGCCATACCTAATTCTCAGTCACTTGTTTCAAGGTGGCATTTGCCTCTTGGAGCAGTTGTTTGTCCTCTGGCAGAAGCTCCTGAAGGGTGAGTATTTTACAGTCAGAGAAATTACAATAAATGTTTAATTTGGGTTTAACAAGACTGTTGGAACAGCTATTTTTTTGGTTAAAAGGCTTGTTAATATGTTGAGATAGCAGTTTCATTTTTAATTGTTCTTCAGGAGGAAGTGCCAATTGTGAATTTTGCCACGACGGGCATTGTGCGTTGCAGAAGATGCCGTACATATGTAAACCCATATGTGACGTTTACTGATGGTGGCAGAAAGTGGAAATGCAATATATGTGCTTTGCTCAATGATGGTAATTGCTTTAAACCCATTCTTCAAATCTATGAAGTATGAATTATGAACTGCTTTCCTCAAATGAAAGTGTCAGTTTTAGCAAAACTCCGAAAACAATATATCACCTCATAGAGTTTCTTTTTGTTAACTTTTGTATAGCGACTACGACCCTGTTTTGTGAAACATGAAATGTCAGTTTCTGCAATATTTCACATTTGAGAGTTTTTAGTCTTAGAACTGATAATATAAAAGCACATCCACATTGATGCGAGTTTCTATGAAGCATGAATACACGTCCCTGTATTTCATTTTTAAACTCAATAACTATGATCACTTACTTCATGCCTTCTCTTGCACTCATTTTTAGATTTATACTCATGATTTTGGAGATCATGCAGCAAGAAATTTTACAGTCATGCTAATCAACCTCTGATAACATACAGTGCAAGGTGATTATTACGCTCAGTTGGACGCCACTGGAAAAAGAGTTGATTTAGACCAACGTCCCGAGCTTACTAAAGGTTGCGTGGAATTTGTTGCTCCTGCTGAATACATGGTGCGGCCACCAATGCCACCACTATATTTTTTTCTGATTGATGTATCAATATATTCAGTTAAAAGTGGAATGCTTGAGGTACCTTTCTCTTCCAGAAACTAATTCCTAAGTCTTTGAACAGTATGTTTACTTTGGGTCTGTTTTACTATATCATTTTTTAGGTCTCACCTCTACTTGTTAAACTTGGTTTCATTTTGATGTGCCTATTTATCTATTTAATAAAATTTCGATTCATTAGTTATTTCTCATTTTGGTTTTAGGTGATTGCAGAGACAATCAAATCTTGTTTGGATAAATTACCGGGCAGCACCAGAACACAGATAGGATTCATTACTTTTGACAGCACAATTCACTTTTACAATATGAAGGTAGTGATTAATTTTCCATATTGAACTAGTATATTGCTTACCAGTATTTAACTATTTTTCTCTTATGTGGTATTTTTCAGTCGTCTTTGACACAACCTCAAATGATGGTGGTCTCTGATCTCGATGATATATTTGTTCCGTTGCCAGATGACCTTTTGGTCAACTTGTCAGAATCTAGAACTGTGGTCGATGCATTTTTAGATAGTTTGCCTTCAATGTTTCAAGATAACGTGAATGTGGAATCTGCTTTTGGGCCAGCCCTAAAAGCAGCTTTCATGGTTATGGTTAGTTTATTCAGCTTTACTCCACTTACTAAAAACCCTAATCTGTGGCATCATAGGGACTATCACACGCTTGTGTGATGCAGTGTTTCTTATGATGTTGGTAACTGTGAACTGCATTGATAATTAGCACATGTGGTGTTGCCATGTTGGTAATAATGAGCTCAAGTCTCTTTTATGCATTCAACCTCCTAAAATTTGCTATTCTCGGATTCGAGTTATTATTGTAATGCATTATTTATCTTAGTAATCATAATTAACAAATTAAGTTATTTGTTTTCTAAAATAACGGACAAAAAGCCTTTGCAGATCAACCAAGCGTGACCTGGACGGTTTTTCCTTACCAAAAATGACCCTGTTTAAACCTGTTAACCAGCCCGCTTGACCACCCGTCCATCCTGCCACCTTTGATACATATAGTTGGATATCTGGAGCTATTGATAGCCATTTATCATTGATACATCTTTGATATTGGTGTTTTGTTTCATGCAGAGTCAACTAGGAGGAAGCTGTTAATTTTCCAGAGTACTCTTCCAACACTAGGTGTCGGTCGGTTAAGGTTGCGGTGATGATATTCGGGCGTATGGAACTGATAAGGAGAATGCTTTAAGGATCCCAGAAGACCCATTTATAAACAGATGGCTGCTGATTTTACCAAGTTTCAGGTTGCAGTGAATGTTTACGCATTCAGTGACAAGTATACTGATATCGCTTCGCTAGGTATGTACTGATTGTGAACTTCATTAATTTTACAAAATGCCCTTAGCTGGAAGTAAAGCTTATTATGGAAGGGTATCTGTGCTTCCTTTGTTATTTATGATTACTAAAATTATATTATTTTAATACTACTATAAATATTCTATATTAATAGGTGGTGCATAATATCGTTTTTGTTGCTGTCCAATTAGGTACGTTGGCGAAATATACAGGTGGTCAAGTGTATTACTATCCAAGCTTTCATTCTGCCATCCACAAAGACAAACTGAGTCATGAGTTGGCTAGAGACCTCACTAGAGAAACTGCTTGGGAAGCTGTTATGCGTATCAGATGTGGAAAAGGTTAGTCTTTTTTATCCTAAGACTACTTAAATTGCTACTTGCGAGCTCTTGCTTCTAAGGGTGTTGATTTGTACGACACTTACGCAACCAGAACCCAAAAATTCAGAATGATGGAACCAAGAACGTGTAATCTATAAACCGGTTCAGTACTGGTTTGGTTTTAGAATCCGTTTGATTTAAACTCGGGAGTCTTTTGTTTGAAAAATATAAATATAATCAACAGCCTCTTTAAATTCTTAACAAGAAAATATAGATAAAAAGGTCCGGGTCCGATGACTAGTTTTTGTGAATATCACGACATTTTTGTTCAAAAACTTTTGAATCGATAATTTGATCGGATATAGCCGGTACCAATTTAATTTGGTCTGCTCTTGGTTTCAGTTTGGTTGGTTCAGACAGATTTTTTATAAAAGTTGATTTGCAGGAGATTGTTCTTGTTATAGTTTTCCAGTAGAATTCTAATTTTCGAAAATGTGACTGTAGGGGTGCGATTTACTTCTTATCATGGGAATTTTATGTTAAGATCTACTGATCTATTAGCACTTCCTGCCGTTGATTGCGACAAAGCTTATGCAATGCAGTTTGCTCTTGAAGAGACGTTGCTGACAACTCAGATTGTGTATTTTCAAGTTGCTTTACTGTATCCTTCACCTCTTATAGAAAGCTTCCTTTTTTTTTTCAGTTCTCTAATTTATTTTCACACGTGATCTTCATCATGTGTTCTTTTAGGCACTTTCTTTCAACAATAATAATAACCAGGTGTCTGACCATCTATAATCATTGGGCTAATTGCATAAGAAGGTGCCGTACTTCAATAAAAATTTAGTCAAGGCATGCTGATATGATAACCTGTCAAATTGCTAATATCGTTGCCACATCGGTAACTTTTGACTATGTTGACTTTTTTTACATGGCACCTGAAAACCAGTTGGCTTATGTTAATAACATTTGGTAAACAAATTGCGAACTTGAATGTTTTTCACTTTTTTGTGGTACTGAAGAAGTTGGTTACCGCAACTGAAATCAAACCAAGGTTTGTTACCTTTAAATGCAACTGGCTGTGTGATTGCTTATTCAGGCAAGCCTTACATATATATTCCCGACCATCTAATTACACTTCAGTAATTTTAATGAATACTTAACGATAAAAAAGACACACATCATCTTCTGGTGAAAGACGAATTAGAGTGCACACAGCTGCAGCATCAGTAGTTGCGGATTTAGAGAGATGTATCGCCAGGCAGATACGGTGCCATTGTTTCTTTGCTTGGTAGATTAGGTAAGATAATATATCTTCTGGTAAATTATTAAATGGTCCCTCTGATTTGCTCAAAATCACTTAAATAGTCCATCTTGGAAGCTAATTGCATAAATGGTCTCACGGACCATTTATGCAATTAGTTTCCAACAAGTATTCCTCCATAGGGACCATTTATGCAATTGTTCTCCGAGAAACAATTTCAGTGATTTCGAGCAAACCACAAGGACCATTGTAGTAATTTGCTCATCTTTCAGAATGAGAAAAATGCTTCTGATTACATGCACTCTTGATTTGCTTATATATAATAGTTTTGAAATTATCTGCAGCAATCGAAAAATCTTTATCATACAAACTGGAAGAGGCACGTAATGCTATTCAACTGAGAATTGTCAAAGCTCTTAAAGAATACCGTAACTTATATGCGGTTCAGCACCGTGTAGGAACAAGGATGATATACCCAGAATCACTGAAGTATCTACCCTTATACGGATTGGCTCTGTGTAAATCAACAGCACTTCGAGGGGGTTATGGTGATTCACAGCTTGATGAACGGTGTGCAGCTGGTTTTACAATGATGGCTTTGCCTGTTAAAAAGATGTTAAAGCTTTTATATCCTAGTTTGTTACGTGTAGATGAGTATCTTTTGAAGGTAAAGACACTTTATCATACTATGATTTTATTTATTTATTTTTTAATCTTTTTTGTTCGTATTATTATATTGGGAGTTACATTAACATGATTGGAATATTTATTGCAGCCGCCTACGCAGGCTGATGATTTTGAGACAGTTTGTAAAAGGCTGCCGCTTGCTGTATCGAGTTTAGATTCTCGAGGGGTTTATATATACGATGATGGTTTCCGTTTGGTTGTGTGGTTTGGCAAGATGCTGTCTCCTGACATAACCAGAAATCTAGTCGGAGAAGATTTTGCTGCCGACTTTTCAAGGGTATGAATCTTCATATCTAACTTCGAAGATACCAATCGGGTTATGTTATATTGCTCATATTAAAAATAATTAGCTAAAAGGAAAGTGGTCAAATTTGTCAAAAGTCACTCTAAAGTGTCTTTTTGATACATAAAAACTCCTAAAACATTATTTTGGAAAATATAGGTAATTGTTATTATATTATTGTTTTGTTTATCGTACTTGACACTCTTGACATATATACAAAACTTAAACTTTTAAATGAAGAGGGTTTCCGCTCAACAAACCGACACTATGTGAACCAAATAAATCCCATTTGACCCAAAACCTGTTTTGATTCATCCCGCTCATTTTGCTTCTTACATCATGCATATATATATTGGATTACATATATATATATATATTGGATTATTCCACTGCTTATACTTTTCATGTTGGCATGTTACATTTTCAACATATTCAATGATCAAATGGATGATAATATTGAATAATGTTAGGAAAAATAATAATTTCAAAAAGGTATCCAGCGATCATAGCAGTAATTTGTTTATGAAAAAAAAATGAATTTAAAAACATAATGCTAATGACTAAGGGATCTAATTACTTTGAGAGCTGATGTTGATCTAGCTGTATTCTTAAAAAACTCTAGCTAATGCACTTGTTCATCATTGAGTGTGCTATTCAAATTCTGTTGTCTAGTGATGATTCATTTCTTTTCACTGTTTTAAACATTTTGTCAGCTGCTATAGCTCTACTTCATATGATATGTGCTGACTTTTAGTTACGTTTTTGAAATGCAGGCAAGTCTTAGTGAACGTGATAATGAAATGTCAAGAAAAATGATGAAGATACTAAAGAAACTAAGAGCGGCTGATGCATCTTATTATCTTCAGTGTCATCTTGTGAGACAAGGTGAACAGCCTCGTGAAGGTTTCTTTTTACTTTCAAATTTGGTAGAAGACCAGACTGGTGGTATGAATAGCTACGTTGACTGGATACTTCAAATACACCGACAAGTCCAACAATAAGGCAACATTGCATAGGTAATTTTCGTTTTAATCTTTATACTGGGAATAGAAATTGGAATTAGGTTTATGTTTATGTATTGATTCAGATGTTCTTTAATCTTCCACGTCATCGGTTCCAGAACAAAAGATCTTCACAATTTATTACATGTTTTTTAGTGTTTGGTAGTGCTATAAAAATAACAATATAAAAGAACAATATATTTTTCTTCATTTCCTGAACTATTCTGTTATGATGGTACCTACATAGCCTGATATCAAAAATCTTGGATTGGTTATAAACCCCCCTGAACCTAAAAAAAAGTGCATAAATGAGCCTCTTATAGCTGATGATCATGTTTGGTACTTAGTTTTCTCTGAACAGGTCCATTTCAATAATTGAACATTGAATTCCCAATATATTGAAATCATGTTTTGGTAACATGGATTGTATTCCAACCCCGAGTTCTCCATTATTTGTTAGTGGCAAAACATACATGGAAGAATATTTTATCAATTGAATTACTGTGTATTATCTTCAAATGGATCTCATTTGCACATGAAAAATGCAGCAACCATAGAAGTTTATGCAATATATGTGTGCCCTTGAGATGATGCTTCTCTTGGAATCATTCTCTGCTGTTGCATTTACTTTCCCCCTTGTATTTATGTAACTTATTTGATGGAATTCTGGAATCACAGGACGAATGTGTGCGAGAACCATTTTAGTTGTCAGCACGGGGGACATTGTTGGCCTTATTTTTCTCCACTGCTGCTATATTTAGATGCTGGTTCAGCATGCTTTTTCAGCTGATGAATATAGATTTTATCTCTGGCAGTGTTACTGATCCATCAGAGTCTGTGAATGATTGACAGTGCTTTTTGAGATCAGATTTTAATCGTTGGATTTCGAGCTAAATTGGTAGGGGGATGCGTCATTTTTTTTCTTTCAGTTATTTGTTTAGAACTTCCATAGAAGAGAAACGGGGGTGTTGCTTTGTAGACTAGTGTCATCTTTTTTCCTTTTTTCATTCTGTTGCAGCAAAAAATCTTAGTCTTGCTTTCGATTTTGCCGGTTTCACCCCTTGATAGATTTTTGGGATTTTGATTTGTCTTGGAGAACTTAAAGTGGTGTATACATATGTGTATTTGGGTTGATCTGTCGTAATTTTGCTCTTATGAATGATATCTTCAAGGTTTAACAAATATTTATATAAAGTGGTTTTAACAAATTTTCTTGATCAAGTGGATTCTGATTCATCAAGTTCCATTATTTGGAATGTGAGAATACCTTGTGATCGACTTAGGCGATCAATTTCTTGTCGATCGTCTTTGTGTGAGAAATCGATCGCAATCCTTTCTTTTTATGATGGTCGTGAACTCGATCGATTAGAAAGTAAACTTTTCATTGTGCATTTAAGATTAAACCGTTGTGCATTTAAGATTAAACCTTCTATCGGGATCCAATCACGCGAAAGTCATTTGGAGAGAAAGGCGGCGTGACAGAGAAAATGGGAGGGATTGGGATCCCTTACGATGTCCAGCCTTATATTTATATCTTCTCATAGTCGTAATCCTAAATAAAAGATAAAAACAGAGTTGTGACTGCGTGATCAATGCACATTTGTTTTCTTATAATATTTTATTGAGTAGAAGCTACAAATACTTTATGCACTTACAACATTGACTCGTTATGCTTTCTAAATTTACCAACCACTCATTATATGACGACGTATATAGCCGGAAGGCCCATTAACCAGAAGGACCAGTGACCCAGCGGTCCGCAACCGAGAGAGCGAAAGGACCGTCGATGCTCTACCCCGTCTGACACCTAGTCTAGGAGTAGCTTGTCCTATCATCCCCTAGGACAACGATAGCAATCTGGACGACAACTAGGTATAGCAAGTGGGTTGTATAAGTATCCTCACAACTATTAACACCAAGGTAGCATTTACTGCACTTACACTTACAATTATTAATCATAGCTTCCAGAAACTCATACTTTACTCTCGCATGAGTCGGTCCCGGTTCACACCCGGGGCGAGGCTAACGCGTTTGTTACAACCATATAGGTATCCGAAGGGCTTAGCTAAACCAAGACCGAAGGATATTTGGGATATCTTATCACCTCGCAAGGAATTACTTCAACAAATTGGCGCCATCTGTGGGACCCTAATTCAATCTGCTAAGGCTATAGAATGTCAAGTTTCGAACAACCAGAGAGTTCCGGTGGAAGGGGGCGACACTCTTCGACAACCCGGAGCATATAGAAGGGTATGTGCCTGCTTTCAAGTCCATGATCAAAGAACACAACCGTGAGACAAGTGAATCCAATACGATCGGATTCGGTGACGAAGAAACTCGAAGAATCACAACACCAAGGCGGTGCGGGGAATCGTGATTGGGAGGAAGGTGAGTGACGCTGACCTTAGGAAACCTTTCAAGGAAGTTCAGAAGTCGCCGTTGACCATAAGGTTGATCGAGTTCTACGCTTGTAACACAAGATCTGAACCACACATAAAATCAGACTGTTGCTCGACCGACCCGGAGGACCATCTCAGTCGGTTTGTCAGGGCTGCAACCCAGGGAGAGTGGCCCATGCTAGTATGGTGCCGTATGTTTTAGCAGACATTAGACAGGAGAGCTCGGGGATGGTTTGATCGCCTTCCTCCGGGGAGCATTGACGAATGGGCGGATCTCCGCGACCAGTTTGTAACTTGATTCTCTATGCATAAGGCCTGTTTCAAGGATCCGACTGAAATAACCAAGATAGTAATAAGGGCCAATGAGACGTTGCCTGCGTTTAAAGAGAGATGGACAACGGAAAACGGTTTTATCCTGGGTGTGCCGAAAGTGATGAAAACTTCGTCTTTTATGAGCGGAAGTAAATGCCCCGAATTGGCAAAGTGTTTCGCTAATAAAGTTCCTCAAACCAGGGATGATCAGAGTTGATGATTTCGTACTGTCGGAGGAAGCTTTCGCTAGCACCGAACTCCCTAGGGGAGAGGGCTCTGACCCATTCAGGAGGGTACATGCATTGACTTTCCGGAGAGAAGATTAGTCGTCCAAAGGGCACTATGGGGGTGAAAGGAGAAGGAATGATGGGCGTCCAGGTTATCAGAGCAAAGAAGGTAATATCCCATAACGTCAGAGGGACCAAATGGCTCCATACCTACGTAAAGTCCCCCGCCTCACACTGGATTCCCTAGTTAAACCTAAGGAAATCTTGGCTACAGAACACCAACTACGTTTACCGCTACCTAGGCCGATGCGTGATCCTTAACGGAAAGGTCATTGCCATTCTTCGACACACTAAAGAACATAACCAAAGAAAATAAAGACGAGTACAGGTGGACGGAAGAGGCGAAAATAACCTTCCAAAAGATAAAGAAACTTATAGCGGACTTACCGTCCTTGACCACACTGACGGCAAAAGAAACTCTATACGTATACTTAGCTGCCTCGAAGGAAGCCGTGAGTGCAGTCTTCCTGACGAAAAGAAAAGGAAAGCAATGTCTGGTACACTATGTGAGCTGAACACTCAATGAAGTAGAGAGAAACTAAGCACCAATGGAGAAGCTAACATTATTGTTGCGGCACATGCCCGCGCACACTACAGAGATATTTCGAAGCCTATCCCATCAAAGTTATCATGGACCACCCAATCAAGTAGATCCTCAACAAGGCAGAGGCATCGGGCAACCTTGCTAAGTATTCGGTAGAGTAGACGCGTACAACATAATGTACGAGCCTCGAAGTGAAATTAAAGGACAAGTGTTAGCGGACTTCCTCTCAGAACCTCCCATTGAGGACAACACCATCATCTAATTCAGTCAGCCGCCCCGAAGGAATAAAGAGATATAGCAGAAAGTTGACTTCTTTTCACCGATGGTGCCTCGAACAAAAAGGGCTCCTGAGCGGGTCTCGTACTCATAAGCCCCAGGGGAACGAGACATACTGTAACATCCCGATTGTTATAGAAAATATTAGCGGATTTATCTAAAATCCTACTGGTCACGCCAAGTAAATTAGAAAATTAAATAGAAAAGTCCCACTATTGGCGGAATTAATAATATAAGTAGTCGGGACTTAGCAACTAATATGAGATATATAGTTCGGATTTAGTTTGCAACACGATTTTACTATGAGGGCTAAATGTGACAAATAGCCAAACTATTGGAAAAGTTTCAGGTATATTTTATACTTACTAGAAGTCGGTTTAGAGGGAATATACCTCCTCCCTCACTCACGATTCAAAAAAAAAAAAAAAAAAAAAAAAAAAAAAAAAAAAAAAAAGGAAGACAATTTCTTCACTTGTAAGAATTCTTAACATATCACTTATTTTATCAAGATTAATTAGATGATTAAAAGGAAGCAAAAGGATTACAAGGGCTATAAAGAATCAAGAGATTCAAATATTTATCATGTTTTTTCTCAACTACAAGTAAGTGATTATGTGTTAAATTATGATTTCAAGTTATTGGGATATGGTTATTAATGTTGTATATGATGTATTTGATGAATTCATGCTTTATGATTCTGCATATGATTATTAGGGTTTATGATGGGTTATGTTAATCATCATGTTAAAGTATTTAGGAGGTGTTTATGATGTATTTAGAAGCTAATCCAAACACCCCCTTAATGAGATTTTGAGTTATTTGATGCTAAACAAGTTGCTGAAATTTTCAGCAATGATTAGTCGTGTTTAAAAAATCATATAAAATCGATAGTAGCTCGTATTGAATCATGGTTGGACTTTCTGGAAAGCCTAATGAGTATACTTCAGCTGTTATGTTTTAATATTTTGCTCATTTAGAGATTAAATGGGTCAAAAGTGCGACTTAGTACAACAAGGTCTGATCTTGTAATGTGCAGCAAACCAAACTTTAAAAATTCATACCGGATAGACCGTAGCTCTTTTGGGAGCGTGTCATACCTTTTCGGAAAGGGAAATAGTATACTTTCATGGAAAATTAATCTCATGACCTGGTTATGTACTTAATACAGTCAAAATGATTCATTTGCAGGCTGCTGTAGAAAATCAGCAAATGCGTTGTTAAGTGTTTTGATGATTATGACATAATATTATGTTTTTGCAAGTCCCGAATGATTATATGCTATGATAGCTTATGTTCTCAGCCTATATGATTATAATTCATGTTATGAAAGTATAGAACCGAGTGACATGACTTGGTTAGCTTAGCTCGAGTTCGCGAGCATAGTAGTGCATGTTTGGCAAGATTTATGCCATAACTAGTTTATGAGTTTATGCATTATAGTTAGTTTATGTGTGCTTAGTTGCACTTATATTTGCATTATCATGTTATATTCATGCCTAGTTGTTATATGTTAACGTTGTAGGTGTGCATCTATCATGATATAGGTGTTCGAGACATTTATAATCATTCATCTTGCATTATACAACCCAGGTGAGTAACGGATTTTCAGTATCATGTTGACCCTTATAGTCATATTTAGTATCATGTTGACCAGCGTGGTCATATTCAGTATCATGTTGACCTCTTTGGTCATATAAAGTATCAAGTTGAGTCGTTGGGTCATATTGAGTATCATGTTGATATCTTTGGTCATATAAAGTATCAAGTTGACCCGTTGGGTCATATTAAGTATTATGTTGACATGTTTGATCATATTAAGTATCATGTTGACTTCTTTGATCATATAAAGTACCAAGTTGACCCGTTGGGTCATATTATGTATCATTATGACATGTTTGGTCATATTAAGTATCAAGTTGACCGTTGGTCATATTAAGCATCAAGTTGACCCAATTTGACCCGTTTGGTCATATTAAGCATCAAGTTGACCCGTTTAGTCGTATTAAGCATCAAGTTGGCTCGTTTGGTCATATTAACTCTCATGTTGATCCATTTGGTCATATTCATTATCATGTTGACATGTTTGGCCATAATTAGTATTAAGTAGACCCGATTGGTCTTACTCAGTAGTATGTTGTGGCCCAACCTAAGTATTATTTATGACGAAAACTTAGTTATATGCCATAGCGGTCTCAACCTTATGTTTATAGTAGTTTAGCTTTATATTATAGTTCAGCTATAGTATCAAGTTATAGCTCAACCTTGGTTTATGTTATAGTAAAATTTTAGTAATTAATTCAATTTTAGTATCATGTCTTAGTTTAACCTCGTAACCATATTATTGCTCAGTTTCTATATTCACAGTTAGTGTCACCCATTCGACTAGTATCATGTTGTAGTCAAGCCTAAGTATTTAGCTCAACCTTAAATTATATGCGTATAGTAATGTGTGCAAAATTCTTTATGCACTTCTGGCATGCGATGTGTTTATATATACATGTTAGATCTATTAGGTATAAGCTAATGCGCTTTTAAAGGCGCCAAGTGCTTTCTACACTTAATTAGTCGAATGGTATTTTATGCATTACTCAATGTATTTAGTACTATCAAGATATAGTCGGTTATGTGATCACAAATGTGTTATGCACAAAGTTGGAACTTAGACCTCCTTAAGGAGAATCGAGCCTTAGAATAGTGAATGTTCCAAAATCGGAACTCAGACATCCTATATGGATGATTAACATGCTTATATGGCTCGTCAGTTATGTATTCAGCCAGTATAGTACTATAAGTACTTAGTCAGTATGTGCTTATGCACTCAGTTTGTATGTGCTTTACGCACTCACTATGTGCTTATGTACTCAGTCAGTTATGCACTAAGTATGTGCTTAGTTATGCGATCAATTATACACTCAATATACTTATGTACTCAACAAGAACATGGTGTATCATGTATTTAATCATCGATGTCGTGCTTATGCGGTTAGTTAATATTACGATTCATGTAGTCGAATCGTACTATATATACTTATTCAAGAACATGCTTATGTTCGGTTTATGATTTAATACATTTCGTTATCTCACTAAGTCTTATAGACTTAACGTTCTCAGTTTATGTTTTTGTAGGTATGCAAGATGAGACCATGTACATGCTAAATGGGGCGTAATGGGTTAAAATGGTGTAGCTCGCGGGTTAGGTAACGAGCTTCTCATTTCCATCATTTGTTATCAGTTTGGAATGCCCCTAAATCAAGAATCAAATTTTGTACCAAGTTTAAAGAGTCAATGTTATGTATTTTGTAAAGTTTAGTATTTTAACAGGACGTTTGGAATAAGCCCGTATGATGTAGAAAATACGCTTCCGCTAGTTTTATCAATGTATACAGTTTACAGATTTTTAAATATTCAAAAAAAATCTGGCCGTTTCAAGTTGGTATCAGAGCGATGGTTTAAGTTAAGAGATTTAAGTATTCACCATTAGTAGAGGATGTTTAGACTTGAACCTTTGCTCAGTGATTGCATTTAGAGTTAAATTGCATCGCATGTTTATACGCTTATCAATTATTAAGTCATGTTTATCGTGATATAATTCATGTTTATTAGATAACCGGCTCATGTCTAGCGATGCATACCGGTTTATGTGATTAGCAAGATACATAAGATTATATGAATTTGAGATATAGTCGTGTAGTGCATAATGCATTTCCGAGATATTGTAAGTTGCGCACCTTGAATCGACATCGATACATATAGAATTAGTATGCATTATTAGTATAGCAGTATATAGTCATCATTTACATCAGATTATGTGTAGTAGATGATATGTTTTGTGAATCAAGAGTGAGGGAGGGTGGTATATCTCCTATAAACCGACTTCTAGTAAGCTTGATAAAGGAAGACAATTTATTCACTTGGAAGAATTCTTAGCATATCACTTATTTTTATCAAGATTAATTAGATGATTAAAAGGAAGCAAAAGGATTACAAGGGCTATAAGAATCAAGAGATTCAAGTATTTATCATGTTCTTCCTCAACTACAAGTAAGTGATTATGTGTTAAATTATGCTTTCAAGTTATGGGGATATGGTTATTAAGTGTTGTATATGATGTATTTGATGAATTCATGGTTTATGATTCAAGGGTTATGCGTATGATTATTAGGATTTATGATGAGATTATGTTAATGATCACGTTAGAGTATTTAGAAGGTGTTTATGATGTATTTAGAAGCTAATCCAAAAACCCTCTTAATGAGATTTTGAGTTATTTGATGCTAAATAAGTTGCTGAAATTTTTAGCAATGATTAGTCGGGTTTGAAAAATCATATAAAATCGATAGTAGCTCGTATTGAATCATGGTTGGACTTTTTGGAAATCCTAATGAGTATACTTCGGCTATTATGGTTTAAGTTTTTTCTCATTTAGAGGTTAAATGGGTCAAAAGTGCGACTTAGTGCAGCAATGTCTAATCTTGAAATGTGCAGCAAACCGAACTTTAAAAATTCATACCGGATAGACCGTAGCTCATTGGGAGCGTGCCATACCTTTCCGAAAGGTAAAATAGTATACTTTCATGGAACATTAGTCTCATGACCGGTTATGTACTTAAATCACCAAAATGATGCATTTACACGCGGCTGCAGTAAAATCAAGAAATGCGTTGTTAAGTGTTTTGATGATTATGACATAATATTATGTTTTTGCAAGTCCGGATGATTATATGCTATGATAGCTTATGTTCTCAGCCTATATGATTATAATTCATGTTATGAAAGTATAGAACCGAGTGACATGACTTGGTTAGCTTAGCTCGAGTTCGCGAGCATAGTAGTGCATGTTTGGCGAGTTACGACAACATGATCAAATATTTGGCCAAGGCAAGAGAGTACATAGCCGGCTTCAAGAGTTTCTCTATCCGGAACATCTCGAGAAATTTAAATCAGAAGGCTGACATACTGAGTAAATTAGCCACGGTAGCTTTCGATCAGCTGACAAAAGAAGTGCTTGTAGAAGTGCTAAACAAGAGATCTACCGATGGGTAAGAAGTTAACACTATGGTCGAAGATGAGGAGGACAATTTAATGACACCCATCATTAGATGTCTAGAAGAAGGAATATGGCCGGAAGACAAGAATAAAGATTAACCAGTATGTAATGGAAGACGGTGTACTTTTCAAAAAATCATATATGGTTCAATGCTAAGGTGTGGGTCACACTACAAGCAAATTACGTGATTCGAGATACACATGGGAGCTGCGGCATGCATTCCGCAGTCGGTCGTGGCAAAATCCATGCGAAAGGGTATTATCGACCGACCATGCACCGGACGCTCATAATGAAATTGAAATGTGACTCATGCCAAATCCATGCTCGGTACCAAAGCTCCCAAATACAACAATGACTCCAATCATGGTCCCATAGCCATTCTATCAATGGGGATGATATATTTGGGTCCATTACCACAATCACCGGAAAATCAAGTTCGTCATAGTAGCTATCGATTATTTGGCCAAATGGATCGAAGCTAAACCATTAGCAAGGGTCACCGAAGGAAATCAAGAAATTTGTATGGGATAACATAGTCTCAGTGTTCGACCCATCGAGGGACATCGTCATGGACATTAGAAAGCAGTTTATTGAAAACCCGTTCAAAAGTTGGTGCGAGAAATTGAACATCAAGCAAATAAACATGATTGTGGCTCACTCACATGCCAACGATTTAGTGGAGTGGGAAAACAAAAGTTTGATGTCAGGAATCAAGACAAGGTTGGGCAGAGAGACAGGGTCGGATGGGCCCACTGGACCTCTCTTAAGCAGAGCAACGGAGAAACACCTTTCACTAACCTATGTAGTGAAGCGGTAATACCATCGGAGATTGGCATGCCAACACATAGAACCATAATGTTGAGGGAAGAGATAAAAGAAGCGTAAATGCCTCAATCTAGACACGCTATAGAGAAAAGGAAAAATGGAAAAGTACTACAATCGGAGGATTCATCCAATGTATTTCAAACCGGAGAATTTGTATACCGTCGTAACGAGGCAAGCGTAGTCAAAGATCAAGGAAAGCTAGGGCCAAAGTGGGAAGGATCGTATATAATGATGTACATACCGAATGGGTCCTACAAGTTGCAACTATGGACGATGAGAATTACCCCGAAGTGGCACGCGATTAACCTTCGAAAATGCTACTTATAAGTATCATTCTGTCTAAAATTTTGATTGTAAGGCCGAGAGCCACCTCTGTAAGCGTACTTAAATTATGAAATGACAACACATTCCCCTTCGCCCCAGAAGGAGGAAAATTTTCCTATATTTAATACGAATCATAAGGCATAACATCATAATGACTCCGGGAGAGCTACCTCCGACCAATTAACGTAGTCAATGTCTTTCCAATAAGGCATAATTTACCCCGAAACCTAAGTCACTAGGGAAGGTCAAGGTATAAAACTAAAAGACACACACACACATATATATATATATATATATATATATATATATATATATATATATATATATATATATATATATATATATATATATATATATATATACCCCAAAAATTCTAAGTTATTAGGGATGAGCCAAGGTGTATTCACCACAATGGCGCAAATTTACCCCGGAAGCGTGACGACGCTAGGGATGCGCCCCCAAGTATGTTTACCAACAGGCGACACATCAATCCGGAAGAACAAATATTATCCGACATCAATATTCGTAACTCAATCATAAGACACTTCCAAAAACAAAATCAGGTAACACATATAACCAAATCATTCGTCAAACATGAAATAAAAATAATGTGCGTAATTGCCATACAAAGCAAACAACATACGAGCCGAAGCCTCAAAAGAATATTCACGAAGTGGAAATGTTTACAAGACAAGTATCAACGACAACATGCCAACAAGTAACTTTCACCAAAACTACTAACCAGACTCCTCAACACCCGGTGTAGAACCTTCATCCTCAGGAACGACGTTCATCATATTGGCCAGAGAAAGAAAGTAAGAAGTTTTGATTTTGTCAACATAAGGAAATGAGCGGGTGAATATTGCATCATAGGCGGTTGTAGATCAAAATATTTGAAGGAAGCAATAATGGCATCTACCTACTCATCGGTCCGCCCAACCTTGACTCCCTTTAACCAGCCGGCATCAATCGCCATATTGAAAGTTCCCCCATGATCTTTTATACTCATCGCTCTCATCCAGACGCTTGACTACCTTCGGAACTAGTTGTTTCACATAATTGAACCGGAGCATTTCCGCCTGCCCAGACTCAATTTCAAACTTCTCCACATCTTTCGATAGCTCTGAACACCTTTTCGACTCTTCCACCATAGCTCTTTTTAGCTAGCTTCTCCTCCAGTTGCTTTATCTTCCCATCGCGCTCTTCACCCTTAGCCAAGAGATCATCTCATTATTTCTCAATGGTGGCAAGCTTCGTCGCTAGGTCAGCCTCCTAGCCAGCACACGCCAGATGGCTCTGTTGAAGATCTTTATGCTTCTGCAACAAATTATCATAGATACGGAACTGGTCACGAAGATCTTTCTAAACTTGCGTTAGCTGAGAGGCCAAAGTCTGGCACGGTGCACGAGCCTTATAAAGTTCCGAGTAATTATAACTCAAATTCTAAAACCATTGTAGCACGTCCGCTTGAGCCAAAGCGCTGCGACTCAACTCAAATCATGCTCGCTGCAGTGCCTGATTGTTCGACAGGTCATCCTGCTCTGTGCGAACCGGTGGTGAACCATCATGTCCTAGAAAATCTCAGCGTCGTTCAAGCTTACATCCACAGTCTCCAGGCCGGGACAAACGGCTCACCGAACATAACGCGTCTTCGGAAAGAATCACATGCAACACAAGACAAGTCAACCATGACCATTGGCTCCTAAGAAGAAGAAAACGAAGCAATGGGACGCACCTCCGGTGAAGGGAAGAAATCTCCTCGAGAAGACATGCCTCGTAGATCATTCGAAAGAAGAAACAAATTACCTGCAAACAAAAAATTGGCCAAGTACAAATACGCAAGAAAGTTGATAAAGAGGAATTAAAATTTAAGCGATTCTCCACTCACCACCAGATCCAGAGTCAGTGTCTAGACCGTCAAGATTGACGTCCGACCACCACTCGTATATCCGAGTGGCGAAGTTCGGATTATTCCGATCTATGGAAGGAGAAGTACCTCCGTGAGTAAGGTCCTTAACCCCATGCCTTTAATCAATGTTCTCCCTCACTCTAATGTTTGTGGCATCAACATGCTCCTCATCACCACCATTATCGCCACCATTATTACCATCTCCATCACCACCTTCCTCACCCCCGTTGTCCACCACGGCCACTTCCATCATCACCCTTTTCTACGTCAAGGTTTTCTCCACCCGCTTCTTCAGCCAAAACATTTTCTGCCGTACCTTCTGAGTGAATCCTAGTGATCGAGCTGGGAGAACGATTCCTCTGAGAATCGTTGTGTAGCGGAGAGGATTTAGCCGATAACTCCATACTAAAAATGTTTGTTTTCTTTCTTCTTATTTTTTGTGCAAGGCCCCTGAGTGGCGGGATGCTTCTTGGTGCCCTCCCGTCTTGAAGCAGCTTGCTGTTTCTTTTTCTTTTTAACTAACTTCGCCACCACAATCAAAAGATCAGCTTTCTCCGCTATCCTTTGTACGCCTGTCTTTTTTGGGATCGCTTCACCGAGAGCCAAAGGCTGAGTGACATGTTGCGGAATCTCCTTGTTCTCACCCAAAGCCGTCCCTCGGCCGATGCGCGAACCTTCTGAAAAAGGGAATCAAAGATACCGAGACATGGTTACAACTGAAAACATAAAATTAACAACAAATTATCAGAAGGCGATTAACAAGATTATGAAAATAAGACTAGAAAACAATTGACAATTGTGTGCTCGATATCTCTAAAGGTTGGACGATGTCTGAGATATTTCCAAATATTTATCAACCCAACCTGATACAAGAGACCCGGATGGATAGGTCGAACGTCTATAACATTCTCTGTCAGTGTCCTAACATCTGCCTTATTATAACCACCGGAGGGCAGCAGGTCCGCCACGTTAGAATCTTGGTTCCTCAAAGGCATGGATCAAAAATGGCCTGGCAGTCAATGAGGAAAAACCTATCTTTCCAATGCTTCAGACTCGAACAAGTCTCATTGAAAATCCTTTCTTGGGCACCTTTGCAGGTACGACGTTCAAAGGAGAACTAATGCCCCTGTTTGTTGAGTTTATAGAACACACGAAACAATGTGATGGTAGGAGCAATTTTTAGACTTCGGCAGTACACCTCAAACATGATCGATCGGCCCAGACCGATAGGTACAACCTGGGAGATATGTACATGAAAGTATTTGATAATCCGGAGCAAAAGAGTAGAAAAAGTAACCCTAACCCCCGAAAATTCCAAATACTGATCATATATGCCAATGGCATCTTGCGGAAGATTGTTCATGGTTAAGTCTTTCAGAGGAAGACGGGGATTCATGTCACGAGGAATGACATATCCAGTGATACCGTTTTCTATATCTTCTGGGGTCATCACGGATTGGTATATATGCATGTCAAACTTAGGAATTACCACTGATGTCTCTTGTTGGGATCCGGAAGCCATGGACGGAAGATTGAGAGGAAGGTAACGCACATGACGAATAAACAAAGGTAGGACGGAATGCACCTGGGTAAGAAGCTGGAAGATTTGACAGCAATGATGAAGAGAGAGAGAGAGTAAAAGTAAAAATGGTAAAATGAAGTGAAAAGGGACTTATATAGGCATTCTGGGGAGCATCGAAATGTCGTGTCGTGTCAGACAACGACGCGGCTGCATCTGGTTCGTTGAAAAGTGTACGTGATGCCACGTGGAGAAATCCCACGAATCTTGGTAAATCACCTTTTTAACCTACTTGCCATAATGGGCTTGGGCCCTCTGGCGATCACCCAGCCCAATAAGGCGGACAAACCTACTCGAAGCGAAACAAAAATAAATAATAATGACAATAAATAAATAAAAAGGAAAACCGAAGACGTCACTAGAAGAACTGATAAGTGTCACGTCATTAGTCTCTGACTAATAACATGATAATGGGGGGGACATAACGACGTATATAGCCGAAAGGCCCATTAACCGGAAAGGCCAGTGACCCAGCGGTCTGTAACCGGGAGAGCGAAAGGACAGTTGTTGCTCTACCCCCTCTAACACCTAGTCTAGGAGCACCTTGTCCTATTATCCTCTAGGTGTCAGGAACAGTGTCAGAAACAGTGTTAGCGACAACAACAGGGACAGTGTCATAGATAGCGATGGAAATAGCGACTAAATGACGACCAGGTATAGCAAGCGGGTAGTATAAATATCCTCACAACTATTCACACCAAGGTAGCATTTATTTCACTTACACTTACATTTATTAATCATACCTTCCGGTAAAACCCATACTTACTCTCACGCCGGAGCTGGGTCCTGGGGTCACACCCGGGGCGAAGCTAACGTGTTTGTTACATCCATATAGATATCCGAAGGGCTTAGCTGAACCAAGACCGAAGGATATTTGGGACATCTTATCACCTCACAAGGAATTACTTCAACATTATATATCACCGTTATGGGTAATTTGTTCATTTCATCCATCTTCATTTTTTACATTATATAACTCCGGCCACGCATAAATTTCGGTTAAAAAATCTAGATTTCGTCCAACTAAATTTCACCTCTCGGACAAGAAAACCCACAAAGATTTGAATCTCCAAAAAGCTATTGCACGGTCCATAATACGTAAGCGTTATTGTCAATAATGTTTTGAGTCGTATGATAGCAGACATTGAACAAAGATTTGATTTTTTAGTTAAGAATTCCCATTTAGCAGACATCTCAAATGGTAGTATATATAACATGTAAATGCCCTATTTTCTCAAATGGTAGTATATATAACATGTAAATGCCCTATTTTCTCATAACGTAAGAAACACACAAAATACGAACAAGAAAACCCACTTTGAACAAAGATTTGATTTTTTAGTTAAGAATTCACATTTAGGGTTTGAGGTTTTAGTTGAATAAAAGTATCTATTAAACATTGTAAACCCCGTAGGATAAACTTTATTAATTATCCAATACCTATAGATTACATATCAGAAAACCCTAACAACCGGGCTTGGTTTATATACCATCCAATACTCCCCACAATTCGAGCAACAAAATCACGAAAACTCGAATTGAAGAATAAATATAATTATGAAAGGGTAAAACTAAAGATTAAAAACAAATTTAAAGATAGTTATCTTGATAAAGAATCAAAAGTTTGATTAGTACCCAGTCTCGTAATCTGAAAAAGAGTGATTTTGTTTCATTTCGACGACTGTTTGGACTTATAACAGCGCATGATGGAACATCCGACTAGTGGAGGCAGCGATTCCGGCATGCTTTTATTCATAATTTAATTACGAATCCAGGGCTGCTAACGACGCCAGCTAACTCTAAGCGGTTTAAGAGTTATAAGCAAAACACTGAGCGATTGTTGTTTTTCAATACAGCTGCTTTTTTGGCGCGTGACGGTGCGTCGTTAGGGCTGCAGTGCGATTCTGGTATGCTTTCTCATAGTTTAATTACAAAGTCATGGTCGCTGACCTCGTCAGTCAACTCCTAACAGTTTGGGCGTTATGGCCGAAACAATGTGCTAGAGGGGGGTTTTTTTTAATTTTAATTACAGATAAACGACGGTGGCTAGATTTGACGAGGTGGCGTTGAGGTGGCGGCCAAAGTGGCTGACAAGGTCCGAGGATGAGACCTAGAGCCCTGATACCATGTTAAACATTATAAACCCCGTAGGCTAAAATTTTATTAATCATGCAATATTTATAGATTACATACATATCATAAAACCCTAACGGACCCAAAGTCCACAACTGGGCTTGGGATGTATACTAGCTAATAGTATCGATTTGCGTTTTTTTTATTTGAAATTAGATGATGATTACGTAGTATTCACGTTAAATTTGAGTGATTTTGCTAAAATTGGTGTTTGATGGCCGAAGGTGGTGGTTGTGGTGGCGGTTTGAGGTGGTGGTGGTGGTGGCTAGTGAAGATGACAAAGAGTATAAAAGTCTTTATGTGAGAGATAGTAATTTAATCAAGCATAATGACAATTGATCTAACAGTTTCCTAAGCATAATAATAGTTTTTAAAGTAAAGGAGCAAAATGAGTTAAGAATGTCATTATATAGAGTATTTTTAGCTTTTGCCCTATTTCATTACGTTATGTGGTTATGCCCATGTTATTTTGCACGTCATTTGTGCATGAAACCTGTCGTCTAACTTTCAACTTGTTTTCTAAACTGACAAAAGCTTCTCCTACAAAAAATTGCAATGTTTATGTACCCCCATTTCATATTTGTAGTAAATGGGAAAACATATTAGTACCCCCATTTCATATATGTAGCTCTCCTTATTTTAATTTATTTTTTTAACATTTTTTTTGTATTTTCCTGTCAGTTAGTTTCACTAATAACATGAAGTAAGTATATTTTAATGTCAGTTTGTTACATAAATAAAATTGTTTCGGTATTTTTTTGCAAAAATAATATGCACTAGGAAAAAAATTCCAAAAAATGGTATCAATTAATAGATTTAGAAGTAAAAAAAAATAAAAGTACAAAAATAGAAAAAATATTATTTTTTGTCACATCGGAAGGGTGCAAATAATGATAAAGCGGTGGATCAATTGAAAGTTTGGAATAATTTAAAAAGTGTAGAAATCACTCATCATCCGGATGTTGTCACCATTTATTTTATTTAAAAATCCGCCTAGGGGTAAAATCGTAAAATTACACCTTTTTTCCTTTTCCACCCCA
The DNA here is from genome assembly GCA_022545495.1 of Chrysanthemum lavandulifolium. NCBI lineage: Eukaryota > Viridiplantae > Streptophyta > Magnoliopsida > Asterales > Asteraceae > Chrysanthemum > Chrysanthemum lavandulifolium. The sequence goes on along the minus strand of CM040243.1, from coordinate 91,385,918 downwards.
AATTTCAAACGCAAATAACTTTCAAACGATAAACTTTTACGAAAACCGATTTCACCATAATTTTAAAATTGATTCTCTTTAATTTGGTATAAATCTTGATAAATATTTCGAACTTTTTTTACATATCAAATGGTTTCGATTTTCTTGATTTTTTTTCGCATTTTCTACCTATTTTTACGCTCATAAATGTCGAATCTTGAAAAATTAAAACATGAAAGTTATAGATTTTGTTCACTCTTTACCCGTAAATTCAAATCACTCAAATTCGATGTCATATGGGTAAGATATAACACGTTAAAGATGATGTTTTACTCATATTTGTGACATCTGCTGTTTGATGAAACGTCAATTTAGATTTTTAGTGTTAAAGTTGAGCTAAATGCACTAATTTTTGTCCCACAACGCATCATTAATCATTTTATTAATGTAAGATTCAAAGTGATGTTTTTAATAGTTAATGTTTTAACTATTAAAGCGATGAACCAAAGAATGAATCGATGAACCAAACGAACTGTTAAAAAAGCATAAAAGCAAAACCGATGAACCTAACTAAACCGATGAACCAAACCAATAAATCGATGAACCAAACCAAAATCGAAACTATAATTGATGAACCTAACTAAAGCGATGAACCAAACCAAAATCAAACTATGATTGATGAACCAAACCAAATCGATGAACCAAGCCAAAAATGATGAACCAAAACCAAAATCGATGAATCAAACCAAAATCAAACTATGATTCATGAACCAAGAGAACCAAACCGATGAACCAAACTAAAATCGAATCGTGATTGATGAACCAAAATAAAGCGATGAACAAAACAAAACAAACACCAACACGTTGTTGAATTATGATTGATGAACAAAAATAAAGCGATGAACTATGTTTGATTTGGTTCATCGCTTTTGGTTTGGTTCATCGCTCATCGATTTAGTTTAGTTCATCGATTTTGATTTGATTCATCGCTCATCGATTGATGAACCAAGATTAATCATGAACAAAACGTGCATTTTATTTTAAATTAACGACTAAAAACATCACTTTTGAATCTTACATTAATAAAATGATTAATGATGCGTTGTGGTATAAAATTTAGAGCATTTAACGCAATTTTAAAACTAAAAATCTAAGTTTGACATTTTATCAAACACATTGTGTGCAACAAATACGACTAAACGCTAATTTTAACGTGCGATATCTCACTTATTTCATATCGGATTGAGTGATTCAAAAACTTGTGTAAAGAGTGAACTAAAATCTACAACTTTCGTGTTTTAAATTTTATGTAAATCAATCTTTAAACTAGATAAAAGTAGGGTCGAATACGCCAAAAATTTCAAGAAAATCATAACCCACTAAATCTTAAACAAAAAGTTCGATTTATATATCAAGATTTATACCAAATTAAAGAGAATCGAATTTTAAAATTATGGTGAAATCGGTTTTCGAAAAGTTTGTCGTTTGAAAGTTATTCGTTTGAAATTTGAGGTGAAATTAAAAACTATTAAATGACCAATATACCCTCTAACCGAAATATTAAATTAGAATGAGAAGAAGTGGATGGGACACATGGCGCTACTTTATTGGCTTTACCTTTTTATTTTGTTTTTTCAAACGATCGCACTCATAATGTGAAAGGGTACAAATAACACCACCCTTAGTAAATAAAAGGCATGCTATATAGTTGAAATTTATAAGATATATCATGTACAATTACACACAACATTATTGGTGTGTGCTTCTGATCTTTAAATAGTTTATGTAAATATCCTAAGGTCGTGGGTGGTTGATGAAAATTGAGCGATATTTAAGGGTTTCTGATTTCAAAGTTGCCTTTAATATCCTCTGTTGTAAAATCGGTCTGCGCTACCGATTAATCTCGTGATAATCGCCGATCGCTCATAAGTCATTGATTTATCATAATCGCCTACTTAATCGGTTTGGTCAAAGATCGCTAAAAATCTCAACAAACCGATTAATCTGACAAAATCGAATAAAATCGCCTAATCGAATTAATCAAACAAAATTGCTTAAAAATTGGTCAACAAAATCGCTTAAAATCGGATAAAATCGCTTAAAAATCGGTCAACAAACCGATTAATCACCAAAGATCGCTTAAAATGGTCAACAAACCAAGAATATCTATGTTTGACTTTGAACTTTAATAATTATGACATGTTTATATTTGAACACTGAAATGTCTAACCTTTCACGCACTACGCTTATCTCATACATATTTTATAATATAATATCAAAATTATAATTTTGTGCATAAAATTAATCCGATTAATCTCCGATTAATCCCGCCTAACCGATTAATCACAGCCTCACCCGACCGCCCACTAGGCCAATGATTTTTACAACTGTTAATATCTAAAAATCTAATTTTTTAAACTAAATTTTGCGGTTATTAGAGGCATATACTTAAGTGGACAGAAGATTTACATATAAAAAAGATCTTTTATACCAGAACCAGAAGTTCAATCATAGCTAGTCGGTTTTTATATTAAATAGTAATAAACTTACCTTCACCAATTTTTTTAAAAAAAATAATATATCTTAAATCATTAATCGTTAAACAAAAAAATTACACCATCGCGACAAACATTTAATTATCTTTCAATAGAATGGCATTTTGATATAATTTCGAAAAACTTTTTTTTTATCGTTTTTTCACCTTTTTCGTCTTTTTCTCCGTTGTTGAAACTTGCGTGAGAAATCACGTGTGATTTACTGCTAGTTTAAATGTTCATTAAATGGTTTTACCTAAATAATGAACGTTCTGACTTCTGAGTATGTAAAAAGTTATCTTTATATATAATAAAAGAAAATGTTTTTGAATGTCAAAACCCCTATTCTGACGTCATAATCTTACGTCATTAATACACGCGTCTCTTTCTGATAGCATCATCCTTCTAATAACCGATAATATCTCCCACACCCATGAAAAATTCACGCTCCTATACTTTCAAATCTTTTATTCAAAATTCACGTTCCTCCTCAATTAGCTTATTAGTATTCAAATTATTTGTACTCTCATCATGAAACAACATTATTCTGAAACTAAGGTAAATAATTTTTTTGTTTATATTCGAATCTTATTAGGAGTTTATTATTATCACGATTCTTATTAGGGGTTTTGTCGTGATGATTCATGTTAATTGTGAATAAGAATCAAATTGTTGTTATTTTGCATCTTAATTTTAATTTGTGTGATTATGTGTTTTTATTTGGGTGTTTATAATATAAAAAAAATCAAAATTTATTCTGATCCGCTTAGCTTGATGAGTGGACTTTTTGGTTTCATAATTTAAATGAACTGGCTTATCTAATTTTTTAAGGTTAGCTGATTTTGTTAGAAATCCGTTTTTTGTTTTTGTTAGAACATTGCAGGTCTACCATGGTAAATAGAGGTGTATATATAAGAACTTGAATCCGGAATGATTCCAAGATAATCATAGCTTTCACACGCTCTAGAAGTGTTTTTTTATGTGTTCCGCAATCTACAGGTATGTGATTTATTATGATACAGTTTTTTTGTTGACTTTCTTAGTCAGTTACCCATTATCTTAAACAATGTATTCTATTTTTTAATGTCCACCAAGTGTTTGTAAAAATGTTTAACTCATATTTTGTTTCTTATTGGAAATTGACGTGAATCTGTTGTTGTTATCCCATGTTGTTATTCCTTTTTCCATATGTTTAAAACTACTCACAATAGAGTCATTTTTCATATTTCATAACCTAGCCTAGCTTATGTCATATTGGAATTGGATGTAATAGTTTGTCTGGAAATTAAATTATTGATTTAGTACTCTCGTGTTAGTTGCTATGTTAACTTCTTTATCCATCTGTACTGCTTGATTCTGAGGGGATTATTTGCAATGAAATTGAGACCTTATTTTGAGTTCTTGAGACAGATGAATCAGGAAAGCATTGTTCCAAAACAGAGTGTATTTGACATTTTTTTTACTGATTTGTTGACAGTTTACCAAAACTTAAACTGAAATGGAAAGCTTCGCAAGTACAAAAAGTGAATTAACATAGTACAAAATACTGTAAGTTTTCAGTTTCTTTGGAGCTTTAGGTAGGCCTTGATTTGATTTTAGAAAATAAGGTTGTTAATCTAAATGAATTATATACACGAGAAGTAAAAAGGCATTTTTTGTAGGAAGCACATTGCCTGACTGATTTTTGTTCCGTGTGCTCCTGTATATCAGGGTCGACATACTTATGCAATCTCTTTTTTGGTTCATATTCGTATAATAATACAACATAACTTATCATTGCTTGTCTGTCGTAGCCCACCTCTTGGATTCTGCTATGTACGCATTAACCTCATCAAGTTTTCGTGGAAGTAGTAACTTCTCTCGGCTCATTAAAGGTTGCTCTCTTGCCAAATATTGACAGGTTGCAGTTATCACCTTAAATGGATAAAAAGGTTGCTCATCCTGGTGCCCACCATGTCAAAGGTTCACACCGAATTTGATAGATGTGTACAATGAACTTACTGACAAAGGTGACTTCGAGATTGTATTCATCTCAACTGATGAAGATGTGGAATCATATAATGGCTATTTCTCCAAGATGCCTTGGCTTGCTGTTCCATTCTTTGATACCAAAACCCGAGAGGCTCTAGATGGTTGTTTTAAGGTCAGCGGAATACCTCATCTTGTATTCCTTGATGAAAGTGGGAAATTTCTTACTGATAGTGGGGTCATGATCATTGAAGAATATGAATCACAAGGGCACCCGTTTACTCCAGAACATGTCCAAAGAGATCAAAGATATGACACCAAGTGATCACCATAATGTTAAAGATACCATTTACGACGTTGTTTCTGATGCTTCCACAGGTACACTCATCAACTAACGCTCTGCCATTCTATTTCATTTACGACGTCTTTTTTTAGAAGAGCTCGGGTCTTGTGTTCATAATTTTAAATTTAATAACATGTGTGTAATGTTATGCCTAACATAATGTAGCTTTTTGGATATTGAGAATGTGATAAAACCTCATATGTATATATTATCTGACGTATTGGGGGTTGTTTGGATATTTGAATAAACAGAAGTTGATATTTACATATAGGTCTACTTTATTGTTTTTGGCATCTATCTCAAAGAGCTTCATCATTCACATGGTTGAAATATGCTTGGCCAGGGTTCAGATACTTTTGTATGGCTAAGACTCAAGAAGCAAAAGGGCGTTCAGCAGAATTCTCATTTAAACCAGGAATGACACAACCTTCATTAGCAACATAGTTGGGAGTACTCTAAACAAAATAACTAATAAAGTTCGGAAAAATATGCAAAACAATCGAGCTTTATTACCTAGGTAGTATTTAATTAATCTTATGTGTTTCTCTTGATCTATCTGTATGACTTGTACATGCAAACCTGTTTAAATGTGAGTGTCAAGGTGTTGGTGACTAACCTGTTTATTTCCTAGGTAGTATTTAATTAATTAATCTTATGTGTTTCTCTTGATCTATCGGAAAAATGTGTTGTCAAGGTGTTGGTGACTAACCTGTTTATTTTTGGAGGTAATTCATGGTAGCCCTTAATTAATTTGTCTGTCATTTTTAGTAATAAATTGATTTTTATATCCTTGAATCATAGTGTGGTAAAACAGCATGTGCCAATTTCGGTTAATGAGGTTAAGGTTTATGACGAGAAGGAGATTATGTGATATGCGTTAATTGGAATATGTTAATTAGGTAACGAGACTGAATGTTAGGATAACTTATGTGCGTTAATTGGAATATGATAATTAGGTAACGAGACTGGGTGTTAGGATAACTGCTTCTGCTGCTAAAAGTTGTGACAAATTAGTTTATTCTCGATTAAGGGGCTGCAAAAGAGGTGTTTGTTTATGGTCTTTGTATGCTAGATATGAGTCTGGGAAAGATACTAGATGCTAGAGCGGTTGGTAAAGCTTACTGCCTTACATTGACTTGCACATGGTGAAAACCAGTTTAGCTATGAAATTACGATCTTTGCACATGTTTACCTTTAAAATCTACCTAAGGGTGTAAGATTTGTTTGCTGTTTGAACAATCGAACTGCGTCCGCGGGGGTATTGTGCAGTTATACACCCAATTGTAGAATCTATGAGGGTTACCGATCTGTAGAGGTTTCATTGGATGTTCACTAATAAAGTTTTTGATTTGGTTGTTTATTTGAAAAATGGTATAATAGATTCTCTTATGCATCGTTCCTATTTATATTTATTTTTTCTTCTAATATTGATAAAATTATGTGTGCGCACAGGTATCTGCGAAGTACTTACACTGACGACAAGGTGCCCTAAATGTTCTTCTACCAAGTACAAGGTGCAGCACTTATTGCCAAATCTATATCTTAGGCATGCGATTGAGCATTTTCTTGAATCTCAGATTCTCGCCAGTGGTCCAAAAACTGAACTGCAAAAATATGTTCCCGGTAAGACCTTCTGATATTACTTGGCTAGAAGATAATATTTTGGGAACAGGAAGGACTAAGTGTTGGGTCTTTATTGATTTGTTGTTGAAGCTCTTAAGTTACTATTTAAACTTGGTTAAGCTGTGAATATTTGTCTCTTTTTTCAGAGGTTGGGGAACAAATATTTGTCCAACCCGGCAGAATTTTGCAACCTATACAGTATGGTTAACGTGGAGGTTGAAGCTAAGAAAGCAGATGGTTCATCGAGTTGCAGCAACGGTCTTCTGTGGCTAACTAGGTAAGGATAACAAACACATTTACAATACAGTTCTTAACACAAAAAATAATGCAAACAAATTCTTTATGCTAAGAAGTTTTATCCTTTAAGGGCAATGGATTTCATAGTGGAATCATTCCGTAAGTTGATGGAGCATGAAGATTTGGCCATGTCACAAGTTCGCTCTGAAGCATATACCAAGACACTGAAGAAATACCATGGTTGGTTAGCCAGTTCAACTTTCTCAGTAAGCATTTAGTACTTGACATAAAATATGTGATGATAAAGTTTATATACCTTAGTGGTACCAAGTATTTCTTTACTTACATTACCATCATAATACTTTCCCAGATGAACTATTTATTTATAATCTTATGACTGTTTTGAGAGGTTGCAATGAAGCTTGCTCCGGATAGGAAGAAGTTCATGGCTGTTGTGGGTGGGACTGATGACATCAAGTCTGATATTGAAAAATTCACACCACTTCTTCAGGAGAACCACAAGTTCTTGGTGAGTTCATCTCATAAGAAACCCTCCTCTTTTAATTGATTGATGTTCATTGCACATGGGATACGATTTTCCACCAATTGACTTTCATTAATCGTTTGTCTAAAGGGAATATTTGACCGATTTACATTCCATTGGATCAATTGGTCACACAAGGTACAATCGATTAGTCCTGAAAAGTGTAATCTTAGTTAGAAATTAGATAAATGCAAACGCCACACAATAAAATGTGCACCGCAGTTTGTGGGTCACTGTATCAAAATCAGTTCATACCAATTTCAATGTTTAAAAAAGAACAGCTATAATACTGTTAGTGTTTAACCTTTAACTTAACTGGCATCACTTTTGCATAGCTTGGTACTCGAGAATGAGTAGTCAGGGAAACCAAATTGATTTTCATTTTGATTTTACGCTTAACATGGATATGAAAGTTCCTTTAATGTCAAAATTATTTGATTTGTCATTCTTAAATGGTTCCAGGTTACATGTTATGATGTGAGTGACTTTGTCATATTGTATCAAAACGAGGGACAAGGTCTTCGTACTCGAGGTAACTTTGTGCTTATTTTGAAGAAATGCGGGACTTAGTTGATTAACTTATTAGCCGTTAGCATTAGGAAGTGGGTTTGTGATGTTAGAAAGTAAAGATTTCGAGGTTAGAAAACTCATACGATTCACTAAGTTTTGTATAATTTGTAGTTTTATAACTCTTAGGTACACTAATTTTAAATTTGAGTTTGATAAACGGGTGAAATTATATTGCTTATTTTAATATCTTTATGCTCGGTATGGTAATGTAATATGATGCTACATCTCTTTGTATAGAGTCCTTCGCCTCCTGCTTCTGCGACTCCATTTTTATCGGTGTTAGGGTGTTTGAGCGGAAAATATACAACTTTAAGGAGTGTTGCCTATGGCTTAAAGGGTATTTGGGTTAATCTGCAGTAGCAAGCCAACAGAAGTTGTTGCCGCTACTGAGACTGAGGTGCCTATTGAGAAATCAGAATATAGCCAATCAAGGAAGAAAACGAAAAGTCATCATAGATTGCTCCTCTTATTGTTATTTTTAATGAAAAGTTTAGATTCTCATAGGCTGGACCATACCTATTCTTTGTAAAGTTTGTATATTACAACCTTTAATAAGCCATTTGACTGCCTCGCTTAGTGCTTTTGTTGTCAAATGAAATTTAGACTATATGAACTTTAAGTGAAACCCCGTGTTTTTTTTCTTTGATGAATAGAATTATATCAATTCTTAATGACTTAGCAATTTTGATCCCTGTACTGATATTTACTTTATACAGTAATACGTATTTTAGAGATGTCGAATTCAACCACCCCGCAGCGAAGCGCGGGCTTACAATCTCGTATATTACTATCAGGGGTGTTGTCGGGTCGGGTTATCGGGTGTTAGTGAGCCTGGTTGATTCGGGTTTTGCTTAGGAGAAACCAACCCGCAACCCGACCCTATAAGGAATCGGGTTATCAGGTTCGTGTGGGATTCGAGTTACGTCATATCGGGTCGGGTCAGCTGGTTATTGGATTGCATGCTAATCACCCCCCGAATTTGACCCATTTGTTCATGCATATAATGACAGTAGCCATAAGTACCTAAATATGCAACACTATACTAAATCACAGTTTACCAATTGTTTTCATGATGCACCATATATTACCCATCACTTAATAGTACATAAATGTAGGCGATTAGCTGACCTGGATAGTTTGATTAGCCCGCGAATTTTAAGTTTCAATGGTTTATAATTTTATTCATAACGTTAAATAATAAACTTTTTTATTGCCGCCCGCGAAACCCGCGGGTCTATAGTCTAGTATATTTATATTTGTATTAATAGAGACAGAGACGAACATAATAAATATAATCTTGCATATGATAATACGAATTAATGTGTTTTGTACACATTAATGTCGATTGTTATTAAAATATAAACATCGTTGAAATTTTAATTATAATTTAATAGTGAATGGGTGTGAAATATAACATTTGTGCGCTGTTTTATAAAGGTAATTAAAATTGTTTTTTAATTTATGTTCACACTCAATGTATCCATCAATCTCAATGTCATAATTTTTTTTTTATGTCGCGAAAATAAAACCCTTCTATTATATAGGTTGGATTTTACAAACTTTTTAAATAAAAGCTGATGCTATGATGGGAGGGGGGAAAAGGGGGCTCTAATTTATGGTTCAACATAGAAAGGTTCATTTTTAGACGTTTTTAAACATGTTTGGGCTGCGTTGCTCCACAAATTAATAATCGAAAACACTCTGACTCTTCAAATTTTCATTTTCTATTATAGATTGTACAACTACAACTACAAGTAACCATAATTTACATACGAAAGACACGAAGAACTGTACATCCGACCCAAACAAGGGCCGTCCCGACTGTTGCACCAATTTTCAGCACAAACACCTCCATTAAACTTTACAAACTAAAACTACCACATACACCTTCTATTTACAACACATTGCTCACTAACATCTCCCCAGCAATCACCAAAGGTTCAAAAGTTGCAACTTCCGAGTCAAACCCTGCCCAATGAGGCACTTGCATCCACATCTATGACTCACCCCTGACCCATTCTTCTCCCTTGTCCATCCCTTTTCGGCCCTTGGCCAACCCTTTTCGTGTTAGTTTGACTTTGACTTTAACTTGCCACAAACAGTCTCGTGTTCTCTTTATCAAGGATGGAGTCAAAACCCTTTTAGGTCATTTTCTCAAAAACTGAAGGTCATCTTGGTTGATTACATCACCCCCGTTTGATAGAACTTCTTAACGTTTCATCTGGCAATGTCCATGTAAACAAATGGCCACCAGAATCACCACTCAATAGTAACTTCAAGTCGCTTGAAATGTGAAGGGCAGTGACTGGATGTTTATGACCCTTGAGTACTTTGTGCAGCACCAATGTGTATTCATGTATTTTACCGCCAAGCCCCAACCCACTTTGTAAATTTGCAGAATTTTGCTTGTGTGTTTGAGCCATTTCAGAAGAGTTGTGAACCATTTGCCATACTTTAATAGCTCCACTTTGGTGACCCGATGCATACCAGTTTGTATCCAACCAATCAGAAAAAGTACAAGTCGTGACTGACAATATAATATCAGAAGGAAGTTGAGATGTGTTGACAACCGCTAAACAATCTCCATTCACACTCCAAATCGCAAGCAAAACACCCGCTGCAGTCACAACTTCACCCGTCATATCATTCATAAAAAGAGCCGAAATCGGAAACGGGAATTCGGGAAGTTGTTTAACGAAAACCAAAGACCTAAGATCCCAAAGAATAACGGTACAATCATCTGAACCGCTTACAATCATCATATACGGCTGGCAAACATAAATTTGAGTGATTTTATCTGTATGAGCACAAAGTGTCTTTTTTAAGCTCAATTTTCGTGGGGCACGGGGCCCACCATAACTCCCTATCCGCCACACACAAACCAACCCATCATCTGCACCAGTGACTATCAATTGACCATCATGACTAGCACTAGCACACTGGATCTCGTGCCCGCCATGAAGGTTCTCATGTGTCGATAAAAGTCGATCTTGATCATATGTCACAAATCTAAGGCTATGATCAGGGAAGCCCCAGGCAACGTACTTGGAGTAAGTTCTTGGTTTCATTATGTTGTTTTTGCCTACCATTAGAATCTTGTCATTGAATGTAACAATCTGTGCTACAGAAGATGAAATTTTACGGATTTCGTGTGGGATAAGACGTGAAGATAATTTGAGTGGATTATTAGGACGTTTTTTGTCGGTTCTTCTTTTGGCATGAGGTCTAAGAAAAAGTTGTCTCGGTGTTTGACCAAAGTGATTAATTTGAGCAAGAATGGCTGCTTTCATTGCAGGATCATCAACTGCATCTATGTCAACACTTCCCTCGTATGTATAATGGTAGAAAACATTCCCCGCTTCCTCAGCCGCCTGTCAAAAATGGAAGATTTTGGTATTACTAACAGATAACATTCATGATGCATTCCATCACAAGGTATGCAGGTCAGGCGCGTTTGGCAACAGGTCAAATGGACCATCTTTAGTACAGGAATGGATGGGGTCAGGTTGGGTTAATCTGCAAAAGCTGTCCATTTTTCAAAACAGAAAACTCTAAAATTATTTCCACAACTGTCATCAGAATCTTTTCGACAATAAACAATCCAAATCTTAGAATAAACAATTGAGAAGGTTGAATGCATTATAAAAACCGGCATATTACGATTCGGAGGCACATTTTCAATTCTATGCAAAGCCAACGGCAAAAGTATCCACCCTGTTATGAACAGAAGAACTGTAAAAAAGATTGACACAAACCTTGCCTCGCTGTCTGTAACCAAAAATAAGATCAATCCAGTGATGCAAGTTCTCTGAAACATAATCAGATTCAAGAGCTTCCCGATGCTTCTTGATGAACTCTCTGGTACTACCTTTGGCCCAAGGAGGCAATCTAACATCTCCAACCTGGGAAAAATAGTCGATGGCATCAATATAAATTTCATTTTGTGGCACTAATATTCTTAGCATACACATATTTTAATGGGGCAGGCGGGTTGGATAACAGGACAAACAGACAATTTATATATGTATTGCTTTGACCCTTCAACATGTCTTGTTTATTTTTTAGCATTTCAAAATATCAATGCAATATTGATGATCTAAAACTGTGTTTTCAGTATATTAATTAAACTATATTGAAGAGAAAGATTTCACTGGTGAGCATTTAGATACATTACCGGTTATTTTTGAATCGTTTGACCCTGTTTCATCTCTAACTAGGTTTTCAAAGTTTATCCCTTCGAGCCTTTGGTTAAAAAATATAACCCAAGTTAGGCCATTTCTAAGTAAACGGCACAAAACCGTTAATTGCATTAAAAACATGTTCGTTTGTGATCAAATGACATAATGACAAAAGTAAAAGATTCCAAGAATATGAAGTTCAACAGACCTTCTCTCCTGATTGTTTCTCCCCTAACTGAAGATCAAAGCCATTTTCCAAGAATTCTGGCATATAAAAAAATTCTGGGATGAGTTCCTTCACATCTGAGGTGTTAGCTTTTCCAGAAGCGCTTGACCATGTATCACGTAAATTACTGAAAAGACGGTCAGCATGATCAAACTGCCCACCCTGCAGCTTTTGATTTTCTGAACTAAATGGTGGCAAACGTATAAGATAAAACAGGACAATTCCAGCACTTGAATAGTGAGAACCGTAATGAAATTTGGGAATCTCTGGATCATCCCAGCTGTTAAACCTGACAATTAACGAAAATTGGCATGATTAACTAAATAATAAAAAGCCAATTTCGACTCATTTACTTCTGAACATGTCGATTTGAGTTGTGTTATATCTCAAACAAGTCAAGTTGGAAAATATAGCTAAACGGGAACGGGCTAAAAGTCGCCCAACGTCTATCTTCAAGGTTTTAAGGCATACAACATCCCAAGTCATTTTTTACTTTTTTTATGAGAAAAACCTCCTAAGTCTTATTATTAGAACATTAAGATTTTTATTGCAATATATATTTTTGTAGTCATAATTAACACATAAATATTTATAAAAAAAATATATAAATTGGACAAAACTATATGTCTATATCTGAGACCTACCTTTTCCTGAACTCAAGTTCCCCTTCTTTTGTCTGACAGCCCATGGGCTTGTCGAGTTTACGGAATGTTTCGGCTTTGGTGAGGTCCAAATTTTCACTTTCATAATCTGACAAGATCCAAGGGAAGACTGGATACTGAGTAAGATCACTGTACCCACGACCTGCAAGTGTGTTGAGGTGCATCAGGTACTGGAAGTTGCTAATTTCTCCATTTTGCCACCTTTTGGAAAAGGATTTAGTCGTAAGCTTGAAAGTGCTTTCTTGTTTCAGTGAACCAGAAATTGTGGGATCCAACAACCTATTGACAATGAACTTCTATAAGTTGACATTTCTAACTATTTCTTTACAAAAGAGAAATATAAACTAATCTCAGCATAGTAGCAAAACCCAAAACCCTACCAATTTACAAGCATATAGAGTCGAATGTGAATAAAAAGATAATACTTTTGTTCACCCAAACTTAATATTAATGGAAAAAATTCAAAAACACATAATCACACGTTCAAAGATACTAGACGTGGAAATTTTGAACCATTTACATGAACGGGTTGTCAAGTCATCTTATGTTTTATCATGGCTGAGTCAAACAGAAAAAATAGGTTACAAAAGCATAACATCTGTAGTCATATTTGGCACACCAATTATATATCAAATAATTATTTAGAAAATGGACAGATTGACAGAAAGCATTTCGGGTCAACCCACCAGACCCGTAAAAAAACCACCTGTTGCCCAAGTAAGCAGTTGCAAGTAAGAAGATGAAACTGAAATCAGTGTGGACTGAAAACGTACATGCTGTTTCTTGGAAGATTCATTGCCAACAGATTTCTGAAAACTTCTTCCCTCTCTTTTTTATGAAAAACAAGAAGATCGTTACATCCATCCATGCTGAATATTTCAACAGCCACAGGGCGCAACTGAAAATCACGCTTCAAAAGTTCATGTACACTATGAAGCTTCCACATTCGCCATAAATGAGGTACATTGCAACTGGTAACTGCATTTTCATTGCCCCACGCACCACTAGTGTAGGCCCAGGCCCTTCCCCCTGTGTATTTATTCACATTCACACCCCACGATGAGGTTGACTTTGTATGAGAATTCATGCTTAAAGAGACCTCTTTTTTTACACCTAAAGCTTGATCAATAACGGAGATATCATCTTCACATTTTTTCTCACATATGTACCCTGAATCATCAATATAGAAGTTCTCTATAACGTATAGGCAGAGTTCTCCTATCAAAAAGATTCCATCATGTTTGTCAAGACTCACTACTCTTTCACAATTATATTTAAATTTTATTTTTCATTGCGTTCCATATAAGGTCTGATTAAGTACTCCCCACTGTCACTTGATTCCTTATCCATTTTGTCATCTGTTACTCTAATGTTTTCTGATCTTAATGAAGCATACCTTCTTAGTGAACCCACTTCAGAATGTTCGATTATACTCTCTGGTTTTGGTACAATTGCCGAACTTGGTTTGACGTTAAACTCAGCAGCAGATTGAACACTTGCCTCGAAAATACTACTATCCTTGTCATCATTCCACCTGACCCTGTTGGACCCCACATCTTTTACACCATCTGAATCATCATACAACTCATCATAGGGTAAGAGATTTGAAAAAGAGTCACAACCGCAATCGAAATTGATGAGGTCAAGTTCGTTTTTCTCCGGTGACGATTCCTGACCTTCAAACTCAACATTTAACATGGATCCAATTGTGTCAACTTTTAGCTTACAACGCTCAATCTTTTTTCGCATCCTATACGGGCCTTCAATAGGGCAAAGCTGCCATTCAGGCTCTTCAACTGAAAGTGATTTGGGCAATGGGAAAATACCTCGTTCATGTACTAGTTGTTGAAGATGTGTTTGCCACTCACTTTCAGCATGAAGTACCCATCCGTATTTGTCCTGACGAATAACTCTTAACTCAGTACACATGCTATCGCGAACCGATTCCAATGCAACTCTCCGTTCTTTGATCTGCTCCCAATGTCTATGGTCAAACTTTCTCGAGTCCTTCCATTTTTTACTAATATCTTTCTTGCGACGACTGTCCATACCTTTGATTCGCACTCCCGGAAACTTCAGCGACCCAGCAATATACTGAGCCCACGTGATAGCAGCACACTGTTCCAATGTTTTATCTACAAGATCTTCCGACTTATAAAGCCATTCCAAGAAAGATTGCATACTTTCGGTAACAAGTTTGTCAAGACCACCATGAAAAGCATCCAAAACCGGCCCTTGGTTTGGTTTCGAAACAAGCAGGTCCTCTAGTGCCGTTTTCCGATAAAGAAGAAGATGTTTGAGGATCTCGACTGCCGAGTTCTGTGCATTCTGCCTTTGATCATGTAAAAGTGAGATTAAATTTATACACAAACAACAATTTAGGTCACTGTCAAGATTACTAGGGCAGAATATTAATCGTTTATGAGCAACTAGTACTTGTAGCACATTGCAAATATCTATCACTCCGTCCTCTTGTGATCCGTTAAGAACAAATCCCCTCTTAGGCTCTATTTGCAAACCCATCCGTGAAAGAAGTTCATCTTCTCCAACGGATATCAGGAATGATGGAAGAAAACAGTACATAAGTGTTCGATTCATGTTTTTGAACATTGAAAGTACATACGCATCAAGTTGTTTAGCTCTTCCAATAGACAACAGTCCTTTTCCAGGTGGAGGAGCTTGTTCAATTCTACCATCTTTATTTGCTAGCTGTAACATCGACAGCAAGAATTCAAGAGTTTTTAGTACACTAACAGGCTCAGGCAAAGCCCCCATATATACACGATCCACTATCATCCAACACAACGGATCTAAATTCGATGACCAACGGGTTTTATCTAATTTCTTGGCATTTTCCTCATCATCGCGCAAGATCCGTCTTTCTAGAAAGTTCATGAATCTGCCAAGGCACAAACCCTGGAAAACCAACAAAGTTTCAGCATCGACATACAGCGGAACACTTTCCAAAATGGTTTCTATAACTGGTGCAGCTTTCATCTGGTCAGTTACAAAATCAGAAAGAACTCCAGCCATGAAATCTAAAATGGCAGTTGCTCCAGCTGAACAAGGACCACCCCCATAACCTAAATCATCTGCATCTAGAAGCATCTGGGGGTTAATTGTGAAAATTGGATCTGTAGTGTTGGGTATTAAGGGAGGACGTTTCGAGTCTGAAGCTGTATCAAATTCAGTCATGGATATAGAAGACGCCATCGAAGGAGATGCAGCTAACTTCCGTTTTGATTCAGTAAGACTCGTTGTAAGAGCTTGCGATGAAGGTGTTTGCTGAACCCCAGTAGATTTTTCTGACAATAAAGTTGAATCGAATTTACTTAATGACGAGGAACCCAGTGTACTTGTTTGGCGAACGGTCTCGGGAGTCGCTTTGAGATCACGGGAGCTTAAATCTTTGACTAAATTCTCTGATTCCAGTGTACTTGTTTGGCAAGCGGTCTCCGGAGTGGCATTCAGATCATGGGCATTTAAATCTGTAACTGAATTGTCTGATTCCAATGTACTCATCTGTTGAGCGGTCTCTGAAGTGGCTTGGAGATCATGGGAACTTACATTTGTAACTGAATTGGGTGATTCCAGCTTACTTGTTTGGTTGACGGTCTCTGGAGTGGCTTTGAGATCATGGGAACTTAAATCTGTAACTGAATCATGTGATTCCAGTGGGGGTGAAGTTAAGTTATCTGCTTTATATTCATCTAAATTAGTTGTGGCAACAGGAATATCCTCTGAACTCGTACTTGCATGAACAGGAGGAAGCTTCCCAGACTTATGGAGGTTTTAGCACACTGTTCCTGCTCAAGTGGCAAGCTATTGTGAGAACTAACACTATCATCACCATCATTCAGGTTTTTGTCTTCTGACTTCACACACAACTTTTTAGCCAACTTTACAGCATGAGCTGACCTACAAACACAGGATAAGCAATGCTTAAATTTCATATAACTGCAACGGGTCTACACCACAACCTTTCCAGATAATGGTAACATGATACGAAATAGAGGTGGCAGTTGCAACCCATTTACTTGTGTATAAGGTCGCTTCCAGTTATGCTTTATCTCTAAAAGATTGAATGGGTAAAATACATAAGTAGATTAAAGAAATTGGGTCATGAAACCTTCTCAATCATCTTATTCAAAAATAGAATTCACATATTTGTAACTAATTAAATTCTCCAAAATCATTTGGCACTAACTAACCAGAAGAAAAATCAATAAAATTTATACAAAAAGAGTTCCGGATCAACCTAGCCCATTTTGAACCGCATAAAACTACCCATTTTGACATGTTACACCACCCAGACAATTTGCCCGTTTTGCCACCCTCTAATACAAAGATAAGCAAAGTGAAGTCAAGATGTAGAACCTGACACAAGAGAAATAAAGATCCACACAGTTCTCAAGAAACTCAGCTCGCCTGCACACAGCAGAAAAGGGGAGACTCATTTTGGCAAGATCAACCATGAACCGAAGAACAGAAGTTGCAGTAGCAGGAGCAGAAGCATCTCCACCCATGAGACGGGCAGCATAAGTTTTGTGCATCAACGCTTCACCCTGGAGCTCACCAGTCATCTCTGTGTTTCCTTCAACAAGCTCTGCCACAAGCCCAGCACCAACCTGATTTAAATCTCCGCTTTCACATGCAATCATTGTCTGAATAGACAACCTATCAAATGTCGATTTAGCCATAGCAATGACAGAATCCAACAGTTCTAAAGACTTTAACTCCGTTCGACTTCCATCACTTGGAATAAGTGCATGAAAGTCCAGCAAACGAACTTCAGGTAATCTTGGATAAACGGGTTTCCCAAATATTAGACAGAAAAGAATGTAATATATATCAGGAGAATCATAGAAACTAGGAAGCACTCTCACTAATCCTTGATATCCGCCACTTGTACGAAATTTCAGAGAAAATGTAGAAGAAGATGTAAGACACACACCAAGAAGAGTCATGACCCATCTCATACTAGTGGGATGAACTGCTTCATCAAAGAAATAAGTTATCAATCTGGACGAAACAGTCTTATGCCACTGTTCAAGCAGCTCTTCTGATTTAATGGTGACTAACAGATCAGTAAGCATCTCTAGCAGCATATTCCTAACGATAACGTGCTTCCCCATTGACTCTCTAAGTATCTGACTCTTCGTTGTTGGTTCCGGAGGATCAAAGGTCATGATTACAAACGTAACAACATGTTCCAGTTCAGATATGACAAATCTGTCCTTCAAAATAGCACCTAGCAGCATGACTACTTTTTCTAGTACAGGAACTTCTACGTCGCCCCTTTGTAGGGTTACAAGTAGATGTTGAACAAGGTTTATCTTACGCAAAACTGTAAGATTATGATTTCTATACCAATGCATTGAAACTAGGTTTTCAAGAAATCCTAAGAGAGTGATTTGTATTGGAACTGATGCGCTACCCAAACAGTCCAATCCAATAATACATGCTCAACCATATCTGCATTTGAAAGAACAATGCAGTTTGATGTTTCTGCTGGTAAGTCATCGTTATCAAGTTCTGAGATATGGCTGAAAGCATCTTTATTTACAGAAATATCATCCATATCTTCCTGTGAACCAACTGATGAAACTTCATCACGAAACTTGGACAAATTAGGCTCCTCCTCAAAGCTGACTTCTTGGACAGTTAGGACAGGTGGCATATTGTCAGTTTTTTCCAACTTTTTTGGACCAGGAAAAGAAGCCTCACAAGCAGCAATCTGGAAAAAGATCTCGAGCGAAGGCATGTCAAACAATGACATTTTAGGATGTAGTAAGAGTGCTAGCAAGTGATATCCTCTACATGATTGCATGTCCTTGACATTTTGTGGATGTTGGTGAAGTGCAGAAGCAAGCAGTGTAAGCACCATATGTAGCATGTCTCTGGTTTCAGCTGCTTCAACCAGGGCTAGAACCATCGCTAATCCACCAATGGGTCGCATGGTTTCACCTATAATAGAATGCTTGCATACACATATATCTCCATTAAGACGTCCAAAGCGTGGTATACCTAGAGGAAAAAGAACACTAATTAAAAAATTGACTATGCTACCGTCGCAAAGTAGAAAATTGGTTCATATGATTCCATGATACACAGGGCAAAAAGAAAGAAAATAAAGAACTAGTATAGAGGTACCAATTTCAACCCATCTATTAATGAATCTTGTGAAATTCGGTTTTATCTTAACTTGGTCCCAAAAAAATAGCCAAAAGGGGAACAGGTTGGAAATATATTATAAAGTAGAAATATTTGCAATGGACAAACACTATATGCATATTACAACCCCCACTAAAAAACAGCCACATCTAACTATTAATAAGCTGAAATATTTGTAGGAAGTAGGAATATGATGAAGCTGAAATATTAACAGTAACAGACCTCCAATTGAAGAAGCGGCCGCTGACATTGGATCAACTAAATTGAGCATTGACATAGTACCAGATACTCTAGAAGCTTCCGTAGATGTTGCATCAAATGCAAATATTAGTTTTCGTGCAGAAAGGTGTAATGAAAAATTCCCTAGTCTCTCAACATCCCAAACAACACCACTCCCATCTGTCTTAGAACTTCCTTGCTTTTTACCATTCTCAGGCCTCTGTGTGTTAGAAGCTAGAGCCAAATCAGCTTCAAGAGAATCTAAAATAGCCATAGTTTCACCACCACAAGCCTGGTTTGGGACAAACTGCAAGAGATTCGTATCCTGAAAAAGACCCTTGTACCCTCTGCCCAGAATATACATAAAACAGATAGAGCCAGGTGTCAATACTTCTTCAAATAGATAGCAAGACCGGATTTTCCATGATAAGTCATTGACCCGTGCACAATTATCTGGTGTCCCAATCGTTACCTGCAAAGACTTGCCAGCAGGGGATGGAGAGTACCCTAATCTCCCAGTGTGTCTAAGCTTTCCGTTAAGATAAACATAGGAAACACTGGATTGGAATAGTCCAGCTAAGGCATTTGGTTTGCTATGCACCACAACAAGGTGATGCCACCTGTATTCATCTATATCTAGACCTGAAAAAGATAAGGAAGATGAATTGCTGGTTGCTAGGGTTAAAGTTCCATCTTCTTGAAGATATAATTCTGCGCAGAAGGTATTGCTATTACCACCATCTGTAGCACCAACAGAGAATATACGCATCACTTGCGGACATGTAGTGACATTTGATTTTATAAAATTTTGGTACTGAAACCAACAAACGAATGAATAGCCAGCAGCAGGGGGCCATGATCTCTCACCCAACGGTACTTGAATACAAGCATGTCCAGACTTGCTCATATTCATCTCTACAAACGGTGCAAGAGGGATGCTATCTGAATCTGTAAACCTCTCCATCATATCAACTAGAGTATGACCCGATTTCATCCGTCTCACCTGTAATGTATATCTTATAATCACTCGCAGTTCTGCTGATGATAATCTGCAACCAAAAATACACACAAAGATATTAAGGGACTCCCACTGTTCCACAACTACAGTCAACATGTACAAATACTGATTAGACAATCAACAGGTGAGCTGTTACAAAAACATGCAACCATGAGTGTGACTTAACCACAATATATGTACTGATTATTTACATTAGAGGGGGTAATATAGACACATTTACTTTTGAATGGGTTAGGGTTGTGTTTTATCTCTAAGGGGTCAAAATGTCAAATGGGTAAAACCAGCTCGACTTGTCTGTTTCTAGAAATCTAATTTACACTGATCGGGACTCTAAATGAGCAAAAACTTGACCGGCAAATATTATATAAATGAGATTATTTTACGGTAAGGAAGAGAGTTATACCTATAAGCCCCAAGTACTTCGATGATCCTTAAAGCATGGGAAAGAAGAGAGGAGGAACCAGAAAGGAAGGGATATATGATTTCAAGAAGAAGTTCCACACAACCTAAAATAAGAACAAATAACAAGATAAGATACTAGTCTCTTACAAGTACACGTCACATATCTTTGGAACAATACCTGCAGATGTAAGGCTTTCCTGGTTAAAAGAGCCGCACTGGCAAGTTCTTCAATAAGATTTAGAAACTCCAGCTGAAGTTTAGGAGTAAAACGCAACAACAAACGAATGAGTATCCTCACCGCACCAGCATTATATATGAGCTGCTTGTCAGGAAGAAATGAAGCTGATGGAGTAATTATCCGAAAAACAGACATAATTTCAATATCATCCAATGCTTCAGTGGTTTCTGGTGTGAAGGACGGTGGAAGCACAATCTCAAGAGCAAGTTCAAAGAGCAACTGCATGACTTGCTTTTCACCCTCTACACAGATCAATCCAGACTCGGATAGATGATCACAAAAAGATTGCGAGGATATGATATCGTGTAGTTTGACCCTATTAGCAGCATTCTTACATGCTCCAGCAGTAACCACTCGCAACAGATGTGTAAAAACTTTCATGCAAACTGTAAATGAGGACTGATTGTCTCCTTGGAAACCATGGAGTGTTGTTAAGATAAGAGAAAACCCGGTGGATTCACCAAATACTTTCTGAGCAGAACTGCTGCTTCCTAAAATTCGCCATATGGCTCCAAAAATATCACATTTTGCATCATCTGAAAGCTTGTATTGACATCCTGAAGAACTGGTCACCATCCCACTCTTAGAAATGTCAAGCAGTGCACCCAATTCATCTGAATGAGCCTGGAAAAGATCAATGATTTGGTTACTTAACTTCTAACAAAAATCAGGCGAATATAATATTTTGAATAATAAGTCATGTTTCATCAATAGTCTGGTTCTAAGATCAGTTGAACCTCACTTCTGAATACAAGAGATCAACAGATACAACATGAATGCAGCAAAACCAGTATGACACGTAAGAACAGACACACACATATATAGGTGAAGGATCAAACAAAAACCACAATAAAAGAATTATGGGTGAAGATAACATGTGCTTGTTTTATTCACATGTGCATGAATGTCACATGATTCATCACATGTGAAATATCACATAGGCATATGAGCATTGGTCGTGTTTAAACCTTCACCTATATATACATATGCATGTATATCTATGTGTTTGAGTGTCGTATATATGTGTATGTGTGTTACTTCATGCATGATAAAGAAAAACGAATCATTGCCAACCTGTGCAGAATCCTCGATGATTAGCCATGATAATACCCGGAGGACACCAGGTCGGTGGACATCAGATGCCAAAAAAGGAAGGGCAGTATTTACACCATCAGCTGATCGGAATGTCACTTGATTATAATCAGCTTTTCTCAATAAGGAAACTAAACAGTCCCAGGCAACTGGAATTGTGCCTTCATCTTCAAAAAGTAAAAACTTTCCAGAACCAGAATCCAATAATTTAGGAGACGATAAAATCGCATCCTTATTGGCCTTGTTCTTGAAACCATTCGGGCTACCCTTCCTTTCCACCTTACCACTATCATCATTGTACTCCTCTGGGCCAACAAGAAATTTGTGCTGCTTGAGATCATCTAATAAAACCTCCAGCACACCAACTTCTCGCAGAAACTTTTTATACTGTTGATCAAAAGACACTAGCTTTACAAAGAAGGTGAGAATAGTGCGCTTCAACTCATATGTTATTTGTTGTTGCAACAAGCAGCAAAGTGAAAGCAACTCTTGTTCAGGTATGCAATTTACAACAGTCACAGCATACTCAAGAATCTTAAGGATCATCTCTTGCAAAGAATTCGGAAAACCACCCATATTAAGAATTAACAATGGAACAATTCGTAACTGCTGACACAACGTGTAGTTTTCAAGATGGCTTGAGAATATTTTGAATATTCTGTTGAGTACCTCAACTTGTAGCTCCATGCTATCTGATTTCAGAAAAATGTCCTGCAGCATTTGGACAGCTTCTAGGTCTTTAACTTTATAATTGTCTTTTTCCCGAACATCGTTACTAAATCTGTCAGATGACC
The DNA here is from genome assembly GCA_022545495.1 of Chrysanthemum lavandulifolium. Classification (NCBI taxonomy): domain Eukaryota; kingdom Viridiplantae; phylum Streptophyta; class Magnoliopsida; order Asterales; family Asteraceae; genus Chrysanthemum; species Chrysanthemum lavandulifolium. The sequence goes on along the minus strand of CM040243.1, from coordinate 91,363,117 downwards.
TGCCAGGATTTACTTGATTTTTTTTACCCTTTGATTCAGGGGACCCAGTGCAATTGGTTGAGCCCGTTTGAGATAGATTAACAAAAATATCTAGCAACCTAGAGAGTGTAGGTGAGACAGATTGTGATGATGAGTCTCCTTTACCCTTTTCATCCTGTGTGTCCATGTCATTAGTTGACTTTGACCCTTCTGGATCAAAATTTTGACTAGTTTGAGAACCCTGGTCTCTTGAAAGAACTAAAGTGAACTGAATGAGAAATTGGTATCCATGAGCATTATGAATGTCTTCCCTCAGCCTGACTCCACCAGCCTCTACAAATCAACACTATGTCCAGTTAGCATCACTAGAATTTCACAATTATGTTTAACACAGTAATAAACACTCCTATTCTAGATATGTTCAAGAAAATGCACTAGTTGAATTGCAAATTTATCCTTGAGGTGGCAGGATGGGTGGGTCCAATAGCAGGTCAAAATAGGTGATTTTGGTACATGCCAAAACAGGTGGGTTTTGTGTCGGCCCGAAACACTTTCTGTACAAAATAAAATTTTCTTACATGCTATAAGTGTGTCAAATATGATTACAGAAACTATATTATTTTAAAAGTTATCTAATCATTTGAAAAATAACGACTGCCGAGGTTTTATGCATTAAAATACACTTTAGGCTACTTTCAAACCCTTTGCTTTGTAGCTTTAATTAAGTTTACCCGTTATACATAAAGCATAAGCCTAATCAACCCATTCAAAAGTAAATGTGTTGGAATTTCCACCTGTAGTTTGTCATGTTAAGATGATTTAAGTTAGAAGTCACATTGAATTAGTTGTCGGCACCAAAATGGACTTCCTATTTACAAAAGAAGTTGTCAGGCCAAACAACATACATATAAGTAACTGACCAGGTCTATATGACAATTCCACAGATTCAAGCAATAGGTCCACAATGCCCACTGTATATGCAGAGTCTCCCGATTCGGGACTAAAGCCCTTTACGGCCATTAACAACACTTTTATCTGCACAAGAAGAAACAATAATATTTGTCAAGGAAAACCAAATGCCCATTGATATACTAAAGAATGTTGAATAACCCAATTTATTTTAGTATAGTAAACTGTGATTGTCACCAGTTGGTGCTTCCTTATGTACTCGGCAGTGCTCCCATTGTCATTACCCAGAAGAAGACCAATTACCTGGATATGATGAGAAAGAAAATAAATATAACTGGCTATAACTTGAACAAGTTCTGAATTCATGAAGAAAAAGACTAGTAAGGCGCTGAATTGTAATCTAAAGAAATCATATTACAAGAAAACAACATTTCCTATTTTACAACTTTGTTACCAACCTGCATTGCATGCCTATGGAGCTGAATGGTGTGCAGGGGGACAAGACCTTCCTTGTATCTTGAAAATAGGACCAACGACCCATTGGCCACCATCTCAAAGAGCAGCTGAAGAGAATTGTCGTCAGTCAAACTCTGTGCAGATGTAGGATGGCTTGCCAATGCCTTCATGATATGCAGAATGCTGCCTACTACCTTCAAGAAAAAAATATAAAATTACGAATCTATCCCTTAACCCTTCAGATGTTGGTCGTGAAATACATAGTTTAAATATATATAACTCGCCCATGTGGATTAAATCGATACGTTAAAAAAGCATTCTATGACAAGTAGTAGAAAGTAAAAAAGAAAGATTATGTTTTTGCCTTATGATACTTGATCTCAAAGATCATCCTATTTTACTGTATTAGATTTCCCAAATACCTTATTTCTGCTCTATAAAAAATAAATACTACTTAAGGTGTCATACAAGGGATATCGTATGCATAATATAGCAAATGGCTTACCTCAAGCCGCCGCTCTGGAGCCACATTCTCAGTTACTTCTATTTCCTCTCCAAGAGTGAGACTATTCTTTACATTCCCTCCATCAGAAACCAAAAGAGCATTAAGAATATGAACAAGACAACACAATATCCCAGAATCAAGGAGAGACTGTTTATCAATATCCTGCAAACAATGTATAGAGATTCATTATTGAGATGAAAGTAACAATAAGATGCAAGTATTAAAAAATACCACCAGATATGAACCATAAACAGTATAACAAAGCAAGATAGCTCTATACATGTGAACTTATGTAATGGTTAATTGCATTATACATCACTATAAAACCAAAACAGAAGAATTATATAAGCTACTAGAGAATATAGATCCAGACAATTTTTTAGAACATGCAAAGCTTAAATACATACCCCAGTAACAAGGAATGATACTGCCTGTAACAAATTTGAACCAGCTTGAGTTCCATCCTGTACAGATTTAAGTGTAAATGTATGCACATATGAAAGCAAATATCATATCTCCATCCTACCTAAAAAGCGTGTAAGAAAGAAGAATAAGAAGGAAACCTCTGTAACCTCTGAGAAAAAACCAATCACACTTTCGATCTCCAAAGATCTTGTTTTGCTGCTACGTTTTAACTTTTCTATATCTGCTACAAATGCTCTACCCACGACAAAAGAAAATATGTGTGTCTCTACTAACCTGCATATAAAACCTGAGAAGGTTACATATTTGACTAAGTAGAAAAGGCAGAATAATGGAATCAATTATAATGTTTGTTCTCTTAGTAAAGTGTTTATATAAAACTATATAACTTAAGAGCTTTAATTTTTAACATGCTTCTTTTGAACTAAATGCAAGAATAGATGATAGAGCTGAAAATCTACGATTTCATATAGGGACAAGGAGTGCACAACAAATAAACTAACGGGAAAAGGTTATACACCTAACTCCTCAGAGACAATCTATGTTATTTATATTTATTTCTAATTAGATACCGACTGATAAACACAGGAATGACAGCTAATCACAAACAGAAGTTGTTTTTTCCTTTGCATGCCATTTGCGACTAATATGTGGAATTTTGCTACTCACAGAATATTCCAATTTGTTTAAGATGAGGTATGTCTTTGCATATGAAGTAGTATGACATAACATCAGTAAGTATGTCAGAAACCAACCAAATCATTAGATTAACTTCCAGATTAGGTGAAATTTTCGTATTCTTGCTTTTTTGGAAAGTAATGAGTCTTAGCATACCGAGCAACTAACTAATTTGGTTAAGATCTTTATAATTAAGTTAACATATCAAAGACTCATTAAATTTGTATCAAATCACCGAATTTACATGGTTTTGTGTATGATTACACAATCCTCAATATAGGGTCTTCTGTAGAAAGAATAAGTACACTTATTTAAGTCTTTTTGTCACGCATTGAAGTTTTATCATGCAAAAGGAATTTTAAGACAATATAAAAGGAAAAAGGCGGTGGAATCATACATGGAAATTAATTGTGCTACATTAGAATGCTGCTTTACTAATCTACAGAAGATATCAATAGTGATATTCAAGGCTTTTTCCTTTTCCTGCGTAAATAAAATAAGACCGTCAACTCTAGTCAGCAATTAGTTCTAATAATAACTAACGATGTGACTTATAATTATAACATGCACAAACCTTCTCTGAAGTCGATGTTCGAAACTCTTCCCATGATCTTTTGAAGTCCAATTCCAGTTCATAATTTTCTCTGCTTTTAACCAGGTAAAGAAGAAAAAACATATGAGGAACAAAGTGAAATGAAAATACGCTGGAATTTTACATGATTTATCACGTTGAAGAAACTTGAACTAGAAGATCATATAAATATACGATTTTAGCTTAAAACCATTATATTAAAAGTGCAAAGACTATGTCCACGCTTGGTGAAATTATCATACAACTTGCTTATATGTTTATCACTTACATAAAACCATGTATCATGTGCATTCAAAGAACACACCCATCTCATATGTATCATGCGCATTACCATATTCGTTATATTGTCATGTGGAGATATATGAGCAATTATGGTTTATTCACTAGAAAACCTTAACGATACCTTATACCATCAATGCTAGAGGAAATATAAGTAAAACTTCTTTTGTCCCGAAAATACAGAATCTATAGCTCAAAACATAATAATGAAGGTCTTAACTATCATCTAAATAAACTAATTGATAGTTTTATACTCCATTACCACAGCCCTCCCATCATTTGTTTAGCCAATAATCAATTCCACCAAATATATGCCAATTTCAAACGGTAAACAAAAACATGTTAAATCTCCGAGTACCATGAGTTGGTCAGTTCTTTTTACTACACTTGCATACCAATCTCAAGCATTTAAACTCATTAACTTCATTTACATTCAGGGGCAGAGCCAGAAAGTTATGATAGAGGGGGCAAACTTTGATAATTTTTAGAAACTACACTACATATAAGTTCGTTTACATTATTAATACCAACTAGCGTGGCTGTACTTATAAAGTGTAAAATGACCTAAAGCAAAACGCTAAACCTCGCTTCTTTTATTATAGTTTCAAATAGGAGCGTATAAACAAAATCCACAAGCTAAGCATCATATTCTAAACGCCAAAAGCTAAACACTAAATTCTCCGAATAACTATCAACACACCTACTAATTAGCTTCTAAACACATAATCAAACACACAACATTTCATTTGGCTCACTAACGTCTCCGGTAATACCTCGACAACGGATGATCGTAGCTGGCATTACTACTAGTACTAGTATTCGCGTCAAAATACGAAGAGCGCGGGGCGACGCAGCAGCGGTTGGAGGTGAAGCTAATCCTACCTTCTCTTTAAAGTCTTTCAACAATGTTACCCATTTCATCCTTTAAAACATCAATAAGCACACGATTTATTCAGATTACAACCCTAACATTATGACGTCATTTCAAATATAAAAAAATACAAAATCCAAGTGAAGTGACCGATCAAATAATGAAAATAATATCAATGATGATGATGATTTTAGTGATTTATGTGCTGCTAATTTTTATCCTGAAATGAGTGAATTGTATAATGTTGGATTTTGATATGCCCTAATTTTTAATTTTGATTTTATTTGATTGATTGTTGATTTTGGATGGAACTGCGCGCCTTGTTTCTCGTGTTTTTTGTATTTTCGCTTTTTTTCTTTTTGTTTTTGTCCGTTTTGTTTGTATGATTGTGATTTCAAATAAATAAATAATGTTATCCTTTTATGTCGACGGCTTTCATACTCCAAGTTTTGATAGTCGACTGTTTAACTAGAAGAAACTCAGACGGGATGATATAAAGGAACTTTTTTGTTTAAGGACATGAGTTTAGATAGGAATGAGTAAAGAGATTGAATTAGATTAGGCGGTTAGACGAGCTAGGTTGTTTGTTGTTTTTGAGGTAGTTCTTGCATTTAGTTTTTTATAGGCGTTTCTTAGTATCTTTGCTTCTTGCTTTAGGTTTAGAGTTTCATGGATGGTTCCTTTTAGGAGATAAGTAGGCCCCTTGTTCTTTTTTGCTTGGCCCGTAGGTAGGTGTGAAAATGTGCCTTGTAAAAAATTTGTTAAATAACAAATTTTAAAGATTTGAATTTAAATTATCCTTCTTTTTTGAAATGGGCACATATAGCCCGTTGAAAAGTTAAACGAAGACTAGGCGCATTTTTTTCTCAATTATAAAACATCGCGATCGTTTTAAATAAATATTTTTATATAATATATTTAAGTTTTTAATATAAATAAAATATTACGTTTAAGGAATTTATTTAAATCGTTTTAGGTGTTTTATTAAGCGATTTATATAACGTGTCTGTTTTACCGTGCCCATTTAAATTGCCTGTTTAAGCCGTGCCCATTCTAGCCTGTGTCTGTTTAGCTCTGGTGCGTGCAGTGCCCGCCCATTGCCTGTTTGCCACCTCTACCCGTAGGTGTAGATCCCATAGTGTTACCCTTTTCTTGTCCTTCGCTGCTCTCTTAGGTCTGGGTTCTTTATTTGCTTTTAGGTTTGTGGAAAACTAGAAGAGGGGTTGAATAGTTCACCGATTAAAACTTTGTTTTAAAATATTTAGATCGACTTATGTCAATCTATTTAGATGTGTATGTTGGATGTTGATAGATAGATATGTAAATATATAATGCAAAGGTAAAAAGTAAGAAACACAAAACCATGACATGAGTGTTTATAGTGGTTCGGCTACAATGACACCTTCTTTGCCCTACTCCAATCCCCGAGTCACCTACTCGAGAGTTCATTATCACTACACGACACAACTCCTTATGGCGGAGAAGCCTTCACAACGTCGCCTACTCTTTTTCCGGTACAAGGCTAGACATCGGGTTCTTCCACAAGGTAGAACCAAACCTATCACAACGTCGCCTACACTTTATCCGGTACAAGGCTAGATACCGAGTTCCATTACAAGGGTGGAACTACTACCCAACACTACTCAACACCTATCCCAAAGGAGACCCACTCCTTGTTACAACATCATCAAGGATATCAATATCCTTGGACACAACCTATCTCTATTTGTACATCGATGCACCATATCGATTGTACACCCCAGCATCTTTCACTAATGCCTTTGACGCGATCTTTTGGCACCTTTCACTAATGCCTTCTACTTGACCCTTTTGGCATCCTTCACTAATGCCTTTGACACGGACGTTAGGCACCTTTCACTAATGCCTCGTCTCGACCCTTTGGCATCTTTCGCTAATGCCTTTGACACGGACGTTCGACACCTTTCACTAATGCCTTCGTCTTGACCCTTTGGCATCCTTCACTAATGCCTTTGACACAACACTTCTGAGAGGAAGAAAGAACTATCAACAAGAGAACTTGATGGTCTTGATGATGACGAAGCATGGCAACTCATGGACTTGAGCTTGCTCGACTTCAAGAGGTGGTGATTTCGCCTTTAAGAGGAACTTAGAGAATCACACAAAAACAAACACAAACTACATAGAAAGATCCTTTGGATATGAGGTTAGAGAGTTTACAATATTAAGAGAAAGTATGTGTGGGAGTAGCCACCAACAATGAAGAAATGGCTCACTATTTATAGACAGAAAACATGCTACTGTTCCACGGATCCCACGGATCCCTTGTTGGAGGGATCCGTCTAGTGTATTCAGAGGGATCCGTGAGACGCTCCTCTTTACCCATGGGTTTTGGGTCATGGGTCATGGGTTATGGGTCATGGGTCCTAAACTTTGGACCATGGGTATCCAAGTAGATACAATGTATCTAGAAAATGCAATGCATCTAGTCCATGGGTTATGGGTTAGCTCCATGGGTCATGGATTGTGCTCCATGGTTATGGGTCATGGATTATGCTCCATGGGTATGGGTCATGGACTTTGGGTTTTACCCAACTACATTCAATGTATTTAGTTAATGGGTTAAATACTTAAACTTCTACCCATTCTATTTCTCATTATAATACATACTAAGTATATATATATATTTACCCAATATGTAAACACTAGTTGTTGTACATATGCATTACTAAATCATGAAAGCACTATTACTTGTTTAGTGTTTTATGTGAAAACGTAAGTGTGTTAGTAAACTATTGGCTCAAAACATTTACGTATTTTATTTGTTTCGTTAAAATGATTTTACGTTTGTTATCGACAAAACAATAGAAGATCGTAAAATATAAATAAACGTTTTTACGGCTTATTTGTATTAACAAGGTTATTCCTCTTTGCGTGTGTTTTTATGCTTTTGTTTGTCTCTTTTGTGCTTTAGATATTCTAAACTATGTTCTTATGCGGCGTATGCTTTTATGTCTTTTCGCTTTTATCCTATTTAGATCCTTTTATTGTTTTTGTTTATAGATTTGTTGATTTCCTTATTATATTATTGCATACAATCACACATGCACTTATATCTCAACACACGTGCAAATATTCACTTGTCGGAAGTCTTGGTGACGTATAGCAAAACACTATACGCTTCTTATATTATTGTTTCAAATAGGAGCGTATAAACAAATCCCACAAGCTTCACACTCGTTCCAAGCAAGCATTGTATTCTAAATGCCAAAAGCTAAACACTAAATGTTTGAATAAGCAACTTACTATTAACACACCTACTACTTAGCTTCTAAACATATACAAGACACACATCATCTCAATTTGCTCATTATCATATCTAGTAATACCTCAACAACGGATGATAGTAGCTGGAAGAAGTGGCATTACTACTACTCGCATCAGAATACACCGTATGCGCCAACGTAGACGACGCAACGGTTGGAGGTGAAGCTAATCCTACCTTCTCTTTAAGGTCTTTTAACAATGTTACTCGTTTCATCCTTAAAAATTGACACAACATTACATTTAATTAACCGGTACATAAACAGGATCCCATTACACTATCATAACAAATTCTAGCATGGTGACATCATTTTAAAAATCAAAATCGAAGTGAAGTGATCGATAGAGTCAATTAAAATAAAAATAAGATCAATGATGATGAAATTGTTCTTAGTGTAATGTGTGCTGCTAATTTTTATATCCCAAAAATAATGAATTGATATAATTGTTTTGGTGCCCAAATTTTAATTTTAATTTTGTTAGATTGATTATTGATTTTGGATGGAACTACGCCTTGTTTCTCGTTTTCTTTTCCGTTGTGGTGTTATGATTTTGACTTCAAATAAACAATGTTATCTCTTTTTAGATATAAATGTTCGGTTCTTAATTTTTGACTTTTTGTTAGTAAGGAAAAGTAAAAATACATGAACTAAACATTTTCAACCCAATTTTGAGATAAAACTTTTACTTCAAAATTAACTAAATTATTATTCTAAATTGTTGATTGGTTGATCCCGATAGCAAAGAAAAGGTCCGCTCAAAGTGTAATTTCTAAACTCGTATTTGCAGCGTCTACTTACTTTATTTCGCAAGAAATGAACTGGAGATTATTCAAGAAAACGAAAAGGACCCGAGAGCAAGTTACTGATTTGGTTTGTTTCTAATGTCCGTCTCAAAATTTTAACTCTTCATTTCAAGAAAACTAGAAGAGTTTATGGGTGTTGGCAGTTTGGAAACTTCCCTCATCTTTGGTCAAGAGTATAGCTATGTCGTGTCCTTTTTCGGTTACTCTTATCTTTACATATATACAATACAATTATATCAACATTTTTTTTGTTCTTATCCTCCTATGTGTACTTGTAAAAACAAAATAGAAGGATGTTAATATCATATGCAATGTAGACAAACATAATTTAAGTGGTGTCACAATTCTCAATTTTCGGTCATTTTTCAAATTTACTATTCATCTCGGGAATTTACTATTCATCAGTTACTATTCATCGTTTTTGAAGTCGAGATGATATTTTGAGAAGTTATTTCAAAATTTTACTATTCATAAAACACTATTCATCCCCGAAGAAAAATTTATATTTACGACCATTATCTGCATATTAGTTCATGCATAGGTTCGCATATTTCAATAACGTATACTTTTCTTATTAAATAAACGCTATCGCACGATCATTTATTTTGAAAAATTGACCCGACACTTCCAAAAATTATCCTGATATATTTTTATACTCATTTTAAGACTATAAAAATTATATTATTAGTTTACCCGATGTTTTGAATTTATTTTGTATATAAATTGTTATATATAAATATTTACGACGGTTTTCGTAAATTCAACTCGATAATTATTTGATCACTCAATTCTTGTAAGAAATATATTTTTATAATTTTTACGACTTCGATATATTTTATTTTGTTCTGTAAAAATTGATTTTTAGCCAACGCTACACTAAATAATTACTTTTACTTACCAAATAACACATTATACTTTATAAATAATACATTTAGGTATCAAATTCATCCAACCCTTGCCCAAAATACCCCATGGCCGGCCACCTTACCCCCCCCCCTAGTCACCATTAGTAGCCAATTTGGTTTTTGATACTACAAATTACACCTACACATATATTGTTAGATATTTACTATGTATTAGATATTATATCATATCTTAAACACCTAGTAACACATACTTGAAGGTGAAAGAAAACCAAAAACCTCTCCTCATCCTCTCCAATATTCAGCCAACTCAAGAAAGCAAGAAGAACCATTAATTTTTCAAGCTACAAGTGTTTACAAGATCCATTTTGTGTTCTAGTTAAGGTTTAAGATTAAACCTTGAAGATTAATTAAGTTTTCTATCACTAAACCTCATCAATCAACAAGTAAGCATTTCATGATCTTTACTAATCTTTCTTGATCATTCATGAGTTATTTTTATCATTCTAGTAAGAAAACATGCAAGTTTCATGTGTATCTATACCACTTTTTATTGTTTTTAGTACTTATATTGAGTTATAATCATCTTATAATTAATCCCTTGAATCATATCATTTTTTATAATGTTTAGGAACCCATGACACCCTAAGAAGGTGTATGGTAGGTTTAGAATAGATTTGGTGTTGATTTGAAGTGGTTAGAATAAGTATTACGCAAGAAAAATCACTTTCGATAACTATAAAATAGGGTCTGATCACTTTTGCAAAGTCTAAAAATTTCGACAGTTTATAAAATATTTTGGGCTAGATATTCAGAAAATATACTTTAAAACAAAACCGTGGTCGCTTGAACGGGTTAAAACGGATTTATAACGAAGAAGTTATGCTATTTTCAAGTTTAACGACTAAAACTATATTTTCCGGAAAAACAGCATGCTGTCCAGATTTTTAAGGGTCAAAAATGAGTCTTAAGCGCTATCTAAATGAGTTGATTTATCAAAAATATATTAGTATACTTTAACACGAAGCTAAGGACATATAAAACGTAGAAAACGGACTTATAACGACTAAATTACACGCGTTTAAATAAGGTTGTCGTAACTACTTCACAAGTATAACATATATATTTTCTAATAGCCAAACTAGTTGTCGCTAGTGACCATGTTGAGAGTCGTTTTTCACATCGATAGAATACTTTTTAGAAAACGATGTCTTCTAGTAAAAGTAAGTTCACTTAGCCTATTTTTCAAAATGTTCAACCGTTCGTCAAACGGAGTAGTAACGAATAAAATGCGTCACTCAAACTTTCGAAAACTACCTTTAAACAATATTTTTGGTACAAGTACCCTACTTCACCTATGTTTTCTCCATGATCGAGACCTCTATTATAAAAATTTAAAAGTCGAGACTTTGAGATAATGCTACAAGCTTTCCAAAACCGTTGAGTATGTTTCCTAACACTCGATATTCACTATTTTACGACTAGCTTTTCGAGGCCATTTAGTCACTTTCATGAATTGTCAAATTATATTGTTTTGCGACGAAAAACTATAATTTCTTAATAAATCACTAAATGACTATCGTAGGATATCATTTCAATGTAAGTACTTATAAAGTAATTTATAACTTGTCAAGACGTTATAAACTTATTTTCGACGATAAACTTTATTTTCAAAATTGCACAAGTGGTATGGATATCATATGAGTTTGCATGCACGACATTGTTTCATGACTTATATTAGAGCATATCATTCATATTAGGTTGCGGATAGAGATTGCACCTCATTTATGTAAATCCACTTTGTCATCATAATCATTGCATCAGGTGAGTTCGTAGCCCCACTTTTACTCGTTCAATTGTTTTATAAACTCTTCGGGGGAGATATATGCTCAACTACTTGCTTCTGCTTTACGCTTATATGAACTTAAATAACTGTTGTTTCACTAGTTATGCTATTAAGTAGATTGTGCCCGAACTAAACTGATCACTATGTTATGAACACTATTATTTGAACCACTTTCCTTGATTTTGAGCCCTTCGACATATATATATTTGAACTCTTTTAACTTGATAGGAACCTTTTGGCATAGATTCGAACACTTAAACTTGATTTAATTCTTTTGACATATAATTAATCTCTTTTAACTTGATTTAATTCTATTGACATACAATTAATCTCTTTTAACTTGATTTAATTCTTTTGACCTACAATAAATCTCTTTTAACTTGATTTAATTCTTTTGACATATAATTAGTCTCTTTTAACTTGATTTAATTCTTTTAACATACAATAAATCTCTTTTAACTTGATTTAAAACATTTTGACATATAATTAATCTATTTTAACTTGATTTAAAATAATTTGACATATAATTAATCTCTTTTAACTTAATATTGAACCTTTCGACTATTTTGAACTTGTTTGACTTTATATTGAACCTTTTGACTATTTTGAACTTGTTTGACATAATATTGAACACTTTGACTATTTTGAACTTGTTTGACATAATATTGAACCATTTGACTATTTTGAACCTTTTGATATGTTTTGAGCTCTTTGACTGTTTTGAACTTTTGAACTCGACTTAAACTCTTGAACTTAATTACGAACTTTTGAATGGAACACTTGAACTTAATTACGAACTTTTGAATGGAACACTTGAACTTAATTACGAACTTTTGAATGGAACCCTTGAACTTAAATACGAACTTATGACTTGTTTGAACTTATTGAACCGTACGTGCTATGACCTTGACTTAAAGTCTCCCATGATTGGAGCATCACTATAAAGTCTCCCATGTTCGGAGCATCACTATAAAGTCTCCCTATGTGAACGGAGCAATACTAAGTCTCCCTTGTACGGAGCAGTGCAAATTCTCCCATGTTCGGAGTGTTCTTAATTGTATATTAATAGTTGTATGATGTACCGCTTTGTACATTCGCATTGTTAGTCTCTATTAGTAGGTAGTATGGATAGCGCTTATTGAGGTCGGCCAACCTCTCGTTCACTATGTTACGAACGCGTATTATTTATTCTATGGGCTTTTCCTGGCATACATTATTATATACGTGGTGCTATATTGTGAACTATTATGACATCGTATACTCGACCACTAGACACACTATATTTTGTGCAATGGGTTGTGAACATACAGGTTGCAAGTTTTGTATGGGCGGAACTTGGAACTGAGTGGATTTACAATGCCTTTTCTTTGTGAACTATTATGATAACGTGTACTTGACTTCTAGACATACTACTTTTGGCAGTGGGTTGTGAACACACAGGTTGCAAGTTTTGTATGGGCGGAACTTGGAACTGAGTGGATTTACAATGCCTTTGCTTTGTGGACTATTCTAAATGACCAAAAACTTTGCCTTTGTTGCATGAACGTTCTTTAATAGCTTTACTTGTTAAACAAACTCTATGAACTCACTCAACCATTGTGTTGACACTTTTAGCATGTTTTATCTCAGGTATCTAAGGCATTCACTTCATGGCATGCATGTGGATTTATCATAGAGTCGCGGTGTCGACGCGTCTCACCTATATTTTATGCACTTAACTATCGTTTGATTGTAACAAACTCATTTTGGTATATTGGAAATCTTTTAGGGACCTATGTTTTGTAAACTCTGACTATTTTACTTAATCAAACGATATTTTCAAAACGACACTTTAGGTCGTTAGATATAACTGCAACTTTGATGCTATGACAGTCATCGCCCAGGTATTCCATTCCGCTGCAAAACAGGTAATTTGGGGGTGTGACAAGTGGTATGCAAAAAATAATGGTTTATATAAATCATTGACATTCAAAAAGTTTAACAAGAACATTTCAATCAAAATTTTGTAATTAATCAAAAATATAAAAAAATATACTTCAAACGACATCATAGCATATACCATGCAAAATATATTAATTGTGTTGTGAATGAATTAGATTTTTATTATTTCATGAAAAGTATGATAAAGAAAAATATAACCTGCTAAGGTAATTATTTCCTAATATACACAATTGTAGTTGTTAGACATCCACAAGATAACAAGAAAACAACAATAAAAAGCAAAATAATAGTGAGACGAATAACTATAAAAAGGAAAACATTTACTTTAGCATGAACAAAGTTGGTGGCTATAGAGTTAAACCATTGAAATGCAAAGTTGGTGGCTACGCAATTTCTATCCTTCGATCATCGGCTACAAAACCAAAACAAATCAATTTACTTTAGCATGAAATGCAAAGTTGGTGGTTACTCTTTTATTTTCTCTCTTTTTTTATGATCATGGCATCCACCATTGAAACGCAACATTTAAACCAGCACCGCCAACAAACCACCACTACCACAACCACCGTCACCGACCCTCCGCCGTCAAATAGAAGAATTTGAACCATGAGAAATGTCATAGTATTGGCACTCTCTTTCATTTTCCTATTGTTAGTGGGTGCTTTTACTAAAAGTTCACCTGCTCATCAATGTGGGTATCTTGAAGGTTTATGTGCTTGACGTACAAGATATGTACGTCAAGCACATAATTGTAACTAACACAAGTGTCACACTTCAAGCAAATGCGACACTTGGAGTCAAGCTTAAAACGAGTGGAGATGTCAACCCGACCCCAGGCATTGCATTTTTCAACTTGATAATAGTTACCTTCAACAAATCCACCATCAGCACCTTTGTTGGGAATAATACTAACAATTACCACGGATAGTATTGTGGTTGACACTGCTGAAGAAAACACTAGCAGTGGAAACTTATTCCCACTGCCAGTACAATTATTACCACTGCTATTGGATAATTGTTTAGTATTCGTATAATGATATGTATAGAATAGATTGTGTGTATATTCTATATTGATAGGTTTATTCTTATCTTGTAAAGGACTCCTTGTGCTATAAAAGGAGGTCCTAGGTCATTGTCTTATGTACGAAGTTTATTATCTACGTACTTACAGCTTCAAGGTGTAACCCTAGTGATAAGCTAAGATCACTCGTATTATTTATCAATAATATTGGAGCTTAAGTTTTATGTTCAATCTGTGTTCGTTTACAATACATCATACAATCCGTCTTCTAAGTATTACTAAGTAAATTCCGCGTGCTTAATAATATTATACAAAATATCATTGACACAAGGTATGTGTACAGATCCATCAAGTGGTATCAGAGCGAAGGTTATGATATTTTGTTTTAGAAGATCCAAGGAATAAGCTTAACCTACTCACTCAATTCAATGGAGATGGAAAACAACCAGTCCAACTCTTCTACACCAAGGCTACCTAAACTTAAACTTAATGAGTTTGAGATGTGGAGGATACTGATTGAGCAATACTTCCTCATTCAGGACTATGCTCTATAGGAGATCATTCAAATTGATGATTCTTTCAAGCCTGTGACTAGTACTCAGAAAGTTGGTGACACAGATGTTGTGAAAGTTTCTGTGCCTGAATCTAGTATTGAAAAAGCACTAAGAAAGAATGATCTTAAGGCTAGAAGTTTGTTGCTGATGACTCTTTCTAGAGATCATATCATAGCATTTAGCAAGTTCAAGACTACTAAAGAACTCTTTGAAGAGATTTGCTCTGTGTTTGGTGGTAATGATGCTACAAAGAAGACACAAAAGACATTGTTGAAGCAAAGTTATGAAAACTTTTCTGCTTCAAGCAATGACTCACTTGATAGCATCTTCACCAAACTCCAAATGATTGTTACACAACTAACTGTGTTTGGCATTGAGGTAGAAAAGGAAGACCTCAATTTGAAGTTTCTAAGAAGTTTGCCTTGAGTTTCAAACTAATGTTACCGTGCGGGAAAACAAATCGACATTGAAACAATGAAACTCAATGATCTTTACAAAACTTCAAACTTATTGAGCAAAGGTTCAAGAAGTTGGAAACTCAAGTACAAGCTCAAGCGACTTGGCTTTGATGTCAACCTCTGTTGGCGGTGATGATCTCGAAGATGACGGTGATGATGATATTGCCTTCTTTGGTTCTACGTTTCCATTGGTAATGTTAGTGTTACCACCGCAGTTCAAAGAAGAAGGTTGCTAGTATTGGAGATCCCACCTTTATGCTTTTATCTCCACTCAAGTCAATGGCTCTATTTTAACTCATGAAGACATAGAGCAAATTGATGAAGATGACTTGGAGGAGATGGACATAAAATGGCAAATAGCTCGCTTAGCATGAGAGCTAGGAAATTCTACAAAAGATTGGCAAGCCTATTCACATCAATGGTGGTGGCTGCGAGGCTTTGATAAGAAGAAAGTGGAGTGTTTTAAGCGCCACAAGTTGGGACACTTTGCTAGAGAATGTAGAAGACCAAAGATCAAGGACACCGGGTCTACTTGGTACAAGCAAAGAAGGAACCAAGCGTGGAAGAACCAAAGGCAATGTTGGCTATTGATGGTGTGAGCTATGATTGGAGTTTCATGGTCGATGATCAAGAAGAAGAACATTCGAGACTTGCTCTTATTTCTCTTGAATTTGCTCTCATGGCTTTCTCGACTCGAGGTACAAAACTTTGAAAGTTGTTCTAAAACATGTAGGGCTGCTAGAGAAGTTGAAAGGCTTAATGATTTATATTCTAATGAAAGACAAGAGTTCTATCTTGCTAATTATCTTGTGTCAAATCTTAGGAGAGCTATAGTTGTATTAGAGAAACAAATAGATCACTATAGAAAATGAGACAAAATATAATGATGATATGATTCTTCTTAGAAGAGGTAGAACATACAACGTTGTGAATGAAGCATACCAAAAGAGCTTGAAAAACTTAAAAGATAAATGAGAATGTCAATTTAATCGTAGACACTGTTATTATCGGTCTAAGTCAATTGATAAAACTGGAATGCTCAAATTCATAGTAAAGTTAAGTCCGGTATGGGTTACAATATAGTGCCTCCACCTCTAAGGGGTGTTCATTCACCTCGGTATATATTTAGCTCATCTGAGGCTTAGAAGAGTTTCAGGATCTTGAACGTGAATATGGTCCTTTAAAGGACACAATGGTGAAAGGTGAGGAAGAAGTTAAGCATGATAATAATGTTTTTGAGAGTGCTAGTGACTCATCTGTTGTAGATGAGAATTTTAAAAGGAATGTAGAGACTTCTATCCCAAAAGATGTTAATACTATTACAGAGGAACCTAGGAAACCAGTTAATCAACCTAGACCAAGCTGTAAGGTATCTTTGAGATGTATAGGAACAAGCCTCTGACTCCTAGGGGTAACTAGAGGAGTTGGAATCATGTTAAATCTCAACAACTAGGTAGTGACTTTGTGATGTACAATAAGGCATGCTATATCTGTGGTAGTTTTTATCATTTGCATGCTAAATGTGACTATCATTTTGGGAGAAAGGAAGCCCATGAGAATAAAAGGGTGGAGTCTAACAGGTTTCAAAATAATGTGCACCCTAATTCTCATTGCAAAATGGTTCCAAGAGCAGTTCAACTAAGAAGTGGACTCAAAACTTTTGCCACTGCAAAAACTGTTAACACTGCTCACCCTAAGTCACCTGTTAAAAGTGCAAAGTCCAAAACAACTTTTTCAAAATCTGCACAAACAGGGAAAGGAACTTTTCAAGCTAAAAAGGTTAATTATAACCAACGGTGGGTACCTAAAACTAAACCGGCGGTTTCCTTTGCTCATTTAAAAGTTTCCACTGCAAGGGTTGTAAACAAGAAAAGGGGGGACATGGGCCATGCTGTGAAGGCCTCAACACGTTGGGAATGGAAACCTAAAGGAACTACCTCTACAACCAATCCCAATGGTGCATCAATGACCTTTGATAGATTTAACTATATTGATACACGAGGCAGATCTAATTCAATCATGGCTTGGGTCCCCAAAAGAAACTAACTCTTTACTTTTATGTGCAGGAACATCCAAGATCAAAAAGGTCGGATCAAGGATATACAGATAGTGGGTGTTCAAGGCACATCGGCAACAAGTCCTATCTTTCGATTTTGAACATTATGATGGACGGTATGTCGACTTTGGTAATGATGGTAATGACACAACATGTATGATGCAAGAACTCTAATGTTAAAGGAAAACATGGATCATTATTATTATTTCACAAAACTGCACACTGAGTGCAGTAGATACATCCATGGATTACTGACTACAAGCATCAGTACATTAACTGAAAACAACAAACAACAACGTACTCCTAACAAAAGGTTCACAACAAACCACCATCTACCACCTATGGCTTCTTTGGAATAACCCATGTTGGCATCACTTTAGGTGCATTATGCATATCTATCCAGTCATACACCTTAGGGCTTGCTAGTCCCATCACCACTTTTCTAACAGGTGGGAAGGATGATGAAGGTCCCTCTTGTGTTTGTGCTGTCAACAGTGGTGGAAAAGGAGGCATCTGTAGTTCTCCTGATGGAAGGATTCTAGCAAGAGCAGGCACATCCAAGACCCTTGACTTAATATCATCATTTGTGTTTGTACATGGGGAAATGTAGCTTGAATTGGATTCTGAGCTATCTTCAATGATGACAGCTTCTTATGGTATTGGATGAGTTGAAGAAGGACCAACAGCAACAGGGATTGAATAAGCATCTGCATTAGTTCTTTTTCTTAATGAAACTGCTTCAAACACCTCTTTCTTCTTCTTACCTGGATTGTTGAGCACATAATGCCAAACCTCTTCATACCAAAAGCTGTCTGAAATTGAACTGTCATAAGAGATATTGATTGGGTTTGGACTGCTCATGGTAATTTTTAATAAAATTGCTTTTGACAGATTTTAGGAGAGAGAAGTGTTGGTGTGATAGAAGGTTGTGGGTGCTTGGTTCTTAAATACAAGTTTAAGTTGGAATCAGTTAGTTAATGAAGGGAATATATAAGTTGTTGAGAAATAAATGAAGTCTTTGACTTTGGTGACCGGATTAGTGACTAAGAGTTAACCTAATTAACTTGGAATTTAGCCACTGCTTATGGACTCACTCTTTGCTATTCTCTAAACACTGATATTTCACACACTCTTTTAGTGTATGATCTCTGTTTGTGACATGAAGATTTGAAGGATTCATTGATTACATTGAAGTGGTTGCTCTTTAGTGTTTGTCTTTTTAGTTGTCCACTAACTTCTATGCAGAAATTAAATCTTACAGTGGAAACTATAATGCAAGCAGTGGAAATATGTTATTCTCAAATTGGAAAAAGGAAAACATAGATATTTAAATTCAAACAAAAGAGTCATTACATCCAAAAGAGAGTGTCAACAACAACTATCAAAACACAAAAGACAACTTCCTACACTCCTACATCCTACATCAGCTACTCCATTGGCTTCTTGCCTTTGCCTACATAGTCATGCTTATTTTTCTGGGCTCTCTTCCTTTTGTTCTCAAAGGTGGATTGCTTTCTTGGACAAGGAAGACCCAGAACTTGTGGAGGAGGCTTTGGTAGCATTGCAGACTTCTTTGGTATGGAAATCTGCTTCATGTTGGAGATAGCTGTTTCCAGTGCTTTTGTAAGAGCTCTTGGTAATTCTTTGACCATGGAGTAGGTCTCATCATTCGTCTCATCATCATCCTCTGATGAGCTGGAGTAAAACTCAAGAGATGGTGCAGGTTTAGCAGCAGGTACACGTTTAGCAGTAGTGTACTTCTTGGATGAAGTGCTTCCGACCCATGATGGAAAGTATCCACCCATCCCGATGCCTCCGAGGAAGTTTTGACTCGATCACATACTCTTCTTCCGAATCGGAGGAGATGTTAATGGTGTTGGAAGGATTACTCATGATTATATCCAGGGTTTGTGTGTTTGAATGTGTTTTTGATGAAGATTACAATACGCCAAACCTCCTTATATAGACAAAGTCGATTACAAGGGTTAATTAATGAGTATATTTACTTTTTCCTATTTTGGTAGGTTAAAGAGTAAATATAGATATTATCGGGTTGACTTTGGAAGATATTTTCTTGATAGTGGCTTGGTTAAAAGTAACTTTAGTTAAGCACAAGTTGGTTATTCCTATCACATGCAGATACATAACCTTTATGCAGCAAAGATGGGAGTTGATCTTAAAAGGTGTATAACTGAGATACACAACAAATGGTTATTGATTCACCATGTCTAATCCACATAAGAATCAACTAGTCCGAGCAAGCGACTCTTGGTAAAGACTTGACAAATCCGTTCATGGTTGATAGTTTACCAAAAACTATATGGTTATCAACTCACCATATTCTTTATGATTAAGAGTTGGCTAGTCCATAGTAAGCGGCTCATGGTAAAGACATATCAAATCCGTTGATAGTCGGTAGTTTGCTAAAACTATGATAAGAGCGAGACCATTTTAATATGTTTTATTTTACCTTTGCTCTTTGAAATTTTTGTGAAAATTACCATCGCTAGTTCATAGTTTCCAGCGACAATGTTATTTTACCATTTTTTTCTAGCCGTTACAAGCGTAGTGTCGATAACAAAATTTTTACTAGCCGTTGTAGAAAACAAATTGCTTTCCATATATATAGGATAACTTCTAGAAAATTATCTACTTTCCTATTTAATATTTATCCTCTAAAGATAAATACTTTCCTTAGATAATTTTTCTTGCGCTATACTCTTCAACCCTACATCTATATATCTTTTTATCTCAATTGGCTAGTTATTCCTTCAATTATTACTAAGATAATATCGTTTTTCATCAAAAGTTTCTATGGCACCATTAAAATTTGTAGATGAGCACAACCAAGTGGCCTACCTACAAAAGTCAAACGAGAAGAGTGGCCCTGTTTTTCATCAGATTGTGGACTTTCTCAATACTACCCATATAAGGTATGTTTTGCTTTTAAAACCCACAATCTATATTTGTCAAATCAAACAGTTTTGGACTTCTGCTCAGTCCATAACACTTGAGAATAGAGATACACATGAAACAGTGAATGCTCTATGAGCCACTGTGGATGGGGTAACTATTGATGTTACTGAGGTATCCTTGAGGAGAGTTCTCCAATTGGATGATCTCAATGGTATCATCACATTACCTATGCCAGAAATACATGAAAATTTATCATCCATGGGGTTTGATACCACCGATAAAAAGGCTACTTTCAAAAGAGTGGTTTTGTCCCCAATGGAATTTTTATACATACTCTTTTACATTGTCTCGGTCCAAAGAAAACATCTTATGAGCAATTTAGTTCAACCATGGCTTACCCTTTGGTTTGTCTAGCCAGCGATAAGATTTTAAGCGGTCAAAATATATTTTTACAAGTATGGTGGCAATGTAAAGAGTTCAACAAAATTTTAATGTATCCAAGGTTTGTCAAGCGATGCTAAATGAGTTTCAAGCGCAACCCCATACTAATGTTTATAAAATCAGTTGTCTCAAGCCTAAAGTTTTTCAAAACATGAACAAAAGATGGCAACATGATTTTTACACCTCTCTTTCCTCAAATGCTTGCAAAGATTACAACTGAACAAATCACACCCATAATCTCTGTTCCAAACATTGATTATACTTCACCTGTTTCTCACACCTATGAGAGGAGGAGCAAACAGCCACCTTCTTTCATGACAACACAACATGTTTCTGAACCTTTTGGTCGAGGAACAAGTAGTGGTGGTTCTAGACTTCAACCTAGTCCAACTAGGGAGGACTCTGAGCCTTTGCCCCATGATTCACCTCTCCCAATAGGTCATACAGTTGGAAGTGATGAGGGCAGTGGGCAACAAATGGAATTGATGGTTTTGTGTACCAAATTAGCCAAGCAGGTTGAATCTCTACAGAAGGACCTGGCACATGTCAAGAAGCAGCATGCCAAGGATGTTAAATACTTAAAAGAGGAGATTCAGACCTTGAAGGAAGAATTGCAGGGGTTGAAAATGCAAAGGAAAACTGCAAAGTTGGTGATCTCATCTTCATCCTTACCTAATAATGGTGATTCAGCTGATTTTGATCAAGATTTGGGTAATTCTCCCAAACAGGGGAGGAAAATAGATGCTAAAACTCAGGGGAGGAAAATTGATTTTGAAGATGAAGGTGTTTCTAGTAAAGGTGCAGAGGAAGCTGATACTCAAGAAGAGCAACTAGAGCAAGATATTTTCGATCTTGTGATTTTACCATCGACCAATTTTCACCTGCAGAGCCAAATATTACCAGCGATGAACATAATGTTGTCACCGCAAGTGAAGAAATTGATAAACAGGAGAAAGATAAAGGTAAAGTTGTTATGCAAAGCAAGGAGCAAACAAGAAGAAAGATTTCAAATAAAGAACATGTTCAGATTGCTCTTGATGAAGAAGTTGCAAGGAAGATTACTGAAGAACAAGTTGCTGAAAAGAAAAAGCTTGAAGAATTGGATGTTGTAAGCTTTATGGAGGCTAAAAGATTGGATAGAATGGAAGATCAAGATTCTCTTTCCACTGTTCAACCTACAATATTCAGAGAGAAGACTCCAGAGTTCAGCTATGTGCCTACTGAAGAAGATATTGAGTTCTTGATTGCTAACAATCCAGAAGTCAAGAAGAAGGCAATTGACCTACTTGCTGATATGTCCTTAACTGAAGATCAAAGAACTGCTCAGTTGAAGGATTTTATCCAAATGAAGAATAATCAAGCACTTGAAGATGTGGTTAGTACAGTCAGAAAGGGTCAAAAGAAACCAAGGCAACCAACTAAGGCACAAATTATCTCATACATGAAGACTTACTGTTGCAATGTTGGTGGTTGGAAAAAGAATCAATTTAAAGGAATGCCTGATAATCAAGTTGAAGGTATCTACTACAAAGTTCAAAGACAAGATAAAGATTTTGTTTCAATGGGTTCTGAAGAAGAAGCAAGAAGGTTTCCTGGATTGAAGAGAAAGGCCAAAGAAAGTGATTCTCAAACTGTTAAGAAGACAAAGATTATTGAAGAACAAGAAGTTTCTACTGAGAAATTCACTGGTGAACAACTGACTGGAATGATTGTGATAGAAGAAGAAGATTTTTATCCAGAACCACTGCAAGTCAGACATCATATCATTGACTGGGAGGTTTATACTGCTAGCAATTTTGCTCCAACATGGAAGATCACAAGGCTAGGAGGTGCAACTTTCTCATTCATTCAATTTGAAGATCTCATCAAAGCTTTTGACAGAGATGATCTTGACAAATTATGGAAATTAGTTCAAGAAAGGTTTGATGCACAAGGTCTCAAAGATATGAAGGAGATGCAGTTATGGATTAATCTTAGAAGGCTCTATGAACCAAATGTTAATGATGATTTCTGGAAATTCTCATTTTCATGTCCTGGTACTAAATGGTTTTACTATGATTCATGTGAGGTTCATCATGTTTCTACAGCAAATGGAGTAGATGCATTCATGCTTGCTGAGAAACAATATCCACTCAGAGCTGGAACTCTTACATTGATGCTATGTTCTAATATAAGAGTTCATGAAGATAGTGAGAAAGTCATAGCATTGTTACATAGGCTTCAAGATCAATGTTCGAGAGCTATTCAGATGCTAAGGAAGAAGTAAAGTGTTTAATTGAATTCCCCAAATCCTTGAAGATAATGCAGATTGAAGAAACTTATTGATTTGCAGAGAAATCATAAGTTTAGGGGAGGATTGTTGGGAATAATACTAACAGTTACCACGGATAGTATTGTGATTGACATTGCTGAAGAAAACACTAGCAGTGGAAACTTATTCCCACTGCCAGTACAATTATTACCACTGCTATTGGATAATTGTTTAGTATTCGTATAATGATATGTATAGAATAGATTGTGTGTATATTCTATATTGATAGGTTTATTCTTATCTTGTAAAGGACTCCTTGTGCTATAAAAGGAGGTCCAAGGTCATTGTATTATGTACGAAGTTTATTATCTACGTACTTACAACTTCAAGGTATAACCCTAGTGATAAGCTAAGATCACTCGTATTATTTATCAATAATATTGGAGCTTAAGTTTTGTGTTCAATCTGTGTTCGTTTACAATACATCATACAATCCGTCTTCTAAGTATTACTAAGTAAATTCCGCGTGCTTAATAATATTATACAAAATATCATTGACACAAGGTGTGTGTACAGATCCATCAACCTTTACGAATGCCACCTACTCCATCTCCGAGAAGAAAGAGCAGCTTCTATGGTGATTCAATTTGAGCCACATGTGAATCAACTGTAGGAAGAGGAAGTATGGGTACTCGATAGATGGATGGCGAACGAGGATCCGTGCATGCTAGTGACGGCGGATTTCCACTAGAAGCTAAGAAACAAAGAGGCTCTGCTCATATCAAAACATTCCAGATATATGTCCCATATGCATTTATTCATGTTTTTTGTTAAACGGGTTTGATATACTTGATAACAAACGTACATGCCTTCAATTCTTGTTTTTGTATCTCTTAAGATATGCTTGAACTATATCAAATATTTCATCTACAATAAATAAAAAATAACATTCATATAAAGAAATGATGTTTTGTTTCCCACGTGATGTGGCATA
Source organism: Chrysanthemum lavandulifolium (assembly GCA_022545495.1). NCBI lineage: Eukaryota > Viridiplantae > Streptophyta > Magnoliopsida > Asterales > Asteraceae > Chrysanthemum > Chrysanthemum lavandulifolium. The sequence continues at coordinate 91,338,976 of CM040243.1, read as the reverse complement.
TAATTTCGGATGTCTGAATTTGTCTTCTGCAACAATACAATTTCAGATTTTCAACTTTAATTTCGGATGTCCAAAATATTTTTATACTTAGTATAAAACAAAATTTTAAAATTTTATATAACTCTAATGACCATCATAAATATTCTCTTTTCAAATGCACAATAACTTCTTTATAAAAAAATTATGGAACAAAAGTGATGGCACACTGCCTATAGTATTGATACATGAGATAACAACAAGCTGACATTTAAGATGGTTTATCGCGTCTCATTTGATATAAGTCGTGTCATTTTCAATCAATTTTGTTTTTTATATACTTGACCGAGACTATAAATGCTCGTCTTACCATTCATCAACCAAGACACTTGCATCATTTTTATTCTTATATACTTGATTGAGTATCGTGTGTGAGTTTAAAGTGAGTTAGTTAGGTTAATTATAATGGCATCGAGAATCAAAATGCAACCCCGTCAACAAACCACCACGACTACAACCACCGAACCCCCACCATCAAACAAAAGAAGTTGAACCATGAGAAATGTCATAGTATTGGTACTCTCTTCCATATTCCTCTTGTTTGTGAGCGCTTTGCTAATAATTCACCTGATCATCAATGTGGGTACCATGAAGGTTTCTGTGCTTGACGTACAAGATATGTACGTCAAGCACATAATTGTAACTAACACATGTATCACACTTGAAGCCAATGTGACACTTGGAGTCAAGCTCAAAACGAGTGGAGATGTCAACCCGACCTCGGGCTTGGCATTTTTCAACTTGACAATTGTTACCTTCGACAACTCCACCATTAGCACTTTTTATAATGCCACCTACTTCATCTTCGAGAAGAAAAAGCATCTTCTGGTGATTCACTTTGAGCCACATGTGAATCAACTGTCCGGAAGAGGAAGTAGGGGTACTCAATAGATGTATGGTGAACGAGGATTCGTACATGCTAGTGACGGCAGATTTCCACTATAACCTAAAGAACAAAGAGGCTCTACTCATATCGCCACCTTCTAGATATATTGGTTTTAGTTGTAGTGTCCCATATCTATTTATTTGTGTTTTTGTTAAAGGAGTTTGATATACTTGATAACAAACTACATGCCTTCAATTATTGTTTTTGTATCGTTTAAAATTATGCTTGAACTATATCAAATCTTTCATTTACAACAAATAAAAAATAACATTTATATACCTAAATGAAGTTTTGTTGCCCAGATGATGTACGTATAATTTCGGATGTCTAAATTTGTCTTCTCCAGCAATACAATTTCGGATTTTCAACTTTAATTTTGGATGTCCTGATACGCTTACACAGCGCGTTCGGGGTCAAAGGAACTTCCTTTTCATCGAGTAAGTTTTTCAACACCCTAGGCAGTGAACCTAATCGTTGTAGTGTAGTATTAGGGTAAGCCACGGGTATTGATATCGTTCTCTAGGGAATAGGAATGCTAGTGAGAATTTACTAGGCTAAGGTTGGGGTTGAGGAAGATTATTTTTATCTTTTTATATTTTTAGGAAATGGAAAGGTACGAATCTCGGGGTTTGGATTTGGGGGTTGGTATTTCTACCGATTACTCTACTTATCTAATTATCTAATTAACTAAGCTAGGGGTCATCTATGTCTATTGTTGTGTGCTCGTATGATGATTAACAATATATATACTTAGGTTTTATTACTCCCTAGTTATCTCCTATTGATGGTTGAATTGTCACGTCCTTATTCTTAACGCGTTGTGTTTCTAAAGTCGTAGGGTATCGTTTATCCTAACTCTTTGAAGCTACCAAGGTTAATGACTACAAAATCTCTAGGATTCATAAACTTAACACTAAGGTATTCTTTGGATGTTTAGCCTACAATAACTCTAGGTGATTATAAACTAAGGTTCAACAAAGATTAATCAAGCATTAATAACACAACGAATGACCTATCACAATACTAGGTTAATTACAATTAAGATAAGAGACAACCAATAAATATTCAATAACTAGGTTTCATATTACCTAAGCAAACACACAAATAAATTAACCGGAGATGGAGAACATGCAAGCATACACACAATCAATTGAAGACATAATTGAATTAATGAAGTAAAACACTTATCTTGATGTAAGATAGGGTATGGAACCCTAACATCTTGTATAAAATGACCTTGGTTCGGTCTAGGTTTTACTCCACAAAACTACCTCTCTAAAAGCGAAAAATTGGATTCTATATAAAGTGTTACAAGCTGCGACGGCGCTCTTTAATTGTGACGTCGTCGGTCGCCGATATTAAGTTTCGTCTTGGCCACGTTATCATTGTGGCCACCTTATACCGTGACGCTATTGCCTTGATCTCGGCGCCGTCGGATCAAATCTAGGCCAATCGTTGCGACGCCTACTCTTTTAACACCGATGTCGTCACTTGTAAATAAGCAATTTAGCTCTTGAGTCGTCACAAAACATGTTCCGACGACATCACAAATAGAACTGACGTCGTCCCTTCATTTCAAAGCACTGGTGTCTCGATTCTTGACTTTAGCCATTTTCTTCGTATATTCGCGCCTTTTCGTCCGAATAAGTGTCATTCCAGCAATTTGCCTTCAAGAGACCTAAAAAGTGAAAATGAACGAAATTAAGTAGTAACGGATACAAAAGTGATCAATTAAGGGCTTAAATGACCCCTCAAAAAGGTACCTTTTAAATCCTTATCATGTCCAAAATATTTTTATACTTAGTATAAAACAAAATTTTAAAATTTTATATAACTTTAATGAGCATCATAATAATACTCTCTTTTCAAATGCATAATAACTTCTTTATAAAAAAATTATGGAACGAAATAATGGTGCATTACGTATTGATATAGGAGATAGCAACAAGCTGACATTTATGATTGTTTATCGCGTCTCATTTAATATAAGTCCTCTTATTTCCAATCAGTTTTGTTTTTTATATACTTGACCGAGACTATAAATGTGCGACTCACCATTCACCAACCAAAACACTTGCATCATAGGCAAACTGCCTACAGTACCTACGGTTCCGGCGGATCCCTTACCCAAGGGATCCGGCCAGTGCAAACTAAAGGATCCGGTTGCTGGGTGAGACTAGTCCGGATTTTGGGTTGCAAACCGGGTTATGGGTTATAGGTTATGGACAACGGGTCATGGACTTTGGATCATGGATACCCAACAAGATACGTTGTACCTAGTCAATGGGTCATGGATTTTGGGTCATGGGTCATGGACTTTGGGCCATGGATCATGGATAATATCCAACATGATTTCATGCATGATGTCTAGCAATGGGTCATGCGTCATGGATCATGCTCCATGGGTATGGATCATGTACTTTTGTTTTTTCCCAACAAGATACATTGTACCTAGTCAATGGATCATGAGTTATGAACTTTGGTTTTTACCCATTACAAGTTATACTAAGCACATATACATTTTTATAAAATATAAGTAAACAACATTACTTGTAACTATTTTATAAAAATGGTTTTGGTTTTATACTTTTATATAACCTATTTAACTAAACATATTTTGATGATTTTATATGTTTAGTAAAAGTGTGTTAGTAAACTATAGATTCAAAGCTTTTACGTATTTTATTTATTTCGTTAAAATGATTTACGTTTGTTATCGATAAAACATTAGAATATCGTAAAATATAAATAAACGTTTTTGTTAATACAAATAAATCGTAAAAACGTTTATTCATATTTAGCGATCTCTTTGTGTTTTGTTGATAACAAATATAAAGTTATCATAAGTAAAATTATAAGGATACATGTTATTTTTGTAAAGCATTTATGTATATAATCATTTAACATTAATTGTTGTAATGATTCATTTATTGTAATAGTTTGTTAGGATGGGTAAAAACCATAACCCATGGAGCTAACCTATGACCCATTGACTAGATGCATTGCATCTTTAAGATACATTGTATCTATTTGGATACCCATGGTCCAAAGTCTATGACCCATGGCCCATGATCCATGACCCATAACTCATTTAGGGGGAGCGTCCTATGGATCCTCCCAGTTTACACTGGACGGATCCCTCATGTAAGGGATCCGTGGGATCTGTGCAACAGTAGCAAGATTTTGCCTATAAATGGAGAGTCATTTCCTCATTGTAACTCACCCCTCTTCTTACAAACTCTCTCATATATTCTTTCATTCTTCTAATCTCAGATCTCTTGATCTAGATAGTAGTTCTTCTTTCTTTTGCTGTGATTCTCATATAGGTCATTCTCTAAGGCGAGATCACGAGATTCTACAAGTCATCCAAGCAAGTGGTCCACAAAATTTCTGTAGCAAAGATCATGTATTTCATATTTCACATATTTGTTGTGTTATAGTTGTGTTGGTTTGGTCCTCCGTGTTAAGGACTCGATATTTAGCTTTGTACTAGAAAAAGTGTAAGCGACGTTGTGAAGGATTCTCCGCCAAGTTGAAGGATTTTGTTGACATAGTGCTTGAACTCTCGAGTAGGTGACTCGGGGAGCGGAGTAGGGCAAGGAAGGTGTCATTGTAGCCGAACCACTATAAATCGATTGTGTCATTTCTATCCTTACTTTACTTGCATTACTTATAGATCTATACTTTCTATCCATCCATACGATTTCACACAACATCGAATCTAAAGTTTTTGAAACTAAGTTAAAATCGGCAAAACTATTCAACCCCCCCTTCTAGTTTTTCACAATTGGCATCAAGAGCTAAGTTTACAAAAGTTTTAAAGTAAATAGTATTTTCAAAACTTTTCGATCACAATGGGTTCTGAAAGTTATAAAGAAGGGCAATCTATGCAATGACCTCCACTACTTGAAACTAATGGTTTTATTTATTAGAAAAATAGATTCGAAACGTATGTGAAGTTAAAAGATATTGATCTTTGGTACATCATTGTTGAAGGCGATTTTGAAGCCACTACAAAAGATGATAAAACCGGAAATTTAGTAAACACACCTCATGATCAACTCACCGATGATCAAAAGAAAAAGCTTTCAAAATAGTGAAGCTAAAATGGTTTTATACAATGCTTTACCCAAAAGGAATTCAAATAATTTCTATGCTTAAAACCTCTAAAGAAATTTGGAATTCTTTAGTTGTAACTCATCAAGGAAATAAACAAGTTAAAACAATAAAATAGATTTGTTTGTTCAACAATATGAACAATTTTCAATATCGGATGAGGATACTATAGATAATTCTTTTGCTAACTTTAATAATATAATTACATCATTACAAGCACTTGATGAGTCTTTCTCTAGTCGTAATCATGTTAGAAGATATCCAAGGGTACTTCCATCCAAGTGGAGATCAAAGGTGATGGCCATCGAAGAATCAAAAGACTTGTCAATCCTCACCCTCGACGAACTCATAGGCAATCTAAAGGTCTATGAGCTTGTCCTCGCTAAAGATTCTGAAGCCTCAAAAGAGAAGTAAAAGAAGCACAAATCTCTTGCCTTAAAAGCCAAGAAGGTCTCAAGCGAGTCTTAATTAGACCATTTTTAGGTAAAACTCCATACGAGTTACTTCGAGGCAAAAAGCCTACGTTAGAACATTTTAGAGTCTTTGGTAGTAAATGTTTTCTACTTAACACTAAAGATTACCTAACTAAATTTGATCCTAAATCAACCGAATGTATCTTTTTAGGTTACTCTCCTAATAGCAAAGCTTATGTTATATTAAATAAAGAAACAATGAAGGTTGAAGAGTCATTAAACATAAAATTTGATGAGAGTCCACCTAAACCTACCCAACCTCTTGTCGATGACGAGATAATTGAAAGTGAAGCCATAGAAATAAATAAAAATACAAACAAAGAAGATGAACCCTTAAACAATGAAATCATCAATACTAAAAAGTCTAAAGATCACCCCGTAGATAAGGTCATAGGAAAGTTAAATGAAAGAACCTTAAGGTCTCAAGTCCAAAACCAAAGTAGTTTATTTTGTTTTGTCTCAACCATAGAACCTAAGAATACACAAGAAGCCATAAAAGATGAAAGTTGGGTAATGGCTATGCAAGAAGAGTTAAATCAATTTGTTTCTAACGATGTTTGGACACTTGTCCTCCACCTAGTAATCAAACCATAATAGGAACTAAATGGGTATATAAAACAAGTTAGATGCAAACAATGTAGTGTCTAGAAACAAAGCTAGACTCGTTGCCCAAAGGTATAATCAACAAGAAGGAATAGACTTTGATGAGAGCTATGCTCCATGGCTAGATTAGAGTGTATAAGAATACTTCTTGCTTATGCTTGTGCTAATGATCTTAAGATTTTCAAATGGATGTTAAAAGTGCTTTTCTAAATGGCTTTATTAATGAAGAAGTTTATGTAGCTCAACCTATGGACTTTATCGATTTGAAAAACCTAAACATGTGTATAAATTAAAGAAAGCTCTTTACGGTCTTAAACAAGCCCCAAAGGCTTGGTATGATGAACTCAAGTCGTTTTAATTAAAAACAACTACACCATGGGGTTAGTTGATAATACACTTTCACTAAGAAAAGGAATCACATATAATTATTGTTCAAATATAGGTGGACGATATTATATTCGGATCTACTTGTCAAGACATGTGATGATTTTTTAAAAATCATGCATGACGAGTTTGAGATGAGTATGATGGGAGAACTAAGTTTCTTTCCTGGTATACAAATCAAACAACTATAAGATGGTATCTTCTTTAATCAATCTAAATACATAAAAGAGATGTTAAAGAAATTTGGTTTAGAAGAGTGATGAGTGTCTAAATACTCATCATTTTTATACCGTTTAGAATGCCAAATACATCTGAAAACACTCAGAAATACATCAAAATGATGAAAATATCACAAATAAGTGTTTTATGTGTTTTAAATGCAAAATACCAAAATCGGTGAAAACGTATCAAGTTTGCATAATTGGCGCTTTAGTCCCCAAGTTTCAAAAGTTGTCAAAATAGTCCCTGGTAAATCAAAATAAAGAAAAATGTTATATAAGGTCCATGGATTCAAAAGTTGTCAAAACAAACCCTTCAAAGTTAAAAATTGCAAAATGACAACTTTAGTCCCTAAAGTTTCAAAATGACATAAAAGGTCCTTGGATATTTAAAATGGAAAATAATCAAATATGGTCCTTGTACTATTAAAGTTTGTCAAGTTTGGTCCTTGTGATAACTTTGGAGAAATTACAGTTCGATCCTTGAAGTTTGCGTAAATTGCAAAATTGGTCCTTGTATTAATAACAAAACCAATTGGACCCTTTTGTATTTTGATCCCCAACCAAAGCCAAAAAGACCCCCTGTCATAAACCTTGACCCCCCATTTTGGACCCCCCTTCATATTAATATCAAATGGTCAAATAAAGTCAAAACCCGCCAAACCAGTTTCACTGTTCTCCTTCCTCACCCCTCTCTGCAAACCAAAACCAGTGTGGTTTTCCACCACCTCACCACCTTTCCACCTCACGCCTAATCTCTCCAGCTCATCCCCCCTCCTTCTATACCAACCCACAAGCATTTAATGCTTCCCCACCATCAAACACTCCAACCAACCTTAACCCCTGTTTTTACTGTCAAATCACTCCTAGCTCCATATCTACTTCTCATTTTGTCCCCTACACCTCCACAAACATCCACAATTCTTTAATTGCCTCAATACCTGCTCTAATCCACTAGTACTACTTTTGGCGCCAAATTTCATTTAAATGGTTGAGATGAGTTTGACTGAATCAATGGCCAAGATTGTTGATGGGAAATGATCAGAAGCATGTGGAGAGTCCAAAAAGTCTATAAAGAGAGAGGAGATGCAGAGGAGTGATATATCTAGAGTACTTTAGTTTATGCTTATGTCGTTTTAATTAAATTTCTGTTAGGAATTAGAAATTCCATAGTGAAGAGTCGGTCACCCCAAATATAATCTAGCATAAGTTAGCTCGTAGACATATCGTTATTCTTGTTTTATTAGTTAGTTATTTAGTTTTAGAACAACACCGTGGAGGAAGGACGGGTCTTTACCCCTTGTATGCACGATCCACATCGAAGGAGGTCGTTTAGTTTGTAACTATATATACCCTCTACCTCCCAAGGTAGAGGTTGGACCTTCATTCATCTTAATCTAACCTTCTATGTTTTCTTTCACTTTCTCTCTCTAGAAAGGCTCCACTTTCTCTCTAAAACCTCTAAATAATTCGACCATATTATTGTTTGTTATGTGTTTATGAAATCCAATATGTTACAATTGGTATCAAGAGCCATGGTTAGATCATCTCTTACATATCTTTGGATTTCTAGTGGTTTTAGGTGGTTTTGAGTTTGAGAAAGTTTTGTGGTTTTGCATCATTTGGTTGATTTCTAGTGTTAAAGTTTGGATTTTGATTGTACTTTTGTGTTTAGGATCATCATAAGTGTTTAGGTTGTGATTTGAAAGCTTGAATCATCGTGGTTGGGTTGTTTTGGATTGAAAAGTGTGTTTTGGAAGTTTTCAAGTTAGCGACTTGGCTCACGGTATAACTTTCTTGCTAGCGATTTGCTTGAAATAATTAGCGAGTTGTGGTGTTGTTTGGTGGCGAGTTGACCTAGCGACTTGCCTTTAGAGACAAACGACAAAAGTAGTGGATTCTCCACTACGGGTGGCGACAGTGGTAGCGACTTGGTGTAGCGACTTGGTTAGCGATTTGGTCTTTAGCGACTTGCTCTTTCTTTAGCGACTTGGAGCTTAGCGACTTACTACTTAAAATTTTCCTAGCGACTTGGTTCTTAGCGAGTTGCTCTTTAGCGACTTGGTTCTTTAGCGACTTGGTGCTTAGCGACTTGGTGCTTAGCGACTTGGTTCAAGTGTTATAGCGACTTGGTTGATTTTACGAAGAAGAGGTTTGACCAAAGTTGACTTTTACGTCAAAACTTCAAGCGGCCATAACTTTTGATCCGTAACTCCGTTTTCGTGAAATACTGTCAAAGCGACCGGAGCAGGTGAATATTGTGAGGTTTCACCACGATGTCGTGAAGCGAATTTTCGAGGCCCAAATCCTCCGAAAGGAAGTTATTGAGGTTTTAAGTTTTAGACCCAAAATTCTCCGTAAGCGTGCATCAACCAATCCAAATCTCAACCAATCAACATTTGACTTTTCCTACGAACAATCTAAAGCCCTATCACACAATCGTCTTTCATTGTATCGATCCATCGATCATCTTAACACATTCCATTGGTCATTGCTTAACGGTTTGGTCTTGATTTTAGTAAAATCCCGAAAGATTTTATTTCTCGGTTTGAATCATAGACTTGTAAAATCCGTGCATTCTACCACATCATGTCCTACTCTCTTGACCCGGTGATTTGAAGTACTCAAAGCGTATGATCTTGTAGACAACCATGAGAATATTAGCTATTACGATCGAATACGAGATGATGGAATCAATCAATGATGACTTGAGTTCTTCATGCTCGAGTCCAATGAAAAGAATTGCACTGCTTGGACTACGAATGCCATGCAAAGGAAAGTAGCATTGAATCTTATCAACAACTTCACTCACACCTTATGTTACTCACACCGATTGGAATGGAGCGAACATGCATTGCCCTTTTCCGTCAAGACTTATCCACATTAGCGGAGCAGTACTATTGAACTTAGAACAATTGGAACAACAACTTGATAAAGAGAAGGTTCAAGAGGTTAGTTCGGTCTTTGCACTTCAAGTGATCCACAACCAATTTCGGTCATTCATCGGTGGGAATTTACATGATTATGATCAAGACATGGTGAAATGTCTTTCAAGAGACACTTTGGAATGGAAATTAGCGTGTTCATTGAGACATTCATACAACTCATGGATAATGTGGAGAAGTACATTGAGGAAGTTACACATAAAAATGAAAAGCGTGAATGAGTGTCGGTGCGGTTGAGAGATAGTTGTGATAAGTTGGGTAATGTATCATTGAAGAATCGGGTGTTCTTGAATGCGAGAATGTCGAGTCAACATATAATGATGAGTCGGGTAAAGCACCGGATGATGGATCGGTTGTACTTGAATCTGAGGCTCGAGATTGATAAGCTTGACACATCGGTGTCCGGTGACTCTTGTTACACATGATGTGGATGCGGATATCGGACGAGAAATTGAGCGGTGTCATGTAATGAGGTACCCTTTCTGTTCAATATAGTGCATCGCTAAAGTACTTAAACAAGCGATCATGATCTTGAACATGACTTTGTTAAATCTTACATGGCGAGGTGAGTGCGAGATTAAGTGTTTCAAAACAAACAATAAGGTTGATAAAAGGCTTTTGATGAACTTTCAAACAAATTCTCAAATCTTGAAAAACATTGCATTTCACTTGAAATTGCGATACAAAGTAAAGAAGAAAGTTTCCAAATTAACAAACCATGTAAAAATGGAACTTCACGAATTCCGTGAACTTTTGAAATGAACACTTTGAAAGCTCGACTTCAAGACAAAGAATCAACCATCAACAATTTGAAGAAACATATTTACGGTATGCATGTGAAAAGTAATTTGGTTACAAGTAATTACGATGTTAATGCTATTGATGATATTCAAATGAGAAATGATGAATTATTTGTTTGTGTGGCCAAATTACTAAAGGAAAATGAGTCTTTGAGAAAGAATCACATAGAACTAAGTGACTCTGTCAAAGAAGCTAGAACTAAGTCAATGAAACAAACTCTTTGATAGCAAAATTGATGATCTCAAAGCTCAACTTAGGAAAAGAGTTTCGCTATTGTTGCTTTAAAAATGAGCTCGAGAAAAACAACGAGGAATAGTGTGAACACTAAGTTTTCAAAACCATCAAACTTGGGAAACCGGTTATTAGACAACCGAATGCGTTTAGATCGAGCGACCAAAATTTTCAAAAGCGGTTTGCCTCCCAAGTTGATGCGAAACAAGTTTTGACAAAACCGGTCACTTCACCTCACTTGCCTAGGAAAATTGATATGAATGACTTGTATAAGAACTCTTATCTTGAAATGGCTAGAAAGAAGGCACATAATCGTAAAGATGGAATTTTAGGTGCAAGACCTAGGATGATGAATTCTTCAAAATTTCAAGGCCTTTGCTAGTAGTTCTAAACCATTACCTAGGAACACTAATCTAAAGACTAGGGATTGGCGTACATCTAAGAGTAGTTGCGTTTCGATTAAAGCTATTCCATAGCGAGATCACTCTAAGAAATCTAGATCTATTTACGAATCCAAACAAGTTGTTTGCTCAAAGTGTCTGAAATGTATCTTTAATGCTAATCATGATAAATGTTTCACAAAATCCACGAAGAATGTAAATGCTCATGCAATGGTACAACTGTTAAGTCTAGGATTCACACTAAGTCATCCACGGTGCATATGAAGCAAATGAAACCAAAAGCCTCACCTAGATGGTTACCAAGCTGCTAAATCTTTGGAAACTAGGAATAAGGATAAGTCTCTCACTATGCATAAGATGCCTAACAATCCTAGACCTTGCCATAAGTGGATACCATCGGTAGAATTTTTAAGGATGCTAGACTTAGGTGGATACCTACGGAAAGATGTTTACCAATAGCATTCTCAATGTTGACCGTGAAACCCCAAAGGGTTTGGATCTTGATGTCACTAACCATAATATATGCAATCAAGTTTGTAATATTAGTGCGGTAGTCCTTACTCGATTTGAGATACTTGATCCTTCAATACATGGGTGGCTTAAAGTATGGATAACAAAAGTTGATATCTCATAATTCACGGGTTCTAGTTACTCAACATTGATATTGATCGGCTATGGCGTACATTCACATCGATTCGGGCCTCGTTCTCTAAAGAAAAGAAAAGTATGCGTTTGATGCGCTTTATCTTATGAAGAAGAAATCTTCTTATGACGTATGAACACTTGAGTTCATGCCTCGTTCTCTAAAGAAAAGAAAAGTATGCGCTCGATGCGCTTTATCTTACGAAGAAGAAATCTTCTTATTATGACCATTCTCATCAACATGCTTCATACTTTTCCATGCGCTTGGTCATCAAGTGAACCGGGCTCTTGTTGATTGTTTTCTCATTCCACTTGCTCGATTATAATGAAGATGGCGACATCATGTGCTGATTTTGCGGGGAGAAGTGTGAATAGAACATTTGGATGATTTTCACTTATTTAATCAAGAATGGCATCTCCGTATGCAATTCTTGAGGGAGAAAAAGTGTGAATTTTTGCATTGTTGATTGATATTTGAGAATATAAATGGTCATACGGCTCTAAACTCATGTAAGAACCGAGCTTCTTCTTATCGGGTCATCTTCACATGGGTTTTCTCTTCTAAGAGCCGTTGGTTGACATCTTCACTCGGATTGATGAGTTTATTGACAAAGTGCTTCGGTTAATGCTTCACGTATACATCAACATGATGATTCGAACAATCTCTCTGTTCTTGTTTGATGTGATTGGTAGTTTGGTGTTACCATCTTGTGTGTTCGTTGCGGCACGATTCTTGATTTCCTTGATGAACATCTTTACATTCTTGTTTGATTGGGAGGATTTTAGTTAAGGGATTTGCAAGATGTAAGTTAATTGGGATGCTTTTGGTGGGATGCTTTTTGGTGTGAGTTGAAGATGTTAACTATCTATTCCCCAATGGACAATCTTGAAGAAGGTCGAGTCTGATCATTCTACATTTTACGCTACATGTTAGAAGACTAAAGGCGAGTTGCATTTAACGATCTAAAGACTTCTTCTTAATCTGGGCATTTATCAAGCAGTTGTCGGTTTAGGGAGAGCACTAATTGGGAGAAAGTTATAAGTCGATTCAATCCCAATTAGACTTGCTCATATTCTTTAGCGATGACTCCTCGAGGCGTTGTTATTGACTATTTTCGTATTGGACATTTGACACAAGTTGATTACTTGAGTTAATCATTTATCACTTATTTGAGATTGAAGTTGACTTTCACAAAGGCGTGTTCTTATTTGATAACTTGCTCGGGCTTAAGAATTTGAGTTGAAGACTTGGTTTATCTAGTTACCGGCGATCGAGGTGGATGGTTGAAGACACAGTTAACTATCACTATTAGGAGTTACTTTGTTTTACTCGATGTCACACGCATATGCGGTGTGGATAATCGCAAGAGGTGTTAATGTCTCATACTTTGTTTGGGTAGTGAGTACTTAGAGATTTGCTTGAAGCATAAATTCTCTACACCGTTCTTCCATCATTAGGTGCAAGCTTAAGATACAAATGTGGGAAGTTGACTTGGTTTCAAGTATGGTATATCGGGTTTTCTTCTTGATGGTCACTTCAAATTGTCTACATAAGGGTTGATAAAAATAGTCGAGAGAGTCTTGACAAGTTGATTCTCACAAGAATTCAAGTGTTCTTCTCAACAAATTTCTAGTATCACGGGCTTACAATGAGTTCTTGATTACGAGTCATCAAAACCGACAAAGGGAAGGAGACTCACATCTAAACACAAAGCGAGTAAACTTGATGAACTTAATTCTTCTAAGTGATTGAAGATATCCGGGAAGACAAATGTTATTACCGAGAGAAACTCAAGGTTTGACTCATGGCGAGTAAACTTGATGAACTTAACTCTTCTAAGTGATTGAAGATATCCGGGAAAACAAATGTCATGACCGAGAGAAACTCAAGGTTTTACTCATCAAGGCTTTTAGTGTTATTATTCCAACTACGTGGGGAAGTGATGTTAGAAAGTTTACGAAGATAAAGAGGTACACAAGTGTGTGATGATTTCGATTTTATCACAATCATCGGGGAGAGATTGTGTACATTGGGGATGCTCATTTGTTTCACTTGAGGGCTTAATCGTGATTCGAGATATAATCACTTATTCGGTGTTGACATCCAGAGATTGTCACCCGAGAGATAATCGATGATTCGGCTGCTTCTTCAATGTTATCGGTTATTCTCTCTTTGGGCATTGGTACCGGGTTCTTGAGCTTCATACACTTTCATCGGGAAGAAAAATGTGAACATTGGGAGGTTATTCTTTGGCTATGATGTGTATTCGGGGAGTTCTTGGATATTGGTGTCGGGTTCTTGAGCTTGTTCATCGGGGAAGAATAATGTGAACATTTGTTCTTCATTACCCTCATGATGTGTATTTGGGAGAGTTCTTGAGCATTAGTCTAAGAGGCCGGCGCATCAATTCAACTACTTGGGGAAGTGTTCTCTTGACACCTTTTGGAATGGATCGCTTGAGACTTGGTGGAAATGAAATTTGAGAAGATTATTTATGTGTGGGATGATACGTTCTTTGTTGTTCTATTGGATGATATAACCCGAGCGGAGAATCTCGATTATCGGTCTTAAATGGAGCGGTGGGATTTATGATAATGGTGTGCTTCTCTGTGCACTGGCTAAGGCAAGCTTGAAATAGAGCTTGAATCTGCTCAACAAAGGATTTTCGGTTTGGGGAAGGCGCAAAGTCTCACTTTCGGATGGTTCAATTTCTCTCTTGATTCAAGAGCCTTGGAAGCTTTGGTGGTGAATGTTTAAGAGATGATGACTTCTATCTTCTACAACGTCATTCGATATCCTTATCTCGGTACTCGTATCATCATCTTCTTTAACTATATCATCTACTCTATCTTTGTATATATTTATCGAAAAACAAAATACAAAAATATAAAACCGACAAAACAAAATAGAAAAATATAAAACCAACAAAAGAAAATAGAAAAATATAAAACCTTCAAAACCCATAAAAATCGAAAATTTGAAAAATACCAAAATATGTTTTCTCTAGACATGTCTTACGGTATCGATAACATCTACGGTCTTAGAAATGTCATTCAATAATGGCACGGGACCATAGATGAAGTTCGGCGAGGAGGTGTAAATATTCTTTTCTAAACATGTCTCAAAAAAAATGGCTTACAATTATTTGATTTGTAACCGGGCTTCAAACTATGGCTTGCGATTACTTGATTGTGACCGTGCTTAAACTATGGCTTGCTATTATTTACGATAGCAACCCGTTCTTTAAAGGAAGGAAAGTGCTACGCTAAACTATTTTCAAAATATTTCGTGCACTTATCCTAAAAACAAAATGAGGAAAGTATGTCGAAGGGCTTTGTTCCTACACAAATGTTTTCCGTCTAAAATTCTTGAGAAAAATATTTGTTGTTTTCAAAATGGTGGTAAATGAGTTGCTTGAAAATCAATCGAGTTCGAGTTTTTGTGAAAATTGAAAACTCAATCAATGACTTCACGCTTTTAATCTTTTGGAAAATAAGTCATTGATTGAGGGGAGAATGTTTTCAAATTTATATCATCTAACGGACTTTCTTAATTATCCTCGTGCTTAATTAAAAATATAATTGCCTATGTTGAAGGACTAGGTTTCTAGGATATGATTGTTAGGTTTAGATGATTAGAGTTTGATAAACACATTATTCCCATACCTTACATGATCGATTGATATGTTGGATTGACTTTTATTAGTCGATTCTTTGTTTGGGTGTTGTCGACCACCATATATTTGTATGTGTGTTCACTAACATATGCGGTATATTGGTATATAAGAATGTTCCGATCCGGATCCCACAAATGAACATGATTGGATGCCGCAAGGAAAGGGTAACGATATCTTGGGTTGACAAATGAAGAAGCGGAGCTTAATTGGACTTCAATGGAGAGTTGGCATAAATGCAGCGTAAGAGGTCTCCTTGCATCGTGAGATGGTTTTCTTCTAAGTGATTGAAGAAGCGGAGCTTAATTGGACCTCGGTTGGCATTCAAAATGCAACATAAGAAGAAGTCTCACTTGCATATGCGAGACGGTTTTCTTCCAAGCCCTACGCAACAACAACGAAGCTTCTCAACCACTAACGTATCTTTGTGCGGGATACCATTTTAAACAATTTTGAGTAACTTTGAATTAAATTGTTTTGAAAATGGAAAATATTGTTTTGAAAATATATTGGACTAAATTTTGAAAATCACGGACTTCATTTTATCAAAACTTAAGTCACTCAATTATCGACTACTTGTCATGGATTGAGGGAGAGTGATTTAAAATAAAATATTTTCAAACGATATTTCTTCACAAAAGTTCCGTTTGTACAATAATAAGTGGTGATCTAAAGATTTAATGTTATGTCATGGTATGATTTTTCTTTAGAATCAAGGTCTTTCAAAATGAAATTTTTACATTCTTGTTTGATTGTGAAATTGTTTTATTTTACTTAAAGATCTCTTAAAACTATCATACGACACTAACAATCTTTAATGTCTTAAAATGGTCCTTATCATCATCTTTCAAAATTGAATCTTGCCCGTCTTTCCTAAAATTTTCTAAATGATTTAAATCAATTGGGATCACAAATCTCAAATGGTTTGAAATTTTGATCGGGGTAGAGATCGTGATTTAAATCTCAAATCTGTTTTAAATGGAATTGGTTTTAGTCCTTTAAAGGCACTCCTGCCTCCATGTGCCAAACGATTTCAAATACACAATGCACATGTTGAGGAGGAGGATTTATCCAAAACCGGATGAGTATTTAAACAAGGCCACATTTTCTCCCATGTTTTCTAAACCTAATTAAATCACTTGGGATCCAAAATCTCAAAGGGTTTGATATTTTTGATCGGGGAGAATTTGTGATTTAATAATGAAATTTGATAAAAGGTGATCGTTTTGATTTAATTGTGCGGTTGCTCTCTCATATGTGCTAAGCGCTTTCGAATCTCGAAGCACATATTGAGGGGAGCATTTTAAAGAAAAGAAACTATCGAGTGCAAAAGCTTTTATGTTTTATTATAAAGTACCTTGATTGAGTTTTCAAATGGTTTTCTTAATGGATTTTGTGATTGTGGATGTGCTTCAAAAGAACTCTTGCCTCTATGTGATAAAATGATTTAAAATATCCTATGCACATATTGAGGGAGAATTTTACCAAGAAAATCAAATGGCTTTTTCATATGAAAATTGTGATCAAAGAAAATATTTCAAAGTCCTCTTGCCTCCTTGTGCTAAACAATTTCTAAATCATACGCACATGTTGAGGGAGGTTTTCTAAATGATCAAAACTATTAAGGTACAAAATGCTTTGATCTCGTATCACAAGTACCTTGATTGTTTTCAAATGATTTTCAATTGGTTTCATGAAGGAAAGAACAATACCAAAAGACCGACCAATTTACTTTATGCATGGAGTTATAAGGATGGTTAGGTTAGGTATTCGTTCCCACGATCCGCCGAGCCGGAGGGATCTACCGAGGACAATCCACTAGATAGTGTAGAGTCCTTAGGTATATTGAAAAAGGAGAAAATGAGAATATGGGAAGAGTGCGGATGAGGCAGAGCTAGTCTTGGAATAAACCCAACAAGGTTCTAGTTATGAAGTCTCGGTAAGCTTGAAGGGGTTGAAGAATGAAAAAGAAATGAATGTGAAAAGGGTGAAAAGAAATAGCCCTCCATCAATTCAACCTTAGAGGCGAAACCGGGTTCAATTCATATACTCTTGGTTGTTACTAAGGTAACATCGGTATTGAAGACAAGGCGTCATGGACCCGGTGACGCCTTGCACTAAACTTCCCAAACCACTCAAGTTCCTCTTAAAGGGCTTGTTTCATTCTCACGGGAACCGACATAATCTATCGACTTTCTCTTAGAGATTGTTGATATTGAAGAAGGAGACCCTCTCCCTAGTCTCCGACACGAGGAACCAAAATGCACTATTGAGTCTAGAGCCAAGAGATCATCCACAATATCTCGTTAGGACACTAAATTCTTGAAGACTTGCTTTTCACACAATGTGGAAAGTAAGTATATATTAAGAGTCCTCGCATTATCCTTGTGGTATTGCGGAACATCCGAGTGATATGTAAAAATATTCACGATGAAGATGGAAATCCTTCTAGAGCCAACATCAAACAAGCTCTTGGTGGGTGACATGTGAGATCTTCTCGTAAGATCAAACTTGTGACAAGCGGATAGAAACGATGGGAGATTCATTCTTGAATCAACCTTGGTCGAGAATGGAATTGACGAATACTTTTGGAAAAACCGTTCGATGTGCAAACCTTCTTTTCTCTAGCACGTCGAATGTGTACTTATGTTTTCAAATTCAAAAGTATCTCGATTGAAAAATACTTTTAGAAAAACCGTTCGATGTGCGAATCTCTTCTTTTCTAGCTAGCACGTCGAATGTGTACTCATTCTCTAATACAAAAGTATTTTGATTGAAAATTGATCTTTCTCATAAAACCTTCGTCGTATTGCAAAACTCTTTCTTCAAGCAATACGCGATTGTTTTCAAATCATTTTCATCAATCGGTGAATCTCAATTCATTTGGTTCACTCACTCCGTGTTGTCTTCTTTGAGGCGTTCGGTTTGAGAACGGCTAGAACATTGCGAAACCCTGTCAAGGAGATTCTTAGGAATCCTACGATCACGAGCGATACTTGTCTTGATCAGCGGGAACCGTGGGCGTGTACCTCAATTCAACGAAAGTGATCAAAGACACTTTCGTGTGCTTTATTGCTAGCTGTTGTTTGCGGTACATTTGGACGATTGCGGTGATCGAATTGAGAGTCAATCCAAAGCCGCATGTTCACGGCAACCACACTTAATTGAAGAAATCATGGTGGTGCATATCTACATAACACGGTTACGATATTTTTATACTATGCTTACGCTTCTGTTGCTGCAAATATCATGAACCGATGAAGGCTTCCGCTACTCGATGGAAAGATGTCATGATTCAAAAGTGTGAGCATGTCGGTCCGAAAGTCACAACTTCACATGATGGCAACACAATAAAGGGTGATCCGGAGATTTCTTGTGGTGATGATCTCAATTAAAGCTCGAAGATCATCAAAGATGTGGATCGATTAAAGGCCTCCACTTAAAGTACAAAGTTATCGGACTTTGAAGAATCACTGCAAAAGCACAAAGATGCGGATGTTGAAGAATTAATGTCTGAGCTCAAGGCGAAGATTAAATAGAATGCTAGGATTGAAATGTAAAATATGGGGTGACCTCCTTAGGGAGATTGTTAGGAATTAGAAATTCCATAGTGAAGAGTCGGTCACCCCAAATATAATCTAGCATAAGTTAGCTCGTAGACATATCGTTATTACTATTTTATTAGTTAGTTATTTAGTTTAGAGCAACACCGTGGAGGAAGGACGGGTCTTTACCCCAGGTAGAGGGTTGTATGCACGATCCACGGTCCGAAGGAGGTCGTTTAGTTTGTAACTATATATACCCTCTACCTCCCAGGTAGAGGTTGGACCTTCATTCATCTTAATCTAACCTTCTATGTTTTCTTTCACTTTCTCTCTCTAGAAAGGCTCCCACTTTCTCTCTAAAACCTCTAAATAATTCGACCATATTATTGTTTGTTATGTGTTTATGAAATCCAATATGTTACATTCTTGTCCATTGTTGAAATAATAAGCTCAAACCGAGCTTATTAGTTGTTTTCAAAAAAGTTATAGTTTTAAAATTTGCTTATCTTATATTGCTTAATAAGTTTGTAAAGAAAAATACCAAAAATAATATTTTGCAAAAAGCCATTCTTGGGATTCGAACCACAGCCACCCACTCACCACACACGCACCTTACCATTCGCCTTGGGTCTTTGGTGGTTATGGTTTGCACAATTTAATACATAAGTCTTGTTTTCCATTTTAGCTTATTAGTACTCTTTAGCTTATTTCTAGCTTATTTAAATAAGTTGTCATACCTTTTATATTTTCTTAGCTTTGTATTAGTATAAAGTATTTTACAAAAAGTTTGAATTTTCGAATAGTTTTAGTATTTTTAATCATTTAATTAGTCTAAAATAGTATTTAATTCATAATAAAAATATAAAAGTCAAAAAATATAAATCTTTTTCTAAAATTTTCTTTTGTCATATAGTAAGTAAGAAAATTGTTTTTACATTAATAAGACTTTTATTTCACAAATTTTACGTTTTACTTATGACTTTCGTAATTTTTATACATATTACGCGTTTTCATTTTAAGTCACGTTTTAGATAATATAGGTTTACATTTTAATTAAAATAGTTTATTTAAGTTATTTTGTTTTATAAATCTAGAAAAACATCATTTTAAAAATAGTGATAGCGTTTATTTAATATATTTTAGCTTTTTAATTTTCTTTAATTTGCATTTAAGCCCCTGTAATTTACAAAACTTTTTCTATAGGTATAAATATTCAAAAATCCTTACTGATCATTATCCTTAGTGATCATTCGACATCTAAAAGTTTTTAAACACCATTCATCCTCCGTGGGACTTAACGACCTGTGGAAACACTATACTCTCCAGATCTTAATTGCATTTGTTTCGAAATTGTTTGAATTTTATTACGGTTGACCATTCACAAGTGGTTAGCTTGTGTGATAAACTTGTTGTTTGGGAGCGAATCAAATTTTGGCGCCTTGCGGGAGGTCAGTAGCGTGTTTTAAACATTTCGGATCCATTCTTGCACATATACCACCTTTTGTAAGCAGTTTTTGTAAAGTTATCATAAATCAAAAAGTTCATTAACACTTTTCCTAAAGTGTTAACAACACCAAAAAAAAATATAAAACAACAAAACAATCGTAACGTTTTCTAGCTTGTGTTTCTTTTAAGGTGATTCTTAAAGAGATACGATTTGGTTAAACGAGACGATACCAAAAATATCATCCAAAAGTTTTTAAACCCTTAGCACAAATCTATACCTACGTCTTTTTAGTGGTACTTAAATACATAAAAATCAACCACCGCAAATCAAGGCAGGATACCTACCAAGCTGGGGTGTGATCATTAATAAGTTCCCGAACAAAAGATTTAAAACTTGCCATTGTGTCCTTGTGATTTGGTGTACCTTTTTCAAAAAGCCATTTCATTTGTGATTATTGGTTTAAGTTCACTTGTCGTTTTGCCTCGCATTTGTTTTGAAAATTGATTTTTATACTTAGTGCATGCGCACTCGTTCTTCCAGTTCTACAAGTCCACTTTACGAGCTTGCAAATATTCCTCGTAGGCGTGAGGGCGTTCGCTCCTTCACCGTGGTCGAGGCGTCTACCACCACCACCCCCGTCGTAATGGCGAAGACAAACCTATGAATGAGCTTCTCCAAGCACCCATCGAGGGTTACGGAGATGCCATTATTGTCCCAACCATTGTGGGTGATACCTTTGAGCTCAAAACGGGTTGCTTAATCTTGTGACCCAAAGCCAATTTTATGGTTTTGAGCGGGATGATCCTCATGCACATATACGATGGTTTAACAAGATTGCATCTACCATCAAATACAAGAATGTCCCATGAAGCAATTAAGCTTCTTCATTCCCATTCTCTCTAGAGGACAAGCCGGAATTGGCTTGAGAAACAACCCCTCGTTCCATTGAGACATGGGAGGATTTAGTCACCAAATTTGTTAACGAATTCTATCCTCCATCCCGAACTACAAGTCTTAAGAATGAGATAATGAAATTTTCTCAAAGATTTGATGAATCATTCGGGAGGCATGGGATCGTTACAAAGAGTTACTCCGCAAGTGTCGCATCATGGTTTTACCGAATTAATGCAAATGGATACTTTCTACAATGGTGCGAGACAAGTGACCAAGACTCTTTAAATGCCTCCGCGGAGGTAATTTCTTGAGCAAGACCACAAAGGAAGCCTTGCAAATCATTGAAAACAAGTCCCGTGTCCGCCTTTCCGAACAAAGACATATCGGTCTCGATCTAATGCGGGACCTTCTACTTCATCTCCGTGAGTACATCTAGCACCGATGCTAAGATTGACAAACTCACGAATATTGTTCGAGCTTTGGTTCTTGCTAACCAAAGAAAGTCACTTTCACACGAGACACCATCACATGGTGAAGTGAAGAAAGTTGAAGTTTGTGTTACTTGTGGTGGCCTCATGCATACTACAAATGTATCGCCACCGATGGTAGTCCGTTTGAAGCCAATGCTATAGCCGGTACTTCAAATCGGGAGGTAATCAATACCGTCCTCAAAATGAACCAAACTACCATGCTAATACTTATCGAGGACCACCCGGTTTAACGAGAATCCTAGCATACAAAACCGAATCGAACCAACCTAGAATGAACCAAGGTTATCAAAACCAAGGTAATTTCTATCCCGGACCAAATCAAGGTTTCCAACATCAAGGAAACCTTAATCAAAACAATTTCAATCGAGGAATCAATTTCGAAATGTGAATCCTAACCAAGGAATTTTCAACAACAAGGTCATAATCAAAACATACGACCTCAAAATTTCCTCCACATCCTCCATACCATCATCGATGAGTTATTAAAGCAATTCATGAAATCCCAAGATGAAATGAGCAGGTTGTTGGTCGGTCGGATCGATCTAAAGAAGTCTTTAAATGATCAACCCTCGGGCTCGAGAAAACTTCCGAGCAACACGATCGCTAACCGAGGGGCGATGCAAAGCGATCACAACCGAAGTGGTGTTTCATACAATGGACCCGCTATTCCTACTACCTCTTCTTCTTCTCCCAAAGGTAGTGGAAAGTGAACACGAGGCGACAAAGGACAAGGAACTTCACGCTAATAACGGAGGTACCAATGATGTCCATCCTCAAGTTGTCCGAAACCCAAATCCAATCCAAGAGTTGTTTTGAACCACCGTAGCTCTCGTTGAAAACTCAAATCCAAAACTTCTATTCCTTACCCATCACGTTTGAATGAGCAAAAGCTCCGCGAAAAAGCCGGTCATCAAATGGACAAATTTTTCAAATTTTCCAAGAACTACATTTTGACATAAGCTTTGCGGATGCTATCATCTTGATGCCCAAGTTTGCATCAACTCTCAAACACATGTTAAGCAACAAGGAAAAGCTGTTTGAGATGGCAAAACTCCTCTGACGAAGCGCTCTGCGATTATCTTGAAGAAGCTTCGAGAAGCTTGGAGATCTGGAAAATTTCTCTTACCTTGTGTATTTCCGGGAATGGTTGAATGCTTTGCCTTAGCAGATCTTGGTGCAAGCATCAATCGATGCCTTATTCGATATGGAAGAAACTTTCTCTTCGGACCTTACTCCTACATGCATGACTCTCGAGCTTGCGGATCGTACAATATCCGTCCTCTTGGCGTTGCGAGGGCGTATTTGTGAAAGTAGGAAAGTTCCATTTTCCGGTGACTTTGTGGTTGTTGATTTCGATGCGATCATCGGGTTCCTCTCATTGTTGGACGAGGATTCACGAGAACGGCCGTGCTCTCATTGATGTATTTGAGCAAGAAATCACATTACGTGTTGGTAATGAAGTGTCACCTTTAACCTTGATCAAACTTGAGGTACTCCGCAAACTATGATTACGAATCGGTTAACCGAATAGATATCATTGATGTTGCTTCGAAGAGTACTCAAGAAGTTCTTGGTTATGATCATAATTCTTGAGTGATAATCTCACTCATTCATCTCAACCCATCATTGCCAATTCTACTCCTTCTCTCACTCCGTTTGAGGAAAGTGACTTCATCTTAGAAGAGATTGAAGCATACTTGTCTAGTGATTACATTCCATGGGAAATTGATCACGCTCCCATCGACATCGAGGGGATATACTTCTCATTGAGAAGTTGCTTAATGATGATCCATCATCACTCCCTCCCGTCGAGCTTCATAACAAGGAAGTCAAGTCGGTTGAGAAAGCGAAGAATTTCAAGTCGAACTTAGGACTTACCACCTCATCTCGAGTATGCATTTCTTGAAGGTGATGATAAATTACCCGTCATTATTGCTCGAGATTTGAGTAAAGATGAAAATATGCTCTCATAAAGGTCTTGAAGTCACACAAGCAAGCAATTGCTTGAAACTCTCCGACATTAAGGGTATCAACCACGAATTTTGTACTCACAAAATCTTGATGGAGGATGACTTCAAACCGACAATTCAACATCGAGAAGAGTAAATCCAAAAATCCATGATGTTATCAAACATGAGGTTATCAAACTTCTTGATGTAGGATTAATTTACCCGATCTCGATAGTCCTTGGGTTAGCCCAATTCATTGTGTTCCTAAAAGGGTGGCATAACTGTTGTCACAAATGAAGAAAACGAGTTAATTCCAACTCATTTGGTTACGGGATGGCGTGTTTGCATTGACTATCGTAAGTTGAATGACGCCACCCGTAAAGACCATTTTCCTCTACCCTTCATGGACCAAATGCTTGAGAGATTAGCGAGGAATGAGTACTATTGTTTCCTTGATGGTTTCTCGGGTTATTTTCAGATTCCCATTGATCCACGGGATCAAGAGAAGACTACATTCACACCGCCCATACGGAACTTTTGCCTCTGACGTATGCCTTTTGGCCTATGTAATGCTCCTGGCACATTCCAACGATGTATGATGGCCATATTCCACGACATGATCGGGAAACAATGGAGGTGTTTATGGATGACTTCTCGGTCATTGGGGACTCATTTCAAACATGTCTCTCCCATCTAGATAAAATGCTCAAGCGGTGTGAAGACACCAATCTTTGTCTAAATTGGGAGAAGAGCCACTTTATGGTCAAAGAAGGCATAGTCCTTGGCCATAAGATTTCAAAAACGGATTGAGGTAGATAGAGCAAAAGTCGATGTTATTGCTAAGCGCCTCATCCTACTACCGTCAAAGGTATTAGGAGTTTTTAGGTCATGCCGGTTTTATCATGATTCATACAAGATTTTTCTAAAATCGCCTGACTTATGATCCATCTTCTTGAAAAGATGCTCCTTTTATCTTCTCACCCGAGTGCATGAAGCTTTTGAAACATTAAAGAAAAAGCCATGAAGCACCCATTCTCGTTGCTCCCGACGGGACTTGCCTTTTGAGCTCATGTGCGATGCAAGTGATTTTGCTATCGGTGCGGTTTAGGGCAACGTGGGTGATGAGTGTGTAAATACTCATCATTTTTGAGTTAAAGCGAGCGCAAAACATTTAAAAATGCTCGAAATGCATCAAAATCTTGAAAATATCTCAAAATTGCATTTTATATGTTTCGGATGCAAAATGTTTAAAATCGGATGAAAAATGAGCTAAGTTTGCATAATTGGCGGTTTCAGTCCCCAGTTTCAAAAGTTGTCGAAATAGTCCCCGAGCACTTATTTCAAAGAAAAGTCACCAAAGGTCCTTTTAAAATCATAACTTGTCATAATTAGTCCTTTGGTGAAAAATGTCAAAAGTTTTGAGAAATTACAAGTTTGGTCCTTCAAGTTTCAAAATTGGCAAAATGGTCCTTGGAAATTTGAAAATGTCTATTTTGGTCCTTGTACTATTGGAGCTTGTCATTTTTGATCCCTTGAAACAACTTTAGAAATTTGGCAGCTTTGGTCCTTGGTTTTTCAGAAATTACAAAATGGTCCCTATGTTATTAATACAAGCCATGACCCCTTGTTTTGACCCCCTGCCAATAATATACTCCTCAGTCAAATAAGTCAAACGACCCCTCCTTTTTCCCTCTTTTTCTTCTCCTTCAACTTCTGCTCACTGCAAACACAGCTGACCATCCTCCCACTTTCATACTTCACCTCCTTATCACTCCACCTCACTTTGAACTCCAAAATGCATTAAATGCATCCTCCCCTTGCACTCAACCACAATGCTAAAACCATTTTGGCGCCAAAATGTGATCAAACGGCCAATAATGGCTCAACTCAT
The DNA here is from genome assembly GCA_022545495.1 of Chrysanthemum lavandulifolium. Taxonomy (NCBI): domain Eukaryota; kingdom Viridiplantae; phylum Streptophyta; class Magnoliopsida; order Asterales; family Asteraceae; genus Chrysanthemum; species Chrysanthemum lavandulifolium. The sequence continues at coordinate 91,313,349 of CM040243.1, read as the reverse complement.
CCAATGGTCCTGAATTAAAGTGGGAAATGCTCAGATAGGAGAGAGAAGCATTTTGGTGTATAAAAGGAAGCAAGAGAAGAAAGAAAGAAGAGTAGTTTTTAGTTTTTAATATTATGTATGTCGTTCTTAATTTTCCAAGTTTAAGTTAGCTTCTAAATTGTAATTTCCAGCTTAATTGTATCAAACTAAGCTATTTCAGTGTATTAAAACTATTTTCAAGTATCAATTCAAGTTGCATTACCATTTCATGTTTACATGTTTACTGTTGCAAAATTCAGTTTCAAACTCTTATGTCCAAGCTTCTAATAGCTTATTTCTATGTTCAAATAAGCTTATTGAAGCTACTTATAGCTTTTGGTAAGCTTACAATTAAATTTCAAGCAACTTTGGTATTGGGTCAACGAAAGTCAACCGAGAAGAGATTTGGTTAGCGGGCATGGAAGTGGAATTGGGTTGATGCGGTGTTGAATATGGGTTTATGATAGGTTTAGGTCGGTGGTTACACAGTAGTGTTTGGCAAGCCATTGTGGCTAGGGCGTTTGTAAGTGTTGAAATACTCTTTGATTCTTGCCATAATTGTATCAATAATGTAGTAGGTATTTGATAATTGTAGTCTTGTTATCTGCATCATATTGGTAGTTTAGATCATTTTGGTATAAATCATAGCTTGGATTTGTAATTTAGGTATAATCAAAGTTATAATCGATGATTTAAGTGGTGTTTGGATTTCTTGCATAAAGCGTGTTAGAGGCTTGTTCTATGGTTAAAATCTGTTGCTTTAGTCCTAGTTAGTTGTAATATAGCCAATTTGGTCACTCAGTTGCATCTGCATAAGCTCAAAGTCAAAATCCATCTTATCCTGTCCTCATTTCATATCTGTTAAAAAATTGTGAAATCAAAAGCTGGCATTGTGCTCATAATTGATAAGGGTAGCTTAATCAAGTCTTATAATAGCTCATTTCATCATTTTCAGTTGGCAAATTAAGATCAAATTTCATTTAAGTCAAAATTGCAAATCTGTCAAAAAGTCAAAAGTGTAAAATCCAGTTTTCACCCAACTGGGGTGATTTTTCATTGATTCATTCTTGGATCAATTTAAGTGAAATTTTGGGTTTTATAACTTCAACTGGTCTAGTTTCTTAATATCATTTTTGTAGATTTTTGTAAATTTTTTACAAGCTCCAAAATGGCTTGTCATCTTGGTCTTATCTCTCATGCACACACTCGTGTATCTTGAGTGTGCATGTAATTCTGAGGCTTGGCAAGAGCTCGGTTTAGCTCATCTTGGTCTCATTTTTGGTTTTAAGTTCTTAGCAGGTCTCCTTGAGGCTCCAACTTCGGTTTTCAATTTCCGACTTCTTGGGTAGCTTATTTTTAAGCTACAAAGTAGCTCAAGCTGTTTTGTGCACTTAACTTCAAATCATCAAATCTGCTCAGTTTGCATTTTAGAGGTTAAGGATACTTGATTATAGTTTCTTTTGAGTAGTTATAGCTTATTATAGCTTCTGTGTTCAGTTGGTGCTCATTTAGTACCTCTAGCTTATTTGGAGTGCTTATTTTTAAGCACTTGTGACTGCAGTTTCATATTCCTTCACATAAGCTACTGTTTTTATAATTTTCCTAGACTTAGAACATTATTTAAGACTTTTCCTAAAATTTTCATAATTTTCCAGCAATGTTTGCTATTTTTCTTCATTTAAAACAGTTTTTAAGCCTTTTTAATTAGCTTTTAATACAATTAAATCAGAAAAGTTTCAAAAAAATAAGTTTTCATTTTTCCTAGGTTAAGATAAATATAAAAAGTCAAAAAATATTTTTCAGATTTTTCTTAGTTAAATTTGTATTTTAAGCAATTTAAGTAGTTTTAAATAGTTTTAATTCATAGAAAATACAAAAATAATTAGAAAAATATAAAATTAGTTTTGAAAATTCTCTTTAGTTATTTTAGATTTTTGCAAGTCATAATTTCATTTTTCTAGCTTTATTTCATATTTTCTTATATTTTAGGGAATTATTAAATAGTTAATAATAGTTTTTAATTAATAATAATTAGATAAATAGTTATAAAAATAATTTTCTTTTTCTGAAAATTTTCTCTTATCATTAGGTTTGTAAAATGTCATTTTATATTTTTAGGATTAATATTGTTTAAGTTTCACATTTTCTTTTGTACGTCACGTAGTTTTTAAGTTAAATTTTATAAAAGAAAAATAAAAAAAAACATCATTTTGCAAATAGTGATAGCGTTTATTTAATATAATTTATCTTTTTAATTTTCTTTAATTTGCATTTAAGCCCTTGTAGTTTATATACTTTTTCTTTAGTTATAATCAATCAAATCCTTTTCCATTCAAATTCTCTCGATCACTATTCGTTTGGTGATTCATCGTTTATGCATTTCGTTGGGACATAACGACACAGGAAACTCTATAATCTCGATCTTCATTGCATTTGGTTCCGGCATGTTTGAAGTTTGTTACGGTTAGCCATTCACAGTGGCTAGCTTGCGTGATAAAACTTGACGGTTCGGGACCAATCGATGAATCTAAGCATTTTCGACCTATCCACTACGCAAGTAAGACTATGATGAGCTCAAACCCTTTACACCACTACGAGAGAAAAGAATTATTAGCTGTGGTGTATGCGTTTGAGAAGTTTCGACCATACCTTATCTTGACCAAATCGTGGTGTATACGGATCACTCGGCTCTCAAATATCTCTTTGCAAAACAAGATGCAAAGCCGAGATTGCTCCGTTGGGTTCTCCTCCTGCAAGAATTTGATATCATTATCGTGATAAAAAGGAGCCGAGAACACAGGTGCGATCATCTCGTCCCGATTAGAAAGCCCTCACCAAGATGTTTTCGAGAAAAGGAAATAAATGAAACATTTCCTCTCGAGACACTCAATGCGGTTTCTTTTCGTGGAAACTCTACTACCCCATGGTTTCTTGACCGCAAATTACCATGCGGGTAACTTCATAGTGAAAGGAATGTCGACCCAACGGAAGAACAAATTCTTCAAAGATGTTAAACATTACTTACGGGACGACCCTACTTATTCAAAATACATGCGGATCAAGTCATCGACGGTGTGTTTATGGACAAGAAGCTCTTGACATTCTCAAAGCTTGCCATCTTTGGACCTTTGGGGCCATCATAGTCAAATTACACCGCCAAAAAGGTGTTTGATTCCGGGTTTTATTGGCCCACTATTTACAAAGATGCCCATGAATTTATCAAAGCATGTGACGCTTGTCAACGTCACGGAAATATCTCTCAAAGAAATGAAATGCCGCAAAATGCTATTCAAGTATGTGAGATTTTTGACATCTGGGGCATTGACTTTATGGGGCCATTTCCATCATCTCGAGGAAACAAATACATACTTGTGGCTATTGACTATTTGTCAAAATGGGTTGAAGCGAAAGCTTTACCTACCAATGATGCCGAGTTGTTGTGAAATTTTTAAAATCTCTTTTGCTAGGTTTGGAACTCATGAGCTATAATCGATGATCGTGGCACGCACTCTGCAATGATCAATTTGATCGTGTCATGCAAAAGTATGGTGTAACCCACCGCCTATCTCTGCATACCACCCCAAACAAGTGGGCAAGTGGAAGTTTCCAACCATGGTATTAAAAGAATTTTGGAAAGGACGATGGCGAAAACCGTGCATCTGGTCGGATAAAGCGGATGGACGCTCTGGGCCTTCCGTGCGACTTATAAAACACCCATGGTGTACTCCATACAAGCTAGTGTGCGGAAAGACATGTCATCTCGCCAATTGAGCTTGAGCACAAAGCATCGGGCCTTGAAACATGCCAACCGATATTCAGACGGTGGTGATCACGAAAAGTTCAAATGAATGAACTAAATGAACTCCGTGATCAAGCATACGAGAACTCTTTGATCTACAAACAAAAGACAAAGAAGATTCATGACTCTAAAATCAAGAACCGCGTTTTCAACGTTGGTGATCGAGTCCTTCTTTTCAATTCAAGATTGAAGATTTTCTCGGGAAAGCTCAAGTCCCATTGGTCTGGTCCATTTACTATTGCTAAGGTTTATCCTTATGGTACCATTGAGTTATCTCAGCCCGATGGTCCAAATTTTAAAGTGAATGGTCATCGATTGAAACACTATTTTGGAGAGGACATTCCAACCGTGGTTGTCCGGATCTACAAACATTCCCATGAACCAATGAATGCGGGGATCGAGTCAAGATAGTGACTCGGGAATCAAAACGATAGCACACCACATGGGTTTCACCGTGAGTATCACCCTAGTGTGGGAGTTACCACCGTTATTGTATATAAGTTTTCTTCTAAAAAAAAATGTGTATATATCAAAAATAAAATAATGGCCGTAATATTTCCCTTTTCGTTCTATGTTTCGGCATAATAGCGGGACTTTGAATATTGAGGACAATATTCATTTCTAAGTGTGGGGAAATTGCAGCGAATTTGATCATAAATGTACCCTTTTAGTCCCTTTTTCCCCAAAATGGCCAAATTTAAATTTTTTTAGTGGAAGTACTATGTACTAAACACAACAAATGGTAATCATCCACCATGTCTAACTCACATAAGGATTGGCTAATCCGAGCAAAGCGGCTCTTGGTAAAGATATCTCAAATCCGTTTATGGCTTGCAATTTGCCAAAAATTGTATGGTGTTCACTCACCATATCTTTAATTAGTGAAGAGTTGGCTAGCCCGCAAGTTTATGGCTTGTGGTAAAGGCGATTGGAAAAACCATAATTGGTAATCACTCACCAAAGATAATTTATCTAAGAGTTGGCTAGTCCGAAGCAAGCGGCACGGTAAAGACAAATCAAAACCGTTGAAAGTTGGTGATTTGCTCAAAATTATTTGGTTATCATTGTGCCAAGGTTCTTACTTGAGCTGAAACAATTGGATACTCGAGTAATGGCTTTTGGTAAAGAGATGAAATCCATTAAGTTTTCTTAAAACATTGCTAGGGACTAGCAATATCTTAGTGTGGGGGATTGATGAGTGTCTAAATACTCATCATTTTTATACCGTTTAGAATGCCAAATACATCTGAAAACACTCAGAAATACATCAAAATGATGAAAATATTACAAATAAGTGTTTTATGTGTTTTAAATGCAAAAATACCAAAATCAGGTGAAAAACGTATCAAGTTTGCATAATTGGCAGTTTTAGTCCCCCAAGTTTCAAAAGTTGTCAAAAATAGTCCCTGGTAAATCAAAATAAAGAAAAATGTTATATAAGGTCCATGGGATTCAAAAGTTGTCAAAACAAACCCTTCAAAGTTAAAAAAATTGCAAAATGACAACTTTAGTCCCTAAAGTTTCAAAAATGACATAAAAGGTCCTTGAATATTTAAAAATGGAAAATAATCAAATATGGTCCTTGTACTATTAAAGTTTGTCAAGTTTGGTCCTTGTGATAACTTTGGAGAAATTACAGTTTCAGTCCTTGAAGTTTGCAGAAATTGCAAAATTGGTCCTTGTATTAATAACAAAACCAATTGGACCCTTTGTGTATTTTGATCCCCAGCCAAAGCCAAAAAGACCCCCTGTCATAAACCTTGACCCCCCATTTTAGACCCCCCTTCATATTAATATCAAATGGTCAAATAAAGTCAAAACCCGCCAAACCAGTTTCACTGTTCTCCTTCCTCACCCCTCTCTGCAAACCAAAACCAGGGTGGTTTTCCACCACCTCACCACCTTTCCACCTCACTGCCTAATCTCTCCAGCTCATCCCCCCTCCTCCTATACCAACCCACAAGCATTTAATGCTTCCCCACCATCAAACACTCCAACCAACCTCAACCCCTGTTTTTACTGTCAAATCACTCCTAGCTCCATATCTACTTCTCATTTTGTCCTCTACACCTCCACAAACATCCACAATTCTTTAATTGCCTCAATACCTGCTCTAATCCACTAGTACTACTTTTGGCGCCAAATTTCATTTAAATGGTTGAGATGAGTTTGACTGAATCAATGGCCAAGATTGTTGATGGGAAATGATCAGAAGCATGTGGAGAGTCCAAAAAGTCTATAAAGAGAGAGGAGATGCAGAGGAGTGATATATCTAGAGTACTTTAGTTTATGCTTATGTCGTTTTAATTAAATTTCAATTTCAAGTGTATGTTACAGCTTTCAAGCTTTGTATTTCAAGTTTTCAGTGTAATCTAAAACCTTTTTCAGTTTCAATTTCAGTATTAAGCGTCATTTTCAAGTTTATGCATTTTCAAGTTCAAAATCTCATGTTAATCAAATGTTGTTGTTAGTTGTTGTTAAGGACTAAATAAGCCCATATAAGCTCCTAGAAAGCTTATTTAAGCTTTTAGTAACCTTAAAATTCAGTTTAGAAGCAAAAAGCAAAAATACAAGAAAATACAAAAAAATCAGTAAAAAATCAAAAATCACAAGAAATGATAATCAAAGCTGGAGCAGGGTGAATATTGGATTGCCCTTTGGTTTAGAGCTTCTTGGGAAGCTATAGGAAGTGTTACAGTCCTTGGTTCTCAGTTATAAGCTTGGAATAAATTTGTAAGCTTATTTCTTGATTTTGGCATTTCACTGTTTGAGTTATTGATTAGCTTAAATCTTTGTATTTTCATGTTTTTGAGTTGTAGTTAAGTAAGATTAAAAAATAAAACAGGTTGCTTGTTATTTACAATTTTTAGTTACTAAAAAACCTTAGTTTATCAGTCATAGTAGCATAAGTGTCAATTCATAGTTTCATGTTGTTATTGTTACTGTTTAATGCTTATTTAGTCTTAATATATGATATTATAAGATCTTAAATAAGTTGCATGGTCTTAATCTTTGAAATCATTTGAAAATCACCAAAACAGTTAAGTAAAAGGTTGTTTGGTTTCACTGTTTTATCTGTGTTAGAAGCCAGTTATGTTGTTGTTTGTTGTTGTTCTATGTCACATTAGGTCTTAATAACTCATAGAAATAATAAAATCCAGTCCTTGTTTGTTAAAAAGTCAAAATACTCTTTAATCTCACTTAGTTTGTTAACTGTTAAGCTTTAGCTTGTCAAATTCATCATATTAGCTTATAACTTGTTACTTTAGCTTAATCTTATCTTATTATAGCTTAATCTATCATAATCAGTGAGTAAAATTGATCCAAAGTTCATATTAGTCAACATATTAGTGCAAGATAAAAAGTCAAACTTTTCAATATAGTCGTTTTTGAATAAAATGGATAATTTTATATAGGACTTATTTTTAGCTTTCAAGATTTGAGCTTTTGGAATATTAAAATGTAACTGCTCATCTTAATCACAGTATTTTTTATAATTTCCAATTAGCTTTTTAAGCAGCTTATTTCTTAGCTTACTTTGGACCCTTGTTTTAAAATGTGCCCTGTGCACAGTTGAGTAGTCCAACTTGATAAGCTCACACAAAGCTCATCAGTTAGCTTTAGCTTGTGAATCTTGGTTCTTTGGAAAGCTAACATAGCCATCTTTAAGTTCCAAGCTTAATTTTCCATTTTGCAGCTTATTTAATAAGGCTGCACATAGCTTTTTGTTTGTCCCACTTGACAAGATATATCGAGTCCTCACTCGATGGTTTACCAGTTTTTCTCAAGCTCACCATAAGCTCATTAGTCAACACCACGGTGAGAGCTTTAGCTTTTGGATAGCTTATTTGGTTAACTTGTTAGTCCCAGTGTTTATTTTCATTTTCTAGCTTATCTAAGTGCTTAAAAATTAGCTTAAAAGTACATAGAAAACCGTAAAGTGTCCTCTGCATCAGTTAAGCTTGTGCTTATTTGAAGCTTATTCAGTGCTTATTTCTTAGTTAATTTGCTTTTCAGTTGTCATTTTAGCTTATTATCAGTGTCTAGCTTTTTTTCAATTCACCTTTTGCTTATTGGTTAGCTTATAAGCCATTTTGGCTTAAACTTGTGCTTATTACCATTTCTTGTCCACTGTTGAAATAATAAGCTCAAACTGAGCTTATTAGTTGTTTTCATAAAAATTTATAGTTTTAAAATTTGCTTATCTTATATTGCTTAATAAGTTTGTAAAAGAAAAATACTAAAAAAATAATATTTTGCAAAAAGCCATTCTTTGGGATTCGAACCACAGCCACCCACCACTCACCACACACACCTTACCATTCGCCACTTAGGTCTTTGTTGGTTATGGTTTGCACAATTTAATACATAAGTCTTGTTTTCCATTTTAGCTTATTCGTACTCTTTAGCTTATTTCTAGCTTATTTAAATAAGTTGTCATACCTTTTATATTTTTCTTAGCTTTGTATTAGTATAAAGTATTTTATAAAAAGTTTTAATTTTACGAATAGTCTTAGTATTTTTAATCATTTAATTAGTCTAAAATAGTATTTAATTCATAATAAAAATATAAAAGTCAAAAAATATAAATCTTTTTCTAAAATTTTCTTTTGTCATATAGTAAGTAAGAAAATTGTTTTACATTCGTAGGACTTTTATTTCACAAATTTTACGTTTTACTTACAAGACTCGCGTAATTTTTATACATAACATGTTTTCATTTTAAGTCTCGTTTTTAGATAATTTAGGTTTACATTTTAATTAAAATAGTTTATTTAAGTTATTTTGTTTTATAAATCTAGAAAAACATCATTTTAAAAATAGTGATAGCGTTTATTTAATATATTTTAGCTTTTTAATTTTCTTTAATTTGCATTTAAGCCCCTGTAATTTACAAAACTTTTTCGTTAGGTATAAATATTAAAAAATCCTTACTGATCATTATCCTTAGTGATCATTCGACATCAGTTTTTAAACACCATTCATCCTCCGTGGGACTTAACGACCTGTGGAAACACTATACTCTCCAGATCTTAATTGCATTTGTTTCTGAGTTGTTTGAATTTTATTACAGTTGACCATTCACAAGTGGTTAGCTTGTGTGATAAACTTGACTGTTTGGGAGCGAATCAAAGAGTCAAAACCCATAAGAACACCAATGTCATTCGACACTAAACTTACAAAAGATGAAGACGGTGAATCCGTTGATAACACAAAACACCGTGGCATGATTGTCTTCTCTATCTTACGGTTAGTCGGCCGAATATCATGTTTAGTGTTTGTCTATGTGCTAGGTTTCAAGAAGACCCTAAAACATCACATCTAGAAGCGGTCAAAAGAATATTCGGATACATTAAGGTGCGACTCAATTAGGATTATGGTATCCTAAGGGTATGGGGTAGAAACTATTGTATATCGATTCTAACCATACGGTGATTATGTAAACCGAAAGAGTACAAGTGGTGTATGTAATTTTATGGGATGTTGTTTGACATCTTGGTTCTCGAATAAGCAAGCGGCATTGGCCATATCAACAACCAAGCCGAATATGTCTCACGACAAAGCATGCCAACAAGCACTATGGATGAAACAAGCGCTAGTTGACACGACATTCATCTAAGTGGCGTAGCCATTCTATGCGAAACAAATGTGCCATTGAATTAAGCAAGAATCCGGTGTTGCACTCTCGCACCAAGCATATAGAGATCTGTCATCACTTCTTAAGAGACAATGTTCAAAAGGGGAACATCTCTATTGAGAATGTAGCAACCGAAGATAACATAACCGACGTCCTCACCAAACCATTGAAGCGGGACAATTCAACTTGCTTCGTCTTAGTCTTGGTATCATGGAACAATCGTCGTAATTTGTCTCTCAACTCTACAAGGTATGTAAACATTAGCCTTCTTCGTTTATGAGTCTAGGATCTCTATTTCACACACAACTCACTAACAATACAGGAATTTTCAAAACCCAAGGTAAATTTTATTTTACAGCATGTAATTTCATATCTATTTTTCTTAACTAAAAGATAAACTTTTCTTTAAACAAAGAAACTTTTTGAAATGCTTTCTAAAAGATACCTCTTCCGTATCATTTTCCTAAAAGCTATTTCTCACGCGTCTAGGACAAACCTTTTCCTTATTAATACAAAGTAAAACCCGTTTTCATTGCATCTCATGTCTTTTGAATTCTAAAGGGAACATATAACTAATATATGTCTTGGTATATTCATTCAAGCAACAATAAATTTAGGAGCACTCGGGTTATCTCACATAATAGTATGCTTTTCACTTCTATTTTATTTTTCTTTTCTTTTAGGAGTCGAGATAACCCATGACTCTAAATGGTTTGCATATAGGCATACATTAGGCACACATGTTTTCAAAAGGAAAAATTGAGTTGCTCGAGTCACCGATACCACGAATCCCATCATTAACGCCGGACGGTTCCCTCGAGGAACGATCCGTGGGAACCGTGAGACGGTGAAATTCTCTTCTATTTTTCTCACTTTGGCTATAAACCTTCATATTTTCATCATTTTACCTCTTTCACTAATGAGTATGACAGTATGTTACTTAATGCTTGTGTTCTCATGATCACATCCCTTAAATTCATATCTAATTATTAGATTTTAGTCTATATTTTGGGTCAAGCATTCATTACAATGCACTATTTTCTCTATAAATAAGGTTCCCAAAATGCTTGCATATCCATCAATCTCAACCTCACAAACAATCATCATCATGTTATCCAAAAGATCTTCCAATATTGATGAATCACCTAGTGCAAACAATCCTCTACAAGAAATCCAAAACTTTATCCTACCACCTTCCGTAGTGCCACCACCCAAATATAGAAAAACCGCACGGATTAAGATCCAGCCTTGTTGTTTAGCCAAACCATTGTCAAAAAGTTCATCACCAACTACTCATTCACCACCAAATGATTCCATAGTAGCACCTCCCTCATCTCCAACAAGCACACCACCATCATCACCTATCAAGTCTCCACCTAAGATCACTCTATCGAAACTCCTTAAGACTCTGAAAACACTCCAACAAATCAACCCAAAAGAACTAGTCTTTTTAACACCACCCACATCTCCAAACACATTTTACAAAGACCTTGTAACTTCACCACCTTTAGCTCCCATTGTTTTACAAGAACATCTAGGTTCTTTTCCACCACCACTTCCAAACATTCCGGACTTTGATCCATATTTTCCAACTTTTCCACCACATCTTCCGCCTCCCACAAATCAATCTAACCCGGAAACCATCCACACACATTATCCACATCATTTACATTGTGAACATTGCCAATCCACTAGGGAACTTGCGATGGAAATTAGGGACGAGATGCGATTCATACTTAACCACATCCTCGATCGAATCAACATCATCACTCACTAAAACCTCCATCATTAACCTTATGCAAGCATGGAAGGAATGATATTATTATTTTCTACTTTTTCTTTTGAGTCATTTTAAAGAACAAACCACATTCTTAGTTTTACATGTTTGTATGTGGCCTATATACCACTACACTTTCTCTTTTATTACAAGGCTTTGTTTACATACCTTGGCTCTCCATCTTGTTTCTCGTCAATCACAAGATTATATTACATGCTACTAACGTTTTCTTTGTAGGTTCAATATTTTCTCACTTAATGCCCTTTTTTAGGGGGAGCTACCGTCAAGGGGGAGTTAGTGATTCGTGTATTTATATTATTTCTCCACACTTTATTTCTTCGTTAGGTTCGCTTTTTGTTTCGACAAAAAGGAGGAGAAGAAGTAAAACATGCTTTCAAAACATACATCTAATCGTAAGTTTTACTCATCATAACATTATGTTTTGTCATCAACAAAAAGGGGGAGATTGTTAATACAAATAAATCGTAAAAATGTTTATTCATATTTAGTGATCTCTTTGTGTTTTGTTGATAACAAATATAAAGTTATCATAAGTAAAATTATAAAGATACATGCTATTTTTGTAAAGCATTTATATATATAATCATTTAACATTAATTGTTGTAATGATTCATTTATTGTAATAGTTTGTTAGGATGGGTAAAAACCATGACCCATGGAGCTAACCCATGACCCATTGACTAGATGCATTGCATCTTCTAGATACATTGTATCTATTTGGATACCCATGGTTCAAAGTCTATACCCAATGACCCATGATCCATGACCCATAACCCATTTAGGGGGAGCGTCCTACGGATCCTCCCAGTTTACACTGGACGGATCCCTCATGTAAGGGATCCGTGCAACAGTAGCAAGATTTTGCCTATAAATAGAGAGTCATTTCCTCATTGTAACTCACCCCTCTTCTTACAAACTCTCTCATATATTCTTTCATTCTTCTATTCTCAGATCTCTTGATCTAGATAGTAGTTCTTCTTTCTTTTGTTGTGATTCTCATATAGGTCCTTCTCTAAGGCGAGATCACGAGATTCTACAAGTCATCCAAGCAAGGGGTACTTGATTGATTTGTTCCTCCACAAGATTTCTGTAGCAAAGATCTTGTATTTCATATTTCACATATTTGTTGTGTTATAGTTGTGTTGGTTTGGTCCTCCGTGTTAAGGACTCGGTATTTAGCTTTGTACCGGAAAAAGTGTAAGTGACGTTGTGAAGGCTTCTCCGCCAAGTTGAAGGAGTTTGTTGACATAGTGCTTGAACTCTCGAGTAGGTGACTCGGGGAGTGGAGTAGGGCAAGGAAGGTGTCCTTGTAGCCGAACCACTATAAATCGGTTGTGTCATTTCAATCCTTACTTTACTTGCTTTCTTTACTTGCATTACTTATAGATCTATACTTTCTATCCATCCATACGATTTCACACAACATTGAATCTAAAGTTTTTGAAACTAAGTTAAAATCGGCAAAACTATTCAACCCCCCTTCTAGTTTTCCACAATTTTTATCGTGTATTTGTATTAACATAGTGTTTAGCATTGACCGCATTTAGGATCACGACACATAATCATGTATGTTTTGCCTTTTTTTCAATCAACACATTGCAAAGACCCGCCCATAGGGTCACCCTAATTGAGTGGCCACTGTTGTTGGAATACAAAGTGAAACATGTGTTTAGACATATATAATTACTTGGACCAACCAGACACAATTAAACATACCTTTGGTTGGCAAGATGGAAATCAAGATTCCTAGATCCTGTTTTCTGATAAGTTATCCTACGAACGTTGGTGATGTAACCAACAACATTTGTCACGTTTAGCAATGTGAAAACAATACGTATAATGTGAATATCAAAACTAAATATTGAGCAAAAATGTCTTTACCAATCAAAAATTTCTTGTTGGTTGGTTCTAGGATCTCAAAAGGTACCAATTGAAACAGATGTCTGACAAAACCATCTGGCTTGACCACAGCTTTCCTCACCGTCGTGGACTCATCAAATTCAATCATGTACGGAGCGTCTTTGATAATCCTGTACTTATCCTTATTTTGTATGACACTAAAGTCTTTTATTGAGTAAATCATGCCATTGTGTAACTTGTGTACAAAATTATGAGAACCCGTAGCTTTTGAGGTACAATGCATAGTATTATGCTACAAAAGCAATAAGGTATTAGTGAATCATATTCTACAAAAGCATATTTTTGACTGACCGTTTGGATTACTTGTAGGAAAACAAAGGCATAAGTTACCTTGCCATCATACACAATCAAATCCGTACTCAAATAACGGCCGGTTTTAGCATTAACATCCCATATTCTACACAACATGACAACTATAGTTCCGGATAAACCAACATCCAGTTCATCAAAGAAAAGCTGCTTATTTGCCTCAATTGGCATGTCTGACCTAATGGCTTTACCTTTAGATGCCTGGTGTGACCTGTCTGCCATATTCAGAAATGTTTCACTTATAAAGAGGTGCAAATTGAAGGTGGAGATGTTTGCAAGCTGCGCAAACCATGCCATATTTATACACCTCTGACCTATCCTGGGATTTTGATGTAATTGCATAGTTATGTATGATTAATGTGAACCTCTAAAATTCCCTTGCTTGCGTTGTAATTGCATAATAATGTGCAAATTAATGGAGATGATTAACTGTAAAACTGTATGAATCCCCTATTGATTGTTGTATTCACAACTGCATTTGTTGAGGCGTGAAAAAAGCCTTCTAACACTACCCGCATTTATCATCATGTCTTTAAATTCAATTTTGGCATTAAATCTTTTATTATATAAGATAGGTGGAGTTACTTATGCTTTAAGTATAAGGGAGTCTAATTCACATCACCTTTTAGATATACACATATCCATCGTATACACATGGGCTCTCAAAACACTCCATTAGCCTTTGTTATTCGCACACTACTTTTACTTTGATTTCTCCACGTAAAGATTGTTTTGAAGGTTTGAGGCTTGAGCATTTGGTATTGCAAGTTCTAAGTCGGCTACTAAAAGTACATGTATTAGTCGGTTACATGAGTTAACTTTCACGACATTTATTCCTTAGCGACACAACTTTAATTTCGTAGTAGTTTTATACCAAGAACTTTAAGTGTGTCGTGTTTGTCTTTGTTTATGTTTCATTTGGATATAGTATTTTACCAACACTATAAAACATAAAGTGAGTGTTTTGTTTTACCTTATGAGATGCACGAGTCATGTATTTGTCGTACTTCGAGAGGCTACTCTCGCACATGTATCACTCTGAGACGAGTTATTCGAAACCCATCTTTTTAGATACAACGTAAAATAATCAAAATAATTAAAAAAGCTGTAACACGCGATAACTTAACTCTAAAAACAATTCTTTTAAAATTTTAAAATTTTCATAAAAAAGTCTCTTTAATCATTCTTTTCATCCACTATGAACTGATGTAGGTTTTACTGACCAGGTCTTAATATTTATAGTGTCTCGCTATACCTATGGTCTACCCTAATGCACTAACGGGTAGTGTACCCGGTCGTGTGTAGTGTAGTAAATGGTAAAGCCGAGGTCGTCCCAAGAGCTATGTGTGTTGGATTATTACTAAGTCTAATTATCACAGAATAATAAATGTTTTGATAGGGATTTAATTAATTAAACTACTAATGCAGAATATAAAATAAAAGCAATTAAATGGTAAAGGGAAATCAATAGAGGAGTAGTGGTGCTAACCTAGTCAATCCTCCTAGCTAGTTATGTCTACGTCTACCTACTTCCAATTACTTCAGGTGGGGTCAAATTCGAGAGGACAACATTTGGTCAATTCACCCTAACCTATCAGCAAAGATGCCACCACAGGAGAAATCAAAGACCGTCATAAGTCTTGTTGTTCCCGGTCCCTAAGCGAGTCATTAAGTACCGCTACATGCTAGATTCTAAATAGTGAGTGCCCGGTCGTTAGGAACTTAGACACTACACCCCCAATTCTTAAGTTCATCAAAACGATAGGTGATCGGTTGGTCAAATCACACAAGTAGAAAGGGTCGTCGGTTGGTCATATCTTACCCTTCCGTCTCATCCGCTCACCTAGGGTCGGTTGGTCATATCTCCTAGGCAATTGGCCTCTATCGCCATTCAAAACTACCGAACCAAGGGTGATTACCAAAGAAGTATGCATGCATACACTTAGAAATAATTGTGCGGAGTAAAGGTAAACTAAACAAAACAATTAAGGAATCATAATTAGGCTAGCACCAAAGGGTGCTTAGCAGCTCATATTAATCATGCAAATCAATTCAATATTCAAAGGTACGAAATACATGAATTGAAAGTAAAAGTAATATAAAATGCTAAAGATTATCGTAATGGTGTGACTTCTCCTTGGAAACATTCAGATGTTTCCCTAGACCACGCTTGAGCTTTTTCCCACATTCTCAGTGTTGTGTGTGGAATGGGATGCTTTGAAATCTTTGGAATTAGTGGGGTATTTATAGGCGGTCCGGGTTACAGGCGTAACCAATAGAGGAGTTACGCCGTAACCTTCTATTTCTTCGTAAATGCACTAGATCGCTAGTTACGGCGTAACCTTATAAGTAGTTTACCGTAGTCTTCAATAAAATCGGTTACGTCGTAAGTGATGCAAGAGTTCTGGCGTAAGTATTAGCGTGGAACCTCTTTTGACCTAATGGAGTTACGTCGTAACCTTTGGGAAGAGTTACGCAGTAACCTCTTGATAAGTTTGACTTGGGTCACGCAATAGTTACGGCAGTAATGTGAGACGAGTTACGCGTAACTTCTTCAAAATAGGCATACTATGATAAATCTTTAGTAATGTTTCCATTTCGCGTCTCTTTCACTCCAATGCTCGTAATTTACACCGAAGTGGAAAACAATGGAAAACAAGCGTAAATCCATATAAATGATATAAATAACGAGCATTATCGGAAATTGACACTTAATATTTAGGACTATTTGATGTTATCAAATATCCCCCATGAACTCTACTTGCCCTCAAGTAGACCTTATTAGATAGATTCCTAAAAGATATCTCCCAAAACCCGAAAATATGAGTTTACAAATCCCTTATGCTAGAATAAAACAAAGCGAACACCTCACGAAAGGGGAACAAACACTCAAATCTCTCAACTATTCTAAGTGTCAATTTCGGGTGATCACTCAATCGCATGATCATAGCATGTATTCTATCATAAGCTTGGCGGTTACACAAATCTCCACCACTAGAGTTAAGGGCTAAACAATTCTTGAAGGCAATATGGGTAGACACGACAAAGGTTAAGGGGTGACTCGTCATTACTAACATGTCACGTGAAGTGGACAAAATCAATGATACATGACCAAATCCATGACCAAGACACCAAAGATTGCTCATTGCATCACCTAGACATGCTTCATGACTAAAGGGTAGGATAAGACATGGGATATATAATTGGTGTAAAATGAAAAACAAGCGGTAGTCTAAATCTATAACCAAGTCATCACCACTTCACCGTCCGCCCAAAGTTCAAGCTTAGAAGTCTAGAGACGGATCATGAAATGCAAGGTAGATCGTCATTAGAGGACGTCGTGATGGGCATACTACCTTTTCTTCTTCTCATTGGCAAAACCACCAACCCAATCTTCAAATGTGACCGAGGTGGCCTCCTCGATACTAATCAATAAAGCTTCATACTATAGTGCTTATAACATCGCACTTTACAATATCATAACTCAATCAACTTTTTTTTCTCTATTTTTTTTTTCAACATAATATAATAACATAACACCCCCCACTTGAGATGAACAATGGGAATTCGGGGGGTCTTCAATGATCTTCATAAATGTTGTCGATGAAAGCGTGATTTCCAAACCTTTCCACTCAAACTTTGAACTTAGGCAAATGATGACTTCCTAATCATAAATAAAGACTACAGGGTAGGCTAAGGTGTATAGGTGTAACGAAATAATATATTGGGTTGACAAAATGAAAGGAATGGCTCAGAAGGGTGTATCTAGGGTATCTTGCACTAAAGGGGAGTGCAACAAAAGGGTTTCACATGGGGTCAAAAGTCGAGGTGACTAATCGATAGACTCACAATGGTAGGTCGTTTGGGTGATAATCCTATAATATTGCCTTCTAAAGCGAAAAGTCCAAATACATTGAGCTAACTCAATATACCTCGTCTATGGTCTCGAAATGATGCAAAGGCCAAGTTCTAAAGTTTACAAGCTACCCAAGACACTCATAATTTGGTGGATTTGGGGTAAAATATTGGAAGCGGATAAGGCTAATCTCACCATGTAATGTCAAGGGTTGTATGTGCTCGGCTAAGGTCTAATCTAGTTAGGTTCGGAAAAACATGTCAAAATTTTCAAAATGGCATAATTTTTCAAAATAAACTAGAAAAATGAGGCTAAATAAAGTTCAAGAGATAATTCTACTCCCGTCCCTCACTTGAATTGTACAAAGTCCCTTGTGTACTAGGCTTTAAAATAAAGGTGAAGAGAAAGGTAGAATTAGGCGAGAACTTCCACAAATTTGCTCCAAAAGAAGAAGGCCCACGAGAAAGAACCGTGCCTTCGTTTAAGCGTCATGAACAAACTTCAATCCACGAAATCACAATACCGACAAGCATAATTCTAAAAGAAAAAGAATAAAATAAAATGAAAAACAAACCTAACTCACTTTCATAGGAATCACGGTTGCATTTAGCGAATGCAATAAGTTTTTAAACCACTTGGTGTCCCAGTGGACGAGTGAAGTCTCGTGAGGGTTTACAGAACACACCCACAAAGTTCATTTAAAAACTAATACAAGGTTCTTGTGTTTTAAAATGAAAGAATTAAGCAGAGAGAGTTACGTCGTAACTCCTATGAGGAATTCTGTCAGAATGTGGCAAAACCGGTATGATTTGTGAAACGAGTAGTTACGGCGTGACCATCGAGATGGAATTACGTCGTAATTGGTAATCGTCAAGAATTTTTGCTAAAATGTTCGTTATGGCATAATCACCAAGATGAGTTACGCCGTAACTCTGTTCGAATCAACAACGCTGTGATAATTATTTCTTTGTCTCCGCAAAAATGGTTAGAAAACACAAACCCAATGTAAAGGAAATAAAACAAAAGAAAGGGATAATTTGGGTTGTCTCCCGAAAGAGCACTTTTCTTTATTAATGATACTTTAAGTTAGACTCGAGCATGGGGCTCTATGGGGCCTTTGAACTCTCCCCACTTCCATCATTCGTTGGTATTCATTCATCTAATTATCAAGCCCTTTTTTCCTTGTAGAATTATTGAGCCCAATTGTACCCAACTTTTGTGAAAGCCATTTATCACTTGATTCTCCTTGGTCATCATCTTTAGTAATAATATTATCAGTAATACTGATGTTGGACCTTGTTCCGCCTATGATGTCAATGAGATGGTTGCACCCATACTGCTTGACCAGTTCCTTAATAAATTTCGAGCTTCCAAGCTTTAATTTGTACCAATCTTCCAATGCTAATTCAACATCATGTTTCTATCCCTTATGAGGGTAAATCCATTCATTAGCTTTCCTTTCACATTTTTGAGGACGAGTAAGCCATCTTGATTCGCATTCTTTGGTTGACATCGAGTTGCAAAATGTTTGTTTGGACTCGAGTTTCCTCAATGCTTTGGACAATTTCATCTGTTTACGCTTACAATGATCAATACTTTCTTACGATTACCAATAATAGGTTTAGAGTGTAGAGTGGGGTTCAGTAATTGAATATTATTAGAAATTTCAGATTTTGGTTTTAAATGCTCATTCATACTAAAAGTTATTCGTTCATTTTCGGTCACCAAGGAAATTTGTTTTTCAAAAACCATAATTTGAGTCCTACAAGTGGCCAAAAAAGGTCTTCCAACAATCAAGTTGTAAGCCTCCCGCTTTCCCATGTCAATAACTACAAAATCGGTGAGGAAGAAAAAATTTCCAATTTTTAAAAGCACATTGTTCACAATTCCCCTCGGTACAGCCTTAGAGGAGTCCGCCATTTCAATCATAATGGTTGTTTCTTTTAAATTGGTAAGTTTGATTTTTTCAAATAAAGTGGTTGAGATAAGGTTAACCCCACCTGAATCGCCTAATGCGGAATCTTAATGTTACCAATAGTGCAAGGAGAAGAAAACTTTCCGGTATTGCGACTTTTCGGGAAGTTGGCTTGGTAGGAACTCATCGTCTTACCTTTATCATCCTCTGTTAGGTAGTTAATCCCGAGAGATCATTAGTGATAGAGGATGTGCATTGCTCCTTTTTTGCTTTATCCTGCGCAAATATGGCCTTGCAGGAAGTGGCTTTAGCATCACTTGTTTCAAGGTTCTTAGCTAATTGCCCAATTTGTGTTTCGAGGTTCTTAATTGCAGCATCTTGGTTACGTAGTCATATTGGTGTCCTCCTTTACTTTGACCATCCATTCCTTGAGTCTATCTTCCTTTTTTGTCGATTCTTCAATGTGTCGGTGCATTATTTCTTCAAGGCTAGGTTTAGGAGGATTATTGTTGATTCTTGTGTAGAACCGTGGGATTTTTCATGATACCTAGGTCCGTAATTATTGTAGGCTGTTGAAGGGAATTCTTTCCCATAGTTCACTTCTCCGATCCATTTAACTTCTTCATTGGAGGAACATTCTTTAGAAGGACGAGCCCCATCTCGCTCCACTTGAATGGAATGCACATTTTCCTTCAGCTTCTTCATTTCTCTTCCAAGGCTTTCTAATTTGTTGTTTATTGCTGCAAGGCCCTCAATATCATTATTCTTACTTCGGTTGCTTCCTCCATTGTGCCATTTGTGAGAGTGGTCTGCCATTTTTTGAATAGTTTCCAAAGCCATGGTGGGTGTCATACTAGGAATAGGCCCTTGAGAATCAATCATTTGTCTTGAAGAGATGTTCAGTCCCTTGTAGAAGATGTTCACTTTCTGTTGGTTGTTGAGATCGTGAGTACGGCACTTGTATAACAATTTGTTGTATCTTTGCCAAGCTTGGTATAACGTTTCATCACCCTCTTGCTTGAAGTTATGAATTTCTTCCATTTGCTTAGCCGTCTTTGATGGAGGATAATATCTCGAATGAAATATTTTTTAAGATATGCCAAGTGTTGTGAGTCCTCGCGGTAATCGATCGACCCATCTTTTTGCGGCTCCCGTAAGAGAAATAGGTAATACTCGTAGCATTATAGCATCGTATGAGACTCTGGGGATTTTGAATAGGTTGACAATGTATTCGACATTGTCTACATGCTCATGGGCATCATCGGTGATGCTTCCAGAGAAGGGGTTTGCACGCAATTCCCTCATGAATTGAGGCTTGATTTCGAATTGAGCATCTTCTGCAATGGTTGGCCTAACAATCCCTTGCCCTTGTTCTTCTCTTGTTAATGCCAAATATTCCTCAAGGGTGAGGTTATCGATGTTAACAGCTTGCATGGTACCGAAAACTTGAAATATGATCGTTTGAAAAGTTTAAAATGAAATGAAAGACTTAATATCAATCCTAATATAACTTCTGGCAACAAGCGCCAAAAACTTGATGCGGGTTTCTTGACTGTGTCTTAATATTTATAGTGTCTCGCTATACCTATGGTCTACCCTAATGCACTAACAGGCGGTGTACCGGTCGTGTGTAGTGTAGTAAATGGTAAAGATGAGGTCGTCCCAAGAGCTATGTGTGTTGGATTATTACTAAGTATAATTGTCACAGAATAATAAATGTTTTGATAGGGATTTAATTAATTAAACTGCTAATGCAGAATATGAAATAAAAGCAATTAAATGGTAAAGGGAAATCAATAGAGGAGTAGTGGTGCTAACCTAGTCAATCCTCCTAGCTAGTTATGTCTACATCTACCTACTTCCAATTACTTCAGGTGGGGTCAAATTCGAGAGGACAACATTTGGTCAATTTCGCCCTAACCTATCAGCAAAGGATACTAGATCTTGAATAAAAACTGTTTGCCACAAAAAATACGGAAAAATTTTTTCCGACCCACAAATAACGCACAAAACAGTTTAAAAACAAGATTCGAACCACACAAATCGATAAAAATACACAACCTGGCTCGTTATACCAATTGTAAGGAACGATAAAACATAAAATTCATGTGGTTTGAAGACTATGAAGACACTCTTGGAGCTGCTGCGCTTATGTTTTATATTTGATTTTGCTTGTAGGGAACATTGTAAGCAACTCCCGTATGACATCACTGGGAGAGATTGTTAGCCTCGCTAAAGTGAAGTCATTACAGAATTGCATTAGTTTCTTCTTTACTCATTCACAAGGACTAGTTTAGTCAATAGTGCTAAGTTAGACTTGTCTAAGTATATATACCCTCCTAGTCCCAACTAGGAGGGTAGGAAGTTCATATTTTGTAAAAAGTGTGTGTGGTTTCTTCTTCTCTCTAGAAACACACACATCTTCCCTTTACTTTAATCTAAATAATACCATGTCTTATTCATTCTTTGAGCTTCCCCGACCCCCCGAACCACATGAATCACATGTTATAACGGTCCTACAGATGCCACCACAGGAGAAATCATGCGCACCGTCATAAGTCCTGTTGTTCCTGGTCCCTAAGCCGAGTCATTAAGTACCGCTACATGCTAGATTCTAAATAGTGAGTGCCCGACCGTTAGGAACTTAGACACTACACCCCAATTCTTAAGTTCATCCAAAGCGATAGGTGATCGGTTGGTCAAATCGCACAAGTAGAAAGGGTCGCCAGTTGGTCATATCTTACCCTTTCCGTCTCGATCCGCTCACCTAGGGTCGGTTGGTCATATCTCCTAGGCAATTGGCCTCTATCGCCATTCAAAACTACCGAACCAAGGGTGACTACCAAAGAAGTATGCATGCATACACTTAGAAATAATTGTACGGAAGTAAAGGTAAACGCAAACAAAACAATTAAGGAATCATAACTAGGCTAGCACCAAAGGGTGCTTAGCCGCTCATATTAATCATGCAAATCAATTCAATATTCAAAGGTACGAAATACATGAATTGAAAGTAAAAGAAATATAAAATGGTAAAGCTTATCGTAATGGTGTGACTTCTCCTTGGAAACATTTCTGATGCTTCCCTAGACCGCCTTGAGCTTTTTCCTACGTTCTCGAGTGTTGTGTGTGGAATGGGATGCTTTGAAATCTTGGAATTAGGTGGGGTATTTATAGGTTGTGTCAGGTTATCACAGTAACCAATAGAGGAGTTCCAGTAACCTTCTATTTCTTCGTAAATGCACTAGATCTCGCTAGTTCTGGCATAACCTTATAAGTAGTTACGTCGTAGTCTTCAATAAACTCGGTTGCCGTAAGTGATGCATGAGTTACTGCGTAAGTATCGGTGACGTGGAACCTCTTTTGACCTAATGGAGTTACGTCGTAACCTTTGGGAAGAGTTACGCAGTAACCTCTTGATAAGTTTGACTACGGGTCACGCAATAGTTACGGCGTAATGAGAGACGAGTTACGCCGTAACTTCTTCAAAATAGGCATCTTGTGATAAATATTTAGTAATGTTTCCATTTCCGCGTCTCTTTAGCTCCAATGCTCGTAATTTACCTGAAAGTGGAAAACAATGGAAAACAAGCGTAAATTCATATAAATGATATAAATAACGAGCATTATCGGGGGAAATTGACACTTAATATTCAGGACTATTTGATGTTATCATGAACTAACACTATAATAAAAAGATTTGTAATATGGTGCTTTAGAGCACAAGGTATGGGGGAGGATAACATGCCAAAAGAAAAAAAAATATACCAATGGCATGCCATTGCCATACCACCCCAACATGCTAATTACATTTGAGTCAATTCACTGGCTCATGCGAAACGAAAAAGCTACAATTTTTTTTATTTATTTATTTTATTTTTTTTTTGAGTGAGTGGGTATTTTTAATGGGGTATTTTGTGAGACCCAATAACATGTTAGTGGTGTGTTATGAGGGAGGGTGTTTTAGTAATGGGAGATGATTTGCACACTCTCCATATTGATCGAGACACTCTAAATTAGAGTGTTTGTACATATATACCCTTACAGAGTGAAAATATGTAAAAGTGATATGAGAGTATAAATGTCCAAACACTCTAATTTAGAGTGTCACAATAAATTTGGAGAGCGTGCAAATCACCTTCCTTTAGTTATTAGTGTGTTATTGGGGAGGTGATGAGGTGACGCTGAGGTGACATACCATAACGTGTTATTGGTATCTACGATACCTTATCTATCTAATATAATAAACAAGAGTTTTGTACCACCCTTTAAAGTACATGATGCAATTAATATTCTGATGTGTCAAGAATGTGATTGGTTAATAAAAAAGAAATGTACAAGACACATTTAACACAAACCTTTTAAAGCATTTAGTCAAATTCAATTTAGTCAATTTTAATACAATTTAAACAAATAATACATGTTATTCAAATGACTTTTTCCAGTAAATAGAATTTAGTCAAACACTTTTAATACAATTAAAACCTATTAAATCATTTAGTCAGTTACAACAACAAAAACTTCAAAGCAAGTGTGTCCTATTGAATCAATTCAATCAATTTCAACACTAATTCCGAAATTCAACCGTGCACTTATTCTAATTTATGTTATTGATTGATTGATGATTCATATGATTGAAACCTATTGAATCAATTTAGTCAATTTCAAAACAATTTTCGAAAATAAACCCTAAACTTATTCTGATTTATGTTATTGATTTTATCATCTTCTATCTAATCGACAATGATTGTGTAATTCCGAATTAGTGCGTAAAGTTCATATGATTGTCCCAAAATTTTAAGTTTTTTTTTTTTAGTTGTTATTGTTATATTTTTGATAATAACTGTTGTAGATGGGAGTGTAATTGTTATTGTTATGTTTCGTATGGTTTGATAACAACTTATGCTTTTGAAATATTTTTTATTTTGAAATAGGAATCAGTTTCCTCAATTACAATAGGAGAATCGACAATTGTTTTAACTATTTTTGGGAAATTATTGTGTATTGAATAAAACTTATCAATCACGTATCATAATTGTATGAATCATAATATTTTTGGGAAATGATTGTGTATTAAATACCGAAAAGTTGTCATTGAAGTATTTTTAGGAACTTTTGTACTATAAGTTTAGGTTGCCATGACTCAAAATGTACAAATCAAACTCTTTTCGGTATTTCAAATACTAAAAAAATGGCTACCTACGTATCTGGCTATATCCAAGATCTGAGTGCCGTGAAAGACAACATAAAGTTACGGGTTCGAATTTTACGAACTTGGATGCAGCCTGTCTATGGCAAACCACATGTTATCAACATGGAGATGATAATGATGGATGAACAAGTAAGTATAGCTTACATTCTATGTTTAACTATTCTTGTGCATTTGTAAAAATTGATTTTTGTAAAATGTAATGTGGGTACATGGTGTGTGCAGAATAATAAGATGCAAGCAACCATACATATGGCTTTGATAAATGGGTTTAAATATCAGCTGGAAGAAGGGAACAGTAACTTTACAAATTCTGAGTCTGGAGAGATAAAGCCTTAGTATCGAATGGTCAAGCAAGGTCTCCGTCTTAGTTTTCTGTCCAACACTTTAGTGGAAAAATGTGCCGACTTTACTGGATCAATACATGGCTTTGAATTCCGTCCTTTTAAAACAATAACTGATTTACTTGATGAAGAAGTGGGACAATTTGGTATGTGTCTTGCTTTTGCGTTGACATATGTTATTTATCGTGATTGATGTAGTAACCGACAACAATGGTCAAATAACGAATCTTTGATGTGTGCAGATGTTATAAGCCAAGTGGTTGCCTGTGGTGAACTTGACAACTATGACAAGAACGGAAAACCTGCTAAGAAGAAACCGATCACTCTCATCGATGCTGAGTAAGTACTTTGACTTTCTATTTATTATGATTCATGTCGAAAGCTAAACATTTTATGTAGGTCCTTTAAATAACTTTGAGATCTCTTTATAGGGGCACCGAACTGAATGCAACTTTGTGGGGCTCTTATGCGGAACAATTTTCTGAGTTTCTTACCTCATCCACTGATCATGGTAAAATAATTGCCGTTATTCAGCTGGCAATGATGAAATTGTGGGATAGTAAGTGTTACATAACATTACTAACGAGGAAACTTTATAAACCTTATGCATCTTAACTTTCCTCCTATACAACCAGTAGGATATTAATGCATTTCATTGTTTATGTAGAGAAAATGTGTGTGCAAAACGCATATTGGGGAACAAAGTCGTTTCTTCTAAATGGCACCGATGCTATTTCATCACCTGAGTTCAAAGACATTGAAGATTTTCGGAAAATGTATTTACACAAATTAATATATATAATCTGTAAAGTGGTGAGACACCTATCTACTTACTAACGGTATGTTATTGTTCCGCATAGGTTGCTTGAAAATCAACAAACAGACAAGTCTGAAAATGTAGCTTCACGAATATCCACAGCTTCCAAAAACTCAACCAAAGATGAGTTTGTTGGAAAATTTCCCATGAAAAATATTGCTGAACTACTGGATGTTGGCCAGGTATAACCTACAGAACACTTCCCGTAATGTGTTCATAAAAATAATCATTAATTAAAATATGAACAAACCATTTATACAAACTTATCTTCTTATGTTTATCACCATAGGGTCTTACATGTGTAATTGTTGGCACTGTCTGTGTGATACAAGAAGAAGAAGGGTGGTGGTACATCAGATGTAGAGGTTGTAAAAAGAAGGTTGTGAAGTCATCCGATATTGTGGATCTTGATAGTGAAGCTCCTCCAAAACCAGATGGCGGCCCAACTGATTGGTACTGCACAAAATGCAAAGCCACTGTTTCAAGTGTCAAAACAGTGTGAGTATTTTTTACCACTGAAAATTCAGTTAACATATGCGGATGCCATTGATTGTTTCTGAATCTTTGGTTTTTAGGTTTCGTTTGCAAGTTCGTGTCCAAGATGAAACTGGTACAATATCATTGTCCCTTTTCAATGATGAAGTTCAGGCTGTTGTCGGGAGATCTGCATATCAGTTGGTTGATAAATATGGAAAGGTACACTTATGAATCATACATATGATAACAGTTTGGAATTATTAGAGAAATTGTTATTCTTTTTTATAACCTCTTATTTTATATACGTTATGTAGTCTGAAGAAAATGGTGTTTTCCCGCATGAGATTACCGCTGTTGTTGGTAAAAAATATGCTTTCAAGGTATCAATGGATGAGATTAATGCTAAAAGCTATTGCATGTGTTCAATGTTTGAAATTGACCGATGATCCGCCATTCTCGAAACTCTTCGTGAATGTGCTACACCAATTAAGGTATATCAGTACACACATATTTCCAATAATTACTCACCACTTTTTATCGCAAACTGTTTTTTGAATAAGAGCTTACAAATTCCATTGTTTTGAATTTAACTCTCAAGCCGGATAATGAAGCGACAAGTAAAAGTGTGCCTGAATTCGCACCATTTGTAAGTATTTTGTTTGCTCAATGACAATTGTCAAACATACAATAGCATATTTGTTCACTTTTGTTGTGTCTAATACTTTGCAGGATTTAGAGTCTCAAACAGATGAGAACACCACACCTGTTACCTCGCTTAAAACAAACGCCCCAACTCCCAGCACCCAAGAAAATTCCAAGAAAAGAGGGGCTGATGATGAACCAGGCAGTGAGTCATCAAACGGTAAGAAGCAATTTGTGGAAGTCAAGATTGAGAAAGACCCGTGAAGAAGGATCAGCTGAAGAACACGGTGATCAAACAATAAATTGATGTGTTAAGTGTTATTTTGAATAATATTTTGGACAAGTCTGCATTTTTAACCATTTCTGGCATCCTTTCAGTATTTGTTATTGGGGAGTCCCAATAACTTTTTAGTTCCTTTCGATTTGTTGCTTATTAAGACACTGTTATTGTATTGATTGGGGAGTCCCATTCAATCAAAATGAATACAACTTATGCTTTTGAACCCGATATATCATATGTTTTATCATTCTGAGTGTTGGTTGTGTTCTTTGCGGAATTACCTGGTTATGCTTGATCACCGGTTGGGCCTATGGAATCAATGGATGATAAGGCTTCTTTGTGTGCACCTACAAGTTCCATAAATTAAGTTGCTTCCTGAATCTAGAATGTCATTGTATTTTCCTGCTTGTGTGATTCTTCCATCTCTCAAAACCTAATTATATTGTTACATCATTGAGATATGTGTTCATATGTACAAGATAAATGGACATGTATTTAGGACATATAATTTTAGTATGAAATAATGGGATTATAAATTTCAGTCCTTTAGACATTTACTTTTAATTTAAGATTTATAATTGTTATTGTTATTGTTATTGTTATGTTTCGTATGGTTAAATAAGATTTATAAGCTAATTTAAGACATTTTCTTTTAATTTGCTGTCAAGATTGAAATATGGAAAGGATTGAGTAACTCATGAGGGGTTCTAATTTAGTCATAGATCATAAAAGAGTGGTATCCTATTAAGTGTAACTTTTTTTATTTTTGCTTTGATTTGGTTACAGTTATGTTATATGATTATTTGTTATTGGCACTTTCTACACTACAAACCTAATTGCATTCAAAAATCATCCCAAAATAAGTTACTTTTTTCTGTTTATGTATTTGATTCAGTTATCAATTCACATTCACGAATTAGTTTTTATAATTTGTGAGTTTTTTGAATTCAATATATAATCTTCTTCTTCCTAACAACTTACAGAAGTCGATCATACATTCGGGTCCTAATTGTAATCTATGATGAGGTAAGCTTTTAGTTTCTTACTGTTAATACCTTAACCCATTCCTATAAAATGCAATGGATTAAGACATTAGCATTTGTTCAGTGTGTTAATACATATAATGAATATTTGGATTTGGTGTAATTGAAGGGCTTAAGATGATAAATTTAGTGTAGTAGCAATGGCCGAGAGGAGTTCAATACCTAGAATGAGTACATGGAATTGGTTATACAAATGTAAGATCTGTTATAGTTAGTTCTCGACTTGAAATAGCTGGTATTAGGGGTGTTTAGGATTGCTTATAATGTAGATGCTAATGCATGCCTAAAAAGAACAATAAGGCGCGATACAGGTGAAAGGGGAAGAGATATCAATTTTATGCCAACTACAGGACCACATGAGGGAGTTCAGATTAAATCAATAGCGACTGAAGTTGCTTAAGTAATCCAAGAAAATGTGGTAAATTCAGAGCAGCCTCAGAATTTAGGCACTATAGATATGCCAAATGTCTGCTTTTTTGTTGCATGTCACTGCGAGGGAAGAGGCTGGAAATCCTAATAAGATCGCAATAACATGGGCTAATTTTGGGGGCATTTTATTCAGTCCTTTAGACATATAAAAGAGATATTAACAACAGACTTGGACTCATTATGGATTTATCACAGAAACTTGATTCGAAGTTTAAAACACAAAAAATGACTTGAAAAACTTAAAACTTTGGTTAAATAAGCTAATAAACCAGTAACTGAACTCAATTAACTCATATTCCACTCACCTCAATGACTGCAACTTAAAATCAAGCTTAATCCAAACACTCCCTTAAAAATTAAACTTCAACTTTTGAACTAATTTAGACCATGAAACTGAAAGTTTTCAAGACATAAAAGATTTGTGATACCTAAAAAGATGATAAAACAATATTAAACTCTCAATAAGCAGAGTAATAAGCTGAAATTCAATGTAGACTTTTGTTGAGTTTTATATGAAAAGACAAATTAAATAGAGAGTTATTAATCAACACAACACATCAGCAGGATAAACTAAAAATAAGACAAAAATTAGATAACATAAGATAGTATTTATCGGACCGTCTAACCACAACGGTTGATCAAGCGATTCGAACGGAAAAACTAAAACATAAGCGATTCAAAACACAAATGATAAGCGATTCGACCACAATGGTCGACATAAGTAATTCATGAGATACCCCATGTTATTGACCTGAGTCATAAGAAAGGCATATTGTAGTTACCAAAACACATGAAGAACATGCACTGGGTTTGTCTTAACACATGTGAAACACAGGAATGAGCACTGGATCCTTTTCCGACACATTCTTTCGGACGTCTGTTACAGTGTCAACAAGCTTGAAGCGAACCATTTTGTTATCATCCCAATCACACATCCTAACAATGTTGTTCCATCTAGCTTTTATGTTGACATGGTTCTTGCTGTTAGGTCTATCAGAGTGGTGGACAAGTTCTAAATCAACATAGAATTCATGTCCATCATATTGCAAAAGTGCATTTTGGTACTTGAACATCTTCTTTGGCTTCACAAACTCATGAGGTATGGTCTGCATTTAAATAACATGTATTATAAGCAAAATAACTATGTCCATGTCATAAAGTATTTCATAAAGTCACTCAAATACATATCAATGAAATAAAAATATATACGAGTTGCTTACCAAACGACCTCTCATTGTCACATAGGCCAGAATTGGTTTGTAAAAACAATGCTTCTCATTATCGTGCTCTCTGTGGCCTTCCCATTCACATATGTGTTGCATTCTTTCATCTACATTTGAAAGTTAATATACATATATTAAAATAAAATAAAAATGATTAGATGCTAACATATTCATTTTAATAAAAGTACGTACATTATGCGTACACTTTAATTAACATACCTGTGTCAATTGGGCTTCTCATGAATGGAGTATCCTCATTCAGAATGATACGTTCAGCGATTTCAGAACGCAACTCAAAACCAGATGCATCAAATGGCATCATTGAAACACAATTGTTGAGAAGATTTGTGAAAACCAATCTGGTGCCAGCATCGAGGTGTTCAACTTCAACCAGCATATTCCATCCATGTCCTCCAAACACATGCCCGTGCGTGTTTTCATCCGGCAGATCAATAAGACGGTGAGTCACAGTTGCTACCAACAAACCACTCACAAGAATGCGGAATTGGTCATTCGCAGTGTTGGTCAGGAATTGGACAGGAAACGGCTACATAACAAAATTATTTATAAAAAAGTAGCAATTAATAATCATAATATATATGATTTCCATTAAAGTTATAGCATGTAATGATTAATGATCTGACTTACCGACGACTCTTGAAGTTGTCCCAACGTAACCAAGTATCTCCGTTGTGCGTATCCTACCGAGAGAGGTTGTATCCATTGCATTCAGAATCGGCATTGTCGCATCTGCCACGTAGTGTGAGCCCTCTTCTTCACGAATGAAATGGAACGTGACCACGTTCGTGTATCTACTGTCGTGTAGAAAAGCACGCCACTCATCAGAATACAACTTCAAACGATTCCTAGCGACCTTTTGTATGTAGACCTTATGTTTAGTTCCTCGGTTATGGATTAAGTAAATCCATGGATTCACGGGGTACAATCGTTCCGTAAAAAAAGTTGGTAGAACCTGAAAATCACAAGCGTTGTTCGTATATTCATTTTGAGTTATATGATAAAACATGATAAACATAAACGGATAGGTATCATAAGTATTTAGTTACAAAATACATGTAGTGTTTGAATGTTGCGTTGGTTCGCCTCAACCAAAATTTGCATGCTCATTCTATTTAATAAAACAACAAAAGTGTAAAGCGTCAATATCAATATTACAAATATACAACTATATCGAAATTCATATAAGAATAACAACCTAATAGAAGTATTAGTTCATCTACACAACTTATCTTTAAGGTTAAAAAAAAAAAAAAAAAAAAGTTACCAATTCACAACCACGTACATAAATGTTTTAAAATCTATAATCATATAGTCAATCACCATTACAAAGCCGCTTATCATATGTTAACGTTAAAGTTTTTAAATGACTATCTTTAATCTAACAACACATTTTACCAATCAATAAACAAACTTTTTTAACAAAAAGCATTTTAATAAAGATCATTACTTGTTCAATAAAGTTTGGACAAGATGGGAAGTTATGCTGAAGTATAGTGACTAACATATTACCAACGTTTTATACACAATAACCAAAACACAAGTGGAAACACAATCGTTTCCTTTCATAATACATGTAACACGTTATTTTTTTATGAAATAGAGGATATACAGTAATGTTGTGTAATATAATAGAATATTCAGACAACTTTTACTTGAAGTTCGATTTGCAACGAGATTGTATGAATATATTGTATTAATTTATATAATTCACTTGATAATTTTATGATCATCTTAATAAATATCATTATAACATATCATATCATTTAATAATATATATCATTACCCTTTTTACATCACCTTTATTGCTATAAATATGTTCATAAGCAGTGTCCACAAACACGGAATTCCTCATTACGAATCATGGATACTCCAAACAATTCAAGAAATCACACAACTCAAACCCGAAACACTAAGAAATCTGATCTTTACCAAAGTTCATCAACATCCATCAATGATACAAAAACAAGGAATGAGTCTTTGGTTTCAAGCGAAAACGTTCCACAACCTATGTTGGTAGATTCACCTTCATATAATCGAAGAGTTTCCTTGACAGAACTACTGAATTGTAAGTGTGTGTCAATAATTAAAATATCGTCTTGCTTTTTTACATATGGATTGTAAATTTTTATACTTCCATGTATTAGATGACCCTCTCGCTGTAAATGTCGCTCCGTTTACTTCTTTGAATAAACGTACAACATTTGCAACCAATCTTTCAGGTACGTTTACTGTTACTAACGTATTGTTGAACCATTTGCAAATTGTTATTTTATGCAATAGTCTTCTCGAAAATATAACAATAAAGACTTGAGATAAACATCTTACTGTATCAACTTTTAGATAAAAACTTAAAAATACACACTAAAAGTATTATCAAAAAACGCTTACTTTGAAAAGATGACAGCCTGTATGAGCATCAATAGCACTAAATAGATCATCAAAAAGATAAATATCAGCATCTTGATAAACAACCCGAGCAATCTGTATCCTCTGCTTCTTACCACCACTCAAATAAATCCCACGCTCACTAATAACAGTTAGAGAAAGTAAATGATTCGAGCGATATACCAGCAAAGAAACATGTAGAGAAAGTGGCCACCCGCCACAATAATTGGTGCACCCCATAAAATAAATGAATTCATGGACAGAGTGTGCATATACTTCTTTAGTGCCCCTTCTTCTTCGTCATGAAGTTTGACAATTTGGAAGCAATTATAGGAATAACCTCAGTCTGTGTTTTTAGCTTAACTGAACCAGAAAGTTCATTTATTGCCTGATTTGGTTCGGTTAGGATTCACTACTTTACAGCAAAAAGACTTAGCTTATTTTATTTAGTTCTTATAAAACTTAGTATTATTTTATTTAGTTCTTATATAACAATAAGTTTTCATGCTTTAAGGGAATGATAAAAGCTTACTCTTTTAGCTTATGAGCTTGAGATTATTTACTTAAATAAGTCATAACCATATGTTGCTGTACCAATAAGCCCAACATATATTTTTTGCTTTTCCAAGTTGCTGTTGTAGTGCATACATCAATATTTGTTGCTTGCCTCTTTAAAACTTAGTACTATTTTATTTAGTTCTTATACGAACTTTTGTTGTCATTAGCTTGCACAACTCATATCAGTTTACCAACGTTTGATGCCTTTCTTTAGTGTAACTTCCTTCAATAATTGTGTATCAACTTTAAGATAATGTTGAAATTTGTCATCTAATAACGTCCAACTTAGTGTAACTTGCTCTAATAATTATTCACTTCCTTGCCATTTTCATACCTTATTTATTTCATTATGTACATTTATAGGTTCACATAAACCTTCGACACCGACACAACAAAGAAATCATCAAAGGCTGCCGCTTCAAGATGTTACCAATAGTTAGTTACTTTTTACATATATACTACAATACAACTTTGTTTCAGACTACTTAAACAAGTACATTTGTTACAAATATGCTAAACTGTTTAATTTTTTTTCACACAGAAGTACCACAATCTTTGCTAAATACATCTTCAAATTTAGGACGATCAACAACAAATTCACCTTTTCACACTTATCAAGGTTTGTTTATCCCGCATATATAAGTACCTTTGGTTGTTTATTCAATTTTATTAAACTTCAATTCTTCAAAGATGAGTACTATTTTTTATACATATGCAGAAATAATTTCTCCTAATAGATGTGTCGTCACAACCCAAAACAGTCTACCCACGACTTCACAATCAGGTACCCTGTAATTAGACAATATTTTTTTTAATACTTTAGGAGGGTCGATATGAAGTTTTATTATGCATATTTATATGTAAATTACATAACATGTACAACTAACCAGCTGTTTTGTCAACAAATGCCACCACAAACTGCCTCTACACCAGTCCATTGTGGACAAACACGAATTTCAATATTTCCAACACAACTTGGTGGTAAAGGTATTGTATACTTATATAAGCTATCTAATTATTTAACAAATTTCATTTTTGTAACACCATGATCAATTTCTATATCATAGCATTATTGAATGCTCATAGTAGAAGACCGTTACTTCCCAAACCCAATCAGCATGGGATTCTAACGCCTTCAAAGCCGGGTAAAGCAGATTCATTTAAACCTTTATTAAATGTATTTTTTTAAAGAAAATTATTTGAATATCTTTAACATCCTTCAATATCAGGAATACATGCAACAACAACTACAAATTTAGCTCAAGTTACAAGTCCAACATTTCAATCACAATTAGGTGACATATACATTCTTAAGTTTGTTACAGATTTCCACATACTTAAGTTTAACTTGCATATTAAGAATGTCATTTTATTTGCCTAACATAGTTGATTTTGTATATATGATATTAGGAATCAATCCTCTACTCTACCGAAATAACCAGCATGTATTTGGCACACCTTCAAAATCAGGTTCGTTTAATAACTATTCATTTGAAATTTGAATTATAAGTTATATATTTTGACTACTATATGTATTAAACAAAATGTTATAATCCAACTCAGAAATATGTTATTTACCATGTCACTACAGCCCGCGATTCACTTATTACACCAAAACCATCAAGTGTGGCAAGAACTCCCATTACGTTAGGCGCTATCAAGACTCACAAATGTAACAATTTAAGTGGTTAGAAAGACATATCACTATATTAAACTATTTTTTTTAACAAGTATAGTATATGTAACAACATTGTATTATTCGTTTATAGTATCACGGACGTCTGCTGAGTGCAACACGATAAACGATGAAAATCGTACTCCACTTTCTGCTACTTCTGTCGCAGTATCTACTCATCAAGTAACTCCAGTTGATGCACCGAGGAAACGACAATCTCCCTTTAGTGACGTTTCAAACGGTTCTTTTCAAAAAACTATAATATTCTTTTATAATAGTGTTGCATGTAACTATGTAATTAACTTGGCCATTATTAATTTTCCCAGTTACTTTGCAAACTCCTGACGTTTGTCGTGTTAATCAATGGCCCAAAAATACATCAACCACATCTGTTACAAAAAATATTGCGGCTGTAGCTTCACAAAAATCCACTTACGAAGTAGGAGAATCATCAAGACGAACAAAAAGGTCTAAGAGACCGTCGTTACGATCTCGAACGCCAATTGTTTTTTATCTTGACGATGATAGACATGTTAGGAAAGTTTACGACAAATATGTTGGTATCTCAGAAGGTAATATTACATTTTCTATTTCAATCATCTCAGTTTGTCAATAACCAATTTGCCACACATTAAACAAGTTTCTTTTTCATCGTCTAGAGTACTACGACCTTGGTGATCCGACATTTGAATGTACAGAATGTCATGCTTTGTTATGGGAAGCGGAAGCGAGAACAGGAAACACACACCCAAAAAACAAACCTTATAGTATCTGTTGTGGCAAGGGTAAAGTTTCCCTTCGAAAACCACCGCCGACTCCAAAGGCACTACGTGACTTATTTTTCAATGACGACGACAAGAGCAAAAATTTTAAAAATAACATTAGGACATACAATAGCATGTTTGGTTTTACTTCAATGGGTGGAAAGGTTGATGATTCTATTAATAGGAAAGGCCGTGGTCCGTACGTGTTTCGCTTACACGGTCAAACATACCATAGTATTGGTAGTCTACTTCCTGAACAAGGTACTCCTCCCAAATTTGCACAGTTGTATATATATGACACCGATAACGAAATCGAGAATAGAGCCAATGCATTAAGGTAATTTGTTTAGCATACTTCATGGTTTTTTACATCTTTATGTCGGTCGAAGTTTATTTTTTGAAATCTATAATCATGTTACGTCCCACCACTATATACATTTGCAGCTCTTCTTCCAAATCATATGGTCCTTCAAATTCAAAGCATCCTATCGATCAAAATATTATCAACGAATTAAAAGATGTTTTAGATAATTCAAGTGATTTGGTTAAAACATTTAGAAGAGCACATGATCGATATGAAGAAAACAATGAGCAGAATATTAGAATAAAGCTCATTGCAAAGTGTGGCAAGGATGGCAGACAATACAATCTTCCTACCGCCAATGAAGTTGTTGGTCTTATCGTAGGAGACCTCGATTCATGTGCAGAACAAAGGGATATTGTATTGGAAAAGAGAAATGGACCTTTGCAACGTATTAATATTTTCCATCCTATGTACCTTGCATTGCAATATCCTTTGTTGATGCCATGTGCACAAGATGGCTATACCTTGGGAATACCACATAGAAAGAAAAATGGCCAACCCGCAACTGAAAAGAATGCCAAAACAGTAACTATGCGGGAGTGGTTTGCGTATCAAATACAGGACCGTCCTAATCAAGAGAACTTATTTGTACGTGGAGGTCGTTTGTTTCAGCAATTTCTTGTGGATGGTTATACAATGGTTGAGACAGAGCGTTTGTATTTCCATCGCTCAAAACAGTCAAAACTTAGGTGTGATACGTACTCAAATATCCGTCAAAGCATTGCATCTGGAAATACCGATCCCACCTCCCTTGGAAAGCCTATCATATTACCTTCTTCGTTTACTGGTGGCCCGAGGTACATGCAACAGAACTATATGGATGCCATGGCGTTGTGTAGGTTTTACGGTTGTCCAGATTTGTTTATAACGGTAACATGCAACCTTAACTGGCCGGAGATTGCAAGATATATGCGAGAGCACAACCTTTCATCTACAGACCGACCTGATGTTCTTACTAGGGTTTTTAAAATGAAATTGGACCAGTTTGTAAAGGATGTTAGAGAGTTACGCCTATTCGGACGTATTCAAGCAGGTACTCTACTTAAATTTGTTCCATCTATTCTTCCATTTTTTTACTTCAAATAAATTTATCTTGTGCGAAAAAAACTATAACGATTCTTTATTACACTTCACTCTAATTTGAACTATTTTATGCAGTTGTGTATACCGTTGAATTTCAAAAAAGAGGACTTCCACATGCGCATATATGTTTGTTCTTGCATAAGGATGACAAGGTGCCAAACGCTGAACATATTGACAAGTTCATATCTGCTGAGATACCGAACCCAAATGAGGATCCCGATTTGTACAAATTAGTTTCGATTTTTATGATGCATGGTCCTTGCGGTGTTGATGAACCAAATCAGGTTTGCACGGTTGACGGGAAATGTACTAAACACTTTCCCAAAAAATTCTTACTGCGAAGTTCAGTTGACTCGGATGGGTACCCTGTTTATAGAAGACGTGATAACGGACATTATGTTGAAAAAGATGGGCACAAGTTGCATAATGGTTATGTTATCCCGTATAATGCGACACTCCTGAAACGTTATCAGTGCCACATTAACGTTGAGTGGTGCAATCAAACGGGATCAATTAAATATTTGTTTAAGTATATAAACAAAGGTGCCGATAGAATATCGACACAGTTGTATGAACCATCTACCACGGAAGACGGTCAACAAATTGCTAAACCTGTTGACGAGATTAAAGCCTTCTTAGATTGTAGGTACATATATGCTTGTGAGGCTGCATGGAGAATATTTAAATTTGAGACTCATTACATAACACCATCAGTTGAAAGGATGTCATTTCATCTGCCTGGCGAGCAGCAGGTTGTGTATGACGAGAACTCTGACCTTGAAACAGTTATTCACAAGCCATCTGTTGGTGCCTCTATGTTCGAAGGTTGGATGGAAATGAATAGACGGTTTCCAGCAGCAAGGAAGCTGACATATGCTCAGTTTCCTACAAAATACGTTTGGAATCTCCCAAAAAGAATATGGACTCTTAGGAAGCAACGATACGCAATTGGCAGAATTCATAATGTTCCTATTTCAACTGGTGACGCCTACTATTGTTGTATGCTTCTTAATAGTCAAAAAGGGTGTAGATCACATGATGAAATAAAGAAGATTAATGGTGTAGTTTATCCTACTTACAAAGAAGCGTGCTATGCAGCGGGCCTTTTAGAAGACGACAAGGAGTATATTGAAAGTATTAAAGAGGTAGCACATTGGGCAACCGCTGAACATCTCCGTCACCTTTTCGTTACCTTGCTTTCATGAGAAAGAACTTGTACGCCTTTTGTTGTTTGGCTACAAACTTGGCATTTGCTGCGAAGATGTGGAATACAAAAGAAGACATATTTTAGGGCATCCAGTCGCCCAACATTATAGTTTTCTTACTATATTATGTTGTTATGTTCCTACTAAGAATATTAATGCTAAATAAACCAAAAAATAATTAAATCATGCTGAACTGTATATAAAGAAGACAAACAAATAAACACCCAATTATGCCTTTTTCTTTAAAAAAAATCATTTCACGTGATTTTGTTTAGACTACAATTTTAATAAACTTTTTTTGTGCCAAATCACAGCAAAAAAACATTGCTTTTTGCTTTTTCTGATATACATGTCTGTATAAATTTCTACAAAACATAAATATTTTCCCACTCAATGCTTATCCAATTATTAAATAATTTATTTCATGCAGGTTTTAGAATTAGTGACGACGAAAAAAAATGTGGCTTTATTTTGGATCGAACAACTTATGCGATCTAGAGGTACCACTTTGATACGTTTTCCTGAGATGCCTTATCCAGATGATGCATACATATCGGAGTTTGGCAATCGTCTTATATACGATGAGTTGGATTACAACCCAGCCGAGCTACAGTCTGAATACGAGCGTCTATACACCGCTTTAACCACTGAACAGAAAAGTATCTATGACACCATCATGACATCCGTTGAAACAGGAAAAGGAGGTGTTTATTTTGTATATGGATACGGAGGTACTGGGAAGACCTTCTTATGGAAAACGCTTGTTGCAGGTATTAGACGAAAGGGTGATATTGTCATAAACGTTGCATCCAGTGGTATTGCATCTTTACTGATGTCAGGAGGCCGGACTGCTCATTCCAGATTCCATATTCCAATCAATATTGATGATACTTCTACTTGCTCCATATGTCCGCAGAGTGATCTCGCAACTTTGTTAAAGAAATGTAAGCTTATTATTTGGGATGAAGCGCCCATGACAAATAAGCATACGTACTACGTAAGAGCAGGTTTGACACTTGTGAAACGCCTTTTGGTGGCATGACAGTGGTCTTTGGTGGTGATTTTAGGCAAGTGCTGCCTGTTATTCCAAAAGGTTCACGTCAAGATATTGTCAGTGCATCTTTAAAGCAATCGTACCTATGGGGTCACTACAAAGTTCTCAAGTTAACGGCCAATATGAGACTGACCGTTGGATCACGCCCTGAAGATGTAACTGAGATACGAGAATTTGCAGAATGGATGTTGAAAGTAGGAGACGGACAACTTGGAGAAGCAAACGATGGAGAGGTTTCGATAGATATACCTGAAGATATTCTAATACATGCGGCTGATGACCCGGTAACATCTATTATTGATTTTACTTATCCAAACCTTTTGAGTAACATAGCTGATCCATCATACTTTCAAGAAAAAGCAATTCTTGCTCCGACAAATGAGGTCGTCGACACTATAAACGATCATTTGCTACAGACATTTCCCGGTGAAGAAATGGTTTATCTAAGTTGTGACAGTGTTGATAAATATTATCGTGGCTCAGCCATAGATGAATCTGTTTTCTCACAAGAATTTATCAACGGATTGAAGTTCTCTAGTGTTCCAAACCACAAACTTGTGTTGAAAGTAGGTGTCCCGGTAATGTTGTTGAGGAATATAGATCAATCAAATGGATTATGTAACGGGACAAGACTCAAGTTACTCGATTATCAAGAACTTCTATTGAGCACGAGATAATTAACGCACACATTTTGGAAACAAGGTTATTATACCGAGGTTGAGAATAACTCCGTCGATAAGCGTCTGTCGCTAAAGACCGTGAGAAGCAATATCCTTTGTCGGTGTCATTTGCTATGACAATAAATAAGAGCCAAGGACAATCACTTTCAAAAGTTGTATTGTACCTGCCACGTCCTGTGTTCACACACAGTCAACTATATGTAGCTATTTCACGTGTCAAAAGCAAACAAGGTTTGAAGGTTGTTGTTTGTGATGCCGATGGTAATCTATCAAACACCACTACAAATGTTGTCTACAAAGAAGTGCTCCAAGATCTTTGATCAAGATTCAAGAGGTATCTACAATATACATATGGTATTATTTACGTTATTTCTTAAGTTCATCCTTTGATTATCAATCACAAAATCCTTTTACTTACACTTTTAATATATTTTGTAACTTATTAGGTTCACACGAAATGGACGCTGCCTTATCACTTCATTCACGCTCACTACATACATTTGCTTGTGAAGCACATCAATTTTATAGGCAATGATTCATGGACGTTTATTTTATCGTAACATGTTTACATTTGATGGTTTTTATTACTTTATCTGTACACTAAACATCAATTTTGTACGCAATTATTCCTGGAAGTTTATTGTATTCTAACATGTTTACTTTTATTGTTGTTTATTACTTTATCCGCACACTTAACATATTAATGCATTACTTCTTTTAAAACCCCGTGAATTCACGGGTCTATAAGCTAGTGCTCTTATATAGTAGAGTTTGTTGATGAATTTTAGAAATCATTAATGTTGGAATTATATAAAAAAGTCTTTTTGATTTTTTTCTAGAGATCACATTAAAAAAAATGTCAAAAGTTGTCATGCATATTTTTGAAATTTCTTGTGGAAATTATTCTCTGAAATGTTTTTAAAGGCAACTATTTTAAAAACTTGTCGTGCATACGATATGTGATTTAAAGTCAGTTTGAAAAAAATGTTTGAATTTTTATGTGAAAAAATAAACAAAAGATTGAAATTTAAGATTTAAATGAGATATTTGTGAGAAGTAAAATTTATCTATTTTTAAATTTCTTAAGTTTTAAATGGGATATTTAGAGATGAAGTACAATGATTATGGCGTAGTAAAAAATCAAAATTTTTAAATCGTTTTTCATATAGTTACCAATAAATTGCTATTTTTAATATTTTAATCATTTTAGATGTCAATTTTTGAGTTTTTTTACTTGCTTACTGTAAGCTATTGGATTTCACATACACATCATAACATTAACACTTTAGGCGTATAGATGATTTTAGAGAGAGAGAAAGTGGGATATTCTAGAAAGAGAAACTTGTGGAATATTAGATTACTAAAGAACATCCAACCCTCTACCTTGCAAGGTAGAGGGTATTTATAGGTTACAAACTAAACGACCTCCTGACGGCCTGTGGACCAGGTATACAATGGGTAAAGACCCGTCCTTCCTCCACGGTGTTGCACTAAACTAAAAGGCTAACTAAATAACTTAGTAAATAACTTAATGTCTACGAGCTAACTTATGCTAGATAGAGTTTGGGGTGACCGATACTTCTTTATGGAATTTTCTAATTCCTAACAATCTCCCCCTAAGGGAGGTCACCCCATGTTTTACATTTTGAAACCAAGCATTTTAATTAATCTTCAGTCTTGAGCTCGCAGACTTTTCATCAACGTATTCAATCTATGTGCATCTGTGTTGATTTCATCATTGTTCAACTAGGATGTATGTTTCGTGGAGGTTGTTGAGCTGATCCACCATGATAACCTTTTGAGCATTACTAGAGATCATCAGCCACAACAAATCTCAGCATCACCCATTGATGTGTTGCCAGCATATGATGTTTTGACAATTGGACCGTCATGCTCACATTACGGATCATGATTTCTTCTTATCGGTAGCGGAAGCTTTGTTGATTCATGATATTGGCGCAGCAGCGAAGCATGGAGTGAAAATATCGAGTCATTGATGAACTAATCATGATTTCTTTTGAGATGAATGTGTTAAGTGAGCATGCGGCTATGGAT
Organism: Chrysanthemum lavandulifolium; assembly: GCA_022545495.1. NCBI lineage: Eukaryota > Viridiplantae > Streptophyta > Magnoliopsida > Asterales > Asteraceae > Chrysanthemum > Chrysanthemum lavandulifolium. The sequence continues at coordinate 91,271,788 of CM040243.1, read as the reverse complement.
TGACCGCTTCATTACGATCATTTTGCAAGCGTGGGGCGACATGCATACAACGATTAGCATTAAATCGCACGAAGTGTCTTTGATCACTTCGTTGAATTGAGTACACGGCCCACGGTTCCCCATTGATCGATGCAAGTCTTTTGTGATCGGTATAATTCGAAGAATTTCCTTGACAGGTTTCGCAATTGCTCTAGTCGTTCTCAAACCGAACGTCTCAAAGAAGACAACACGGAGTGAGTGAACCGAGAATAGAGATTCACCGATTGATGAAAGGATATTTGAAAAACAATCGTGTATTGCTCGATAAAAATTGTTTTTGCAATACAACGAAGGTTTTAATGAAAATCAATTATCAATCATAAAACACCTTTTGATTTGAAATATTTCGTACACGGTCGATGTGCTAAAGAAAAGAGTTTTTAAGCACAATGACCGGTTTTTCAAAGGTATCCGTCAATCCATAACTCGAACCGAGATTGATTCAAAAGATTGAATCGCTCCATTGTTTATGTTCGGTTGTCACATGGTTGATCTATTGAATAGATCTCACATGCCACCTACCGTGAGCTTGTTTGATGTTGGCTCCAAAAGGCTTTCCATCTTCATTGTGAATATGTATGCATATCACTCGGATGTTCGCAATACCACAAGGATAATCGTGGGACTCAAGATATAATCTCTCTTCCATATTGTGTGAAAAGAGAGTCTTCATTGAAAGTGTCCTAATGAGATTTATGGATGATCTCGTGGCTCTAGACTCAATTTGTGCATATTTGGATCTGTATCGGAGACTAGGAGAGGGTCTCCTTCTTCAATATCAACAATCTCTAAGAGAAAATCGATAGATAATGTCGGTTCCCGTGAGAATGAAACAAGCCCTTTTAAGAGGAACTTGAGTGGTTTGGGAAGTTGTAGTGAAATGCGTCCTTTGGGTCCATGACGTCTTGTCTTCAATACCGGTGTTGCCTTAGTAACCACCAAGAGTATATGTATTGAACCGGTTCATCGCCCTAAGGTTGAATAAATGGAGGCTATTTCTTTTCACCCTTTTCTCATTCAATTCTTTTCATTCTTCAACCCCTTCATGCTTACCGAGACTTCATAGCTAGAACCTTGTTGGGTTTATTCGGTACTAGCTCGGACTTAGTCCGCACTCTTCCCATATCTCATTTTCTCCTTTTCAATATACCTAAGCACTTCTACACTATCTAGTGGATTGTCCTGGTAGATCCCTCCGGTTACGGCGGATCATAGGAACAAATACCTAATCTTATCATCCTTATATCACCATACATAAAGTAAAGTTGGTCGGTCTATTTGGTATTGTTCATCCGCCATTGGAACCAATTGAAACCCATTTGAAAATCAATCCGGATACTTGTGATATATTATCAAAGCATTTTGTACTGAATTGTTTTCGATATTTTTAGAACAAGAGCTCCCCCTCAACATGTGCATCAAGTGTTTGAAATCGTTTTGCACACGGAGGCAAGAGAAAGAATTAACTTCTTTGATTACCATTTTCTAAAAAATATCAACATCACTTCCCTTATCAGATAAAGTAGATAAAGCATTTTGGAAGGATGAGATTTTCAAAAGTTTGCTCCCCCTCAATATGTGCCTCGAGGTTTGAAAGAGTTTTTGTACATATAAGAAGGAAGTACTTTGAAGTACAACCATGATCACCAAACATTTAGAAACCATTTAACACGCAATCAAGGTACCTTATGTAAAAACATGGAAAACTTTGTACCCTGAAGGTTTGAATTTGTTTATAAATACTCCCCCTTAATATATTCTTCGAGATATGTCAAGAATTTAGCATATATGGGAGAGCAGTATGCACATTGAAAAGGTCATCTTTTACCATCTTTCATATTTATATCACATTTTCTCCCCCGATCAAAAATTACAAATCCTTTGAGATTTTGGATCTCAAGTGATTTAAATATGTATGAAACAAAACATTTGTTGGAGAAAAATGTGTCTGGTTTATAAGATTTAAGTGGACAAGACTGAGGTTCCCTTTTTATACATAAGGGAAACCACAACACACAACCTAGCACTATTACATACATTATAGTTGCTTAATTGTCATTACACCACATATTACACATCAAAATATAGATCATACACTACTTGTGGGGATATCATCATTCGAGTTCTTTAAGCGGTTTGTAATGGCCTTCACGAGTCTGCCACCAACAAAGCTTTCAAGGTGCGGAAGATTCTTCGAGTCTTAAGTCTTCACTGATTGCGAGAATGAAATTGTCACACCTCTTTAAATCATCATCATCCGTAATTTAGTCTTCTCCACGGCCGGATCAACTCTAAATTCATTCACTCTAGAGTGTAATTCTTCTTCGACCATTTTGAGTGTACCATCACTAAACTTGTCGGTGAAGATGACGGATCTAGGAGTGTCAATAATTCTATATTCGTGACGAAATTCATGCCCCGTTGCATTCCATTGTAGACTAGTAAGGTTGACCCGGGTCTGGTAGCTTTCCACTCCAAGCTGAAAGTCCTCAACCCTTTTTCGAATGACTAAGCCCCTGATCCAAAGATTGACAGCAACATAGAGAGCCTTTTTCTCATGGATAGGCAAATGTTCAAGGTTTCCTTGGAGATTCAACAGATAGAGATCTTGAAGTCATTTGGCGGCGAGTGTTTAAAGTCGTTTTCTTCAATGACATACTCCTTTAAGTCCGCTCTTTTAAGAACGATTTTCTTCATGTACTCATATCCATAGATTGGGAAGATTTCTACTCGTCGACACTTAAGATTCGCGACTCGGATCGAACATCTTCAAGTCTTTTATCGGCACCATGTCTTTCGATGTAGAAATTCTTCTTTTAAACCACCGAGAAATACCATATGAAGTCGCAATGTCATACTTTTGTTCTTCGACATTGAAATTGATCAGAACCATTTGTTCCGGTCCCGATCGAGTAGGTTGCGCTTTCATTTTGAGATCAAAAGAGCGATCTTCTTTACTCAGAACGAGCACACGGATAATCCAAGTCATGATTGAAGAAGAATTCAGCCTGAATGGTCATCTGTCCAGGTTCACCACCTAGAGGAAGAGGCTTGTTCACATTGAAATGACAGATATGCTCAGTGACTTGATCATTCAACATCTTATGGCATTCTTCCATCTGGTATTGGAGTTGGTTGGCATCTGAGTGAAAAACTTTAACAATTTCATAAGCTTGACCTTCAAGATCTCTTGGAGTGATGGATGAGATATTCTTCCGTTCACAGTACCACCTAATGAAGCTTCCCATATCACCAGTGAAGTGCAGAAGAGAGTCTTCAGCTGGAACTTCATAATTATTGGTAATAGTTGATACCCAATTGTTGTCAGGGATAATCATTTCAGACTCTGGGATGGACCATGAAGGTTACGGAGTAAGAGGTCTCTCCTCAATGTCTGACTTTGAATTGTGTCCCGAAGGTGCAACTCGATGTGCTAGTGCGTTTACGCCTAAGTATGCATCAAACCAATCTTCTTCGATGGCTTAGGAATATGCTTGGTGGATGCGTCATCTTCATCGATTTCGACTCGCCATGACATACGACTCTTCATGAACCATTTGATCCTCAGGAATTGAAGAGATTGTGGGTGTAAACCTTGAATCAACCGTCGTCCAGGCAGCAGATTTCTTCTGAGTTCCCTGTTCTCTGGTAGGACTAGATTGATTGGAAGGTTTTGGTGGTGATGAAGGTGGAGGTGGTGGAGGTGTAGAGGTTGTCTTAGAAGATCCACTAGCTCCAGAAGTTCCAGCACCCCCAGTTGGAGGTGGAGGTGGAGGAGGATCTTTAGGACCTTTACGCAATGTTTCCAACACTATGGTCCTCCTTTTCTTCTTAGCTTCCTTTTCTCCGATATCGATCAAGAACTGTTCATGATTGTCGTACTTAATTGATTCTTCGAGAGCCTCATATAGCTTCTTATGGACCTCATGCTTATGCTCGTCAGCATCATACATCTTATCTAAAAGTGCAGCTCTCATATCTGCAATAGGTAGATCCTTGAACCGTCTAAGAAGTGGAGCTTCCATTGCCCATTCCACATCATCCTTAACTTCACCTTCAATGGCGTCTGTGGAAAACTAGAAGGGGGGGGTTGAATAGTTTTACCAATTTTAAACTTCCTTTTAAATATTTAGATCGACTTATGTCAATCTATTTGATTGTTTATGTTGGATGTTGATAGATAGATATATAAACGTGTAATGAAAGATAAGGAGTAAGAAGCACATCACCACGACACAAGTATTTATAGTGGTTCGGCTACAAGGACACCTTCCTTGCCCTACTCCACTCCCGAGTCACCTACTCAAGAGTTCGTAAACACTACACCAACTCCTTATGGCGGAGAAGCCTTCACAACGCCGCTTAACCTTTTCCGGTACAAAGCTAAATACCGAGTTCTTTCACACCAAGGCGAACCACACCTAACACAACGTCGCCTACCCTTTATACTGGTGCTAGGCTAACCACCGAGTTCTTTCACACCTTAGGAGAACTAATCCTATCACAACGTCGCCTACCCTTTATTAGGTACTAGGCTAAGTACCTAGTTCTTTCACACCTTAGGTGAACTACACCTTCACGACACAACACCTATTCTCAAGGAGATCTACTCCTTGTTACAATACCATCAAGGATGTCACCATCCTTGTAAATAAACAATACTTATATGTATAACGATGCACCTCATCGATATATCGACCTAAGCATTCTTCCCAAATGCTACTTGATTTGATTCTTTGGCATCCTTCACTAATGCCTTTAACACAACGCTTGGCATCCTTCACTAATGCCTTCGTCTTGACACCTTTAACATTCTTCACTAATGCCTTGACACGAATGATGAGCATCTTTCACTAATGCTTGCATCTTTACTTTTTCGGCATTCTTCACTAATGCCTTCAACCCAACGTCTATGGAGAAAGGTAGATCTATCAACAAGAGAACCTCCGTTGTCTTGATGATGACGAAGCATGGCAACTCATGGACTTGAGCTTGCACGTCTTCAAGAAGTGGTGATCTTTCCTTTAAGAGGAACCTAGAAGATCACACAAAAACAAAAGACAAACTACATAGATCACTTAGATCTGAGGTTAGAGGGTTAGAATACTTTGGGGAAGTTTATATGAAAAGCACGCCTAGAGAGGAAGAAATGGCTCTCTATTTATAGAGAAAATTCTCTTATGTTTCCCCGGATCCCACGGATCCCTACCACAAGGGATCCGGCTAGCACAAAGCTAGGGATCCGTGGTCCGCCTCCTCTTTGCCCATGGGTATTTTTGGTTAAGGGTCATGGGTCATGGGTTATGGGTTGATCCTTGGTTTTCTCTAGATACAATGTACTTGGTTAAGTGGTATATATAAAACCATAGGTTATGGGTCAAAACCATTTGCTAGTATTTACCCTTTTGTATATACTTGTATTTACCCAATTTAGCATATACTTAGTTTTACCCATTTTAGTATACTTAGTTTAAGTATATGTTTAACCCAATATGTAAACACTAGTTGTTGTACATATGTATCTAAATCATAAAATCACTTATACTTGTTTTAGTGTTTTATGTGAAAGCGTAAGTGTGTTTAGAAAACTATTAACTCAAACTATTTACGTGCTTTATTTGTTTCGTTAAAATGATTTTATATTTGTTATCGACAAAACATTAGAAGATCGTAAAATATAAATAAACGTTTTCACGGCTTATTTGTATTAACAATCTCCCTTTTGTTGATGACAAAACATAAAATTATTTTAAGGAAAAATCTAAAATTGTAAAAGTTTGAATTTGTAGTTTTTACTTTCTTCTCCCTTTTGTCGAAACAAAAGTGTTAAAGAAACTAACACAATTTTTATAAGAAGAAGAAAAAATTGTAAAATGTAAAGAGAGCAAGTGATGTGAATGGTACTGTCTTAACTCCCTTGACGAGTCCATCCCTTTGAAAGGCGTCAAGGACATAACGTAAAATAAACTAATTGTGTTTGCAATCAAGTTTGCAAATGGTTCGTCTAAGTGGCGAACGTGCTCCCCTTAGATATTGCAATGTTTGCAATGGGGCGTCATGAAGTGTAACCCAAAAATTGGATTAAGTTTGCAAAATATTTTGCAATGTCATTTGACACAAAGCTCCCCTAGCTTTATGGTGTCAATATTTTCATGTGTATTTTGAATAACTACAAAACAAAGGTTAGAAAAACAAGAGTATAGTGCATAATTTCTCGCAAAGAGACTCAAGTTAGTAGAAATTTGTGCTTCGTACCACGGATCCCACGGTTCCCTCAAGGAGGATCCGCCTAGTTATCTGGAAGGATTCGGCTATCATTACGGTTTCTTGATGGTGAAGAAATGTCAAGGAGTGCTACTTGAGGGAATGAGATAAAAGTACGATATAACAAGCACAACACACATAATAATCATGGCATAAAAGTATTCATTCAATAAAACAAGAGATACACAACCAAATCTCTAAAAACTAAGAGAATGAACTAGCCAAATAGATGCTATTAATGCTAATAAGTTAACCCAAACTTAAGATTCGACTAAAAGCTTATTGAAGATTAAGGATGAGAAAGGTTTCCTAACTATTCTCAGTTTGAGCTTGTAGGTCATGTATTAATACATCTAGTTCATGTTTCATTCTTTCAACATGTTTGCAATGATCGCACTCTTTGTCATGGTTTTGAGTTTCTTGAAGTGGAGGTTCAAGTGAAGTGGGTTGAGGATTTTCAAATGATTGTGTGGTGGGTTTTGTAGAATTATGTGATGAAGTCCTAGTGGAAGCACTCTTCTTGTGAATTAGTTTGATTGGTTTTCTTAGTGTGGGAGAGATCCTAGTTTTGGTGGGCTTACCCGAAGAAGATCCGGTTGAGGAAACTTCATGTGTGATTCTAGCAATTTTCTTGGGTGATCCTAGTTTTGGTGGGCTTAACCCTAAGGTTGTTTGGTTTATAAAGGATGATTAACTTAATGACTACTAAGAGGAATAGGCATGTTCTTGGGGTTTTGATCATCTCTAGGAAGATAATAAATGAATTCTAAGAGTGGTTTAGAAAACAAAAGGTGATTCGAATATGGAAGTCGACTTATGCTTTCTGCAGACTACGGATCCCATGGATCCTTCTCAATGAGGATCCGCTGGTTAAAGACCGTGGATCCGCTATCGACGTAGTTTTAGGTGAGATCATTATTATTAATGGGTTTCGAGGTTTGACTCAATTTTGAAGTCTCTATCTGTTGGAAATCTCAACCATAAGCAATGATGTTTAGTGTTTGATGACTAAGGTGTTCTATGGCTTATAAGGGAAGAGCTTGGTAGTTGCCTTTAAGACTTAATCCATTAATGTTCTTGGAAGTGTGATAATAGACATGCATAAGGCTGAGATTCAGAGTTTCACTGATCTAGGAACTCATTTAAGATGAGATGAAGTGTTTGAGTTAGGAAGGTGAGTTGAAATGATTGTTTTAGCTATGTTTGGCATAAACCGTCACCGGATCCCACGGTTCCCTCTTGGAAGGGATCCGCTAGGCTAATCCTAGGATCCGGCTCTCTAGCTATGACAGTTTGTAATGAGGTTTCGGGAGCTAAGGCTTATCTCATTTGAATGTTTTAGTTCTCCTAAGGGTTTAGGATGAAGGGTACTTGAATGATTAGAGGTAATAAGTGTTATAGCAAATGATTGCTTTTATGGAAGAAGGAAGAGACAAGAAGACTACCAATGGATGTTCAAGGATAACACTAAGAGTTATGAGGGTGACAAGTCATAAATGATCCTAGTGATCAGGTTTTAGCTTGAGGTGATATTAAAAAAAATCTTAAAAATTTCAAGAATTGAAAACTAATTTTAGTCTTACCTTGATATATAAAAGACTATAAGAAATTTCCTAAAATTGTTTAGCTTGCTTTCCTAAGTGTTTTGAGAGATGAGAAATATTTTGTGAGTAGTTGAAGCGGAAATATGGTGAGTTTTAGATGTGTTGATAAAATTAGACTAAGATCTTAAGTAAGCCTTTAGTGAGTCTAAGCCTTTCTCATCCTTGAAGTGGACTTAGTTGGGTTCTAAAAACATATACCAAGTTAATGTGATGTTATCTAGAAAGAAGTTTTGATGTGTTGAATGCTGCATTGTTGATCTGATGTCACGGATCCCACGGTTCCTTCAAGGGAAGGATTCGGCTAGTCTAATCCTAGGGATCCGGCATCCGCAGATCGAACCAACACGTAACCTACAGAGATGATGTGCGATTTTGTACACTATTAAATCTATAAAACAAGCAATAGGAACAAGCAAGTCATCATAAAACATCACTTACAAGGTAAGGTAACAATATCCAAAGTACCATGTTTGAAAATACTAAAGAGAAATCATTCAAACATAAAATAAATGAAACTAAGCACATTCCTATTGTCTCTTTCGTCAATTGTTGCTTTTCCTTTTTGACGGCTTAGTGAGGTTGTAAGCGAGGTTTTGAATCATGCCTCTTATTTGTTTAAATTTCGCGGTCTCGTTTAGAATGATTGGAAGTTGTTCGTGGTATTCAAGGATTTCCAATTTGATGTTGGATACGGGGTCGATGTCTTCCTCATCTTCTTCTTCTTCTCCGGCCGAGGAGTCCGAGAGAGCTTCTGTGTTTCTCCATTGACCATGAACCGCTTAGAGGGTTGTTTGGTAAGAGGTACCATGACATGATCGGAAGGTAATGATCATCGTTGATAGGGATGGTTGCAATGTGCTAACATACTTACAAAGTCGTGTTAGGAGCAAACCATATTGGAGTACCATGTTGAAGCTTTGAATACCCGACCATTCTCCTTACCATGTAATAGGCTAGATTAAATGGCCTTTGGTGGGTAAGACAATAGATCATTTGCAAGGCATGCGTTTGGATGATCTTTGTTTCCAACTAGGCTAATGATGTTTTCCCTAAGGATTTCTTCCCATTTTCTAAACATGGGATGCATTTGAAAAGTTCCATTTTAAAGGGATCACGGTGAATGAGCTTTTGTTACTATCGAACGGGATTGGTCGGTCCTAATTTTAAAGATAGTATCACGAATGGTTTCGGATCATCGAGAGGGTGTGATAGAGGCTTGGGATCAAGTGCACGGTTTTGAGAGTTAATTGCCCAATCTTGAGAGTACATACAAATTCCTCACAAGGAATGCGAAGGATTTGAGCAAATGTGTTGAGAGGAAGAGTAAAGTTTTGTGTGTTGATGATAAAGGCGATTGAGATGCTATTATTGGTGTTCCTAATGATCCTAAAACTTTTGTAGAATTCAAAAAACCGGACAAATTTGTTCATCAATGTCAAGAAGGCAATCAAAGTTGATTGTTGAGAAAACTTGACGAATGTCGGTATCTTCAAGGAAACATTCCTTGACTACACGTCCTTCGTGAATAAGTCGCTTTGTGAGGCTTTTGAAAATTTTACGGTTAGTTTTGGTCGAGACCCTTTACGATAGTAATGAGTAAGGTAATGGACGGTGTCATGATGATCTTGTTGAGTGGCTTTGGGCATGGTTGGTCCTAAAAATACAAGTTTTTTCAGTTAGGTTAAATTGGTTGATATGGGTTTATGGTTTTGATTTGTATTAACAATGTTGTGAACACAATGTGATTTAAAACACCTTTTCATGATTAATTTGAAAAAACCTAATTAATTGATTAGAAATTAAGAAACCATAAACCCTTGAATTAAAATGATGAAAATTAGAACAAGTTAATGTAATTACTTACAATGGTGTTCTAGGAAGGAATACTTGAAATTATGAAAGCTAATGAGGATTAATTCAATAGCTTGGTCGCTTTTGTTTTGTGTGAATAGAGGAAAGTAATCGGTGGTGAAATTTTGAAAGCGTATAGTGAGTTCGCTCCACGGTTCCCGGATCCTTTGAATTTGGGATCCGGCTAGTACAACTAGAGGGATCCGCCTCTGTGAATAGAAAAGGGTTGTTTGGCATTATTTTTGTAGTAGGCTTATAAATTAGCTTACAAAAATAGTTTGGCGGTATTTAGATGAAGATTGTTTTTGGATGACGGCTTTTGATGAATCACATATCGAGGGTTCATATGTGACGACGGCGTTAGTTTGACGAGTCAAAAAAGGAATACTATTCCCGATGATGAAAAGGACGGAGAAGTGACGAAAGAGACTTCTAACGATGCTAGTGATTATTAAACTAAGAAATAAATTGAACTCATGTAATCTATCTAATGAAAGGTAAGACATACCTCTATGCTTCTTGATTTGGCTTAATATCAACAAATACTTCATGAGCTTTTAAAGTAATCCTTTGTACTTGGTGTACGTAAGTAGTGATTACTTTATAGGTCCTTCCTTGAATGTTGTCTTCTTTATTCTTTGAATGAAGATTATGGAGAGATTCTAGCATGAAGATTTCTTGAAAACAGAAGTTGTTAGAGTGATCTATCAATGTCCAACAAAATGATTTAAACGAAAATATGATCTAAAAATCCTTCTTTGTAGTTTTCAAACATACACGGATCGTATCAAGTCTTTAAAGTACAACATACTTTAAGAAACTTGGTAACTAAGCTCGATGCCAATTGTGGAAAACTAGAAGGGGTTGAATAGTTTTACCAATTTAAAACTTCCTTTTAAATATTTAGATCGACTTATGTCAATCTATTTGATTGTTTATGTTGGACGTTGATAGATAGATATATAAACGTGTAATGAAAGATAAGGAGTAAGAAGCACATCACCACGACACAAGTATTTATAGTGGTTCGCTACAAGGACACCTTCCTTGCCCTACTCCACTCCCGAGTCACCTACTCGAGAGTTTGTAAACACTACACCAACTCCTTATGGCGGAGAAGCCTTCACAACGTCGCTTAACCTTTTTCCGGTACAAAGCTAAATACCGAGTTCTTTCACACCAAGGCGAACCACACCTAATACAACGTCGCCTACCCTTTATACGGTGCTAGGCTAACCACCGAGTTCTTTCACGCCTTAGGAGAACTAATCCTATCACAATGTCGCCTACCCTTTATTAGGTACTAGGCTAAGTACCTAGTTCTTTCACACCTTAGGTGAACTACACCTTCACGACACAACACCTATTCTCAAGGAGATCTACTCCTTGTTACAATACCATCAAGGATATCACCATCCTTGTAAATAAACAAATACTTATATGTATAACGATGCACCTTATCGATTATCACCCAAGCATTCTTCCCAAATGCTACTTGATTTGATTCTTTGGAATCCTTCACTAATGCCTTTAACACAACGCTTGCATCCTTCACTAATGCCTTCGTCTTGACACCTTTAGCATTCTTCACTAATGCCTTGACACGAATGATGAGCATCTTTCACTAATGCTTGCATCTTTACTTTTCGGCATTCTTCACTAATGCCTTCAACCCAACGTCTATGGAGAAAGGTAGATCTATCAACAAGAGAACCTCATTTGTCTTGATGATGACGAAGGATGGCAACTCATGGACTTGAGCTTGCGTCTTCAAGAAGTGGTGATCTTTCCTTTAAGAGGAACCTAGAAGATCACACAAAACAAAAGACAAACTACATAGATCACTTAGATCCGAGGTTAGAGGGTTAGAATACTTTGGGAAGTTTATATGAAAAGCACGCCTAGAGAGGAAGAAATGGCTCTCTATTTATAGAAAATTCTCTTATGTTTCCTCGATCCCACGGATCCTACCACAAGGGATCCGCTAGCACAAAGCTAGGGATCCGTGGTCCGCCTCCTCTTTGCCCATGGGTATTTTTGGTTAAGGGTCATGGGTCATGGGTCATGGGTTATGGGTTGATCCATGGTTTTCTCTAGATACAATGTACTTGGTTAAGTGGTATATATAAAACCATAGGTTATGGGTCAAAACCATTTGCTAGTATTTACCCTTTTGTATATACTTGTATTTACCCAATTTAGCATATACTTAGTTTTACCCATTTTAGTATACTTAGTTTAAGTATATGTTTAACCCAATATGTAAACACTAGTTGTTGTACATATGTATCTAAATCATAAAATCACTTATACTTGTTTTAGTGTTTTATGTGAAAGCGTAAGTGTGTTTAGAAAACTATTAACTCAAATTATTTACGTACTTTATTTGTTTCGTTAAAATGATTTTATATTTGTTATCGACAAAACATTAGAAGATCGTAAAATATAAATAAACGTTTTCACGGCTTATCTGTATTAACAGCGTCTGCAACCCCTTCATCAAAGTTGAGGTGCTCCAACCTATAGACACGATCCACATGGGAATCAATGATTCGGTAGTTCCTTTCAAGAGCTTCATTGCGTTTATCGCTTTGTCAAGCAGCTTGATCCAAGTAAGAATTAGAGGTGGTGAAGCGGTGGAGTTTCTATATCAAAGAATCGTAACCACCGGTTCAAGCGGATAGATTCTTTGCGATTCTGTGGTGAAAGTGCGGTTATTTGAACAAGTTTGGGAGGTGGAAGTGCGGTTGCAAGAGAAGATCTTGACATGGGTGGAATGGTTGATGAGTCTTGTTGAATAATGACAAGAAACATGGATTGTGCATCCTCCTTGTCATTATCTTGCTTGGAAGATTCGAGATCAATGGGTTTGTCGTTTAAGAATTGATCAAAGTAAAGTGAAGTCGTATTAAGGTTCTTAAATGACGATAGAGAACCAGAGATGATTTGGTTCTTCCAAGGGCATGATAAGGTTTTAAAAGGTACCATTTTGAGGGTCGTTTAGTCCTTATTTGATCACTTTTGTATCCGTTATTGCTTAATATCGCTCCTTTTCACTTTTAGGTCTCTTGAAGGCAAAATGTCGGAATGGCACTTATTTGGACGAAAAGGCGAATATATGAAGAAAATGGCCAAAGTCAAAATCGAGACACTCACAAATGCCGAAAATAGAAGGCGACGGCGTCAAAAGCTAATGCGACGCCGTCCGAGGATTTTTGTGACGGTTCGTAACCCAAAACTCAGATTTTCAAGTGACGACGCCCGGTTGTAAAAGAGTAGGCCGTCGCTACTCGGACGGCCTAGATGCAATCCGCACGACGCCGGTCAAGAGGACGGCGCCACGGACATAAGGTGACGCCGCAAGGTTAACGCGCCAAGACGAAACCCTAATGACGGCGACACGACGGCGCCACGAAACATAAGGTGACGCCGTCGATATGTAATCTTATATATAGAATCCAATTTTTCGCTTTTAGAGAGAGTCTTTTGGAGTGAAAACCTAAAACCGAACCTAAGGTGTCTTGTACAAGATTTTAGGGTTTTAAACCCTATCTTACATCAAGATAAGTATTTACTTCATTAATTCAATTATGTCTTTGATTATTTGTGTGTATGCTTGCATGTTCTCCATGTCCGCTAATTTATTTGTGTGTTTGCTTAGAAGTATGAAACTTAATTATTGAATATTGATTGGTTGTTTCTTATCTTAGTTGATTAATGATCTAGTAATGCGATAGGTCATTCGTTGTGTACTTAATGCTTGATTCATCTTTGTGAACCTTAGAATATAATTACCGAGTAGTTGTAAGCTAAACCATCCAAAGAGTGCCTTAGAGTAAGAGTTTATTATCCCTAGTGGGTTTTGTAGACGAGACCCTTTGGTAAGTTCAAAGAGTTGGGAGAAACGATACCCTACAACTTTAGACACACAACGCAACTAAGAATAAGGACGTGACAACTCAACCATCAATAGGAGATAATTAAGGAGTAGTACAACCTAAGTAAACACATCTTTAAACTATCATACGAGCACACATTAATTAGACATAGACTCCCACAACCTTAGTTTAGATAATTAGATAATAGTAGAGTAATCGGTAGAAATACCAACCCCCAATCCAATACCCGAGATTCGTACCTTTCCATTTCATAAAATATAAAAATACAAAAATAATCTTCCTCAACCTTAACCTTAGCGTAGTAACTCCTTACTAGCATTCCTATTCCCCAGAGAACGATATCAATACCCGTGGCTTACCCTAATTACTACACTACAACGATTAGGTTCATCGCCTAGGTGTTATAAAACTTGCTCAAGAAAAGGAAGTTTCCTTGACCCGAACGACGCGTGTAGCGTTATCAAGTTTTTGGCGCCGCCGGGAATAGAATAGCTAGTTAGTAGTCCACCTCGCTTAGGTTCTTTGCTTGATTCCTATCAAGTAAATTTTTCTCATTTTTAGCTTCTCTTAGTCTATCCCCTTCTTCGTGACCTTTGTTCGTAATCCCATCACTTTTCATCATGGAAGGTGATAACCCACTACCATTCATCAACCCACCACCAAATGACCCGCCAAGAGCCCGCACTCTTGGTGAATACTCGAGACCAAGCCACCTAGGCTATAGGAACACCATTGAGCTTCCCGACCAAGCCCAAACTACGGCCCGCGATCCGACACCATCCGGTTGGTGCAAAACGGATGTGCATTCCATGGACTTCGTTCAAGATCCAAATCAAGATCCGAGGATTTCTCAAAATCGTCGATTCCATCGACCTTGATGCTACTACTCGGGAGACCACGCTACTGCGCCTCTTCCAATTTTCTACGGGACCAAGCTAGTAATTGGCTTGAGCGACTTCCCACGGCTCCATCTCAAGTGGGATGATCTTACCTCTCGCTTCCTTGCTCAATTTTTCCCACCGGGAGAACCACTAAGCTTAGGCGAGACATCTTGACATTCCAAGCAGCCCAAGGTGAGTCTCTTTACAAAGCATGGACTCGATTAAGGAACTACTCCGTAGACTTCCACACCATGGCATTGATCTTTGGCTTCAAATCCAAATCTTCTATGATCATACCGATTTCATCACCGACGATCCATTGATCGAGCCACGGTGGAAGACTCAATGACTTTAATGCAGAGAAATCATGGGATATTATAGAGGAGCTTGCCGATCAAAGCTACGAAGATTGGAGTGAATCTCCGAACTCCGATTAACGTGGTTAATGCCATATCCACTCCTTCCGAATCCTCCGATACACTCAAGAGCAATTGAGTGCCATCGAGAGGAATTGATTATCTTATGGAAAGGCGTAAAAGAGCACCCGCACAAATTCCTCGAGAGGTCGCCAACCGCCCACTCCACCAACCGCTCCACACCTCTTTCGAATCCCCAAGTCGCGAGCAAAACCCAAGTTCGAAGGCGCCTGCTCTACTTCCCAATACCACTTTCACCAAGCTTCAAGGATCAAATGAGGAGTACATGGCAGCTCATACAGAGAGATTAGCCGATTTGAAGAGGAGGTTTATAGGCGAGAGAGGAAATGCAAGCAAAATGAAAGAAATGATGAATTTGGTAATTGAATTTACCAAAACAAAGGTTCCCAAAAAGTGCTCGAAGAAGCAACGATTGCCCTCCCACTTCATTTGTAAACGCCTGCTTCCATTATGCCCGAGAATGCAAGGGCGAGATGTGGAAAACTGAGGAAAGCACGAAGGATGAGTCTGTGCCTAATGATGAACCTGAGACCATTGAGTACTACCTTAAGCACGAAATTAACAAGAAAACCATTGCAAACCAAGTAAACAACTTTAGGTACAATGAAGTTCTTAGGGAAGCTCTTGAAGGAAAAATGACGGAAGAAGAATACGACGCCTTACCTATGGAACCTCTGTATGAGTTGGTTATAAAAACCGTTAACAAGAAAACGAGACACCACAGTGGAATTTCGTGATACCGCTTAGTGTCGGTGACATGGACAATATAAATGCCTTGGCCGATCAAGGGACCGATGTGAACATAATGCCATTGTCAATCTATAATAAGTTAACTAAAGAGAAACCACCAAGACCGACCTTAGACTTTCCTTAGCTAATCATACTTATGTCCACCCCGTAGGAATCGCTGTTGATGTTCTAATTGAGGTGGCTAACATCGCTTATCCGTGGATTTCGTGATCATTGATGTTGAGGAAGATAAAACGCACCCTCATTCTTGGGACACCGCTCGCCACCGCCAAGGCAACCATCAAATGCGGAGAAGGCATCATGATACTCAAAAGCGGGAAGGGTACGCTAGGATACCCATCATCCCAAGATACCCTCTTAAGATCATGGAAATGATTACGGTGGAAATCGAAAAGCCCCGGCAACAATGTTAAGAAGAAGATGAATGACTGGAAAAGGGCTTAGAGACTTTATGGTTCAAGGATTGTATGCGACATTGTGGAAACCCGATAAAAGTTAGGAAGCAATCCCACCTCAATACCTAAGGTACAAAAGGACCCTAAGGAATTTCTAAAGGGAGAAAAAGTGCTCTTGTATAGATCTCGGATAAGGGCATTACGAGGAAGAAACAAACCAAGATGGTTTGGGCCTTTCACGCTAAGGAGACCAATTTAAAAGATAAAACCGTCGCCATAATTGATGCGTTGGCAAGGAATCCACGGTGAGCATACAGCGCCTACACCCTTTCGATGAAGGGAAAACAAAGGGTGAAGAGGGCGGTAATGAGAAAACGAGGAGTATGACTATGAGTCTAGCTACAAGACTCTTAAATAAAGAAAAGCGCTTCGGGAGGCAACCCATGCTTAATTGTTTGCTTGTTAGTGTCATATATCTTTTATTAATTGTTTATCCTCATGTTTAAATTTGTAAAATGCTTTATTTTGTTTTTAACCTCGCCTTAATTGCATATAAAGGTATTTTACATAAAGGATAAGTGTAGGAGGATTACACACGTTTTCAAAAGAAACGTAAACATGAGAATAACAATTAACTAAAAGATATTTATGTTTGTTTGTTCGAGTCAAATGCTTGTATCGAGTCATAATGGATGTTTTGCGTAAATTTTTCCGATTCTAAAGATGTAAATTTTCCGAATTTTTTCCGTAAAATCGCACCGCTTTTTGTCAGATAACCGACGGCGTCAGATTGCAACCGACGGCGCCGTGAAGGAGTAAAACATCGATTACTTTTTTCTCGCTTTTTCGAGCTACTTATAAATTTTGGAATTTTCCGTGTCTTAATTTTCTTAGAAATTCGTAAACATCCATTCCACAAGCATTATATCCTAGTTTAAATCGAGTCTTATATATACTATTACCGCCGATTTTACGCGAAGGTTTCGTTTGTTTTCTTCAAGTGTGCAGTTTAGTTTGTCAAGAAGAAGTTACATAAGATTGGAAGGAGCTTTTCACGCAATAATTCTTCTTGAAAAGGATTTAACCACCACTTTACACGGATCCTACCAAGCTAATCGGGAGTATTAGTTTTTTCGCTTTTAATTACCTTCCATTATCATAACTTTGATACTTTCGGGAACATTGGGGACAATGTTCGCTTTAAGTGTAGGAGGAAAATAAAACGGAACTTTGAAACTATGCTTATCCTTGACTATTTGCTTTGTCCAATTGTGATTGTGTAATAAACCATGAGGAAATGTCGGTTAGGGTAATTTTGGCACCAAATTTAAAATTTTTATGACATATAGGAGTGGGCCATTAGTCTTAACAAAAGCGCCTCATGGATAGGAAGTTGCATGACTAGCACAAAACCCTTTACCACCCAAATTCCACCAAAATGCGAGGATCGCCTTAGATTAGTAGGAATTAAAGCATTCATCTTCAATGCTTAGAGTGTGAACCGTAGTATATTAGATTCTAGAACTTGTTTTGTGATGCATTCCGAGATCGCAAGTGAGGCTACACTTGTGTAGTTAGGAATAACTAAATGATAAGAGGCATTAGGATAACCCTTGTTTGATACCGTAATATAATTACTTCTTCCATATCGGTTGAGTAATTCCCCACACCTTTGCGTTGTACTCATCTTTAGTACACGATACCCCTAGTTAACCCCTCGAGCCTATCCTTTTCGCGGTTCTCGTGATGTTTCGTTTTTCCGAATATCAATGAAGAGCATTGTTTACACCCCACCCCAAATATACACCCAAATCGCCTTAGCCTACCCCTTATGCACTCACTTTTAGTGCAAATGTTTGTTATCACCCTAAACCCTTAGTTCAATTATCTAGTTGCTTGCATAAGTTGCTAAGTCGAGTCATATCCTTTGTATACGCTTTGGGACGATTGGGATTCATGGAAAAGTTAAAGTTTATGAAATGACGGAAAGGAACGTTAAATTCAAATTCCCTTTGTTTGCATAATAATGTACCCCAAGTGTTTTGATCTTTTCAAATCGGGTCAAATTAGTGTTAGAGTAATAAAACTCAAGTGTAGGGATATGCCTATAAATCCCTAGTATTTTGATGTTATCGTAGAGGATGGTAGAGTAAAAGTGTATGAAAAAAAAAAAAAAAAAAAAAAAAAAAAAAAAAAAAATAGAAAAAAAAAAAAAAAAAAAAAAAAACATACGGGCTACCATCCTACATCTATCTTTGAATTTATGTTTGTTTATTTCGCTTATCTAGAGTTTAGAGTGTCGAGTCTTGGCTTAGCAACGCCATTCTTCATATGCATTTAACATAGAGATTTTTGACTTGCCACCACTAAATAGCCTATCCCACCAAACCCTTTGTTTCCTACCGTAAGCCTAACATTACAACCCTTTAAAAGACCTCTTTGATAGTCTTTCCTAGGTGCTTACGCCAAAGCGATGGAGGTTTGATCTATTCTCAAGCCTATGGTAATCTATGTACTAGGACCGTTAATGAGTGTTTATCTTCCATTTCCTATTTGTTATATTTCATATATACACCCGAGAGATGCGAGTATCCAAACACCCCATGTGAGGTGCTAGTATGTAATTTCCGTGCTTGTTATGACTTTTATGGGCTTATATGTGTTGTGGACCGCTTTGAATTAATGCTTCATGACCCCTAACTTATAAATTAATTGGTTAAAAGCACATTTGCTTGAGGACAAGCAAATAACAAGTGTAGGGATATTTGATAAGGTTTTAAAAGGTACCATTTTGAGGGTCGTTTTAGTCCTTATTTGATCACTTTTGTATCCGTTATTGCTTAATATCGTTCCTTTTCACTTTTAGGTCTCTTGAAGGCAAAATGTCGGAATGGCACTTATTTGGACGAAAAGGCGAATATATGAAGAAAATGGCCAAAGTCAAAATCGAGACACTCACAACCGCCGAAATTAGAAGGCGACGGCCAAAAGCTAATTGCGACGCCGTCCGAGATTTTTGTGACGGTTCGTAACCCAAAACTCAGATTTTCAAGTGACGACGCCCGCTTGTAAAAGAGTAGGCCGTCGCTACTCGTGACGGCCTAGATGCAATCCGCACGACGCCGAAGTCAAGAGGACGGTGTCACGGACATAAGGTGACGCCGCAAGGTTAACGTGGCCAAGACGAAACCCTAATGACGGCGACACGACGCGCCATTTAAACATAAGGTGACGCCGTCGATATGTAATCTTATATATAGAATCCGAATTTTTCGCTTTTAGAGAGTCTTTGGAGTGAAAACCTAAAACCGAACCTAAGGTGTCTTGTACAAGATTTTAGGGTTTTAAACCCTATCTTACATCAAGATAAGTATTTACTTCATTAATTCAATTATGTCTTTGATTATTTGTGTGTATGCTTGCATGTTCTCCATGTCCGCTAATTTATTTGTGTGTTTGCTTAGGAAGTATGAAACTTAATTATTGAATATTGATTGGTTGTTTCTTATCTTAGTTGATTAATGATCTAGTAATGCGATAGGTCATTCGTTGTGTACTTAATGCTTGATTCATCTTTGTGAACCTTAGAATATAATTACCGAGTAGTTGTAAGCTAAACCATCCAAAGAGTGCCTTAGAGTAAGAGTTTATTATCCCTAGTGGGTTTTGTAGACGAGACCCTTTGGTAAGTTCAAAGAGTTAGGAGAAACGATACCCTACAACTTTAGACACACAACGCAACTAAGAATAAGGACGTGACAACTCAACCATCAATAGGAGATAATTAAGGAGTAGTACAACCTAAGTAAACACATCTTTAAACTATCATACGAGCACACATTAATTAGACATAGACTCCCACAACCTTAGTTTAGATAATTAGATAATAGTAGAGTAATCGGTAGAAATACCAACCCCCAAATCCAATACCCGAGATTCGTACCTTTCCATTTCATAAAATATAAAAATATAAAAATAATCTTCCTCAACCTTAACCTTAGCGTAGTAACTCCTTACTAGCATTCCTATTCCCCAGAGAACGATATCAATACCCGTGGCTTACCCTAATTACTACACTACAACGATTAGGTTCATCGCCTAGGTGTTATAAAACTTGCTCAAGAAAAGGAAGTTTCCTTGACCCCGAACGACGCGTGTAGCGTTATCATATTATAAGCACGCACGGGGTTCCTATAAGCATATAGAGAAGGATTGAGTGGCATTAGCGAGACATTAAGGATAAAGATTTCACGAGACAATTGTTATGGAATTAAAAGGTTAAACGCACATTTGTAAAGAAGTAAAGTCATGAAACAAGATACTAATGTAGAAATGATATAATGATTGAATGAAACAAGTTGTAACATTAAGTTGCCACAAGGGAATCCAAGTACAACTTGCTCAAGCGAAATGTTATAGCAGGTCACAAAGAGTAGGTTGTCAATACAAGTAACTACAGGAAATCCTGAATCAAGACTGTAAGCATGAGATTATCCTAGCAAGTTGCCTTAAAACATTTTAATAACCCTAGTCGCCATATGAAAAATAAATCAATTAAGTCGCTAATCATAGATGGACAAGTTGCTAAACAAGGCTAAGTCGCTACCTGAAAACATACTATGTCGCTAACTTGTAAAGACAAGTCGCAATCAACAGTAACTCAGCCAAGTCACTACAAATCAGTTCACTAAGTCGCTACAATTACTAAGTCGCTAACTTGTAAAGACAAGTCGCCATCAACGAGAACTCAAACCCAAGTCGCTACAAATCGAGTTCACTAAGTCGCTATAATTACTAAGTCGCTAACTTGTAAAGACAAGTCGCCATCATGATAATGTTCTTGAGTCGCTCACGATTTAATACGCTAAGTCGCTAACTTTAGAGCACTAAAAAGAAACAACTCGCCACGAAGAAATTGAACACTAACTCGCTACCAAGAACATTTTCACATCAGATAACTCGCCACCAAGAACTCAATCAATATCATTCAAATAACATTGCAAACCATTCAACATAATCAGATCATCATAATGTTTTAGAAACAAAACCTAACCCATTAAGTTAATCCATACACACAAACGATTACAGACACATAATCTAACTCGAATCATAAAGACGACGCTCACATATTCATTAATACACAACTTCATGAGGATTACAACAACCCTAGAGCATCCAAACAACCCTTAATCTATTAACACATATATCACAATTAATTCCATTCAAAACTTCCAACGAAAAACCTATACGAGGTAATCAAACGCTGAGGATCAAGTTACGTGGAATCTGTTAAGGAAAAAAAGGAATTAGGAAACGCATATATTCATTGTATTCTGAGGTCAAGAAACAAGATAATATAGCCATACCACACGCAAGTCGCTACGAAGAACTTTGAGAGAGAAAGAGAGAAAGAAAGGTTTTTAAGTTTTTGAAAAACAAAAAAAATGGTGAGTCGCTAGGGTAAGTAGAGGGGAATAATCAAGAAAAACCAAGTTGTCACTTTTGGTCCCTTTGGTTTAGTGATTTGCATAGCAACTCGCTATCAAAGGATTTTAATAAGTCGCTAATGTTTTTCAAAGCAAGTTGCTAACATAGTCATGGAAAGTTGATATCTTATCATATTATGTATAGTAGACATTTATAATCCATGGACTTAACAGATATCAGATAGCATACTAACACAGATAAGCACACTATCACAATGATCACCATGAAACAAATAAGCATTCAATATATGGGTACACAAAGATCACCACAAAGGAAAGGCAAGACAAGACAGCAACCTGCAACTGAGCACACACCATAACCCACACCATAACCATCACTGAAGCAGATATAAACAAAATATCTTGAAAAAAAATCTCCCCCTCAATCAATGTCAACAAAGACCGTTGATTGAATTTAACCTACCCGTTTTAGAATAAGAATATATCAGTTGTTCGAACTTCATCTATGATCCCGTATCATTTTTGAATGACATTTCTAGGATCGTAGATGTTATCGATAACAATGAATATATCCTTTATTAGATGGAAGTAAATGACTAAAATTATGAATTTAAAAGAATGAAATATTTTAAAAGTATATAACTTTTTTTTTAAGTTGATTTGTACCAGATTTAAAAGAGCGAGTCCTAATTCAAGATGAATAGAGTCAAAGTAAGAGGTACATCAATTCGGCATGCTATAGCTCTGATCGAGCCATATTCATTTCAAGGAAACCAAGTCATGAGGTTCCGATTGAATTTAGCATTGTACCTTAAAAAGGCGAGAGCACATTGTACTAGAAGCACATGTAGAATTGCAACTGGATGGGTTAGTGACATGAATAATCTCACTATTGGATGTAACACGTTTAATATAGACGTATCATTATTAGACATCCTTTTAGGCTCAATATACTTGAAGAGTTTTCTGTGGGCATCCACTTAAGGCAAGATCTAGGTATGTAAGTCCGTTTGGATACGTGAACTTAAATAATCCGCCAAGAGGAATCCATTTGAAGCAGACTACTAGTAGTTTTGTATGTGTGCACTTCACTTTTGACTATTTGTCCTTTTGTGATTAGTGTGTTTCTTAGGGATTGATCACCAAATGATGTTTCTTATGAGAACTAGTCATACTTCTAGTATTTATGAACTTTGAGCTTTGAACATTTACGAGTTTTGAGATCCATCATATCGAACGACGCAATGAAGTGACCGGTTTTGTCAAAACAACATTCTCATCAACTTGGGAGGCAAGCCTAGATTTTGATGGTTTAATTCTTTCGTTCTAAAGGCATTAGGCTTTAACCACTGACGTTTAGATTGGTTCGAACGGTTGACTTTCCCAAGGTTGATGGTTTTGCAAACTTAGTATTCATCCTATTTCCAATAGATTTCTAAGCTCATTTTTAAAGCAACAATATTGAAGCTCTTATCCCGAATTTGGGCTTTGAGGTCATCAATGTCTTTCAACAAGATGTTAGATTGATTGATCAACTTGGAATTGGTCTCTTCTAAATTCTTTCTTAATGACTCATTTTCTCTTAATAGGTTGGACACATATAGAGCTAATTCAGCATTTCTAGACTCTGGTGTATCACTCATCTCATGACAATCATATTTCTGCACATCTGAGAGTAGTAATTTCATATTGCATATGGTTGAATCTTTGTCCTGAATATGGGTTTTTAAATGATTAATTTCAAAAAATTCTCGAAATTCTGGAAATTCTTGATTAATACAAGATTTTTTTGCATAAAAGCTTTCATCCTTTTGTTGTATTTCAATTTCCAATGAAATACAATGTTTTTCAAGAATTGAGTATTTGTTTGAAAGTTCATCATATACCCTTTTTCAATCATGTCATTAGCTTTAATAGTTTTAGATTCAGGCTCAACGAAGATCGATTTCATAGTGTTATGTTCGAGTTAGAGTCGGTACATTAACATATGAATTACTATGATCGCTTAAGTGTACCTCATCACCGAAACCTTTTCTAACTCGAATCATTGAGATCATTACGAGTTGTCTTCATCCTCTTTTATTGCAACCGAACTTCGTGATTCGGTATCATTCATTGGTTCAACTGGTCTATTGCATGACTGTCACAATCTTCCCATAGCATCACTGACATTCATTCATTTCATTCACTTGTCATTATCTTTAGCGACTCCTTAATGTATATTTCCATATTGCCCATAAGTTGAATAAAGGTGTTTCGAACTCATGAATTTCTATTCCAGTGTGTTTCTTGAATGAGATTCCATCATGTCATCATCAAAATATGAGGAATATTCCTCCCGGATAAGTGGTTGAAATTGATTGAGGATTACTTGAAGAGTCGCATTAGATTCATCGGTTGAGAACTTTTCTTTGGTAATTAGAAACCTCGGTTGTCCTAAGTTTAGTAACACGTTCTTGTCAACGTGGGAAAATCTCGACGAAGGATAGACGCTTGTTCGATCCATAGTTGTAGATAAAAGTAGTTTGAGATCTTCGATGAAGTAGTTGAAAGGGCTCAATGATGTATTCCATTTGCTTTGCATCATAGTACATTGATGATGTGGTTCGTTGAGGTTTGACTCGAAGGTGAGGAGTTTTGATCACACTTTGATGAATCAATCAAGGTTGGACATTCGAAATGCAACCAATTTCATTGTTTAGTGAGGTATCATAGAGTTCAAGCACTTTGGAGATAAACGGTCGCTGATGTAGGACATTGTGGGTGGAGGAGTATCTGCTGGATGAACGTCCTCGACACAAATGGAGATGATAGTAGGAATATTGGTAGACATGTTAACAGATTACACGGATTTTATAGCTCTCGATTAAACCGGAAATAGATTCTTTCACGGATTTCTTGAATCAAGAGAAACCGTATTAAAACAAGAAATCACCCAAGTCGCTAGGATACCTTGAACCAAGTCGCTAAGTGCCAAGTCGCTATTATCCCAAGTCCTTATATAACAACTCGCTACGATCCAAGTCGCTAGCAAAATTTTGACAACAATTCGCTAAGAACCAAGTCGCTAATTTGTCAAGTCGCTAAATACTAACTCGCTAGGTACCAACTCGCTAACACCAAGTCGCTAACAATATAAAGTACAAGTCGCTAACTTACACCAAGTCGCTACTCGTAGTGGAGAATCCACTAAGTGTACTTTTGTCGGCTTGTCTCAATAAACAAGTCGCTAGGACTAAATCGCTACCAAATAACACTCCAACTCGCTAACTTTTTATGAAGCAAGTCGCTATGATGAATATCACACCGAGAACCAAGTCGCTAGCAAGAGAATCACCTAAACACCACTTTTCAATCCAAAAGCAACCCAACCACAATGATTCAAGCCTTCAAAGTCAAAACCTAACCACTTGTGATGATTCTAAACACAAAAGTACTATCAAAATCCAAACTTTAACACTATAAATCAACCAAATGATGCAAAAACCACTAAACTTTTTCAAACTAAAAAACCACTAGAAATCCAAAGATATGTAAGAGATGATCTAACCTTGGCTCTTGATACCAATTGTAAGCTATTGGATTTCACATACACATCATAACATTAACACTTTAGGCGTATAGATGATTTTAGAGAGAGAGAAAGTGGGATATTCTAGAAAGAGAAACTTGTGGAATATTAGATTACTAAAGAACATCCAACCCTCTACCTTGCAAGGTAGAGGGTATTTATAGGTTACAAACTAAACGACCTCCTGACGGCCTGTGGATCAGGTATACAATGGGTAAAGATCCGTCCTTCCTCCACGGTGTTGCACTAAACTAAAAGGCTAACTAAATAACTTAGTAAATAACTTAATGTCTACGAGCTAACTTATGCTAGATAGAGTTTGGGGTGACCGATACTTCTTTATGGAATTTTCTAATTCCTAACACTTACAGTGTTTTTCTTGGGCGAAAAGGTGAAATCATATATATTAAAAACTTTCAAAAAACTCATGAGCGAATAAAAGGTTGAGGGTTCAAATTTCGACTCGTGCTCACTCCAGTTGGTGTCTGGACCAAAAAAAGTTGTCGAATCACATAACTGATAAAGGCAATTCTGTCAGTTCATTTCACAAATTGAACCTAAAAACGTTTCTGCTGTAAGCAATTATCCAATTAATGAACTGGTCCTTGAATGTTGTTTTTTAGGTTTTTGTTTAATCCTGCACCCTGTTTGGATTCACTTGATGATCAATATGTAGTATTTTTCTTGTTTAGGTCCAGTCTGTTGGAAAATTTAGTGCACTTGTGGGATTAGTTCACACCTTGTAATGGGTTAGGAGGCAGAGTGTACACCCATAAGGTCCATGAATACCCCGACTCTTGTAGTGGTTTGTATTGGCGGCTAGTAGAAAGTCTTGCTTGTGGAAAGTACCGCTTGTGGTTTCATCGACAAGCGATGTTTCCAATCAAGTAGTGTATCCACCGCTAGTGCTATGAAATTACCGATGAAGGTACTACTTGTAACGGGCTTTGACCTATTCAAGTGGCAATTACAAGCGCATAATGACCACGTTTAATTGGTCATGTAACCACTAACGGCTATAATGGGGATAGTTATGAGGCTATTAATGGGCCGATTAATACTCATAATTCCATTTGAACATTTAAGAGTAATCTCCTATAAATAGGAGATATGTTTATGCATGAGAGACACACAGAAAACGATTAACACTTATAAGCGCAAGGGTTATTGAATTGTGCCTAATTCCATAACTACATTTGGTCTTATCCCAAGTAGATATTCGTGTAACCCAGGCATTAGGGTCGAATAGTTTACTTTGGAAAGTGATCACACGATTCCAAGTGATATCCGGTAACCACCTAGTGGTATTTGTTTCTGTTGACTTGTTGCTTGTTTATGCTGAATTGATTATCTAACCCCGCAATCGGGCTCACGACACCAACAATCAAAGTAAACTATTTTATGATAATCAATGGTCACTGCGAATGAAACACATGGCTTTAAACTTTGCCAAACTTGATAAGTTTGAAGGGTGGACTTTAGGAGGTGGCGAAGAAGATGCACTTCTTGCTTTCCAAAGATGAGTGTTGTGTATGTGCTAACTACACCTATTCACGATGATGGGGATGATGCTACCGTGGAGCGGATCGGGAGAAGGAGCAAATGGGAGAATGATGACTACATATGCAGAGGTCTTATTTTCAATGGTATGTCGATTCTCTGTTTGATATTTATCGAACTTTGAATCTTCCAAAGAACTGTGGATTCCTTGGATGCCAAATATATGACGAGGATGCATCAAGTAAGAAGTTTCTTGTAAGTAATTTCACAAATTACAAAATGGTGATTCAAGACCGGTCATGGAACAATACAATGAACTTCTTGGAATACTTGGAAGGTTTACACAACACAATATGCACATGGATGAGGCTATTCAAGTCTCTTGTGTTATTGATAAACTTCCTCATTCTTGGAAAGATTTCAAGCATACCTTGAAACATATGAAGGAGGAGTTAACTCTTGTTGAGTTAGGCGATCATCCGCACATTGAGGAATCTCTCGAGGTGCAGGATAATGACAAGCCACATAGTAGCAATGTTCTTTGGACCATCCGTTGTCAATATGGTAGAGCATAACAACTCCACGTGTACAATGATAACAAAGGCAAACGCATAAATATCATGATAACAAAGGCATATCTTAACAAGAAGGCAACTCCTACTTGTTGGAAATGTGACAAGATGTCACATTAAAAGGGACCGCAAAGGTGTTAAAATTGGTGGAAAAGCCAATGGATCGAGCACTAATGGTTCGAGGGAGTGGTGGTTCACCAACTCACCTGAAAGGTCGAATATGTTTAATAAGTCTTTTCGGATTTATTATGTTACATATGTATCGAATCTTTTATGTGCGATGATGATGTTGCGTGGTGGGTTGACTGCAGTGCAATAGTTCATGTGTGTAAAGATAGAAGTCGGTTCAAGACTTATGAGTCAGCGAATGATGGTTCTATTCTTACATGGAAATGAGTCAACGACCTTGGTGTGGTGGTGGTTGTGTAGATCTTAGGTTTAGTTCAGAAAGATTGTAACTTTGTTTGATGTTATTCATGTTCACGATATCGGGAAGAACTTGGTTTCAAGTAGTATTTTGAATAATCATGGTTATAAACAAGTTATTGAGTCCGATAAATTTGTGCTTTCCAAGCATGGTGTTTTTATTGGTTTTGGTTATTTATGTAATCAAATATTCAGCTTAATGTTACCACCGATAGTGTTATTTCACTTTTGTGACCACATATGACCGATCGACTCTACCCTTTCGCATGCTAGACTTGGCCATGTTCACTATAAAAGGATGCAAGATATGTCTAGGATGGTTTAATCCGCTTTTGACATGGACACCGAAAATTGTAAAACTTGCATGTTGACCAAGATAACCAAGAAACCCTTTCAGGTGTTAGTCGTGAGACTAAGATCTTGGAGCTTATTCACGATGACTGTGTGATTTGCATGCCACTCCTTCTTTGGGAAATAAGAAGTACTTTGTGACATTTATTGATGATGCTTTTAGATTTTGTTATGTCTATCCGTTACATACCAAGGATGAAGCATTAGATAAATTCAAAGTGTTTAAAAGCGAAGTTGAATTACAACTTGGGTCTTTGATCAAAAGATTAAGGATCGATAGGGAGGTGAGTACATGGATACTCGATGCTTTCAATCTGTTGGAATAATCCATGAAACATCGCCCTTATACTCCTCAATAAATGGAATTTCGAAAGGAAAAGCAGTCTTTGAAGGAGATGGTTCATTCCATGTTGTCTATTCAGAGTGAGTCGAGGGTTACGGGTGAAGCTATGTTAACAACTTGCTATTTATTAAATAGGGTTCCCAACAAAGGAACAAGGTTACCCTTATGAACTCGGACTAAAAGGAAACCCAACCCGAATTATCTCAAGGTTTGGGGTTGTAGAAATTGTAAGACTCCACGATCCAAAGATGAAAACTTTGGGTGAAAGAGGCATCGATCGCATCTTTGTTGGATATCTTGAGCATTCCAAGGCTTTTAGGTTCTATGTTATGAACCTAATGAATATGTTTCGATTAACTCAATAATTGAATCAAGGGATGCAGACTTTGATGAGAATAGATTCTCATCGGTCCCTAGACCAAGTCGAGGATTCCTAATGGAACTCATGACTTTGGTGTATCAAAGGTCCCGATGATGAACCATCGATGGTCCCCGATGAGGTTGTGGTTCAACAACACGAACACGTGCTCGGGAAGAGCAAAAGGGTCGAGGACTCCAAAGTCATTTGGACCCGAGTTTCAATTATACTTAGTTGAAGGAACAAGGGATGAGGTCTCGGACAAATACTCCTATTGCTTCATTGTTGAGGATGATCCCAAGACATTTGAAGAAGCAATGAAGTCCCGGATATTGCTTTACGGAAAGAAGCAATCAATGATGAGATGGATTCCATCATGGGCAACAACACTGGTGTTGCTTGATCACCACCAAGTTGCAAACCTTTGGGTTGCAAATGGATTTTCAAAAGGAAAATGAAGGTAGATGGAACTATTGAAAATTTCAAGGCTAGACTAGTCATTCGGGGCTTTAAACAAAAGTCGAATAGACTATTTTGATACTTATGCCCACG
Organism: Chrysanthemum lavandulifolium; assembly: GCA_022545495.1. Lineage (NCBI taxonomy): Eukaryota > Viridiplantae > Streptophyta > Magnoliopsida > Asterales > Asteraceae > Chrysanthemum > Chrysanthemum lavandulifolium. The sequence continues at coordinate 91,242,548 of CM040243.1, read as the reverse complement.
TGGCTCGTGTCGTACCATAAGACTGGCGATTGCTATGGCATCTATTCACAACGGTTATTCATCGGATGGATGTGAAAAACTTTCTTGAATGGTGAATTGGAAGAGGAGGTTTATATGAACCAACCTCGGGGCTTCATCATGCCCAGCAATGAAAACAAGGTGTAAACCGATTAAGTCTCTTTATGGACTAAAGCAGCACCTAAGCAATGGCATCAAAATTTGATGAAGTGGTTTTGTCTAGTGGTTATGTTCTTAACTAAGTGACAAATGTGTATATAGCAAATTTGATGAATGCGGTAAAGGAGTCATCATTTGTCTATATGTTGATGACATGTTGATCTTTGGCACCGATCAAAATCGAGTTGACGACAAAGGAGTTTTGTCATCAAGGTTCTCCATGAAGGACATGGGGAGGCGATGTTATCCTTGGTATAAGGATTCATGAAAGTAATAAATTTCTATCTCTCGGTCTCATTATATTGAGAAGGTCTTGAGGAAATTCAATTACTTTGATTGTACTCGTGAGTACACCTATGGATACTTGTAAGAAGTCGATGCTTAATAATGGCAAAGTCGTATCTCAACTTGAGTATTCTAGGGTAATTGGTCGCTGATGTATGCCATGACTTGTATAAGACCGATATTGGTTTTGCGGTGGGAAAATTGAGCGGTATACTAGTAATCCTAGTGCTCATCACCGGCAAGTCGTTGTGGAATCTTGAAGTATTTGAAGAGAACTATGGATTATAGTCTCATATATCTTGGTTATCCTTGATGTTGGAAGGTTACATCGATGCAAGTTGGATCAAGAACATCAAGACAATTAAATCACCGATGGGTCGGGTATTCTACTTGGTGGAGGTACAATTTCTTGGGCATCCAAGAAGCAAACTTGCATCACCGGTTCAACAATGGAATCAATTTGTGGCTCTGGCAATTCTTTGGTAAAGAAGTTCAGAATGGTTGAAAAACTTGTTTCGAGATTCCATTGTGGCTAAACCTATAGCACCTATTTATATCGGTGTGATAGTGCAAATACATTGGCTAAGGCTTATAGCCGATATACAATGGTAAGTCTAGACACTTAGGTGTCGGACATAGCATGATTCGTGAGCTTATCATGAATGGGGTGGTATCTATAGAGTTTGTGAGATCTCAGCGTAACTTAGCGATCACTTGGCGAAGGTTTGGCTAGAGACTTGGTTATAAAGTCGCTAAAGGGATGGGTTTAAGTCCAACTTAGTCTCTGAATGCTAGGACACCCAACTCCTCCCGAGGAAACTTGGGAGCCGAGTTCAATGTGGAAACTGAACATTCGCTGGTGGTGGAGCACATGTTTTATTTACATCCCAAGGTTGTGCTCGTAACTCATTGAAAGGAGGATGAAGTCTTTACTTTAATGGTTAATGTTCTTTGAAAAAGTGCTTGGCGGGAGCATGAATAAAGAGGAACCACCTATGTAAATGTTGAAGTTTTGCCGCTTGAAGCTTTGGACTTTAGCTTTTACAACATTTATGAATTTGGATATGGACACATGGCTTGTATAGTGTCGTGAGCTTTTAAGTGTTTGAAAACTTGTGTGTATTTTATCTTTAGGTATTCAAATGGGTTGAAGGGTTCAATTCTTAGAACACCACGATTCTCGAATATTTGAACGTGTAATTTACTAAGATGAAAATTCAATCCTCGTGACATTTTCGTTTATGCACATGTTTTGCTTGATGTTTATTTTCATGCAAAGTGAACTAAATTTGGGGAGGATTGTTGGAAAATTTAGCGACTTGTGGGATTAGTTCACACCTGTAATGGGTTAGGAGGTACAGAGTGTACACCCATAAGGTCCATGAACACCCGACTCTTGTAGTGGTTTGTATTGGTAGTGATAGTAGAAAGTCGCATGAAAAATCGCTTGTGAAAATCTTGTGGTTTCCAGCGATAAGCAAATGTTTCCACTATTAGCGGTGTTTCCACCGAGCGGTGTTTCATCAAGCGATGTATCCATCGCTAGTGCTATGAAATTGCTTGATGAAGTCTGCATTAGAAGGCTTTGACCTATTCAAGCCAGTGGCGATTCTGTTGCATAATGACCACGTTTAATTGGTCGTATAACCACTAACTATTATAATGGGAAAATTATGAGGCTATTAATGGGCCGATTAATACTCATAATTCCATTTGAGCAGTTAAGAGTAATTTCCTATAAATAGGAGATCCGTTTATGCGTAGATACCTACAAAACGATTAACACTTATAAGCGCGAGGGTTATTGGTGTGTCTAATTCCATAACTACATTTGGTCTTATCCCAAGTAGATATTCGTATGTAACCAGGCGTTAGGGTGAATAGTTTCTTTGAAAAGTGATCACACGATTCTGAGTGATATCCCAGAACTATCTAGTGATATTTGTTTATGTTGACTTGTTGCTTGTTTATAATGAATTGATTATCTAGAGTCTCTATCATAAACCCCCAACGTCCAAACATACATAAACCCACCATATTGTTCTTCATAACAATCAAATGGAACAAGAAGAAAAATCAATTGAGATAATCAAACTGAAGGCAATTCCATCATGTGATGAATTCACATCACAAATTGAACCTAAAAACGTCCCTGCTGTAAGCAACTAACTGGTCCATCTACTTATTGAAATACTAGTATATTTTTAATTGAATGTTGTTGTTGTTGTTTAAATTATTAGGTTTTTAGTGGATGTGTTAATGATTGGAAGGCTTTCAAAACGTGGAATCCATCTACTGGCGGTTTAGATTACTTACAGGTGTTTCACGCTTTCGAATTTTGCATAAGTGTTTTATGTAACAGAGATAGTTATCGTTGAGCGTTGTGGTAGTCGTTTAATACCGCCTTGTGGTAGTGACTGGGAGTTTAACAATTGAACTATCCGTTTGAACTGTGTTATATATATTTAGTATATAGAGAATGTGGTGGATTATGCACTATGTTTGGAACGTATAAGCGGTTAGGATTCAACTCATGATATAAGAAATTTGTCTCTCACTGTATATAATAATGGCATGAATTTAGTTAACCATGGTGCTTAGCAATTACACACTATCTCTAAAGCCTAGCTAATAAGATGAAAGTATAAGCCTGTCACGTCTTTAGTTTTACTAGTTACATCTAATCACCTGCAGAATTATTCACCCTTGTGCTGACAGTCTAAACTATTGAATATGATGACGTGAAAATATGACAATATACATGTCAGGTTCATCAAGCATTTTATTGAAATCATAGATGACCCAAATGATGAACATCAGCTATGTTTTACTTTATGTTATTAGAGATAACATCCTCCAACTATTATCCAATTTGGCGTGCTTATTCTATTTAGCACGTGAGCATGGGTTTGAATAATACAGGATCACATTGACCATTTCTTTTATTTGGTGGAATACATAGGAACTAGCAGGGTCGTCAACAGTGGAAGTTATGCTGTCCAGATCTGCGCCAGTATTTTATGGTGATATTAGAAACCATGAGAGGGTATTTCTCTTTTATCAATTTTAATTGGTTTTGTTAAATTCGAACTTTATGCTGTGGACGCAACTTACTGGAGCTCTTTTGTTCTTCTATTAGGTCCCGTTACCTTTTTCTACCTTTATTGGATACTGCAAGGGCGTTTCTTTGCAGAACAAGGAAGGTCATGATGCTCCTTGCTCTAGTATGGAGAAGCTTTTGCCAGCCAGCGTTGAAGCAGAGCAAGATGATCTGCTTGTTGGAGAAGCTCCCCATCAAATTTATTTAGCACAGGTTGGTATTTGTTACACTCGTAAATGAGAAATTATTCTGTACTTTTTTAGAGTGGTTTTACTTTCTTGCTGCGGTAGAGGTGGCAATTTGGATCAGTTTACAAGTAAATGGGTTTGATACGGGATATGAATGGTAATTAACTGGTCGAACATGTAAAATTAAAAAAATAGCTTATAGGAGAACATATCAAACGTGTTGACTGGTCAAAAGTCGCCCAAAGTGTATTGTTATTGCACGACACTTCCTAAATCATCTTATTCCAAATGTGAGATCATTATAGAAATAATATATTTCAAGTAAGGCTACTTATCTATTGAAAGATTAAAAGTTTCAGACAATAGTGTTTTGAGTGAAGACATTCGATTTTCTGTTATTAATTTACTCAGGTGCAGTATACGTAAATTACAAAAATGTGCGTATGCTGATATAGGTACCAATTATGAATATGGAGAAAGAAGAGAAGGTTCAGTTAGGAAGTCTTATAGAAGACATTCAGACGGTATGCACTGTTATTTCTCTGGCGGTCTTGCAGCCAAACTATCCTCTCTTTTTTGACATCTTGTTCGATTGGTACAGCCTCAATTTTTGGAGACAAAAACATTGGCTTCTATCAATATATGGATGAACGGTGCTCAAACAAGGTCAAGCACTCACTATGATCCACATCATAATCTGCTGTGTGTGGTCTCCGGAAGCAAACAAGGTGTTGCTTTGTTCATTTATTAAGGATCAATAATTATTCTATAAATTATTAAACTACGTATTAAACAATTGACATGGCACTAGGGAACCTTATCTAGAACATCATTGTGTCATTAGACATGATGATACACCTTTTGGTTATACACATATTTATCCATCCTTTATGTTGAGCTGTTATATGCTAGGGCATTAGGCAACTATGAAAGAAAATGGTGATTAACTATGCTCTTTTTTATGTGTCCGGTAGTGTAGAACCATATACGTTTTCTAGATATTTGACTTGAGCTTCTGCATGTTGAGCAGGGATGTTTGTAGGTAATACTTGAGGCTTTTTTACACAATTTTTGAGATATCAATTGATTTTATGTGAGAAAAAAAACTCAAATTGAAACTTGATTTAATATATTGACCATGCTGTTGTAACAAATAGTAATCATGTTTGTTAAAATTTGACGCCACCTTTATTACTAGCCATTTATAAGGCTATTAAGTGTGGATGATTTTTGGGGTTGGCCAGGGAAAGGGTCAGAAACGGTCACAGGGACACCTGATTAGGCCGTGTACATCCCTCCCTGGTAAACCTGAACATAGAAGACCTTATACTTTTTTTGGAGTGTGGATGATATACTCACATCTGTATTTCTTTCGTAAATCTCTTTGGTTTAGTTGATCTGTGGCCCCCTTCATCCAGTCCTGTTCTGTATCCGATGCCTTTGTATGGGGAGGCTTCAAATCACAGGTATTTTTTTATGTACATGTCAGATAAGCTGATATCTTCTACTCTAATTTACAAACTAAAATAACCAAATGGTTTCTGTGTTATACCAGTGCAGTGCCCATAGATGAAATTGATCTTTCTCTTCATCCAAGAGCAGAACACTCCAAAAAGTATTCACAGAGAGTGATTCTTCATGCAGGCGATGCACTTTTCATTCCTGAAGGGTGGTAAGATTTTCAATTTCATGGACTTCTCATTCCTGAACGTGTTTTACCAAAAGAACTCTGAAATCTTCTACTTTTTATCCATTGAACGTTCATATTTTCATTTTCGTTATTTTGTGTCAATTACACAGGTTTCACCAAGTTGACAGTGAAAGTTTAACTGTTGCTGTTAACTTCTGGTGGCGGTCTGAAATGATGTCTGGCATGTCAGAACACATGGATTCATATTATCTGCGCAGGATATTGAAAAGGTATTCTCCTTTTTTTCTAGTGTTTCCAGTTGTATTAGAACACAACTACATAAACTGATTATTATTATGCATCCATGTTTCATGTCTATAAATACTGGTCATCTTCAAGACTTACCGACAAAGAAATGGTATGCACTTCTTATATATTATTTAATATGTATAATTGCATTATGTGGATGATGATTAATTCAATGTTTCTGAATTTTCTGATATTATTGTATTATTATATTTTAACTTTCCCAGTCAGAAAATATAATAGATTTAGTATCCTCATTTATGATTTGAACAGAATCAGATGCTGTCTAAGACTTCACTTAGTGCGAGTAATAAGCCTTCCTATGAACAATCTGGTTAGTTATTATTGTACATCTCTTCGTTCATGATCCATTGTATCACAAGTTCACAACATTAATGAATATAATCAATTATATACCAGATGAGCATGGCTGCAATGTGGTTGCCAACAACATCAAGGTTTCTGGTGGGAATAAGTTACATGATCTGGAGCCTTATGCTCTAAAATCTCTTCATGAGCTTGTTTCTTTAGTCCATGATCGTGTTAATGCTGCTGATTTGAGTAATCAAGTGACTTCAACATCTGAAATGGAGAAAACTGAGCCCGGGAGATTTAAGATCTCAGAATTGTATTACCTGGAGGAGGACCCAGTTGCTACTATTTTTTGGGATCTTGAACCACTCACTCTGCAAAAAATGTTTCTTGCCATGGTGGTGAGTTCTAAGCCAATATATCTCTTTGAATTAGAAGTTTGTTTATATTGCTTTTCATTCTGATAATTTGATAGATGCTAGGTAGAAAATGGAAAACCAGTAGCGGTTAGTTTGAATATATTTTCTCAACCTTTTTCTTTCAATTTATACCCTGCAATGGTATATCTGTTCACTAACCCCTAAATGCCTGTCTTTTGTTAGCAACATTTCCCAAGAACTTTGGAGGGTTTGATACTGCACTTGGTTTCGCCAGTAGGAGCTGAAGTTCTTACACGGAAATTTGATGAGATGGATCAGCTAATTGCTGAACAAGATAGGTATACATATTTACCAAAAAAATAGTTATTGAGAAAAGGTCAGACCCATGTTCTGATTTTGCTGTTTCCAGGAATGAATTCTACCAAGCATTTTATAGTGTGTTTGATGACGAATTTGCTGTAATGGAGACGCTTCTTAACGGAAAGGAGTCGTTTTCACGTCAGGTACAACTTAAACCTCCATATATGATAAGATGTGTGTTGAGAGGCCTTTTTAGCATCTCGCTCTTTGTGGTTTGTTACTTTGTTTTCTCAGATTTCCTTTTGGAGGCATGTGCTTATTTGGGTTCTTTCTCCCATATTTACTCAAACAGGAAGTTTTAGAAGTACTCGAATTTTTTAGTGTTTGTTCACTTAGATCTTTAAAGAGCCTGAAATTTGTAGTTGCTTTTCTTGCATCACAAAGTATGATCTCCCACACACAAACACAGTTTTTTTATTCCAAATCAGAAGTTTTAGAACTCTCATCTATTCTCTAACAACACGGCTTTTGGACAATATTCCTGATTGAGTTACATGCGCATCTTCTTTTTGCTCAACTCGTGTATACCTGTATTAGATAACATAGATTTCTACTATCTTAACCTCATTCCTGAACCCAAATCACCCAAAACCCGAGATGTAAGAGAGACCGTTATAAATTGTGAAATAAAATGTAACATGCTTTTTCAAATTGCACAGGCATTTAAGAACGTTATGGATAAATTTCTGGGAGCTAAAGTTCATTGACGCGATACATCTGTGTGATAATACATCACCAACACTGATTTGAAGAATCCACCCCTAACATGTTTTCAAAATCAAGAATTGATACTTAAAGGTCGAAGCTTTTTCTCTCCTCGGGACCCAACATGTAAGTATTTAGTATCATATCATCTTCACACCGTTTGTACTTTTGACATGTTGCATTGTTTTTCGAAAAATTCAATGTCTGCCAATCGCACCGAAATAGGTTTAATTCCAAGTTGCCTCTTTTCTGTCTACTCATCTTTTCTGCTAACCTGGTCTCTTGATTCATTTGGCATGTTAGTCATAAACTCGTTCATCTTTACACAATCACCAGGAACTATATTCGTGAGAAGGGGTACAATTACGTGTACAGATGGTTCAACATGCTGATGCACAAAGGGACTTGGTTTCCTGACTACGAAAGCACTGTCTTGGAATGTTTGACTGGTAACGGCTAAGTCCAAATGTTCTGGCTAGCAGAGGTAAGGGTGGCGTGTGGAATTTACCAGTAAAATAGTGTTAAGGGGCAGACCCAATAAACAAAACTCGAGATATTTATAGTTAATTTAATAGATTGTATGTCTGAAGTTTGCAATCGATATATGGTGGATCTCAAAGAATAGGAAATTATTATTCTTGCAAAACTCGGAAAGTATTAAAGCACATTTATTCCTCAAGCTGTCGATTGTGTCAGTCGGAAGTGCATACGGCAGATCTTCACTGTGTCCCATTTAATCAGGTGATATACATCATATATGCGTTCCATCCAAGTGAAATCGTACTATTCATTATGCAATTTACATTCAAATTCCGAAGTCTGAATATTTTAAGACGATGCATTCTCAGTGGAACTATTTATCACATCAAAATGTTGTAAGAAGTTAAATATGAGAAGGTAGTAAGAAGTTAAATATGAGAAGTTAGTTGGCTTGTTGATTTAACTAGTCGATTGTTGGTACCCAATGTTCTTGTAATCTAATTTTTCAACTTTGTTAAAGTTTGTTTCCGTTTACATGTTACCTTTTCCGCCAAACAGAATGTAAGATCTAATTCAACCGTTAAAGAACATTACTAACAGAATTGTGTAATGGTTTGAAACTTCTATCGTTTATCCATCTTTGTTGCGTGTTATCGGTTTCTCACTCAATATTCACACAATCCTATTTTGATATCATCATACGATGCTCCTGTGCTGTAATTCAATTTTATTATACTTGCGTATCAAGTAAAGGGAGACATAATTTTTTCAGTCTTTTAAATCATCTAATACAACAAAAACACGACCTAAATGGGGATGTGGCTATCTTAAATTTACAATCTCGTCTTTATTTGAATTTCAATTTGCCGTTTTAACCATCCCAAGTCTATCAGTCAAATACTTTATTTCTAACGAGTCAAGACCCATCAGTCCATCAAATAAACATTTGATGTGCACAAACACACCTTCACATGACATAAGTGGAGTGTATTTCAAATGAGTATCAACCATTGTCTCTAAAGATACTCAAATGCATAACTAGAGGTTACATGACCAACACCATTAAGCCGAAGACCAGTACACGAGTTTAAAAAGGCGAGCATTGCAAACAAATTTCATAATCTTATGAAAGCATGCATATTGTCCATCCACTTTTAACAATAAATAGCATGTTGGGTTGTGCAGAGATCACTCCGGACCAAAAAAAACACCAAATAGGAGCGGTAAGGCTATTGTAAGTCCACTTTTAACAATAGCAAGACGGAAGTGGGCAAGAATATTGAGTTTTTTATTATTATTATTATTTTAATTTATAATATTCAAATTAGGAAACCCTGGGTTTTATTTTGGTAACGGTGACAAACACTGAACGAGCTTCAAACTATGTTAAATTGTATTTTCTAGTTTTGGCTCACTTTCAACCCAATGAAGACTGCTAGAGTATGATGCAACAAGTCCTTTTTCCACTAACCCATGTACTGAAATTTCCTTGCCGTGACTGACTGGGCATCAACCATCAGTACATTTTGGGGAAAACAAATGTCAGAAAACTTCAATAAGGCTTCTGAACGGCTGGCAAATTTCCAACTCTACACTTCCATAGGTTAACAGTTATTTTTACAAAAACATTGGTGACATACATAACATAGAAGACTAATAATGCAAGCACCTCAAAGGCCTGCCATTTTAAAGCGTTAAACTAGAAATCTCATCTTTACTTAGCCTAAGAAACCACAACCACAAGCCTAGCACTAAACCGAGTTGAATATATTTACTTCAATGGATGCTTACAGTGGCTTACATCATATTGCCATTTCCTGTAAGCCAATTGCAAGGACACGATCCGGTAAGTCCCTACCTGCACCATTGCCGGGCGATAGTCAATAGGGGATGAAATAGTCTTTTGAGCCAGTTTCACAAAACTGAATACACAGTAAACCAGTTACGATAGGAAGTTATTCACTTATTCATATCGTGACCCTATTTTGGTAAGATATATATTCTGGTAACGACCATACGGAAGGGGGAAAAAGTCAATGCTCCAAAAGTTTTAATTTAAGGTAATCTTCTAAGTTAAATGGTTTCCACATAACACAGCTAGAAGAAAAAGTCAACTTAGTCAAGCTTGCAATAGACTCTTTAAAAAGTTTTGACGGTCATACTGATTTTTTGAAACATTCATGGTTTTCTGGTCTATAAAAGTTGGTTATCTGGTCTATCAGATTATGTAAGCACAAGAAAATGCTTTACATGAATCACTAAGTGTGCGGGTTTTTATACAAGGTGATGGGCATTTATTAAATGATTCATAATTTTTGGAACCCACGCCCTCAAACCAAACACCCCTTCTATCATTCCCATTCCCAAACGTACCAAGAATTGATGTAATGTCTTGGAGGTAGTTCTGTTACCTTAGTCAGCAATAATGGCAGAAGGACTTGATGTGTACCTATTTAGCTGTAGCGGTTAGGGGTATTAGGAGATCTGATTGGAGGTGGGGAGCAAGGCAAACTCCTGATTATTTGCTCATTTTGGTTCTGACTTTGGCTTAAGTGAGCATCCAAGCTAGCACATGCAGAGCTTTCAGCTTTTCTCTTGCTCTTATACCTTCACCTAACAGAAACATGAGAAACCACAAAAAAGAAATAAACTGTTGAATTGGTGTATAAGCTAAACGTACCTATCTTTCCGCTTCTCAAGATATCTATGCACTGATGCTTTTCTGCTTGCTGAACCTTCAGCTATTAATCATGCAATTGCAACATCAGAAGAAAATCATTAACAGGGAACAACTCTCTCACTTCGATTTGAGATGTTAATATGAGCGAAATGGGAGGGAGGATTAACACGGGTTAACTCAGGTTAGGTTGACCAGCAATTAGTCCATTTTTATAATTAATTATTGTGTTATTTGTGGTTACAAAATCAATTTAATGACAAACAATAATCGAAAACTTTAAATTAACCGATGAAGGAGGTTGTATGCATAAAAAAGTAGACCTTGGGCAAGTTTCAACCCATTTGAACTGTTCAACTGTATGACCTATTTAATCTATTCCCGTAATTAACTTCTTTTGTTTGACCCATTTGAGAACCCAAATTGACCCATTAATCAATAAATATGTTGAAATTGCCACCTCTAACATCTATTCAATATTATTCAATGGTTTTAGCAACTAAGTTCATCATACACTAGTGCAAGTGAAATAGAGTTTGGATAACTTTAAATATTCTTTTGATATTTTTTATAAGAAAGGCAAACTATTTTGTACAAATTATAAATATCTCAGACACTTGTCCTTGGTCTTATTAGTTGATATAATGATTGATATACTACAAAGTAGTCGAGTAGGGAAGATATAATTGCAGGCATTTTTGCAAATCTTTTGCCAACTAAACAAGCAATTCATCAATTACCCGTGAATACATTCAGGATTTAAGGCTTCATTGTGACACTTGGAGTGGATGGATTAAAACTTTTACACAATGGTACCTGTTTGCAAGGTCGGCAAGATCATGGCAGAGGAACCTGTGCTTGCTCTAAGACATGGAGCTTGCAAATAACATGTAGGAGGACCTGTTCCATCAAATGGAGCTTCCTGAGGAAATTGTAGCGGGCTTGCAGCAAGCTGCAATAATGTCCATGCCTAAAATCACTTAGTGATATTAGCAAATTAGAAAAATAAGCGGTGCAAAATATTGTATACCTTCTCAGCTGGGACCTCATCATAAACATTCACCTTGCCACTATAAAATATTGTCATCTGTCTTTTTTCCTCGTTTGTCATACCAGTAATCCTGAAACAAAATGAGCAAAATGATTAATCTCTTTCAGAACAAAACAAACCAAGCTCTTGTATGACCTTTAACATGTTAATCTTTGATGCAATGTTAGAATGATACACATTTTTTCTGTACGTTCCTTTTTTAAAACAACTCAAATTTGCCCCTTGTACCCAGTCCCCAAGTACCCTATAACAGTAAAGGGTGAAGACCACCATATTAAGCACCCAATGAAACCAAACGTGTTTGTTCACATCAAGTATTTTTTAGGTTTTAGGTATTATATCCCATTTGAACATACTATTCATAGCTGTAACTGTAAAAGAAATGGCATTCAAGCGGCAATGATCTTTAGACAAAAACTTTTGACATATGTAACTCTAGAAGCAATCATTTCATCAAACTTCAAAGACCACTGATACCACATAACTTGGTCTCATCTGAGACATTTAGGAAGCCTTACCACTAGGCCACATTGAATATGGTTACTAATGCTATTTGACAAAAATATTATGCTATATTTTTTTTGGAAAGTAGATATTATGCTATCTAATCCATCATTACTTATATGACATGTTAGCATCTCACTATCTTGCATGACAATATCTAGAGTTGCCAAACTAATACCAATGCTACGCAGTTTCAATATATATCATTTTAACCGAACTACTGCAAATCTTCAATTTAATGGTAAGCCGATACCGATTATGTTTCAAAACCATGAAGTCAAGCTTTTACTGTCTTCAAATACAAGAAACTAACTCTAAGGATGCCAACACCTAAATAAGAAATTTAGTGCTAAAAGCTAACAACTTAACATGAGAATTCAACTTCAAGAAGATTTTCTTTCCAAATGGTCATACCAGAACTTGTTCTTAGCATTATCAGAATTAGTAAATTGATAATAACCTAAATACTAATACAAGCTTGCTGTGAATACGTCTCATCAACTGCATGCCATAATTATACAGCTACAATAGGCAAAAACAAATTAAAATCTTAATTTAATACATCACTGCACCAGTATCCATAGCATAAAACAACTTGAGCAATTACCCGGGAGAAACAAAGTCGTCGTCACGAGCAACATCAGATTGATCGGCGTCATCATGCTGACCAGGCACTGAATCATCAGCTGAAACTGATACCTCCGTATCAGCACTTGTTACCTTCTGTACCTATATTTTCATATCACTCAGTTAATTAATCAAAATCACATCCTAAAACAATAAGCTAATATCATATTCACATAATACAAAAAAGCATAAAACAACAAACACGTCAACTAAGGTTATATTTTGGCAAAACTAGCAGTAGTTACAATCAGCACCCAGCAGCTGTTTATTTCATAAAAGTGTTTGGTAACGTAGCTTTAGTTGTAACTATGATGTGTAAAATGACGTAAAAGCTAAACGCTTCTTTTATAAGAGTTTCAAATAGAAGCACTTAAACAAAATCTAAAAGCTAAACGCTTCAAAAAGCGTTTATGTTTGGCAAAACTAACCGTAGTTGAAAGCATTAGCTGTTGTTTCATAAAAGCGCCTTGTTTCATAAAAGCGTTGTAATTATAAAGTAAAAAGTGACATAAAAGTAAATCGCATCTTTTATTAGCCTTTTAAATATGAGAACTTAAACAAAATCAAAAAGCCGAGCTCGTAGCCAAACAAGCATTATATTCTAAACGCTAAAAGCTAAACACTAAACGCTCCAAAATGCTAGTCGCCAAACAAGCATTATATTCTAAACGTTAAAAGCTAAACACTAAACGCTCCAAAATGCTCGTTCTATCCGCACTTCAATAATAACATCACTATCTAACAAGTCAGTTATCAATGTTTTTAACAAAATTAGGTAAACAAGTATAAAAATAACAAAAACATACAGGTAAAGTTAGGGTTTGATGTTCGCGGTGAGCATTAGTAAGCTTCCTGCTGACGTCACCACATTCCGGCATCGGCTCAAGCAACGCCTTAAGCATAATAACTTGCTGGACCGCCTGAGACTTATTCCACGACGGTCGTCTCATACCTGTTTTTTACATATGCACACGTCATCAATCAAATATCTATAAACACACACTAAAAACACCTAAAAAACACACAGACCTTTGAGAGTGAGGAAGCGGCGGCACTGTTCGCGAGTGACTTGTTGAATGTCGTCGTCGGTGAGTAGGTGGAGTGGTTTGTCGAGTAGTGAGGATGATGACGTGGCGGTTGGTGGTGGTGATGACGTGGCAGTCATGGTGGTTGATGGTTGTGAGTGTGAGTGTGGTTTTTAATTATTTTCAGCTACTTTTTTTATTATTGTTTTTGTGGAAATTGGGGGGTGGAGTGGTTGTGTTGTGTGAAGGAAGAGTTGTTGTTTAGCAGCCGCGTAAGTTGATCGGCTTTTCTTTTCTTTTTTACTCAATGGGGACCTCCAACTTGCTGCCCTGTTGTGCCACGTGTATGTATTTTTCTGCTTAAACCAATTATAGAAGTTTAAGAGCACTCCCATCCATAACACCATAACACCAATAACACCGTCCACGTCAGCGCCACATCAGCTTTAACATTTAACATTAACATCCCCAAAAAAACTCCCATCCATAACATCCCAATAACACCATAACACCAATAATATTTCATATTTTCAATTTCAACCCTAAACTAAAACAAATACTTCATTTATTAAACTAAAACAAACATTTCATTAAACCTAAAACATATTACAATACGAGATTAAAAAAAAAATACAACGAAGTAAAAAAAAAAAAAACACACCGCAGCTTAAAAAATACATAGAAAATACTTATTCATCGTCGTCATTTCTCTTGTTGTCTACAGTATCGCTCAAGATTATTCGCCAAACATGCTCCATAAGGTCCATTGGAGTTGGGTATCGTTGTCGGTCGTGTATTTCTTTTGCCTTATGACCGTGAGTATCACATCTTTCGACCCATCTTCGTTCTCAAATTTCTTGACGGATCCACCCCATTCGTTATAGTCACGTAATTCAAATTTTTGATCTTTACAATCATGTTATGCATAATAATGCAACAATACATGATTCTACGATTGTAGCAATTTCATATTGACGTCTGCGGTTGTTGTAGTATACCCCAACGACCGAAGAACACCAAAAGACGTTCAATATCCTTTCGCACTTTCTTGTCTCCTTTTAAAGACGTATGTTTTTCTTCGATTGTTGCCGTGAAGGATTTGTGAAAGTTGCCCACGTGGATAAATTCCATCACCAAGTAATACCCCTGCTCATACCTAGTTAGTTTACCATATAAGGTGCTTTTGGGCATTGTCGCAGAAGGTCGTCGAATAACGGAGAGTTATCTAAAACATTAATATCGTTATTTGCCCCGCCATCCCAAAAATGCATGCGGATCCATAAATCTTGAAAGCAACGACTTCAAGCATAATTGTTGGGTATTTTTATCACCCTAGCAAATGCCCGCCAAGCCATCGACAATTTTTCCATTCCGGTGCATGCGGTCAATGCTACCAAGCATTCCGGAAAACCATGTTTTTCTTCATGTAGTTGATAAATTTTTGAATGTCGGCCCATGTTGGTTTCTTAAATACTCCCAAGATAAACAAATCAATAATACATTTGTTAAAATTATCAAGACATAATTGTGACGTACTCGCACCCATTTGCAAGTATTCATCAAATGCATCGGGTGAGGTGCCGTACGCCAATTGGCGTATGGCGACGTACACTTCATTAGAGCACTTATACTCATTCGACCACAAGCATCGCGTGTTTGCTTAAAGTAATTAAAATGATCCGAATATTATCGGAGTATAAGATTCAATACCTTCAACTATTTGCGGGAATAGTTTCGGCTCATACGAAATCTTCTACGAAAATTCGGTTTGAATACTTACAACCTTGTACGAAATAATCGTTGAGCGAGCGTTCCTCTGCAAGCTCACGTTCACGATATATATGGGTACGATGACGAGTAGGATGTTGAGATTCACCGCCTTCCCTTGTTCCAACTGAAGGTGATACTCGACGCTGGACGCCATAAATTGGAAGTCTTCTAGGTCTTCTCGGTTCCGACCGAGAGCAGGGAAATCACCGACTTGATTTGGATCCATTGTTACAACGAATTTGGTTTTGAATAATTAAAGTGTGAGAGGAGTATATAAAGTGTGAGAGGAAGTGTGAAAAAATAGAGTTTTAGTTGGGTATTTATAGTGGTAAAATAATGTTTTGATTTTTTATTTTTTAAAAAAAACTAGCCGTTAGGGGTTTTTGTAAATTTTTTCAAAATCTTAACGTTACAAGGACTAGTTTTGTAACATTTTCAAACTTTTTTTTTTTTTTTTTTCCCGACCCATAACGGGCGTTAAGGGGGCAACGCCTCCCCTATAACGCCGTTATCACAATGCACTTCCAATGGGTAACGCCCTCCAACGGCGTTAACGCCGTGCCTCACGGCGTTATGGAGGTGAAGGATGGGAGTGCTCTAACACTATGTTTGCGTTTGGCGAAAGGCTCGTACAGGGCTTGAGCTTTTAAAATAAGTCGGTTTATAAAATAAGTCTCGTTCATCATGCGGGCTTATAAAATTATAAGTCTTTAAAAAAGTGTTAATACAAATATCGTCATTAAACGTTATTTATATTTTATGATGTTTACCTAAGTTTTGTTAACGACAAAAGTAAATTTAATTTTTGTAAAGTATAAAGCTTCTCAAGATTAATAGATATTAAAACAAGCTTTTCTTAAATAAAATCTTCATTACTCAAGCATTTACATTTTGAGTAGTCATATATCAATTAACTTTGATATCTTTATAAACCATAATGTATGTCAACATTTTTAGATCAAGTATGTTTTAGTTTCTTAAAACAAAACATTACATATGTATTTACATTTAACATATTATTTCTAAAAATAGAAAACAACATATGACATCATGTGGTGCATCATTGAAATCTCTAAGGGATTCCATAAGATATTTTGTGTAAATTTGGACTCTACATATCTCACATGATCTTGGTTAGATTTGGTTGACTTTGGTAAGATTTTTGTAATCTTGATGTCAGACCCGGCGGCACCAAAATGTTACACGGGCGGAACCCTCATTTTGGTTTCGTGGTCCGTGGTGACAGCAGAACTGTTTGGCTATAAATAGCAAGGGAACCCAAGTTGTTTTCTCATCCCTTTCTAGCATAATCACATACATTTCTTCTCTATATTATTTCTAACTCATTTCCATATCATTATAGTGATCCTCTTTTGTAGCAAAGAAGATCAAGGCATCATCAAGCTTCAAAACGAGTACACGAGTAAAAAGATACGGACAAAAGAAGTTAGCAAAACCAAAACGCCGAAACTGCCAAATTGAAACTATTAAGGGTCTGCCCGTTTTTTTTAAAGGCCTTCTGGTCCGTTTCATCAAAAAGTTAAAACACGAAATTTTTCCGGAACGATGTTTTACGTCTACCGCGAGGAAACCCGGCCTAAAAAGACCAAACAACAGCATTTTTCTGTCTCAAATTGTAAAACAGTTTTTAGGGTCAAAGTTTGGTTTTCCACAAGTTAAAGAATATACAAACCATGTTGTTATCAAGGCTAATTATATACTAAGCTAACAAACTTCATTCAAATTAGTTTTCTTAAGCTTAATCAACCTTCGGGATAGTGCTTTAACATGTGAAACTATACTTGTAATAACCAACTTTACAATTTATAAACTTGTAAACTTTTCTTTAAACATTTGTGACATAAATTATGACGATACTTGTGATAACCATTATGATTTCCTAATCGTAACCAAAAAACCTTGTAACCTGTGTTTTTCAAACCATATGAACATTTTGACACTTATGATATGAAATCAAACAAGCAAACTATATGTTTTATCTACTAAGTGCTACAATACTAGGGAACTTCATGTGAGGGGTTCATTTGGTAAATGGATCGACGAGTTGCTGGATTTACGAATTAAAGTGTCCTAGCTCCTCGAACGTTTACTACATGACCTTTGAATTGTGATGGCTCGAATGGTAGTTCGATATATATAAACTAAACACGTTTTCACAACTAGACCATTTCTATAAACGACACAACTACCACGTACTACATCATGATCAATATAAGGACATATATAAACTCGTTTATGTTTTCTTGGACATTATTCCAAACCTATGTCGCAACATCCTATTTTAGGTTGCTCGTAGAAGTTCTCACGGCATATCCATCATTCTCATTATACATTCACAACTCTGTTGGGAATTACGTAACATGATTCATCGAAGAAGAGTTTCTGTCAAGTACTATAAACATACAAAAGTAGGAACTATCTTTGAAGTTATTCTCTTGAGTAGTGGAGATATAGGTCTCTTCAAGCATCAAGCCGTGGAATCTCATGAAGTAGAGAAGCAATTTGAAGCATCAAGCCGTGGAATCTCAAGTAGTGAAGCGGTACCGTAATCTTCAAGGTATGGATTCTATTTGAAATCTTGAAGCCGGATTCTGAGTGGTGAAGCCTTGTTTTTCACCAAGTCGATGCAATGTGTAGTAGGCGTGCATGAGTTTTATTATTTATATGTTAGCCCATCTTTATTATTGTACCGCCGAGGTTAGCTTTAGTGGACCGCCAAGGATAGCATGGGTGTTGGGAATTACGTGAAGCAGTGATTCTGTTGAAGAAGAGTTCTTTCAAGTACTATAAACATACAAAAGTAGGAACTATCTTTGAAGTTATTCTCTTCAAGTAGTGGAGATATAGGTCTCATCAAGCATCAAGCCGTGGAATCTCATCAAGTAGTGAAGCAACGTAATCTTGAAGCCGTGGATTCTATTTGAAATCTTGAAGCCGTGGATTATCTTTGAAGTGGTGAAGCCTTGTTTCACTGGGCCAAATGCGGTGTGTAGGGCGTGCATGAGTTTTATTATTTATATGTTAGCCCATCTTTATTATTGTAACGCCTGAGGTTAGCTTTAGTGGATCGCTCAAGGATAGCATGGGCATGCGTATGGGTTTTATATTTATTATTTAGTTGCATGCTTGTACTTTAGTTGCATGCTTGTACTTTTCCCAATAAAGGAATAGTGTTCCTTGTCTATAAAAGGAACTTAGGTCTATTGTATTGTAACAAGTTTTTTTCAGAAAAACATTCAAGAAAAACCTCTATAGAGAGGGTGTAAAGATCCATAGAGGATCTAGTTGTGTTCTTATTACTCCGCTGTAACAAGTTTTTTTCAGAAAAACATTCAAGAAAAACCTCTATAGAGAGGGTGTAAAGATCCATAGAGGATCATTAGTTTTAATAGAAAAACCTTGTTGATAACTTTGATTGTGTTCTTATTACTCCGCTGTGCACGTTCAATCATTGTTACTGTACACTCTAGTTGAGTACGGATATAGGTTTTATCAATTAAAATTAATGATCCTCTATGGATCTTTACACCCTCTCTATAGAGGTTTTTCTTGAATGTTTTTCTGAAAAAAACTTGGTACAATACAATAGACCTAAGTTCCTTTTATAGACAAGGAACACTATTCCCTTTATTGGGAAAGTACAAGCATGCAACCAAAGTACAAGCATGCAACCAAATAATAAATATAAAACCCATACGCATGCCCATGCTATCCTCGAGCGACCACCAAAGCTAACCCGGCAAGACAATAATAAAGATGGCTAACATATAATAATAAAACTCATGCACGCCCTACACACCGCATCGGCTTCGGCAGAAACAAGGCTTCACCACTTCCGAGAATCCACGGCCAAGATTTCAACAGAATCCATGCCTTCAAGATTACGATGCCTTCACTACTTCAAGAGATTCCACGGCTTCAAGATTTCACCGCTTCACTACTTTAGTAGATTCCACGCCGATGCTTCAAGAGACCTATATCTCCACTACTTGAGAATAACTTCAAGATAGTTCCTACTTTTGTATGTTTATAGTACTTGACAGAAACTCTTCTTCGCAGAATCACTGTTTCACGAATTCTCAACAATGGGCATGCGTATGGGTTTTATATTTATTATTTAGTTGCATGCTTGTACTTTAGTTGCATGCTTGTACTTTTCCCAGTAAAGGGAATAATGTTCCTTGTCTATAAAAGGAACTTAGGTCTATTGTATTGTAACAAGTTTTTTTCAGAAAAACATTCAAGAAAAACCTCTATAGAGAGGGTGTAAAGATCCATAGAGGATCATTAGTTTTAATAGAAAAACCTTGTTGATAACTTTGATTGTGTTCTTATTACTCCGCTGTGCACGTTCAATCATTGTTACTATACACTCTAGTTGAGTACGGATCTAGGTTTTATCAAGTGGTATCAGAGCCTCGGGAAAGTCTCTACGATACTAAGAACCATTCTCACCCCATACAATCAAACAAGGCTTCACCACTTCAAATAGAATCCACGGCTCATGATTACGGTGATTCACTACTTCAATGAGATTCCACGGCTTCAAGATTTCAAATGCTTCACTACTTGATGAGATTCCAAGGCTTCAAGATTTCAAGAGACCTATATCTCCACTACTTCAAGAGAATAACTTCAAGATAGTTCCTACTTTTGTATGTTTATAGTACTTGTTGAAACTCTTCTTGCCAGAATCAACTGTTTCACGAATTCGATTGTTGGGATTGCGGGAAGCGATGATTCTGAAGAGTTCCGAAAGTATTAACATAATACAGGAACTATGTCGGTTATGAATCGGCATGGAGATAGGTCTTAATCTTGGCCGCGAATCGCGGGCGCAATCGGCCGTGGAATCATCGGCGGCAGTAATCTTGAAGCTGGTCTATTTAATCTTGGCCGTGGATTCTTGAAGTGGTGAAGCCTTGTTTCTGCTGAGCCGTGCATTTGTGTAGAGGCGTGCACGAGTTTTATTATTTATATGTTAGCCCATCTTTATTATTGTCTTGCCGAGGTTAGCTTTAGTGGGTGCTCGAGGATAGCATGGGCATGCGTATGGGTTTTATATTTATTATTTAGTTGCATGCTTGTACTTTGGTTGCATGCTTGTACTTTTCGATAAAGGGAATAGTGTTCCTTGTCTATAAAGGAACTTGGGTCTGTTGTATTGTAACAAGTTTTTAGGAAAACATTCAGAAAAACCTCATAGAGGTGTAAAGATCCATAGAGGATCATTAGTTTTAATAGAAAAACCTTGTTGATAACTTTGATTGTGTTCTTATTACTCATTGTTGTGCACGTTCAATCATTGTTACTATACACTCTAGTTGAGTACCGAAACTCTTCTTCATAGACATGAGTTTACCTCCAATTCATAAACCGGTGTAAAGATCCATAGATCCGTACTCAACTAGGTGTATAGTAACAATGATTGAACGCATGATGAGTAATAAGAACACAATCAAAGTTATCAACAAGGTTTTTCTATTAAAACAATGATCCTCTATGGATCTTTACACCTCTCTATAGAGGTTTTTCTTGAATGTTTTTCCGAAAAACTTGTTACAATACAATGACCCAAGTTCCTTTATGACAAGGAACACTATTCCTTTATCGAAAAGTACAAGCATGCAACCAAAGTACAAGCATGCAACCAAATAAATATAAAACCCATACGCATGCCCATGCTATCCTGAGCGATCACTAAAGCTAACCTCGGCGATAACAATAAAGATGGCTAACATATAAATAATAAAACTCATGCACGCCTGCAACTGCGGCAACCGTAAACAAGGCTTCACCACTTCAAAGAGAATCCACGGCCAAGATTTCACGAGAATCCACACTTCAAGATTACACATTGCTTCACTACTTGATGAGATTCCACGGCTTCGAAGATTGATTTGCTTCACTACTTTAGTAGATTCCACGGCCCAATGCTTGAAGAGACCTATATCTCCACTACTTGATGAGAATAACTTCAAAGATAGTTCCTACTTTTGTATGTTTATAGTACTTCAGCAGAAACTCTTCTTCAGCAGAATCACTGTTTCACAGAATTCCCAACAAAAACAGACAAAATCAAAATGTGGAAGGAGGATCAAATCAGCAAAGACAAAAGAGCATCGAAATCAAATCTGAATGAAAAGTGAAAACAATCGGAAAAGATCAAACAAACGGAAGCCTAATGTCTACCCAAGTCCTCACAAGTCAATCCTAAGGTCAACAAAACGAAACCTTAGCTCTGATAACATAATTGTAACATCCCAACCCGACAAGGGTCCGAATGCTATAGTATGGAGTCATATCAGAACATACTAATGAAAATACAAATGGAAGTCTCTTATAATAAAATGCCAAGTCATATAAACAGATGACTTCAAAAGAAAATACATAAACCAACATGTCTAAAAGAAGTGAAATATTAAAACAATGATCTTCAGAAAGAGTCTGAAATGAAAAGGGAAACTAGGGTCGGTTCACTCAAATGCTCCTACTTTCAGCCCATCAAAGCCCAACATTCTACTTGGTACCTGCCGCATGGAAAAGAAAATGCGGCTGAGCTTAAAAAGCCCAGTGAACAGATATAACAAAACAAAAGCTAAACATAATCAAAAATACAAAACGAAACAAGGAGACTGAAAACAAGGTCGCAACGATGGATCACAATGAGTCAATGAGGAACCTGCATAACAAAATATTAACAGATAACAAGAAGAACAACAATCAAAGGAGACTAAAACAAAGCAACACATCAGCGAACATACATAAGTACACATAAATAACCAAACATATAAATACTGGACATAAACGAATAGAAATTGATAAACAACATCATAAGCAAAACAAGTTACCAAACAATGTACAAGCATAGCAGTCAGCGTATCAACTAAACATAAATATATGGCAACACAAATAAATCAGATAATCAGAATACATATAAGCCAATCTGAATTCTATAAGCAGGTGGAAGCAACTAAATTGAATGTAAGCATGACAATCACACAAGTCGATAACCCACGTTAATAAATGAACAAGTATCATAACCATGGAAATACTAACGAAGATAAGCATGATAGTCACATGTATCGGTAGGAATACCAAACGAACATCATAATTGAATGAATTAATTAAACAAGAACATAGCATGACAAACTAAACAAGTCAACTAGACAGATAACATAAGTTGAACCATATTCCTTCATCAATCAGTAGCATGAACAGAAGTGTAAACATGGCAGATCAACAAGTCAGGTAACCATCAATTACTAAGATAAACCAATACCGTAAGCAACGGAAAAATAACAACCAAAAGTACAAGAATGGTAGTCACAAATAGCAAATAGGAATACTAAATGATAATCATAGCCCCCAAAATAACTGAACGAGGTATAACATGGTAAACGGATGAGTCAAATAATTACATACTAGCATGGCAAATGGGTGAATCAATTAGTCACATAATAGCATGGTAAACAGATAGTCACATATTAATCATATAATAGCAGGGTAAACGGATGAGTTCAAATAAATACATACTAGCATGGCAAATGGGTGAATCAATTAGTCACATAATAGCATGGTAAACAGATAGTCACATATTAATCATATAATAGCAGGGTAAACGGATGAAGTGGTAATCTGAAGTATAAGCTTGGTAGTCAACCAAAATGGAATGAGAGTATGACAAATCAATGAAATGGAGTATAGTATGGTAGTCGGTTGAATCACATAAGGATAATGAATAAATGAGTAATCGACGGAAGACTAAAAACGAGAAATATGGAATATGGTGCATTGTGGAATAACATGAGGCATAACAAAGATAAAAGGTCATGGAAGGAAAATATCAGTAATCTACCACGAGCCCGAAACAAACATATCATAACATACGTAACCAATGGAGTAGCTAAATTTCTTTCCTTTTTTTTTAAACGTTTTTTATTTTTATTTTATTATTATTATTATTATTATTATTATTTTTTAAATAATTAATGTACTAGAAATAAAATTTTAATTGGTTGTCAAATTCGGTTTTAAAAATGAGGGTTTTACACATAGCATACGTGAACAAAAGGTATGAGGATATATATTTCGATAATTTTGGTTAAACATGAAAGGTGTGCAAATACCTCAACGATTTATAGTAACAAACAAAATCTGTAGTTCCCGAAATACTAGAGTTTACTCTTTGTTAAGAGGTCTAAAAAGTAGTAGAAAAACTTGTGATTATTTGTAGGGTGGTCATCTGTTCTGTTATCGGGTGTTCGAATCGTTTAGTTCGGTTAAAAAAATTTCTGAGTAAAATCGAAAATCAAACCGAATCAAATTCAAACTGGATTAACCCAAACTGGTTTCAGGATGACCAGAATAACCAGAATTACAAAATTTATATTTTTATTTCATTTAAATATATAGATTTTCAGCACTAAAAAAGTTTCAAGCTTAAAAAATATTATATTTATATTAGGATAGAGTTTTAATGCTTTTTTTTTTTTAATATAAATATATTAAAAATATATATATCTTTATGTGAATTTGGTTTTTGATTCGGCTCGGTTTTTATTTGTCATAACCATCTCTAAACCAAAAATTAAATATTTAATTTGATTCGATTCAGTTTTGACAAATTCAGTTTGATTTCAAATTCGATTAGGCTTTATTTAGTTCGGTTCAATTTCCACTTATAATTCCTGTGAGTATTACCCGATTTGTGAACACCCCTGATTATTTGAGTCTTTATGGTCAAAGATAAACGCTAACCCCAAGACGAGTTCCTTACCTAACATAGTCCGTGTTCAACAAAGAGCTAACATAGCCCAATTTGCAATATAAAAACATAAAAAGTTCCTTACCTAAGATAGCCCAATTTGCAATAGAAAAACATAAAAAAAAAAAAAAAAAAAAGCTATGATAGTTTGATAACTATCACCGTGTTAGTGTGAAGTCTATTATAATTCATAGATAATTAGCATGTGGTATATTAAATGGATAATACCTTTTTCTAACGAAAAAAGTGTCGTCTGTGAGTTTACGGAAAATCTGAGCAAAATTCGGTTTAATAACAAAAATGAAGCTTAGATAGTAAGTAAATAATTTTCTAAAAAGATAAAATGAGAAAGAAAGTATAAAGTGCGAAGAAAAAAGCGTGTAGAAATGACATATTTGTTGTAGTGACTGTGACTGAGGTTGAAGCTTATTTTATAAGCCGCAAGCTGGAGCTTATATTTTTATAAAGTTGTTTGACAATTAGTTGAAGCTGAAGCTTATTAATATAAAATGACATAAAATACATCAAATTAAATTCATATATATTTCCGGCTTTTAAGTGATAATTTATTATTTTTTTAAAAGTATTTAAATAATTTAACTAGTTATAAGCCCCTATAAACCCCGTTCTATGGGTTTAGGCTTACGGAGGCTTATGGGTTATTTTATAAGTCATAAGCCTCTATAAACCTCGTGACAAACGAGACTTATTTTATAAACCGGCTTATTTTAAAAGCCCAAGCCTTTATAAGCCTTAATAAGCCATTTGCCAAACATACCATTTTCAAAATGAGTTGGCTAGCATTTTTAATGTAGCTTCTTAAATCAAATACTTGTAATCACGTTTATAAAATATATATGCATATCATATAAAAAACTTGAGGCTCTTAAATTTGAAAGCCCTAATGCGACAACACATCTCGCGCACCATCTGATATGGCTCTGACGATAACACATCTCTACCTAATAAAAAGACAAAGCACAATATGTTTAAGTAGACTATTTGTAAGTAGGTAAAGATAAGGCTATTAACAAACTTTTCATGTACCGTACTTATATTCGTTTATTTATTAAATGAACGAACATAAACAATATTTTACGTTCGTTCAGTTGAATAAACGAACATAAACAAAAGTCGTGTCCGTTTATTTATGTTTGTGAACGTCCGATTATGCATTTATTAGCGTTCATTTATATTTATTTATTTGTTCATGTTCGTATATCATATATTTTAATTCTGTATTTTTTTAAACTGGTTTCTTTAAACAAAACAACACTTATAAAACAGAATATATTATGCATAATTTAATAAGTTTATGTTTGTTTTTCTACATTCATTTATGTTCGTTTGGGGCTTGATTATTGTCTTAATAAATGAATATAAACGAACATGAACGATCATTTTCTTTATTAACGATGGTTCCTTTAAGGGTTCGTGTCAGTTTATTTGTCAGGTTAAAATTAAGCGCACGAAAATGAACATAGCTCCGCTCATTTATAGCCCTAGGTAAACATATTTGATAGAAGTATAAATTTTAACCTTTGAAATAATTTATGAACTGTTTGATATTTATGGAACATGAATAAGGTCTCGTTTATGTTAGTTTCAACTCAGTATGTTCCCTGATAAAGTAGTTTTGATACTCGACTACTTGTTAGAGGTACACGATAGAAATCAGATTTTAAACTAATTAACTGGACAATTATTGGTAGTTACTAAACCATTCCATTAAGAATATGTTTTGAAAGGATAAAATCCGATTCACCCTAAATAAGAAATAAATTGAATTGATTTTTATAAATAGTACTAGTAGTATTTTAGTTCAAAAACATTACTTATTTATTTTATAAAAAGCGTTTTCTCTTCATACGGGTGAGTGTTTGGTGCAATATGTTGTTCGTTCGCGGTTGTTAAAAAATCACCAATGGCGTCGCGTTCTGCAGTGGCTGCGGCGCCATTCATCCCTCGTTTGTTCCACCAACTGACCGTTATTGGTATTTATTTTATTTTATTTTTGAGTGAGTAGTATTTTTGATGCGTTTTTTGCAGGACCTACAGGCACCAATAACAATTATAGATTTTAATGTTTGCTAGAGAAAGTGTTTACAATTTTGAGGATACAAGGCGGCTTGTTCAAAAAAATATACTATTATAGTATTATACATGCAAGGAAAAGAAGAAGAAACTTGCTCACGTCAACGTACTTACGTACTTACCCATTATATAGTCTCCATCTTCAATAAATCAAACCACGCATTTTCACAAACTCACTCGCACACAAATGGATCCAAGCACCATGTTTACTCGAACCTTCTCGAAAACCGATGACATCGAATCAGGCTCCACGGAGCCACTCTATCCAACCATGACTGAGTCACCAGACCTGCGGTGGTCATTCATCCGTAAAATCTACTCAATCGTTGCAATACAGCTGATCCTCACCGGCATCGTTGCTGCTTTTGTGGTGTCGTATCATCCGATTGTTACTTTTTTGACCACCACTAGAGGAGGATATGCTTGTGATATTCTCATTATTATCACTCCATTTATCAGTATGTGTGTTTCTATAAGTTTTGATTAAAATAACTAATTCTGTTAATTGATGTAGTTGTAATTTTTATGATTTTTTTTGTTCTTTTGATTGTGCAGCTTTGTGTCCGTTAGCGTGTTATTATAATCGGCATCCGGTTAACTATGTGTTGCTTGCGATATTTACGGTTTCGTTGGCTTTTGGTGTTGGTTTGGTTTGTGCCTTTACTAGTGGTAAGTTGGGATTATTGCTTATTTTTAAGTGGAAGCAGGTTCGTGTTATCCACATGCTCGGTTTGTGCTTATTTTGAAATAGAATAGCTGAATAGATAGTTTTTAATAAGGAGGTAGGAAGCTGCTTATGTGTAAATGATTGTTTGATATGTAATTTGGATTATTGTTTTACCAATATTTAACTGAATACCTTTTGTAAAATGAATTGGACTGAAAATTTTCTAACAAGTTATTTATTTATTTTTTATTATTTTTTATTTTTAGAACTTAAGCAAAATTCAAACACTATTTCCCAAGATGAGCAATCCCAGACACCCCTTATGTGTTTCAGATTTGTTCTAGCATCGAATACTAATTTGATCACTTTCGATTACAATATTCAAAGTGACTGATAATTATCACTTGTAAACTACCAGGAGTTTGTAGAGGCATACATGTGGATTTGATGTATATGCCGATTTATACGGGGAGAATTGAGGAAGGTGATTATAGTAAATCCCGTCTTCAATATACAGTAGTTTCTAATGGTCACTGAAGACGGGATTTAGCCATTATATTGCATTAAAACAATGGGTAGACAGATGGGAAATACGGCCATCGCTGAGTTTTATTACGCTAGATTTTAATATCTTTTGAAATGGTAGGAAGGGTACTTATTACAGTATTAATTAATTCAATGCTGCCTTTTCGATTACAAGTACCTTTGATACAAATTGCATAATCCTGTGTAAACTATTGCAGGGAAGGTCATTCTGGAAGCTGTTATTCTAACAGCAGTGGTGGTTGTGAGTCTCACTTTATTCACATTTTGGGCGGCAAAGAGAGGTTATGATTTCAATTTCTTGGGTCCATTCTTATTCAGTGCTCTTAATGTGCTTATCTGCTTCTCCTGCATTCAGGTATGTTAATCTTTGCCCATTATGTTTGTCGAATACATGGACACGTACACACACATATCATGTTTATATGCATGCTTTGGATTCTAATATGCTTTGATATTATTGTAGATATTCTTTCCTTTGGACAAGATGTCAGTGATGATATATGCCGGTGTTTCTGCTATAGTCTTTTGTGGCTACCTTGTGTACGACACCGATAATCTGATCAAACGCTACACATACGATGAATACATTTGGGCTGCCGTGGCTCTGTACCTGGATATCATCAATCTTTTCTTTAAATTGCTTACCATATTACAAACTCGTAACAGATAGACGGATAATGGTTACTGTGGTCCGTTTAGACGTAAATGAATTGTATTTTCAAGAGAATTTGGTGTGAACATGCCGGTATCCTTTGAAGTTTTAATAGACTTCAATGCTTGTTGTAACTTTCAAAGATTGGCATATTCTTTTGTGAACTTTCTTATTCTTTACATTTGTGAATTGAAGTGTTGGCTTGTTTTATTGATAGTACGGGTATGAAACACTAAATCATGATCAGAATTTGGGATTTACGAATCTCGCTGTTTTGAGATGCAAAATCTCTATACTTTAGCTTACAGATGATTTATTTTACTCGCCAGCTGAACTTATTAATGTTTGCGACTCGTTATGCAAAATTAGCTAAGTCAAAAGCACATAAAATAAATATTAAGACCTGTGTGAACTAACCAAGTATAAGATGTGTGAACTAACCAAGTATAAAATGATAATTTTATGTCATTAAGATGTAGATTTATTTGGGGTCGTCAGAGATCAAAAGACATTCTATTCATGTAGCACAAGATAGATCAGAAAGTGGTGTTGACCACATCGAATGTCTTTCTTAACTTGGACCAGTACATGAGACAAATACGTGATCAACGGTTTCAGTTTCTTGATCGCATATCACCGAATAAAGTCCAGCCAGGTCGATCCCCAATGATTTGTTATTTTGAGTGTTTGCCACAATATTTGTTAGGGGGATTTGTTATATGATAAAAGAAAACATAAAACCATCAATGCAAACAGTAATTTTAGTCTAACATTAAACATGATATATTTTAACCTCACCATAACGTGCGGATACTCACTCCTTAATAAATAAAGTTAAATGGTAAACATTACGCTAGTAGCATTGGGTCAGTTGACCCTTTGGGTGTGTCAAGGTTGCCTTAGGTTGCCTCATTGTGACACCAAGGTTGTGGTCGGTTGGGGTACTCAATTTGACAACTAGTTAGTGGTCACGACCGAATTGTATGCACACAAAATCCAAATATTGTTACCGTTTTATATTTAAACAAAAAACTTTTTTTTTTTTTTTTTTTTTTTTTTTTTTTAAATTAACTAGGTCACCTGTGGCAGCAAGCAGTAGGTCGTCGTCGGATCGTTGGAGAAGTTTAATGTGGCGGTCGGTGCAGGATCACCATCGCTACTAGCCTTAGGGACCTTTGCAAATTTCGGGCACCATCTATGCTATAGATAACGTTTTGCAATATTTTCGAAATTAGTTTAATGCTTTTTTGAGCAGAGATATACGAAAAGGGGGCGTTTGATAGCCACTTAATTAAATTGGTCAGTGCTTATTACCTAGTCGGTCAGAGGTTGAACATGTTTGGCACCCAAATTGATTCTGAATGGGCCATGATAGATATCTAGCTCCACCATTCAGAGTCCTCAATCCACTCTAAAATATTTTATTTTACTACATCACGTCATTTTATTTTATTTCTTTTAATTCACATAGCTTTATTTTACCGATTCCTTACATAAGTATGTGTTTGGTCTCGAAGCATATTTATTTTAGAGTCCGAAGATTACATATTTTAGTGTCCATTTATATTGTTAATGCATGGCAATATGGTTATACTTTTACCTTAGAACTATTAAGGTACATAATTAACTTCTTGTGTAACATTCCCGATCTATATTATACACCATGTCACTCGTAATTATTTTCAAACTTCGGCATGAAATAAATATCTAAAAAATTTATTTTTAGATAGATCGTTTTTGCTATTCAAATTGTTGCTATTACTCAGAATAGTTATCAAACAATCATTTTCGTTCAGAATCATATTCATATAGCACATTTGATTCATTCAGCGCTAAATCATTTTTTTTATCAAACAGCCCCTTAGTCTTTCTTGTATAATATACTAGTTTTAAATTTCGTGCATGCCCATGGTTGTGAGATACATTTTTGGTTAAGGTGTTTTTACATGTTCAATAAGTGTTCAGTTGTAATATTAATAGTGTATTGTTTAGTAAGATTTTGTACATGCTAACATATAAATACCTTCGGCCCCTTTTTTCGTTGTAATTTTTAATATTGCCACATATAATTGTTCGTGTATAAAAACAGGTTTCCGTAAGTACAGTCCTAATTTCTGCTTGTTTATTGTCATTGCTAAACAAACGGCTACTTACAAACACCTATTAAGAAGATATCTTGATCTTGCAAATACGATAACGATGATAGGTAAGATCTCGATCTTGCAAACCTTGATATAGTGTATGAAATAGTCGCGACATTAGTCATATGCATCATTTTCCCATTATTTAAAACTTCATCCATTGAAACTTTATTTTTAGTTGTTGCGTACATTTTCATTTTTGTTCAAACCAAAAAATTCTAAAATAACAAAAACGATATTTTAATTGAGCAAAATTTAAATAATTGTATTTTTCTAGAATTATTTACGATTTTAAATATTTTAAGTATGTTTGACAAAACTAATTGTTGATGGAACTAAAGATGATGTTGTAAATAGTAATGAATCGAAAGATCAAAAAAGAGAAATATTTTTACATATTACATAAACTTAGCATTTGATTTTCAAAGACTTGTGTAAGGGCATCAAATATGGTGGTTTATCAAAATGTTTATTAAAAATAAAGAGGTTTAAAAACTTGTAAACCATAGTCAACATTCATTTTAAACTTATGTGGCATGAATAGGTCTAAGATGTTGAACCTTTTTATAATTTAATGTTTGTGTTAAGTGAGATGTTTATAAAGCTTTAAGAGTTTTTTACATAGTAGAATTTGCTAGGTTTATAACACAAGATGGTTTATAAATTAATTGTATTACACAACTATATACCTTTGGCCTAACATTATCTTTTAAAAACCTTTTAAGAGTTTTGCGCCAAACAAAATTTATACTTTAGCTAGCTTGTTTTTCGAAAAATATGCATAATGTTCTCATGATCCGATGTTTTTGTTTTAGTAAGTAAAGTATATATTAGAGTTAACTATATTTTTGGTCTTTGTGGTTTGTCATTTTTAGTTCAGTCTTTAAATAAAGTTCATAAGATGAGGGTATTTTAGTAAGTTCATATATCTTAACTGGTCAAAGTAACTATCAAATAAAAATTGGACTCAACCTGTTACGGGTTGTCGAACTTTGAAGTGGATCCAATACTTCTTCTAAAATGGACTGAAAGTGAAATGCCCGGTAAACCACAAGAACAAAAAATATGTAGTTAACTCTATATATTATTGTGCGTTCGTGCATGGGAAGAAAGAAATAGAGTTGGGTTGGGTTGGTTGGAAAGGCCCATGTTTATCTATTTATAATAATAAGAGTTAATTACATAAATCGTCTTTGTGGTTTGGCCCTAGTTGCAAGTTTCGTCCTTAACTCTCAAAAATTACATCATTCGTTCCTATGGTTGTCCATTTTGAGTTGACCCGTTCTTTTACTGGATGGGCGTTAGTTTGGGTCATTAACTCGAGGGCACTTTCATCTTTTCAACCCCAACCTATACAACCCGTAACCCTGATTCATGTCCACTCCACTTCACTTTCAATTCAACTCATTGTACCTCAAAATACTTTCACATGCAATCCTTGATCTTCCATTTATCTGTTTGGTAGCTCGAAATCACAATGGTTTCACAGACTATTGTTTGGGAAGTTTGTAGGGAAGGTTCAGACTTTGATTCAGTAAGAAGATACGGCAAGGGTTTGTTCAGACTTTAGGGTTTATTCTTAACTTTTATAGGTTTTTTAAAAATACTTCAATTTTGAAAATGGCTGTTAATAATTTGTGTTATTTGGTTGTTTTTTATTGCAGATGGGCACCCAAATATCTTTTCCTTAGAAATCCACCATGGCGGGATGTTTACACCAACACTTGGAAGAACTTATGGAATGGACATGTATCACACATTGATTGGATTGATATTGATATTGATGAATTTTCGATACATGAATTAAGGAAATGTTGGTTAAACTGGGTTATGATCTAGCTGATTTAATGTACTACCATTTCTTGAGATTATGGCCTACATCCTTTGACTGGTGATGGCGATGTGTTAGATATGTCAAAATATGTTAAGGATAATAAGATCATTAGAGTGTATATTGAACATGGAAGTATTGTGGCGAAAAGTATGTTTGCTACACCTAAGAGGGAGTTGTAATACAAGAATTAGATGGTCAGTTAAGAATGGCTCCTATATATATTGATAGCAGATGTAAATAGGAATTTAATATCTATGTGTTCTAGGAATTTGACAAAAAGAGTGGGAAGAGGGAACCTTTAAGGCCTTAACCATTGGGGATATAATGAAACAATTGGCTAAGGACAATCCTGCAAGTAATGATAAAGGTCCTTTCAGTCCTAGACCAGATGTTGTTTACTTGGATAGGCCAGCATTGTTGATAGAAGGAGGAGTTTTAGGTGAGTCTTCAAAGAAGGCTAAAGAACCAACAGTAGAATTAGAAGAAGAGACCGATCCTTTTGATGATCTTGATGAAATACTTGATGAGTATGCAAACAATGGGAGGGAAAGAACAATTGATGTTGATGATGGTTATAAGGTTGTTGTTGATGGTAATAGTGTAAAGGAGACAAAGTTTGGTGCTAGTTTCATAGAAGTGGAAGCTCATATGTGATAAAAATCACCATGTGATTGAGAATTTGAGATCACGTATGATTTTATGTGTTTTATTCAATTTTGAGGGATTAACTCCACCAATCTACAATTTGAAATATAATGTGTTATATATGTCTAGAAAGCTATGAATTCTAGTTTCCAAGAAAAAAAATGGTGAAACTTTTTAAATGTTATAGAAAAGGTTATGCTCATTTTATTACATGTTTAGATATTCGAATATTCAAATTAGTATTTAATCACTTGTGATTTCTCTTGTAAGTTTCAACAACGAAGAAAAAGAAGACTAAAGAACGTGACAAAAACGACAAAAAAAAGTTTGTCTAAAGTATATAAAAATGTCTGCCCTATAAAAAGATAATAAAATGGTCGTCGCGATGGTGTAATTTTTTTTACTTAACCCGATTAACGGTTTAACCAACTTTTCTGACTCTGGTTAGTAGCTCTATACTTTCACCCCGATTAACGGTTT